>CM053586.1:311250084-311274350 GCA_028646515.1 Pseudochirops corinnae | reverse complement strand
AAATTCTTACAAAATTTAAAAAATAATGCTTATTCTTGTATATATGTATTAATATCACTGTAGTTTTTCCCAGTGTCCTTCCCCCTTTCTAGAGAGCTATCCCATATAACAAATAGTATTTTTTTAAGCTTTTTTTTTGGAGGGCAACTGGGGTTAAGTGACTTGCCCAAGGTCACAGGGCTAGTAAGTGTTAAAGTGTCTGAGGCTAGATTTGAACTCAGGTCCTCCTGACTCCAGGCCCGGTGTTGTATTCACTGCACCACCTAGCTGTCCCAACAAACAGATTTTTTTAAAGGCAAAAAAGGAAAAGAGGAACAAATTAGCACAACTGATCAACACATCGAAAAAGTCCGAATATGTATGCAGGATTTAGCACTTGTAGATAGGATTTATTACTATTTTTAATAACAATATGCAGATGAAATTTTAACATACCACAAAATAAAAAGCTATAGCCTATTTATAGTTTTTGTATTTATAACATGAAAGGATAAAAATAGTAATATGAATGTGAAGAATTGGCTTATTTTTCATTGCAAAGTTGCTTGAAAAGTGGTATTACTGATCAAATTGCTTCTCATGGTTTTTTTTTTCCAACTATCGATTAGCATTGGTATTTTTCCTTGGAAAGATTGACAGGAGATACAACTCCAATTCCAAGATTCCCATCATTTTGTTAGAGATAAAACTATTTCCCAAAAATAAAGATGATGCAAAAAGTTGTAAAATTTGTATCACTTTGTTAAGCCAAGCAACTCTTTATTCACTAGTATTCAAAACATAATACATTTTTTCAGGTTCAAATATTTATTTCAACTAATTATAGAAAAACAAATCTACAGAATTAAAGGGTTTTTGTCTGTCTTTTGCCTTTCTTTATAGTGGTTATACAGCGCTTGGGAGCTTTATAAATGCTCATTGAATAATGGACTGTCCAAATGAAGTAAGACCAAATGTATCTCAATTTCTTCATCTTTATAATCAGGGGATTTACTGGTATCTCAATTTCTCAAATTAGACAATTCCTTCATTATAAAGACGAAGAAATTGAGATACATTTGGAATGAGTTATAAAGACACTAAGTAATAGAAAGGATAGGAGGGATCACTAAAGTTCCTTCCAGTTCCAAATCTGATACTCTGGATCCTAAAATTATCTGGCAAATGAGTTATTTACCACTCATATTTCAAAATATCCATTATAAAATGAGAATTTTACCACTCAAGTAATTAACAAGTCTCTCTTTACTTTCTTTTATTTTACTTGGAGGGCAGGTATTTTTGAAATCAAGAAGCAAACTAAAGATATTATTTTACAGACTTATCTATGCCTTTGTGTCACCCCTTTCTCTAGTTTTGTAGTTTTGTTTAACATGATTTCTCTTTTCTTCCCTTCTTTTTATCTAGTATGTAATTATTCTCCATTTTTTCTCTCACTTAAGTAGTTACTTAAGATCTAACTTCTCTTTCCCTACAACTTATTTTTTTTTAGTTATTTCATTTTTTAATTTTAGTTTTTTTCACTTTTTGTGCTTCCCCCCTCCTAAAAAACTATTCCTTTACCTCATTATTCCCTTTCTTTTTCCATTTAAACTTTTATTCTTGAATTCATGGTCCTTGTGCTTAATTGTTTCTTCTCTAGGCTTTATGTTCCTTATGGAATTAAGTCTTCTAAAGTTCCTATTTTGAATTTTATTTTCTAAACAATTTCTATGTCATTTCCTTGCAAATCTCATGTCCTCCCCCCTTTTTATTTTGCCTCACTCTTAGAGAAGTATGAATTCTTGCAGAAGACAGAAAGGAGAGAAATATCGTTCCATGGTGGGGATTTTACTGTGTCCCTGATTATATATCCTATTTCTCTCTCTTTTACCATAATCATTCAACAATTATTGTCTTTTCTATTTGTTATGACACTTCTCTAGTTCCCTGCTATACTTCCAGATGCTGCTTGCCCCTAGGAACTTACATTCTGTTTTTTCTTCTGAGGCAGGAAACTATCCATGGAGGTATAACTCTTTCACTGAGGTAGTGGTCTTTTGAACACCAAATCCCTGCAAATTATATGTATTATAAGGTTCCAGTCCCCTCTATACACCATTTCCTCCCATGATGGGGGGAAATGCCCTCCCACCAATGAATTGAGATTTTCTCCATTTTTTACTTCTGTTTCCATCCCCTCCTATGCCACCTCATCTATTCCCTCATAGCCCCTCTTCTTCCTGAGAAACTAAATATTTTCCTTTCGTTATTAATCATTTATTGGGGCACATCACAGATTCCCCTCTAACTTCTATCTTCCTTCTCCTCTTTTATGTCCTCTCTCATTCTGTATTTTAGTCCCACACAAAACCCCCAATGATTCCACTGGAGGCGGGGTGGTGTGTTAGATGTCCTAAAGACCACATTCACTTTTGTTTTAATACCTTCCTTTTTGATTTATCTGCTTATGCTCAAGGTTATTAATAGGTCTTTGTTCCTCCTTATTTCTTTGGTATTCCACCCCCCCCACCAAGTCCTCCTAATTGTTTACTTTTTGTTTCCTTCCCTTTTCATGGAGGTTGTCTGAGGGCTGGACCTTAAACTGTCCACATTGAGGAATTCACTTTTCAGTGACCTCAGTCCCTTTCTCAAATGACTGCTTGGGGAATAGAATTGGCCCCAGGTACATATCGGTCTCTTTCCTTTGGGTCTGGTATAGTCCCACAATGCTGGTACCTTGCTCCTGTACCCTCTTTTCTTTAGTTCTTTCTCTTGCCAATGTATTCTGCATGTGTACTTTCAAGATGTTGCTTAAATTTATTAGGTTTTATTCTATCTGAAGCTAAAGTACTAAGCAAACACAATAGTCTTTCCATCAACAACTTCATATTATTGATGTAATTTATATTGAGATTTGTGAATCCTAATGATAAATTCAGTGGATTGTCTTTTCTTTCTTTTTTCATTATTACATTTTATTTTTAATTTATGGAATAATACCAGCATTTCCATAACATAGTACAATAAAAAGATGTGGTGCAGTGCATAAAGCACTGGCCCTGGAGTCAGGAGGATCTGAGTTCAAATCCGACCTCAGACACTTGACACTTACTAGCCATGTGACCTTGGGCAAGTCACTTAACCCCAATTGCCCTGCCTTTCCCCCTTCTAAAAAGCAAAAAAGAAAAAAAAAAGCAATAAAAATATGATTGCTTGTGAAACTGCAAATCTTCTATGCCCAACTTCTTGTTCCTTTCAAATATACAACAAAAGTATCATGTAACTTTCTTTTTTTCTTCCCTCCCTTGCTCTCTGCCCTACAGATGGCTACCATTAGGTGCAAATAGGTACATATATATATGTATGTATAGAATAATTTCACATATATTTACATATTTACATATATAAAATTATTATTCTATACATCTATTTATCATTACTTTCTCTATATGCAGATAGTGCTTTCTTCATATGTCTTTTATAGTTCCTTTGGTATTTATAATAATAAAAATAACTTATTCATTCAAAGAGCTCTTAAAACAGTATTGTTGTTACCGTATACAATGTTCTCTTGGTTCTGCTCATTTCGCTCTTCATTATTTTGTGCAGGTCTCTCCATGTTTTTCTAAGATCATTGAGCCTATCATTTCTTATAACACAGTAGTATTCCATTACAATAATATGCCACAACTTGTTCAGTCATTCCCAAGCATCCTTGCAATTTCCCATAAATTTTTGTGTTGTATTGTATTGTATTATATTATATTGTATTTTTTGGGGGGGATTTTGATCTTGTGTTTTTGAAGTTTAGTGATGTAAACTTTGCTTGTATTAGTTTCAAGTGCTCCCTTCACTTGACTGTGCATTTATCCATTATGAAGGGATGTTATTTCTAATGTGAAAACAGACAATAAATTGAAGGCAATTAAGCTTAAATTTAGTTGTTGAAAATGACAACTTGTACTTTTTTCTTGCATTATTTCAATTTTTAAAGTTGTCAGTATTTTGGAAACCAGTTAATTATGTCATGCTTACCAAATTAATGAGGTTGAGAAATATAAAAAAAAATCACAATGTCTTTTTAACTTCTACACAGACTATTTGATTTTGTGTTTATAGATTTCATATTTACAGCATACAGCATATAGCAGGAAGACATAATTAATTTCTGTCATGAGCATATGCTGGCTGATGGTGCTCTGCACTGAGATTTGTATATACCACAAACCCACTCACATCTATTTTCCATTGTGAACACTATATTAAACAATCATCGTCAGATGGAGAGAATTTTTTATTAACTTCTTTTTCATTGAATTTGATTTGCACTTTGTTTTCTTGATAAAAGTGTATTTATCTTTATTTAAAAATATAATATATTTTATTTTCTCCTCAATTACAAATTAAAACAACATTTCATTTTGCTATCATGACAGTACTGTAAGGTAGTCTTACCCCCATTTTTATAGAGAATATTTTGTCTCAGTGGCAGCTAGGCGGCGCAGTGGAGAGAATGCCGGGTCAGGAGTCGTGAAGAACCGAGTTGAAATGCAATCTCAGACAATTACTAGCTGTTACCTTGGGTTAGTCACTTTAACCCTATTTGCCTCAGTTTCCTCATCTGAAAAATGAGCTGGAGAAGGAAATGGCAAATCACTACAGTATATTTGTCAAGAAAACCCAAATGGGGTCATTAAGAGTCGGACAAAAGTAAAATGATTGAATAACAGTAACAACAAAATTGAGACTCAGTGATGTTAGGTGACTTGCTCAGGGTCACCCTGAGAGTAAATAACTGAGTTGGGATTCAAACCCAAGACTTTCAGACTTTATGTCCAGAATGATTACCTTCTGTACTGTGAGGCTGGATTTAATAGTCAGACATATAAAACCAATGAGCAAATACCATTATAAAGTCAACGGCTCCTATCGGGATTGTTTCACGGTCTCCATTTAGTGACTCTAGGTTAGTCTCCTGACCAGGAACCAAATCTGGTAATGATGCCAACATACGGTGTTTTAAAGTTTGCTTAAGTACTTCATTATTATTTTCTTATACCTTTCCCCTCCTCTATGTCAAGTTCCATAGGGTTTCAGGAAGGACAGTTTCATATTCAATGAAAAATGTCAGTTCTGGGTTGGTTGGTCTTTTTAGTGATTATTCTGCAATCCTGAAGACTGCTCAAGGACATTTCCTCCTTCTTCCTACTCTTAATACGTCCATTATTTATGTTTGTTTTCCAAGTTTGGGCCATGACGATTTTCTTGACCTTTTTCATGTATGAACTTTCTAAATATCTGTCAGGGGAAATTAACCCCTATTCTTCTCTCCTCCCCAGTCCTTCAGTCCCTTATAGCTATCTTTGCTGAAATGACTAATGAGCCATTGGTGGCTGGTGGAACTTTTACACTCAGCACTGCTGCTGTCACTTGCCTGGATTGTGCCCAGAATATTTACATATTGACTTCTACTCCAAAACCCCCCAATTAGGGGATTTCCTGAATATAATAGAAATGACACTAAAAGATATAGTTATTTCAACAGGCCTCCTGCAGAACTAAGGGATACACATGTCCTTCTAGCTTCACAGTTAGCTCTAGAGTTGAAAGAGACCTTAGAAATGTCCTAGTCCAACTCTCTCATTGTTACAAATGAAGAAACTGAGGCCCAGCGATGTTAAAAACCTGTCCAAGGTCACATAGTTAGTAAGCCTCTGAGGTTTTAAAACTAGGTCTTCTGTCTCTAGAATAAGTGTTCTTTCCACTGTGCCACATTGTCTACTTGAAGACCTCTCTTCTTTCCTTACAAATCAAATCATTTAGTCAATGAACGAGAATTTAATTGCCTGCTTCGTTCCAGATACCATGCAAGGTGGTAGAGAAACAAATGCAATGCATGAAGCAATGTATTTGCAAGAAATTAGTATTCTAACGGGAAGAGAAAGACACCCATCATGCCTAGGGTCTAAATTCAGATTCCTAAATATTTAGGGACTAAGCAATGATCCCCTAGGGGACAGAAGATTACTGTCTTCATAACCACTCCTGTCTGCTACTTCCTTCCATCTCCCCTCGGCTCTCCAAGTGATGATCTGTCTAAACCACAGGTCTGACCGCATTGTTGCTGTAACTGTTCCCCACCCCCCACCCCTACACTCAGTAAATTCCAGTGGATTCTTGTCATTTTCAGGATGAAATACAAAAATCCTCTGTTTAGTTTTCAAGGCCCTTCATATCCTGGCCCCCTCCTACTTTTTGAGACCACATTTCACTCCCTCCCACATATGTTGTGATCCAGTGACACCGGGCTCTTTGCTTTTCCTAGAGAAAGATTTCATCTCCTGACTCGGGGAATTTTCACTGGCTGTCTCTCTCCCCTTCCCCCACTGCCTGCCAACGTCTGGAATTCTCTCCATCCTCATCATCTCTTGCCCTCCTTGACTTCCTTTCAGGCTCAGCTAAATCCTACCTTTTATAGGAAGGCTTTCTTGATCCTCCTTAATCCTAGTGACTCCCGTCTGTTTATTATTTCCAGCTTATGCTCTCTCTGTAGCTTCTTTGTGCATACTTGTTTACATGTTGTCTTGTCTACTAGAATGTGAGCTCTTTGTGAATAGGAACTCTTTTTTGCCTTTCTTTTGACCCTCAGCACTTAGCCAAGTGGCAAGTAGGTGGTGGGAGCAGCTAGGTCAGTGGTTCTCAACCTTCCTAATGCCACAACCCTTTAATACAGTTCCTCATGTTGTGGTGACCCCCAACCATAAAATTATTTTCATTGCTACTTCATAACTGTAATTTTGCTACTGTTATGAATCATAATGTAAATATCTGATATGCAGGATGTATTTTCATTGTTACAAATTGAACATAACCCACAGGTTGAGAACCACTGAGCTAGGTGGTACAGTGCATAGAGTACCCGACCTGGAGAAAGGAAGACATTTTCCTGAGTCCAAATTTGGCCTCAGACATTTACTAGTTGTGTGATCCTGGTCAAGTCACTTAACCCTCTTTGACTCAGTTTCCTCATCTGTAAAATGAGATGGAGAAAGAAATGAAAAGCCAAGAAAATCCTGAATGGGATCAGGAAGAGTCAGAAACAACTGAAGAAAGACTGAATAACAACAACTGGTGCATAGTAGGCACTTAAATGCTTGTCAATCCACTGTCATCTCTTATGTGTTTTCAGTCGTTTGCAGGTTGAGCCCACCCTCCTGCCAAGGGCTGCTTGTGTACGTGGATGCCATAGAATATTGCATCTTTCTTTAATAATGATCAATGATGGTGCTGATGAAAGCTGATATTTATATGGTGCTTTAAGGTCCAATAGGCTTTTTGCCTGAATGATCCTATTTACTGTGTGTGTGTGTGTGTGTGTGTGTGTGTGTGTGTGTATGTGTGTGTGTGTGTTGGGGTTTGGGGTGATGGTGGATGTGAGTATGTAAGAATGAAGATGGTATAGGCTCTCTAAGTTATAGGAGGAAGCACCCCAGAGGTGGAGAGAGTTCTAGACTCAAAATCAGACAGATCTTAGTTCAAAAACCACTTGTGATATTGACTAACCATGGAGTTGTGGGCAAATCACCCAACAGCTCTGATCCTTAGGTTCTTCAACTTGTAAAATGGGGATGACAAGATCTGTGGCACCAACCTCAGGTTGTTGTAAGGATCAAAGAAAGCCTATATGGTACTTTAGAAACTTTAAAATGTGATACAAATCTCTACCATCATTATCATCATTTCTTCCCATTTTGATTTAGTGGCTAGATAGGCAATATAGAATAGTGGATAAGGTGCTGGCCTAGCTGTAGGGAAGACCAGATTCAAATCCTGTCTCTAACACATAGTGGCTATGTGATTCTGGGTGAATATCTTTCATCCTCTGTGTTCTAGGCAACTGACTAAAACTTTAAATTTAAATATTGATTTGCATTGGGAGGGAGAGAGTCCTTAAACAGAAGGGTAAAGTCAAATAGAAATGACGTTAATAAACTTGTAGATAAGGATTCTTATTCACAGCCTATTGAGTCAGAAAACCTACATAGTAACACTATTTATGTTTTGTTGTATTTTTATTTATTTTGTTAAACATTTCCAAGTTACGTTTTAATCTGGTTCTGGTGACTCTAGGGCAGTGGTTCTCAACCTTCCTAATACCATGAGCCTTTAATATTCCTATGTGGGCGGACCCACCTGGAGACAGATAGAGGAGTGGTGTCTCGGTTCCTAAGACCATTGGAAATACATGTTTTCCGATGGTCTTAGGTGATCCCTGTGACCCCTGTGAAAGGATCGTTCGACCCCCGAAGGGATCGTGACCCACAGGTTGAGAACTGCTGCTCTAGGGAGTGCTGTGGACTGCATATGGCCACTGAGCTGCTGTTTGTCACTTCTGCCTTACTTCCACCAGCGAAATTATGGAGTTCTCCTGCTCCAACCTCCTTGATGCTAAATATCTACCCAATGAGAAATCAATCAATTTTTTTTTAGACAGTCAGGGTTAAATGGCTTGCCAGTGTCACACAAGCTAATACAAGTCTCTGAGGCTGGATTTGAGCTCAGTTCCTCCTGCCTCCAGGGCTGGTGCTCTATCCATTGTGCCATCTAGCTTTCCCAAATTCATCCACTTGGGAACATTTGTTAGACACACCCATTTTTCTCAGAGCCTGTTTAGGACTGACTCCACCTTAATTTGTTATATTCTAGGTTCTTTTAGGGTCTCTATAGGACACTTATCTAATGGTCATCAAATCTATTATATGAATCACAAAGAGGAGTAAACTAGCTCCACTGAGAATAGAATAAGAACATATAGGCTTAAGTTTTATGACTGTCTTGTATTAGGTGGAAAGTTAGATTTTTAGGATGAATGGCTTAACATTATAGACAGCTGAGTTGCATAGTAGCGTCAGCTAGGTGATGTAGTAGATAGATCAGCGGGCTTGGAATCAGGACGACTCATCTTAACGAGTTGGAATCTGGCCCCAGACACTAGTTGTGTGACTTTGGACAAGTCACTTAATTTTATTTGCCTTAGTTCCTCATCTGTCAAATGAGTTGGAGAAGGAAATGGCAAACCACTTTAGTACCTTTGCCAAGAAAACCCCAAATGTGATAACAAAAAATTAGGCATAACTGGAATGATTCAATAACAAAGGTGATAGAGTGCTGGATTTGGAGTTAGGAAGGCCTGAGTTCAAATCCTGTCTCGGGCAATTACTAACAGTGTGACTCTGGGCAAATTACTTTACCGTGTTTCTCAACTTCAGTTTCCTTGAGCAGAAAAGTCTAAGAATGAGTTACTATGAAAAGTTATGGAATCTCCTTGGCTGGAGACAGGGGGATATATAATAGAACCTCTCGTGCTCTTCTACTAGAATTCTTTGATTTTGCACTTACCACAGTGCCTAGCACATAGTTGACAATAAATTATTGTGGATGGCTGGGAAATCTTCAAACGGCTCTATTAAGAAACTTATTTTAATCATAAGAGAAATTTCAACTGGTAGTCGCCCCCCCCTCCCAATAAATCTTTGGCTTTGAATCTGTTGAAAATCAGCCCTACCTAGATTAAAGTATTGAACCTAAGAATCAAACAGGTAGCAAAAGGAAGTTGGATCTTTTTTTAAATTTTGGTTTGTTTGTTACAAAGATCAGTTAATATCCTGTTACTTTGAAAAACCCAGTGAAAACAGGACATTTTTCTTAATTATATTTCTATCTGCCCTCATGCCTAGCACAGCACATGCTTAACAAATGGTTTTTGAGTAAATGGATGGATGACAGAGAAACTTGAAATGAAGAATGTCTTTTTGTTCTTAGTTCATAGAATTGTGGAATGTCTAGAATCCTGCTTGCAGTAGTGGGTACCTAATGTTTGCTAAACTGAATTGAATGGTCAGAGATGGAAGGGACCTTAGAGGTCCAACCATCTGTAATTTAATTCCCATTAGTAAGGTAGCAAGCACAGCAAAATAAGGCCAAAGTGGCTTCTGATGGGTCTGATTAGAGAAGGGACTAAAACCATTCATTTAGCAGATTCATTAAGGGCTCACTTCATGCAAGGCACAGTGCTAAGGTTTGGGAATTCAAAGACTGAAACAAAACAGTCCCTGCCATAAAGAAGCTTTTATTTTAGAGGGAGACACAAGTTGTAAACAGATAAGGCAATATAAAATGCAAACAAAGTAAATACAAAAAAAATGCAGAATAATTCCTGGGTGAAGGAGACCACCAATAACTGTGGTATGGGAAGATCAGGAAAGATTTTTGTAGGAGATGGTCCTTAAACTGGGCTTTGAAAGAAGCTAGAGATTCTTTGAGTTGAAGAGTAAGGAGAACATTCTATGAGTAACCTGTATATAACATGTAAGTGGGAAACGAAATATATGTGGGGAATAGTGAGTATCCCAGTTTGTTGGGAAATAAAGAGTGCAAGGGGGACAATAATGTGATGATTTCCTGGAAAGATAGATTGGGAAGACAGTGCCAACTTGGCATAGTAGCAGAAAGTACAGCCCAGCTCCTCCCATAAAACTCCTCCCCAGTGGCCTAGAAAATGCACCAGACCAAGTCCTCATTGGGAATTCTAAGGAAAAACAAATCACAATGAATCCTTTTTCAAGCCCAGGTTGGTATAGGGAGATATGTCAGAAGATCTGTAGAACTTCTATAGGAGTGGGGATGGGGTGTGCCATGGAAAGTATTCTTGTACACAGGAACTGAAAGAAGATCAAGACTATATCAGAGCAAGAAGTCCCAGATCATACAAGAGAATTCTGACCTTTTGCAGGAGGCACGAGCAAGTGCCAAGTGGAAGTTCTGCCATTAATTACCCAATTCTGAGTCATAGATCCAGGGCAGATTGAAGATGAGACTCGAATGTAGAGGTGGTGTTCCAGAGTGAGGGTCTGTGGAGTCTAGACTATGCACTGAGAGATGAACAAGTTCAGAAGCTAATAGTAGAGTGGCATTGAATACGGAATTGAACAGGGTCTCTCTGCTGCAAATCTTATTCTACTCCAATCCATCCTCCATGTAGTTGCTGTTATGTTTGAAAATTAAGTAAACTGAGAGACAAGATTCTGAGCATGATCAATTTATTAGTGAGGCTAGTAGCAAACAAATTGAGTCAATGGCCTCAGTGATGCAAAACCCCAACACAGGGCTCACCAACATTAATATGGTTGTGGGAAGTACAGAGTGGGGTAGGTGGAGAAAACAATGTGATTAGTTACAGGGTAGATAATGTCATGCGGGTGGGGATAACCTGATTGGTTACATCACACATTTCCAAACCACAACATAGATTGATTTGGGGATAAGCCTCCTCCACTGTTACTTATATATTATGAAATGGAGCTGGAGGAAGTCATACAACTAGGCAGAGTGAGGCCCCTACTGATTTATGCTATTTAATCATAATGGGTTACTCACTTCAACAATTAAATTCTTTTACTCTTCCCTGGTTGATTCTGTAATACATTCCCCATAGGATCTGTTTCAAACATTTTCTCTTTTTGAGCTTCCCACAATACTACTCTCCCTACCAACTTACCTCATACTTTAATGAGAAAATAGAGGTTTTCTTTCATGACTTCACTCTGCTTCTCTATATCTCAAAACCAAACCAAAACAAAAATCTCAAAACCCCTACCCTTGAAAACATCCACTATTCTCTTTTCCTTTAGTCTCTGAGGAAGAAAGAATAAATAAAAATTTATTAAGTTTTTACTATGTATAAAGTCCTGTGTTAAACACTGGGAATACAAATTGAGAATTAAGAATGTTCCTGCTCTCAAGGACTTCACTTTCTATGATGGAAAACAATATAGAGAAGGGTTCCTTCCCTTTGTCATTGCCAAACCCTCCATATATATCCTTTATCTCATCCACTCCCTTTTCTTCCACTAAAGATCACTTCAGTAATTACCCACTAATCTTCAGTTTCTCCCAATTGATTACTTCCTTCCCTACTGCTTACAAACACACCAATTAGTTGTCCACAATTAAACAACCTCCACTTGACCCTACAATCCTGCCAAACTTTTCTTCTATTGCTCTCTTCATTTTCATAGCTAAACTCCTAGAAAAACAACAACCTGGTTGCTTTCGTTTGCCTTTATTTCATCCTCTCCCATGAGATTATAAACCCTTTGCTACCTGGCTTCTCACCTCATTACTCAGTTGAAAGTGTTTTCTCCAAAGTTACCGAGTTTCTTTTAATTGTTAAATTACGTGACCTCTCATTTTTCATTCTCCTTTACCTCTTTGTGGTGTTTAGTTCTGTTGGCCACTGAATCCATTTGGTAGTCTATCCTCTGTTTTTTTCATGACCCTGTTTTCTCATGGTTCTTTTCCTACATGGGTGACTGCTCCTTTGGTGCCTCTGTATCAATGACTCCTGACTGTGAGTAATGTCCAAAGGATCTGCTATCCTCTTCTCTCAGTCTCACACTTGGTTACTCCATGAACTCCCATGGTTTCAATTATCTCTAGGCAGCTGAATCCTAATTCTATATAACCAGGCCTAGACACTTTCCTCATCTCTAGTCATGCATTACCAGCTGTCTTTTTAGGTATTTTGAATTGTATTTGTAGGTATCTCAAACTAAACATGTCTAAGATAAAACTTATCTTCCTCACCATCTCTTCTCCAACTCTCATCCTAATTTTTCCAGTCACCCAGGTTTGCAAGATTGGAGTCATCTTTGACATCTCACTCTCTTACTTCATCTAGCCATTCAATTGCAAATTCTCTTTTTTTCTTCATCTTTTAGATCTTTCCCTTTCTCTACTTACTTTGCCACTACTCTATTCTGGGCCCAGGTAAATTTAATGGATTCCTAATTGAAATCCCTTTCTCCAGTTTCTATATTCTTCAATCCATCTTCCACATAACTGTCAGAATGATTTTTCTAAGGTAGGAGTCTGAATATGTCCTTTCCATTCTCAATGAACTCATTGTTTCTATTCTGGCATTTAAGGTCGTTGACAGCCTGGCTCAATTTGCCTTTAGAACTTCTTTATATATGATACTCTTAAAAGTACAGTGGTCTAGCCAAATTGGACTTTCTGCTGTTCCTTACACATTGCACTTCATTTCCCATCTCTGTATAGCCTTTGTGTTCTCCATACCTGGAATATAGTCAGTCTTTCCTTGCACATTTTAGAATCTCTAGCAAGTTTTCAAAGCTCAATTCATATAAGCGAGATGAAGCTTTCCTAGATCATCCCAGCTTTTAGTACTTTCCTGAACACAATTACTGTCTTTATTTTGGATATATTTATATATTACATATAAGTGTAATATGTAAATATGTAACATATTTTTATATTTTACACTTATATAATAACTGTTTTTTAGTAAACTCTCCCTCAGATTATGGATACTGTATCCTTAAGAGTCAAATGGAAGACTTCATGAAGGACAATTTGAAGTTACAGTTGTAATTATTCTATGAGGTTCTTCTTTATGAATTTAGGGAGAAAGTATATATATAAGGTTTTGTATACAAGTATATCTGTGAGGATCTCTGTGGAATCTATGGAGAATATATATAGAGAGAAGGCGAGGAGACACTTGAGGGAGACAGTGTTGTACAGTAGAAAAGCATTTAGATACTGACTTTAGAGTGAGAGGACCTGTGTCTCACCTCTGATGCTTGCCTCTCTCCGTAAACATAGACCACTTAATCTCTCTGGACCCATGCCACAGAGGTCTTCATCTGTAAAATCAGGATGTTGAACTAGATGACTATGTTGGAGGAGGATGATGTTCTAGAGGTCTCTGAGTTTCTAAGTTTCAGGTCTATATATTAGAACTGTTATTTTATGAAGAAGCTTTATAAAGAAATTTTATGAGAACCCAGTTGTTTAGAGTGCATTCTGGAGAGCTTTTTACTTGTGATAGCTGAAGTGAGGACAAAGAAAATACATTAAAATACCTCTCCAGAACACTTGGATCAGTTCACAATTCCACCAACAATGCATTAGTGTCCCAGTTTTCCCATATCCCCTCCAACATTCAATATATTCCTTTTTTTTCATCATATTAGTCACTCTGGACAGGTGTGGGGTGGTACCTCAGAACTGATTTAATTTGCATTTCTCTGATCAATAATGATTTAGAGCATTTTTTATATGACTATAGATAGCTTTGATTTCTTCTTCTGAAAACCGTTCATATCCTATTACCATTTATCAATTGGGGAATGACTTGCATATTTATAAATTTGTCTCATTTTTTTCTGTATATTTGAGAGACAAGGCCTTTATTAGAGACACTTGTTGCAAAATTCCCCCCTCCCCCCCAGTTTTCTGCTTTCCTTATAGTTTTGGTTGCATTTTTTTTGTTCAAAAACTTTTTAATTTTATACAATCAGAATTGCATATTTTATATTTTGTAATGCTCTCTATATTGTTTTTGGTCTTAAATTCTTCCCTTATCCATAAATCTGACAAACTATTCCAAGTTCTCTTAATTTGTTTATGGTATCACCCTTCACGTGTAAATCCTGTACTCATTTTGACTTTATCTTGGTATGTGGTGCAAGATGTTGGTTTATACCTAGTTTCTGTCACACTTTTCCAGTTTTCCCTGCAATTTTTGTCAAATTATGAGTTTTTATTCCAAAAGCTTGAACCTTTGGGTTTATCATATAATAGATTGATATGGTCATTTACTATAATATAATTTCTACCTAATCTATTCTACTGACTTACCACTCTATTTCTTACCTAGTACCAGGTTGTTTTGATAATTAATGCTTCACAGTACATTTTGATATCTAACATGGTTAGACCACATTTTTTTGCATTTTTCCCATTGATTCCCTTGAAATCTTTGAACTTTTTTCTTTCAGATGAATTTTGTTATGTAAAATATTTTTAATATAATTTTTTAGAGGGGGGAAAGCAAGGCAATTGGGTTAAGTGACTTCCTCAAGGTCACACAGCTAGTTAAGTGTCAAGTGTCTGAGGCTGGATTTGAACTCAGCAACTCCTGACTCCAGGGTCAGTGTGCTATTCACTACACCACCTAACTGCCTCCCCCTGAAACGTTTTTTTTAGACCATAAAGATTTATTTTCTTCAAAACTCATATGAGAAGGCTCACGGACTTTATAGGACTTTAATGGTACCAGGATTAAGAAACTTAAGTTTTCCAAAATGAGCTAAATTATTTTTGTAATCATAACATTTACATCATGAATTGCTTCTACATAGTGACATTTTTAACTTAACTGAAAAAAGATAAGCTACTGAGCAATATCATACAATGAAAATTAAGTTAGACTAAATTAAAAAAATAAGATTAAAAACATGTTTTCCTAAAATTGTCCAAATGGAAACATTGCCATCACTGTAATTGAAGGGATAAACTGAAATAATATCATCTGCTTCATGAGACATTCACAATTGTCAACTAACCACCCCAGAGCTGCTGAATTTCTCTTTCCAATCTCCCTGATTCTCCTTTATGACTAAGTCTTAAAAGGTATATAGCTCTACATCACCAATTGTTGGCCAACAGTTCTGATGCTTCTCCATATCAGTCTTACTATCTTTTGGTCCTTGAATTTTTCACATTCAACTCAAGATCTAGGTTGTACCCAGGCTATAAAGCATCCAAACCATTTATCATTATCATCCTTATCTTGGCACTGGAAGTCCTAAAATAAATAATTTTTAATGATTGATGGTGGTGGGGTCGAGCTAACTAATTAACTAATGAGAAATATGTTGTTCTTATTAGATATTACTAATAAGAAATATCCAAATATACTCCCGAGTTACTGTAGGACCCAGGACCATAAGATTAAATGTGAGAATGAATCTAGTGGCATGCTAAAGGATGATCTATGGGTTAGTTGACTCCAGATTTTTATTAAACCTTGTCATATATTTGTAAGATATATATGTGGTTCAAAAAGAAACATAACGACGGCTTTACTCACATGTGGCAGGGATAATAATCTAATCTGGGATCTGGCCCATCCCTTTCCAAGGGAAACTGCATTGGAAATTCCGAGGGGAATCCACCATTGTAGAGAGCAGGAGAAGGGCTATGACTGGGCATTTGCTCCTCCTATTTATGTCAAAGAGGGAGTATTGGGCTAGAATTATATCTGTCCATCACACCTCAAATATTGGTACACAAGAATACAATACTTTGGGGTAGGGGGATAGGTTCAATGCTACTTTCCCCCTATTGTCAGCTTTGCCTTCTCTCACTTAACACCAGGTATACCAAAGGCTATCATTAATGGCTAACCTCTTTATCAAACTAAGTGGTAAACAGAATTATGGAAGTTAACACAGATTAAAATAGACAAAATCCTAGAAAACAAACTCACAAGAGTAATTGAGCTTTCTAACTAGGAATGAACTTAGATTCCAGTTCAAGTCAATTGAATGATCTCATGATGGGAAAGTTTGAACTCAGCAGTCTTTAGGGTTACAAACAAGGGCCATTTTAGGGACCAGCTCCCCGTGTATCTGTGGCTCCAAGGAAATCTCCTGTCTGCCATTCAAAGGTTTCTAATTTCTCTCTGATTGCTTCTTCCAAAATCCTCCAACTATCTCTAAAGAAATCCATTTTCTCCTCATGCAGGTACAGTTTCAAGGCTCAGTGCTCTTAGCCAATCAAGTCATGTCTCCTTTTTGTTGTTGAGTTGTTTCAGTCACGTCTGACTCTTTGTGACCCCATTTGGGGTTTTCTTGGTAAAGATAATAGAGTGGTTTGCTATTTCATTCTCCAGCTCATCCTATAGATGAGGAAACTGAGGCAAACAAGGTTAAGTGACTTGTCCAGGGTCACATATCCCGTAAGTATCTGAGGTCACATTTGAACTCAGGTCTTCTTAACTCTAGACCCAGTGCTCTACCATTGCACCACCCAGCTGCTCTCATGTCTCCTCATACATATGTAATGGGAGAGTTATATATGGATTTTTGTCATTTCTTCTTATGGAATATAAACTCCTTGAGAACAGGAACTTTGCTTTTTTTGTCTTTGTATCCCCTCAGCCTAGCAAAGTGCTTGGCAGAAAGCAGGTGATTAATAAACGCTTGTTGTTTGATTGATAGACCAATCTAGTTTCCTTTGGTCTTTCTATCACTGAGTTTGGATTTCCAGGCTTTCTGAACATTTTAACATATTATTTAATGTGATTCCAATACTTTCTAGTCTGCTAGCAGCCAAGTATACCATGTGTGAGTAAGGTTCTCCTAGACTCTTGAGAAGAGTCAGTCAAGGCGGCATTAGACAAAATTTCATGTAGATTGAAGAGCTGAGCTAGTTTTCCCAACAGGTAGACATGGTATGTAGATATATATAGCAAAGGCAGAGAACAATTCAAGTCAATTAGTACATGCCAGGTATTGGGATAAGAGCTGGGGAAGACAGGAAAAAAAGGCAAAAAATCAGTCCCTCTGTCATAGGAGTCACAGGATAATGGAGGGCAAAGAAGATAAAGGGAAGGGAACTGCAAAACTCTCTGTAGTTCAGATTTAGGGATTTTAGTCCAAGTCCTCATCATTGTAGAGAAATTGGTTTTGATATGTGCCATTGAACTTGGGAAATGAATAACCAAACTCTTAGCTTATTTCTTCAATGTCAGAGATCTTAGAAAACCTCTAAGGGTAAGCAAGCGATTAATCTGACCAACTCTGTCTGGGGAAATTAGAGGGAGTTCCCCCAAAGCCCTTTATCAAAGAAAGAAAAGTCAGAAGAGTCATTCAAAAGAACAAACAACTCTTGGTACTATCCTTTACTGGCTAAGCTCTTCTGGTTTTTTTTGGTTGTAATTTTGGCAGATTTTACCTTGAGGTTTGTTAGCCTATCCTTTAATTTTCAGTTTCAAGGGGTTGCCACTAAAAAAGTTTCTGGTGAACTCTAGAAGTGGATTGACAGTAGAAAAGATTTATTCCAAAGAGGATCAAAGGCATTTGTGACAACTTATAAGAGTTAATGGTAGCCAAGTGGATAGTGAGCTGGACACGAAGTGAAGAAGACCTGAGTTCAAATGTGACCCAAGACACTTAGCAGCTGTGTAAGTCACTTGGACTTACACAGTCACTTAAGTTCTGGACAAGTCACTTAAGTTCTGTCTGCCTCAGTTTCCTCATCTGTAAAATGGGGATAATAATATTACCTACCTCCTAGGGTTGTTGTGAGGATAAAATGAGATTAGTATAGCCTTATATAAATGTTAGCTATTATTATGTATGTAGGGGAAGAGAGAGGCTTAACCTATCTTTTCTCCTGAATTAAATGGTTATGTCATAAGCATCTCTTCCAATCTACTATAGTGAAGGCAGAAACCAAGCACAACTCATGTATCTAAACCTTTGTATTGAAGGACATAGCCACGGCAGTCTCAAGATGACTGAAAAGGGTGTGTACCCAAGGGAAGGGGAGGAAAATGTTCCCTGAGGATGAAATACTTGTTCTCCTTTTCCTGTATTCCCTTTTCTGAGCCTGGAGAGAGGGAAAGTGAGTGAGAAGGGCTGTAGTTCTTCCTTTTCACTTAGGGAGGGGTGGCATGCTCCCTAAGGACGCAGTGATTCTGTCCTCCAGGGTATGATCTTCTTGTTCAGTCATTTTCAGTCATGTCTGACTCTTAATGACCTCATTTGAGGTTTTTTTTGGCAGAGATACTGGAGTGGTTTGCCATTTCCTTTTCTAGCTCATTTTACAGATGAGGAAACTGAGGCAGAGTTAAGTGACTTGCTAGTCACACGTCTAGTAAGTGAGTGAATCTAGATTTGAACTCAGGTCTTCCTGATTCAAGGCCCTGGTACCACCTAGCTTCTCATACCACTGATATCAATCAAGCTCAAATAGAAATGGGGCCACTAATCCTTACATAAGGATTCCTACAGGATACATATCAACTTAGTTTATTTTATATTTAATCTATCTCTTTATTTTTAACATTAATTAAAATTTTTTTTGAGTTCCAAATTATCTCTCTCCTGCCCTCCCCTCCCATTGAGAAGTCAAGCAATATATCAATTATACATATGACGTCATGCAAAACATACTAGCCATATTGCAACAGAAACAAAACCAAGCTCAACATGAAATAACAAGAAATGTAATGAGTGTGAAAAAAGTATACTTCAGTCTGTACCAAGAGTTCATCAGTTCTCTCCCTGGAGGTGAATAACATTTTTCATCAGTGGCCCCTTGGAATTGTCTTGGATCATTGTCTTGATTGGAGTAGCTATGTCTTTCACCGAAGATCTTTGTTACAATGTTGCTGTTACTGAGCACCAGTGTTCTCCTGGTTGTGCCCACTTCACTCTGTGAAGTTCACATAAGTCTTCCCAGGTTTTTCTGAAACCATTCTGCTCTTGACTTAGTTTTAAAATGTAATATTATCTGTGGTGTATTGCATTTTCATTTATTTTGTTGAATATTTCCCAATGACGTTTTAATCTGGTTTGGGCCGTACTAGAGAGTTACGGGTCATATAGTTGACACCTTTGCTCCACACCCAAAGGACCTAAAAGTGAGAACACTAAAGACTGGTTAGAAAGTCATCCCTAAATGCTCTTAGTGAAATTCTCTTCCTTTGAAATCTGATTGCATCTTAGTTTCCAACATATTAATAAACAAGATCATAGATTCCTAGAGTTGCAAGGGACCTTCAGTTTCTTTTCCCTTGTCTCTCTCTCTTCTAACAAATACACCCTTTGTACAGGTGCCAAGGTCAGAGGCCTTACCACATAGCTCTATCTTCTTAAAAACATACATAACTTATTTTATAAAGGAAGATGAGATTGAAAGACTTCAGAAGTGCTTCATGATGATTAATTCCAATCCAACCCCTATCTGAGAAACAAATTCCATCTACAATTTTCAATCTCCACTTAAATTTGGATATCCCATTAATCTGAAGAAATGAGATTTTATTGTACTATTCTTGGTAAATTAAATTTAGACTAATGATGGATCTATTTCTGAAAGCAGCCTGTCTCATTTTTAGACAGTTCCATTTGCTAGAAAGTTCCTTCTTATATTGAGCAAAAATAAGCTTTTCTGTTACTTTCACCTATTTTTGCCCTTTAGAATAATGCCATATAGTTATAGTCCCTTCATCCACATGACAACCCTTCAAATATTTGAAAGAAACCATCACATTTATTTTTTTATAACTGCCCTTGTGTAGCTGTTCAATTTCCTCAATCTTTCATGATATGCTCTGGATTTGAGTGTAGGATTGCCATTCTGCTTGCCATTCTCTGGACATATCCCAGATAGTCAGCCAATGTCCCTCTAACATCTGAGAAATGTGCCCCCCACTCCAAATTTGGTTTGGCTATCATAGTAATAATGATAATAACTCATGTTTAATAATATGCTCTTATATTATTCAGTGATGTTTCATCATTATTGATTTCATCTCTTCACGTTATTAAATTTTTGAAGCAAGGGATTATGGGAAATAAGAAAACAAACATTTGTTTAAGCATCCACAATGTGCAAGGTGCTGTACTGTTGTTTGTCCTTTAATTTCAAAGAGGACCAATGACATCATGGGGTGATGTCTTGACTTGTGAGTGAATTGGATTTAAGTGAGGCAGAGTTACAAAAACCTGTCAGCCTCACTTTCTCTTTCAGAGTCATCAAAGTTCAGTGGCAAGAAAAGTCAGGATGACTGGTGATGTCTTGGGATGCATCTTGTTGTCTTCAATGTCTGACCAAGCTCCAAGTGCTCCACAGAGCATGTGCCTGCTGATTTTATGGCTGTTAGAACAAATTATTCTTATCTGCCCATTCCACTGGGGGAAGTCTTCATATGCTTGGGGTAGACATCCCCCTAACTCACTGATGGGTTTGAGGTTTGTTGGTTACCCTCAATCTGATTTAGTCCATCCGTGGAGACAGTTTTATCAGGGTGTGGCCACTATACGTGCTACAGCTTCTTGGAGCCACAGGTGAGAACTGGGTGAAAGGTAGACACTAAAGGTACATGAGCAGCCCTGAAAAGGGTTTGGTAAGCCTTCACACAAAAGCAACTAGTCCTTCCTGAACACCTGTAATGATAATGGTAATTTGAAGATTTTTCCCTGTCCCTTAATAACCCTAAGTGAATTTGAGGACCTCCTCTGATCTGAAAATATACTGGGCCCACTAATAGGCTGAATGTGGTCACATAGAGCCTGTGGTGGGAGGCTTGTTTTTCAGGAAGGCACAACTTTTTTTACTGTCAAGTGGATCACGAGCGTTGTGATGTTCTCTGACCCTGGAGAAGGCTATCTATACCTCTGAGGCAAGGTTTTGCTTTGGGGCTCACTTTGGGAAGAGTTGTGTGATTTGGCCAGATGAGACTCTGGGCAGCCATTGAGCCCCCCAACTTTGAAAGCCCAGGTGTTGGTGCTTCTCTCTCTGGTAACTGACTGTATATATGTGATGGTCAGATGGCCAGAAGCCCAGTCTGCTGAATTGTGTTATTTTCTCTGTCTGTATTTTTTGTCTGCTTGTAACTTCTCTTTGTATTCTCTGAAATTCAGGATGCTAACTTTTCCCCCCTCAAATAGGGTAAATCATATACATACACACACACACACACACACACACACACACACATATATATAGATATAGATACATAGATATACCTGTCTTAGCAGCCATCCTGGGTATGCTAGGGTGCTTGCTGTTACAATACCCCATATGCCCTTAAGTATTGTAACATGTGCTTTACAAATATTATACTTTTTAAGTTGAGGAAACTGAGGCAGAGGTTAAATGACTTGCCCAGGGTCCTATAAATAGTAAGTGTCTGAGGCCAGATTTGAACTTTAGTCTTCCTGATTCTAGGTTCAGTGGTCTGTCCAATGTGCCACCTAGCAGCCCTGTAATTTGACTTCTAAGATATCTTCCCTGCACCATATAACAGCCACTGAAACTAGTTTCTCAAAGCCACCAATGATCTTTCAGTTTCTAGCTCCAACAGCTTTTTCAGTCTTCATTCTCTTTGTACTTTGCCACATTCAGCATTGTTGAGTATGCCTTCTTCTTGGGTATTCTCTCTTCTTCTGGCTTCTGTAACATTGTTCTTTTGAGTCTCTTCTCTTTCCTGTTTGTTCCTTTTTGGTCTCCTTTGCTAATTCATAGTCATCTTCCCAACTTCAAAGTATAGGTGCCCTTGGTCTTATCCTCTCTTTATTCTTTGGCGAGCTTTTCTCCTTCCATGGGTTCAATGATTACCCAAATGCCAATGGTTGCCAGTTCTATACATGTAGTCTGACTACTTAGCTTTGAGTGCGATCTACTCCCACATTTCAGCTGTTTATTGAAAATTTCTACCTGGATAGCACCTGAATTTCAGTATATCTACAACTGAACTTATCACCTGTTTTTCTTGCTTTTCCATCTCCCAGTTTTCCTGTATCTTTTGATGACCTAACTATCTTTCAGTTGCTAAGACTCACTTGAGGGACTGCCTCTTCAATAACTCCTTCCCTAATTACCCTCTCTCCCCAAATCTCAGCCCCAATGAAGATATTCTCTCACAGTCAAATTTCTCTAGAGCACTTTGTCTGGATTTCTTTTTTGCCTCTCTAAGATCTATTTAACTTACTCCTACACATGTTGTGCCCTCACTAGTAGAATATTAGCTCCTTGAGGTCAAGGACTATTTCATTTCTTAAATCTTTGTATTTCAAGTATCTAGCAGGTGCCTTGCTTAAGGATAGGTACATATTTTTTTTTTTTTGTCAAATTGAATTCCATATTTCTAGTGGCCCAGAACAGTGTTAAGCATGATGTTCATTATCCTATGATGCTATAGTCTTTCTTCCTGTAGTAGCATGTGATTAGAAGATGGCTAGTGAAGCTCATTGGTACCATATGTACCAGTAAGGCATAGCTTTCTCTGGCAAGATGCTAAATGTCCTGTATGCTAATAGTCTTAATGTTGAGTGGTGTCACCATACTCAAAGTCTTTAAACCTATAAGGTCAATGGGTTAATAATTTCATGGATTCAATAATCCTGACCTCAGGAGATTTCTTAATCCACACCATCCTCTCCCCCCTGCCCCAGAGTCCAAACAGATGCATAGCTAAGATGGCCATTAGATTAAATGAGATACACTTCCTAGTTGCTCTCTCAACATTGTTTAGTATTGTTTCCTCCCCCCTTTCTTGGTATTAGTCATGGTTAAAAATGTCCACCTTGTCAACAACCAAATTAGCTCACAGTTTTTCCCATTGTTTTTGAAATAGCATTTGGGCATTTTGTTTTTAAAATTATAAAAGGCAACAAGAGGATGTTGGTGAGAACTGCCATTTTCTTGGTATGATGCAATATGTACCGTGTGCAGTTTATATTTAGATGCAATTATTACAGCACAATCCTGCCCATACAACTATTTGTCATTCTATTACATTTATTTAATACATGTTTCATTAATTACAAATTAGTAATAATTCAACAGGATTATAAACCTTTGGAGCTAGAAGAGCTCAACCAATCAGTCATCAAGTATTTATTAAACATCTATTATGTGCCAGATCCTATGTTGTGTGCTAGGGATATCAATACAAGTCTGAGAGAGTCCCTGTCCCAAGGGAAGGTTATAGGCTATTGGTGGGAGGGGAGAGTATGCAATATGCAACATATTCATAGATAAGCAGAGATAATGACAAGATTTAGACAAAATAAATACACATAGACACAAAACTGCAAATAAATAAATGGGAATTCCACCTTTGGTCATTATACTTTTGCTCAGGCTGTCCTCACAGTGCCTGGAATACACTTATTTTTTTTTTCTCATCTCTGACTCTTAGAATCCCTACTTAACTCAAAGCTCAGCTCATGTACCACTTACTACATTAAGCCTTTCCTGAGGCCTCCATTTATTAGTATCTTTCTCCAAAACTACCATGTATTTTGTTTGTATATATGTGTATGTGTGTTCTGTGTTCTGTATGCTCTACCTACTGTACCACTTAGTGGCCCTTATCACCTTAGAAGGTGCTTAGTAAATGTTTATCAATTGATCAGTTGACATTACCTCCTTGATGTCATGGTACTCTTTGAGAACAAAGGAGAAACAATTACCTTTATGAGTAGTAGCAGAAGCTGCCCCACTAGGGACCCAACTGGAACTGACCACTTGGATAACAAAGTTCCTTCCTTCCTTCCTTCCTTCCTTCCTTCCTTCCTTCCTTCCTTCCTTCCTTCCTTCCTTCTTTCCTTCTTTCCTTCCTTCCTTCCTTCCTTTTTTCCTTCTTTCCTTCCTTTCCTTCCTTCCTTTCTTCCTTC
>CM053586.1:311201289-311249584 GCA_028646515.1 Pseudochirops corinnae | reverse complement strand
AATTGATAAACCATTGGGTAACTTGATTTTTAAAAAGAAAGTAGAAAAAACAAATTACCAGTATAAAAAATTTAAAAGAGTGAATTCACCATCAATGAAGAAGAAATTAAAACTATTAGGAGCTACTTTGTCCAATTATATGCCAAGAAAACTGACAACTTCAATGAAATGGGTAAATATTTCCAGAGATATAATTAGCAAAATTAACAAAAGAGGAAATAGAATTTTTAAACAACAATATCTTAGAAAAAGAAATTAAACAAGCCACAAATGAGCTCCCAAAGAAAAATTCCCGAGGATCAGATGGATTCGCAAGTGAACCATACCAAACATTTAAAGAACAATGAATTTCAATACTATATAAACTATTTGGAAAAATAGGCAAAGAAGGAATCCTACCAAATTCCTTTTATGACCCAAATATGTTCCTGATACCTAAATCAAGAAGAATAAAAACAGAAAAAGACTATAGAGCAATTTCCTTAATGAATCTTGATGCAACATTTTAAAATAAAATACTAACAAGGAGATCCCAGCAATACATCACAAAGATCATGCACTGTGATGAGGTGGGATGTAGAGTAGGACTGGTTTGATATTAAGAAAACTATCAGCATGATTGATCATATCAATAACACAAACAAGAATCATGATTATTTCAATAGATACAGAAAAGGCTTTTTGACAAAATACATCACTCATTCCTATTAAAAAACACTAGAAAACATAGAAATAAAATGGAACTTTCCTTAAAATGATAAGTAATATCTGTCTGAAATCATCAGCAAGCATTATCTGTAACAGGGATAAGTTAGAAGCCTCCCCAATAAGATCAGGGTAAAGCAAGGGTGCACATTATAACTATTTTTATTAAATATCGTACTAGAAATAATAAGAGAAGAAAATTAAATTGAAGAAATTAGAATAGTCAGTGAAGGAAAAAACCTCTCCCTCTTTTCAAATGATATGATAACATACTTAGAGAATCCTAGACAATCAACTAAAAAACTAGTTGAAATGATTAACAACTTCAGCAAAGTTTCAGGACATAAAATAAACCCACATAAATCATCAGCATTTCTATATATTAACAACAAAGGCCAGCAGAAAGAAATAGAAAGAGAAATTCCATTTAAAATAACTGTAGACCATATAAAGTACTTGGGAGTCTAGCTGCCAAGACAAACCCAGGAACTACACGAACACAATTACAAAACGCTTTTCAAACGAATAAAATCAGAACAATTGGAGTTATATCAATTGCTCATGAATAAACTGAGCCCCAATATAATAAAAATATCAATTCTATCTAAATAAATTTACTAAATAGTGTCATATTGAACTACCAAAAAATTATTTCATAAAGCCTGAAAAAAGAAAAACAAAATTCAAGGGAAATCAATGGGGAAAAAAATGTGAAGGAAAGTGGCTTAGCAATACAACATCTCAAACTGTATTACAAAGCAATAATCCTCAGAACAATTTGGTACCGGATAAGAAGTAGTAGATCAGTGAAATAGGTTAGGCACACGATACAGTCCATGACCATAGTAAGCTAATGTTTGAGAAACCCAAAGATCCAAGCTTTGTGGACAAGAACTCACTACTATACAAAAATTGTTGAGAAAACTAAGAAAACAGTTTGGCAGAAACTAGGTGTAGAACATTTCACACCATATACCAAAATAAGGTGAAAATGGGTACATTATATAGACATAAGGGCTGATATCATAAGCAAATTAGGGAAGCATTTAAGGGAAAATTTTACCTGCCAAATCTATGAATAAGGGGAGAATTTAGGAGCAAACAAGAGATAGAGAGTTTTATGGAATGTAAAATAGATAATTTTGACTACATTAAATTAAAAGAGTTTTTAACAGATCTAACCCCTCTGGAGAGCAATTTGAAACTATTCCCAAAGGACTATAATACTGTGCAAACCCTTCGACCCCACAATATCACTATTATGTCTATCTCCTGAAGAGATCAAAGGAAAAGGAAAAGGACCTATACAGACAAAAATATTTATAGCAACTTTTAGTGGTAGCAAGGAATTTGAAATAGAGAGGATGTCCATCATTTAAGGAAAGGTTAAACAAGCTGTGAAATACAATTGAGATAGAATACTTTCATGCTTTAAGAAAGGATGATTTCATAAAAAAACTGGGAAGACATATGGACTGTTGCAAAGTAAAGTGAGCTGAACCAGGAGAACATTGCATGCAGTAATAGCAATATTGTATAATGATTAGCTGTAAATGACAGCTACTCTGAAAAATACAATGATCCAAGACAATTCTGAAGAACTTAGAATGAAAAAATGTTATGCACCTCCCGAAAAAGAACTAACAAAGTCTGAATGCAGATTGAAGCATCCTTTTTTACTTTATTTTTCTTAGTTTTTTTTTTAATAAGTGTTTTCTCTTACAATATGGCTAATATGGAAATATGTTTTGCATGCCTTCATATGTATAATCTACATAAAAGTACTTACCTTCTCAGAGTGGGATAGAAGAGGAAGAAAGGGAGAGAATTTTGAACTCAAAATGTTCAAAAATAAATATTTTTTAAAATAAATGTAATTGAGAAAAATAAAATAACTTTTAAAAATTAACAAAAAGAGCTATCTGTTCAAAGATTTTTATGGCAACATTACTTATAATCAAAAAAGAAAACCATCATGTACAACAATGGCTAAACAAGTCTGGACACACTAAAGAAATGAAATACAATGTAATGCAATTAACTCTATAAGGCCAACAAAGACTGACAAGTATAAAGGATATACAAAAATCTGTAAAGACTTTTACAAACTAATGCAAAATGGAGAAAGCAGAACCAAAAGAACAGAGCATATAGTTTGACGATTAAAAATTAAGGATAGTGTCAACTGTTTACCAAAGGTTTGGTCCAAAGAAATAAACAGATTCAGTTTCCCCCTTAACCAAAGGTTTGTCTGTCATGGGCTACTCAGTGTCCAGCACTAAGCATGATCAGAGATGTGAATAAGAAATGACCAGACAATGTGGGTAGTTCATGGAAGAACCATGAACTCCATTTAATGATTCTTTGAACAAGGTTTTTATAGAACAAGCAGACAAAGATTACTTATCAATAAGCTTAGTTTGTCATATCCTACAATATTATTGTCATTATCATAGTCTTATTATTATAATAGTCTGTAACTTCCTGGAAGCAGCTCAGATAAGATCAGGCTTTGTTATTAGGGCTCGAGGAAGTCATGGGAAAAGTCAATTAACTCTTATCAAAATGCATTCACAAGACAAAGGATGCTCTCAGAGAGCAGACTTCAAGGCCCAGAAGCCAAAGCCGCAATCATCAAGGACATCTGCATAGAAACTGACCCCCAAGAATCAAATACTTTGGCTTTCTACATTTGTCCAAAGAACAAACAAAATGAGATTTCCCTTACCAAAGGTTTGACCAAGGAACAAACATAATCAGGCTATACATGTGCTATAATGTGTTTATTTATTCTCATTAAGCTAGAGAATCATGTATGCATGGAGTCAGAAAATAATTCTGAACTCAGAAGTAAGCAAGGTAAAGGATACTCTTCATCCACTTAGAACAATCCCAACTCAGGATTTCTGTGTCAATCAAAACTGTAGTCTCCACATGTATTTATCATAATATGAGAAAGGAATTTTCTTAATACTATAGATTTGGAAAGACAATAAGATAGGAGATTGATTGAAATTATAGGATGCCTGTGTTTCTTCTATCATTAATATGACTTATCATAACATGGCATAACATGTGTCCATAAAATACCAAGATAAGAGAAGTCCCATCATTCAAAATAATGCCCAGTTCAAGGTGCCTTGTCCTTGACAGTCATAAACAGAAGAATGCTCCTGATCAGCTTCATCCAACCTCGTACTTGCTGACCCAGGAAGGGGCATTTTGGGTTCACACAGAGAGAAGAGTAAAGCGTGTCTATTATGCCAGAGCATACAAGGCATTATGGCAGGTTAAGCTGAGAGTAGGCCAAAAATATTTTTCTCCTGATTGGCCAATCCATATTTTAGGCCTTTCTCAGGTGATGGGGGCTCAAAACGGTTTACAATAGGAATGAATTGATAAAGAATGCTAATAGAGACATAAAGGGAGTGATCAAAGAATTATGTCATTTGTATGGACTGAAATCTAATTATTTATTATAAATAATTTCAGCAAAGTTTAATTGGCCATATTAATATTCTGTATTATGTTTCTAAGCCCTTTTATAGTTGCAGAATTTTTTCCTTGCTCTTAAATTTGATAGTTCCCATTAAATACAACCTGGAGTCAATGTCTACCTTTTCAATAACAACACTGAGTTAAGAGGGAAGTAGTATACATCACAGTGGACAAAATAGTGGATTTGGAGTCTGTGGGTCCAGGTTCAAATCCTAGCTTTTCTACTTAATACCTGCCTGGTCTTAGGCAATCATTTCACTTCTCTGAGCCTCAGTTTCCTCGTCAGTAAAGCAAGGATATTGGATTATATGTCTTCTCAGGTGTCTTCCAGCCCTAAGGCTATAAGACTTTTATTTAGTTTCTGGTACACTGTGACCCTAAAATCCTTTTATTTTACACTATATTCTGATTTTCTTTCCATTTGTTGTATCTAGGTACCTTATTTTTTAGTCCCCATTAAACATGAGAAGCAACATGGTTTGAGAGATAGATTGCTTGAATTTAGATTCAGGGAGACCTAGATTTCAGTCCCAGCTCCCACACCTACCACTTGGGTGACACTAAGTCGCTTAATTTCTCTCAGATTCAGATAGTTCTCACTAAGGTGAAACCCAGCATATACAGGTTAAAATCTGCCTTGACAGAGACAATTTCTATGTCAACAAAATAATATGTCATTGACATGTTGACGCAATAAATGCCGTGTTTACTCAAGTTCTCCTCCAACAATGCCTCATTATGTTGTGGAGGTGACTCAGATTCTTAAAGACTGTGCCAGTGGAATGCAAGGTCTCAACTTGTAGTAAACTTCTCTATATACACCTGAAAAATAAAATAGTACAGGAAATATCTTTTCCAAGATCATAACATATAAGCATAAGGTCTAACAACCAGAGGAGAAATAAGGCTTTGAATCAGGATACCCAAATCTAGTGATGCACTGGGGGGCAGAAAGTTAGGGGTAGGGAGGGAAAGCACCTCTGCATTCTTCCCACCAGTAACCAACTCTAAATATATGATCCTATTACCCTGTGATCACCACAGCTGGCCTCAGCCACAGTCACTGTGGCACTCCTGTTCTGGGGCACTCATTCCAACCTCTTAGTCCCCATAAGACTAAGGGCCTGCCTCCCTTCCCTCCTTCTCAATGCAATTGCACTTTCTGTGTAGGTCTGTCTTCTATACTACTATTCCATAATATACACATGCAGACATATACATACAGACATACTTACATGTCTCATAATTGAATTTGCCCTAGGTGAAGTTTCATATTCTCACAAATCTGCATATAATAACAGAAAAAAAAAAGTTGGAAGTAAAAATATAAATCATCTCTATAAATTTCTATAGAATACATTCACCAAACAGCCTTCTTTTAAATACTAGACTTTATCAAAGTCCCTGCAAAAACACCTTGAAGGCATACAGCTTCTCACTGACAGGCATTCATAACCTATCTGTTGGATTGGCATATGCTCTGTTCTTTTGGTTCTGCTTTCTCCATTTTGCATTAGTTTGTAAAAGTCTTTACAGATTTTTGTATATCCTTTATACTTGTCAGTCTTAGTTGGCCTTATAGAGTTAATTGCATTACATTGTATTTCATTTCTTTAGTGTGTCCAGACTTTTTAGATTTTTTTTTAGTTTTTTTTTTCCAGTTTTTTTTAGATTGGCATAGAAAACTGCCCCTGAGGAAGGAATGGTTTGGATTTTTCTAATCTGTTAAAATTGACCTTTGCCTGTTTGATTTCTTTAGCTACTTTAGAGGATGAAATTACTTGTCACATGTACATACGCACAAACATGCACACAATAACTTCAGTGTGATAAAAGTGTTCTTGACAGTAGATCAAGAAGAATTTAAACAGGTGAAATCTTAGCAAGATAACAAGGATGAAATGGACAAGCCAAACCAGGGATGGGGAACCTGTGACCTTGAGGCCATTTGTGGCCTTCTAGGTCCTCAAGTGCAGCTCTTTGACTGAATCCAAACTTCAATTGTTCTGTGAAGTTTAGATTTAGTCAGAGACACACTTGAGGACCTAGAGGGCCACATGTGGCCTGAGGACCACAGTTCAGTTCCCTACCCCTGAGCCAAAAACACTACTATCTCTCTACTTTAGCCAATTCCAAGTATTTCTTTTCCTTTTCACTTATCTGAATCCTTTCCATCCTTCCACATACAACTCAAATCCTACTTCTTAAAACCTGCTTTGACCATTCTAGCCCAAGTTATCCTTTCCTACCATGAATCTGTGAAACTCATAATGTCTGACCCACTCATGTGGATACTAAGCATATACTGCTTTGTATTCTGGGTTGTTATTTATATACATACACAAGTGTATAAATTTTGTGTTCTAAGCATTTTTTTAAGGTGGAGGAAATAAATCACTGTCTTATACCTGATACATATTTCATACTTTGAATTCCTTTTCTAGAAGATTAACCTAGATTAATTGCTAGATTAATCCTGTTAATCTCTTTTGGGAAGACCTTAGACATGAGCCTTACCCAAACTTTATTTTAGAGATTTATCAAATGAACTGGAGGTCAAAAGAAATCTGACACCCCTCTGTGGTTCAGGATGCCCTCCATGAATGAATGAATCTAGACTCCATGTAAGTCTAGAGAAAGACCCCCTTCGGAGAAGGAGATTCCCTAAACCATAGATCCTTTGTTTCTACAACAGCCTTGACTCACAGGATTTGACTATTAGAAGGGACCTCGTTTAGTCGAAGTCTTATAAGAAAGGAATCCTCATCAAAGCATACCAGGAAGCCGGTTGTCCAGCTCTATCTGAAGACCTCTAAAGACGAAGAAATTTAGGCAACAAAAATAAGCCACAGGTCCTAAGGCAAGGGGGAAATTTTGACCTCATAACACTGCACCTGGTATGAAACTCGAGACTTGACTATGCTTCCAGATGAGTATACTTTATTCAAAAGAAATAGGTCAAGTAAAAGTGGAATGGGTTAAATTGTATATTAAAATGATACAATCATATGAGGAAATCCAGGAATCAAAATGGGAAAGCATAACACAGAGTATTTAGGTAAAGGGGCAAAGGATGAAGAAACAAAAGTTTCATTGATGTATAGCAGGGATGGGGAACCTGCAGCCTTGAGGCCACATGTGACCCTCTAGGTTAGTGGTTCTCAACCTTCCTAATGCTGCAACTCTTTAATACTCGTATGTGTATCTGCATGTGGGCGGACCTGCAGGGAGATGGATAGAGGAGCAGTGGTGTCTTGGTTCCTAAGACCATTGGAAATATGTGTTTTCCGATGGTCTTAGGTGACCCCTGTGACCCCTGTGAAAGGGTCGTTCAACCCCCAAAGGGGTCGTAACCCACAGGTTGAGAACCTCTGCTCTAGGTCGTCAAGGGTGGCCCTTTGACTGAATCCACACTTCATAGAACAAATCCCCTTAATAAAAAGATTTGTTCTCTAAAACTTGAACTCAGTCAAAAGGCTGCACCTAAGGACCTAGAAGTATACATTGTATACTATTATCCACTTTGACAGAAATAGGAAATAGATGAGGACTTTTGGAAACAAATCCTTAGCTTACACAGAGGTATGACATAGTAGTGGTGGGTAATTTCAATTATCCAGACTGCTGCAATTCTGTGTGTGTGTGTGTGTGTGTGTGTGTGTGTGTGTGTATTTCAGTCTCTACCAAATGCAGAATATCTAACAACTTATTTATTTGACTTATTGATAATTTCAGCAAGGAACCCAACAAGAGAATTCTATTCTCGATCTGATTCTCACTAAAAGAGAAGAAGTAGTTCTTGGGATGGATATGATCAGGATCTGAGGTAGGGGAAGTAACCACTCCCTCTGAGAGTTTGTGATGGAGAAATAGAGGAAAGCTGGGCATAATCCAATATGGATGCTTAGATTGGAAGAACACATGTCAAAGAATTCAGAGGAAAGGTAGGTAGGATCCCATGGACTAAAATGTTATAAAATCAGCCTATGAGAAATGGGAGATGCTCAAGAATGAATGAAGAAGACATGGAGGGAAATAATTCCGGAGAAGAAGAAAAATGGGATTTGTCTAAAGAGAGAAGTGTGGATATACAGGGAACTTACCAATCAACTTAGAGCTTTAGATATGTACAGATGTGTACAGAAGATGAAGAAGACCAAGTAACAGAAGATAAATATGAGTGTGGAACAGTCCTGTAAAAATACAGTCAGGAATGTTGAGAATGAGCTTCATGCTAGTGTAACAAGCTAAAGATAACAAGAGCTTTGTAAAAGATATTAAGAGACAGGGAAGGATTAAAGAATCACCTTTACTTGGGGTGACTGGGATAATGATAACTGACAACAGAGAGAAGCCAGAACTGCTCAATTTTTATTTTGTTTCTGTTTTCTCTGCAAAGGAGAACAATCTTCACTCTGAAACTTAAAATGGAAATGACTCAACAGGGAGTTGGCACCCAAGATAAGTCAAAAGATTAAGTAAGGTCGCTAACTCTTAATGACTCAATCACTAAACTGCATCTTTAGACTGAAAGAACTGGAAAATACAACTACTGAGTCACTGTCAGTGATATTTGAAAAATCATGGGAAATAGAAATACCACAAGATTAAAGGGCAAAGTTGCTCCAATATTCAAAAAGCATGGAGGCAACTGGGACAGTGGGGAAACCATCAACTCTAGATCAAAGGCTATTTGTTGTTGAGTCATGTCTGTCTTTTTGTGACCCCATTTGGAGTTTTCTTGGCAAAGATACTAGAGTCGTTTGCCATTTCCTTCAGCTCATTTTACAGTTAAAGTAGCTGAGGAAACTTACTTGCCCAGGGTCACATTGCCAGTAAGTGCCCAAGGCCAGATCAGAACTCAGGGTGATGAGTCTTCCTGACTCCAGGCCCAGCACTCTATCAAGTATGCCACCTACCTGCCCTGCAGTCAGAGGACCCTAGTTCAAATCCCATCTCAGTCCCTTACTACCCAGGTAACCTTGGCCAAATCACCTCTGCTACTTTATCATTCCCCATCTGGCTGTACTCTTCTGGAATTCATCAATGCTCTCTGGAATCTCATCATCCTACAAGAGTATATCAGCCCTGAAACTCATACCTCACTACTCTCCGCCCCTGGGATCCCTTCCTCCTTCTGATTAGAGAGGATGAAGGGGAAACACTGGTGAACTCCCAGTTCACCCATTTAAGGATAAGAAGAGTACCTAGGACAGTCATCTCCTTCTCCTTTGCCACCTGGCAAATTAAGAAGTTGCATTCTCTATATGAGGTTGTTTTTTCTACCTTCTGTCTCTCATATCCCACCTACTTCTATCCAAATTCATCTTACTTCCCTTCAAACCCCAGCTACTTTCTCTTAAGTCCATTGCAAGAAATTAAGCAACTTTTTCCCTGTGTCTCCAGCCTGGCAAATGGAATTTAACAGACTGGTCATTTTCATGTCATATAATTGACACTTTACACAAAGCTTTGCTAATATACAGGGAAATTATATCCGTTGAATTTTCCTCTTTTACAATAGAACTCATATTTGAGAGTTTAGTCCTTTAGAAGGTACCTTTTAGTTCTAAATCTAGGAATCTATGATCTGTATAATATAAGCAGTAATAGACTGGTAAATGTTTTAACAATCAGATTTCGGGGGGGGGGGTGAAATATATGCATGATATACTCATAGACTTAATATGTATCATTAACACTTTCTCTGATGCTTTCTTAAGTTTAGAAAATCAACAATTATTCAAGATCTGACTTGTATTAGTTACCGGTTTCTGAGATGTAAATACTCACACTGAAAATTTAAGGACTGACTCTCACAAGCTGTTAAGAATTGCCTCTGGCATACACTGAATAAGAATTGTGTCATCTATCCCCCAAAATGAAACTTCACATTTAGAAATAGAGTCAAATCTCAATGAAACAATCATAGAGTTAGAGCTAGAAGGAAACTTAGAGGCTCATCTAGTTCCTCATTTCACAGATGAGGAAACTGAGGCCCAAAAAGTTAGATTGACTTGCCCCAGGTCGCAGGGGTAAGAAGTTACAGAGAAAGGATTTACAATCAGGTCTAAAATCCATTACTCTAATGTAAGGCCCTACCTCATCTGCAAGTATATATTGTGTGCTAGGTGCTGAGGATACAAAGACAGAGGAAGCAGTCCCTCACTTGCACTTGGGGGGGCTTACATTTGACTGCAAGAAAAAAACATGGAAACAGGTAGAAACTTTTCAAAAATTATATAAAAAGTAAATACAAAGCAATATAGTGTGGGGTGGGAAAAGGGTCCTACCAAAGGGGGGATAAAGAAAGGACAAAGTACTTGATCTGACCTTTAAGGAGTCAAGAGATTGTGAGTGTCACAGGGCAGAAAGGAGCTGCTCTGGGCGTGGAAAGACAAAGATATGGAGACAAGAGTTAGAATATTATCTGCTGGGAGCAGCAAGTTGGCCAAATGGAATGTAGGGCAAAACCACACAGAATGTCACGATGACAAAGGAACCAAAATTAGAAATCCCCTCAAACTGCAATTGAAAGACATGTGGTAGAACTAAGTGAGGGGGAAGGAAGGGAATAAGAATTTCTATGTTGTCTACTACATACCAGGCATTATATTAAATCTTTTTAACAACATATCTGACACTATTAAATGCTGCTTTTTAAAAATAATATTATTTTGTGCTTTAAGAAAGGATGATTTCAGAAAAACCTGGAAGGCTTATGGACTGTTGCAAAGTAAAGTAAACTGAACTAGGAGAACATTGCATGAAGTAATAACAATATTGTACAATGATTAACTGTGATTGACGGTGCAACATTTGTTCCTCAAAAGCACCTATAAGATAGGTGCTATTAGTATCCCTACTTTGGAGTTGAGAAAAATGAAGCAAGAAAAAAGTTAAATAACTTCTTGAGGGCCATAGCTAGTGAATGTCTGAGACTGGATTTGAACTTGTCTTTTTGACTCCAGGACCAGTGCACTATTCACTTGCTATCATTTGTTTCTAAGTAAGCCAGAGCAGGTTGACAATTATGAGCTGTCTTTGTTCAGTCATTTTTCAGTCATGTCTGACTAACCCTATTTGTGACTCTATTTAAGATTTTTTTTGGCAAAAATACTGGAGTGATTTGACATTTTCTTCTCCAACTCATTCTGCAGATGAGGAAACTGAGACAAACAGGATTAAATTATTTGCCCAGGGTTACAGAGCTAGTATGTGTGGAAGATCAGATTTAATCTCACAAAGATGAGTCTTCCTGACTCCAGACCCAGTACTCTATCCACCTAGCTGCCCCATGAGTTGCATGGGAAGTAGTTTAAAATATATCATTAAGGACATTTAGAATGTAAGCTCCTTGAGGGCAAGAATGTGTCTTTTAATTAAGTTTTTGTATCCTCATGGCTGATGGAATACTATTGTGTTATAAGAAATAACAAGCAGGATGATTTCAGAAAAATCTAGGAAGTCTTATATGAACTGATGCAAAGTGAAATGAGCAGAATCAAAAGAACATTGTACACAGTAACAGAAATACTGCAAAAGACTTAGCTACTCTGATCAAGACAATGATCCAAAACAATTACAAAGGACCCATGATGAAAAAATGTTGTCCATATCCAGAGAGAGATCTGATAAACTCTGAGTGTACATTGAAGCATATTTTTTTAACTTTAATTTTATTATTTTTGAATATGTTTTCTTTTGCAATATGATTAATATGGAAATGTTTTGCAAGGCATCATATTTATAGTTAGTATCATCTTCCTTGCCTGCTCAAAGGTTGGGAGAAGAGTGGGAGGGAGGGAGAGAATTTGGAGCTCAATGTTTTAAAAAATAAATGCTAATTTTTAAAATATAATTGGGAAATATTTAATGAAATAAAAATACATTTTTTTAAAAAAGGTTTTGTATCCCCATTGCCTAACACAGTTATTTACACATTATAGGTGCTTAATAAATGTTATCAAATTGGACCAAATATATAACTGGAAAAGGAAGTGGCCAATTCATGAAAGAAAAAAATTGGGCAACAAATGGATAGCAGAGGTGGTATATTGGTACCCCCAAGATGTTAAAAAAAATGAGAGTAAGGTCTCCAGCATGTTAGGTAGACTTTCTATGGAGAATGTATGGGAGAATCTGAACAAGAATTATACAGAGAGAAAGAATGTACAGGGGTTGCAATCTGATTTAAGCAGTCCTAGTCTTTCCTGATGCATGGGGAGTTATGGGGTTTTTTGTAAGTGTTAGAGTCCCAGTTCTCTGGCACCAGAGTACAGGTGCCCTTCATTGCCCCCAAGGCACTCTTATAGTAGCCACTCCAGCTCTCTGGTTCTTGAAGTGGTATGAGACCCTCAAAAAGCATGGGACACAGGACAATCACCCCAACTTACATTGCCCTAGGGCCGTGGTTCTCAAGCTTCCTAATGCCAGGACCCTTTAATACTGTATGTGGGCATATCTGCATGTGGGCATACCACCTGGAGACAGATAGAGGAGCAGTGTCTCGGTTCCTAAGACCATCGGAAATATGAGTTTTCCAGTGGTCTTGGGCGACCCCTGTAACCCCTGTGAAAGGGTCGTTCGACCCCCAAAGGAGTCATTACCCACAGGTTGAGAACCACTGCCCTAGGGGATGGTTCTGCTCTGCTCTTTCTACTGCTGTTCAGCCATTCCTATCACATGAATAAGAGGGCTGAGCTAGGAATAAGGTAACCACCAAATAAAAAGACATAAGTAGACATCTCTCTTCATATGTCAATAAGTATGTGTGTATTTATGTTCCAAAGTCACATAAAAATTGTTTGGGCCTACTATATGAATAGAAAGAGTGCTGAATTAAGAGTCCCAAGACCTGGGTTCAAATTCTGCCTGCCACTTACTATGTGACCTCGGGCAAGTCACAACCTCTTTGCTCAGCCACTTACAGCATAAGGACCACAGAAACCTCCTTTCCAATAAGAATGGGAAGTCTTTTCAACCAGGGACTATCCTGCTTTGCTATTTGTATCCCCAGCACTTTGCTAAACGCTTTTTCATTCATTCATTTGTCAATTTTTCTGGGCCTAAGTTTTCTCAAGTGAAAAATGACAAAGTTACACTAAATGACCTCGAAGGTCCCTTCCACCTCTAAATCTACAAGCCTATGATTACTTGGCATTACCTGCCCACTCCTCACCGTCACAGGTGGGAATAGTTGAAGGTTACCTAATATGGGCTCCACAAGCCCCTTCACAATTCTGTCATTGCTCCTCTTTTCCTTTGGATATTACAAGAGGCAGAAGGTACAGGGGAAAGAGTGCTGCACAGAAAGACAGGAGACCCTTATTCCAGCCAGACTCTGCCACCTCTGTGATCTTGGATGGTTAATAGCTAACATTTACATTGCACCTATGTGCCAGGTACCATGCCAAGCACTTTACAATTATTTCATTTGATCCTCACCACAATAAGTAGATGCTATCACCACCCCTCTTTACAGCTGAGGAAACTAAGACAAAGAGAGGTTAAGAAACTTGTTCAAGGTCACACTGAGGCCAAATTTGAACTCAGGTGTTCCCGATTCCACACTCAGCACCCTATCCCCTTCCCCCAAGAGGGTTGTTGTTATTGTTCACTTGTATCTGACTATTTGTGACCCCATTTGAGACTTTCTTGGCAAAGATACTGGAGTGGTTTGCCATTTTTTTCTCCAGCTTATTTTTACAGATGAGGAAACTGAGGCAAATAGGGTTAAGTGACTTGACCAGGGTCACACAGCTGAGGCTAGATTTGAACTCAGAAAGACAAGTCTTCCTGACTCCAAGCCCAGAACTCTGTCCACTACACCACCTAGCTGCTCCTAGGAGTAGGTGATTTCTAAGGTCCCTTCAGCTTTAGAGTCCAATGAATGTTTTAGAACCACCTATACACATATATTTCTAAATCTAGTATGAGAAAATGTCAGTTTAAATGGCTCTAATTTTCATTAGAAGCATCACTTGCTAACAACTAGTAGAAAAGTGCCTAGCTTGTATTCACAAATAGACGCTGAAGCCTTGCCAGTGTAATCTTTCCCCAGGCGATAATTCATATCATGTCATCATACCTTGTCTCAGTCTTCCACTTCTCCTGAGACACACCTGGCAAAAATTCCAACTCCCAAAGGTTTAGGGTAACTTTAGCAATTGCCAGTGTAAGCTTCCTATAAGACTTGAAAGGAATACCCCAGGGAAGAGTATGTTACAGCCTTTTCAACACAAGTAATTAAGTGCATCTCTGGAGATATTAAGTCTCAAACTCAACATGTTCAAAACAGACCATGTCATTTTTCTTCTCCTAACCCCCTTCTTTTACTAATTTCCCTATTAGCACCAGCCTGCCAGGTTCACAACCTTGACGTCACCCTCAACTCCTCCCTCTCACCCCACATAATTCACATAATTGAATCCCTTTGCCAAATATCATTGTTTCTATCTTCATAGCTTTCATATTTCTCCTTCTATCCACCCACAGAGCTACCAACCCAAGTATGGGTCATCATGATCTTTCATGTGGATTATGTATAATAGTCTTCTAACTTCCTGTGGTCTCAAATCTCGACCCACTCTAACACATCCTTCTCTACTCAGCTGCCAAAGTTATTTTCCAAAACTGGGGGTCTTATCATGTCACACTGTATTAGCAGGTACTCTAGCACACCCAGGATAGCCTGCTAGCACAGGTTCTTTGATCTGCTTTACTAAAGGAAAGACAACTTTTAAAGGGGTCAACAATCTAATTAAATTACATTCACTAGTTCAGGGGAAAGGTCAGCACCCCGAACATGGAGAAAATACAGGCTGAGAAAATATAAGCACAGAAATTAGCACAAAGACCGACAGACAGGGTTCCAGTTGTCTGAGTAAAGCAATATTGGTATGCACTTTACATATATCAGTGGATTGAGGGAACACAGACATCTAAGCAGTCGGGGGGGGGGGGGGCCGGAGTTTCTTAACAAATGGTTACTCACAGTCTCAACCAGGAAATCAAAAGACCCTTCTCATGAGTGAACCCTCAAAGCAATATGTCAACCTCACAGGATATGTAACAAACACTTGGCTCTTGATTGGCTCAGAGTCAGAAGACACAAAACCTACTTGACTCAGCATTGCTGTGAATTATCAGAGTTCTAAGGAGATTAATCCTTCAGATGTTTACAATTTAGCCTGAGCCTAGAAAACTGAACTCCAGAAGAAAAAAAAATCCTACTTTGTGTCCCACTTCGCACGCACACGTGTGCGCACGCACACACACACACACACGTACACATAAAATGATAATCATTAAATATCATATTTTTGGCCAAAGTCTGAATTAATCATACAGACTGCTTTGTCTTGCTTTAAAAATGTCTTTTTTTCTGTGTCAGCAACTCCAGAGACCAGATAAGGCTGAAAGTGGGATTTCCCCTTCTCTTGGGACATACTCAGAAGGAAAAGAGAGATATCCTGAGATTATAAATTCCAAACAGACCCAGCTTTGTCTTTGCTCTCTGAGTGAGCACAGAGAATACCTCTTCCTATGTCAACAAAGACAGATGAGGCTTACTTTATGGCCCTTAAAGATGAGACCCTTGACTTGAGGCATTAACTTGAGTAATGGGACTTTTTCTTATCTTAATATTTTTGGACATATACTATGTTATGGAATGTTAATGGTAAAGAAAACACAGATATCCTGAATCATAATTTCAATTGACACTTCGTCAACTCTCCTATTTTATTGTATTTACCATCTATTCAATTAAGAAAATTCCTTTCTCATACAATGATCAAACATTTACGGAGATGATAAATTTGTGTAATGCAGCCACCCTAAATTGGGATGATTCTAAAGTGTATTTAAGCTTTCTGAATCTTTTGTTCAACAGTTAGAACTCAGCTTCTAACTCCTTGTACAAGTCTCCTAGTCTTAAGAGAATAAAGGCTGTAACTGTATATCACCTAGCCTGTTGTCTTCTTTAACCAAACTTTTTAAAGGTTAACAACGCACACCTCTACTCAATCAACTCCAGTGGCTCCCAATTGCCTCCAGGATCAAGCACAAATTCTTCTGTTTGTCATTTAAAATCCTTCATAAATTGGCTCCTTCCTACATTTTCAGACTTCTTATACTTTAGTACACTCCACTATTACCCAGCTACAGTTTAACACTTGTTTGATAGTTGTTTCACGTAGTTAGTCTCATTTAATCAACAAAAATATAAGCTCTTTGAGGTCAGGGACCATGATTGATGCATCTTTTGTAATCCCTTTATAAATATTCAGAAAATATCTCTAGCTTAGGAATAGGTATGCTCCAAAAATTTATTTAAGTCAGTTGTTGAAGCTTAGAATTTTTATAGGAGTATTATTAAATAGTGTATAGGAGTTAGCTTCCCAAGCCATCCTATAAAAAATCCTATTTTACTCCCTTAGCATGATGAAAGGCAGTGTGATGGAATAGATAAAGAACGAGTTTTCCGGTAAGAACTGGAGTGAGTTCCTAAATCCTTCCTCTGACAAATCCTGGCTGTGTAACCCTGAAAAAATCACTTAAACTCTTAGTGCCCCAAGTTAACTCTTATAGTTTACAGAATGATTGCTAATCTTCCCTAAAAGAGGAAATTACCTTACCTGTAGAGTTCTTTATACTAAAGAAAACACATGTTCTGTCCAAAAAAGAAACCATCACTCACATTTATCTAATGTTTTAAAATTCAAAAAGTATTTTCCCAGAATATTATACAGTTATAATAGTAACTAAAGAAAACAAATAGTTCCCGATTTGGACCTAGGGTCCTAGATACATGTTTCCCTTCATTTCTTTCTCATGTACAGGTTTGAGTGGTTTGGGAATGACCTCTCACTATTCCCCCAAAGAACTAGGATGGCACTCCGCAGCAGATTTGGGAAGACAACTAGAAGCAAATTTCTGGTTAAAATAGTTATATGAGCTCAGTTTTTCCAACAAACACCCCAGCACAGATTCAAATGGCAACTGGATAGTGCCCAGTGATCAAGAAGACCAAAGAGATATCTCAGTGAGTACATCCAGTCCAGGACAATGCAGAAGACATCCAAAAGCCTAAGGCACTAGAGAATACATACATCTGGTGAGATGGAAACTATCATGAGGCCTGGTAAATAGGATCTTAAGTGAGCAGGATTTCTTCCCTGGCCTGTTGTCATAGCAGTAGGGAACAGAGCTAAAACCCTACGAGATCACTGCACAGGGAGACAGAGTCAAGCAACGCATGCATGCTTCAGGGCTCTCCAAAAGATCGAAAGGCAGTGCTCCCATTGGAGCCACAGAAGAGCTCCCATTGGAGCCACAAAGCCAAATCCAGTATCATACCTAAGCTGCCCTCCAGGAACCCTCCAGAAGGCCTGAGACAGTAGCAAGAGCTTGGACACCCAGTTGGGATCTACCAAGGCCAGAGTTAAGAGATAGAGCCAATTCCCAGTTTGGGATTGTTCAGGGAGACAGAGATCTGGTAATGGTCTTCATGTGTGTTGAGCCATCAGGAGGCAGAGTCAGCAGCAGAACTGAACCTAAGTTCACTGTCTACTCCCAGATATTCCATCTACTACTATAATAGCAGCAATACCCAGACTACAGAGCGGATGTGATGAAGTAGGGCCTATTCACCACATCTAAGAATTTAGGAGAGAAGCAAATCCCAACCCTGGCACAAAGTCTGTTTAGAAACTGATGATGAGAATATAAGTAAACAGAAGAAAATGCCAAATACAATGAAGGAATAATCTGGGTTAGGGGATGTCCAAGAGATAAACCTAGAAAAGAATAAGTACAATAAGTACAAATAGAATCTCAGAAGAAAAGGGAAAAAAAAAAGAATGGGGAAAAAAAAAAAGAATGGTTTGGCCACAAGGAAATAAAACAAGAGATTTTTAAAAATTAAATTAGATCTCATTAGGGAAAAAATTAGGAGAATAAATAACTTAGAATAGAAGGTAGAGTAGAATTTTCTACTCAAGTAGTGGACTCCCTGAAAAAAAACAGAACGGAGTAAACAAAATTCAATGATCCCATGAAGCAACAAGAACAATTAGAAAAGTCAAAAATTTGAAAATTCAGAATGTACAAGGTATCTACTATTACAAACAATTCACCTCTATGTATATGAAAGTTCTACTTCTCCTCTGCCCAGCAGCTGAAAACCATTTTGGTCCTTTGAGGGCCCTGTTGAGGACTTACAGTTTCAAATCTGTTGAATATACAAGAAGCCCAACCCTACCAAGTTCAGCCCAGCTCACTCCCTATATTTGAAAGTCTCTGCAAAGATTGACTTTAAGCTTTTTCTAATTTAAATATTTTCTCTAAGAAAATATCTCATATGTCCAATCAGTTGCTGCAACCTAGTAATTCTACCTCTACTAAATTTTTCACATCATTCTCCCTTTTCTGGAGAGAATGGCAACCACCCTATTTCAGACCGTATCTCAGGCCTTGACTGTTTCAAGAACCTCTGAATCCTCTGTGCCTTAAGCCTCTCTTCTCTTCAATGCATTCTCCAGATGATTGCCAAAGTGATTTTCCTAAAGCACAGTCCCCTAATCAGTAAACTTCAATACCTCCCTCCAGATTATCTTGTATTTATTTGTATATGTTCTGTATATACTTCTATATGTGCTCATCTTCCCAAATAACATAAAAGTTTTTTAAGGACAAGGATTGCTTCATTTTTGTCTTTCAAACTCTAGTGCCTAAGATAGTGCCTGGCACATAACAGGCATTTAACAAATGTATGTGGATTGACGGACCTAGAAAGCAGGTTAAGGAGATATCATTTAAGACTCATCAGACTCACTGAAAACTGAGACCAAACAAAAAATTTGGATACTATGTTTCAAGAAACCATAAAAGAAAACTTCCCAGGGTCTCTCGTATCCAAAAGGAAAGGTGAAAATAGAAACAATCCTCATGTCACCTTCTGAAAGAAATCCCAAATTGAAACAACCAGGAAGCTCATAACCAAAATCCAGAGCTTCTAAGTCAAAGAAAAATAAATATCACAAGCAGTCAGAGAGTTCAAGTACAGGAAACCATAAGTGTAAAGGAAAGGGGATTTTGGAATAAGCCTTCCCAAAAGGTCTAAGAAAAAGGCTAACAACTAAGAATAATTTGCCCTGCAAAAATAAGTGTAATCCAAGAAAGGAATGGAGTATTTGACTTTGAAGTACTCCTAATGAAAAATTAGAAATGAGTAGAATCTTTGAAATGGAAAGACAGTTGACAATTGTTGTTTGTCCTTTGAAGAGAACCAGTGACATCACCTTGCCCATAAATTGGATTTAGTGTCTTTGATGCCTGACCAAGCTCTAAGTATTCCACAGAGCCTGCTTCAATCAGCTTCATGGCCGTTGGAACAAATTGTTCTCATCTATCCGTTCTGCCAGGGAAAGTCATCACTTGCTTGGGAAAGACCTAACTCATAGGTCTCAAACCTGTTGGTTATGCTCAACCTGCTTTAAGCTTACCTGCCAAGATGGATTTACCAGGGTATGGCCACTATATGTGCTACAGCTTCTTAGAGCCACAGATAAAGTCGAATGAATCAGGCAGACGCCAAAGGTGGATGAGCAGCCCTTAAAAGGGCTTGGTGAGCCCCCACACCAAAGGTGTTAGTCCTCCTGAACACCCCCCACACCCCACACAGTTGATAATAGAAACCCAGTAAAGCAAATAAATTTGAGCAATTGGAAGGTACTACGTGATGATAAAGTGTTTATATACTAATAGAAAGAGAAGAGACAAGTATCCCTTCAGAATTCCACTGTCACAGTATCCCAAGTGTCACAGAGGGAATTTAAAAAAAAAACAAATATGGCCCTACCAGTGGATTTTCTCTGCTTTGTTCTGCTGCATTTAAGAGTGGGAGGATAAAAAGGGAGGGGGAGGGGAGGGAAATAAACCATACATGACAGGATGGAGTAGAAACCTACTATTTCTCATAACTGAGGAATACCATAAGAATATGCAAATATAGAAGGAATATGAAGGGCATGGGCATATAGTGAGCTTCACTATTATCTGAAGTTGGCAAAGAAGTGTTTAACATGTGCACACAAGACTTTGGCATGAACACACATTAAATTCAACAGGGTAACAGGGAGGTCAGGAAGAGGGGTGAGACAAATGAAAAACCCAAGAGATAGAATTTCTGGGTAATTAATAATCAATTTATTAATCAGGCTAGCAAATAATCAATACAGTGAGGTCAGTAGTCTCTCTCTTTAACCAAAGACCAGTATGGAGATGGTTGAATGTTTAAATACTTTTGGAAAAGGTTTCCGTGGCTGAGAGTGAAAATCGATTCTGATTGGTTAACAATTAATGAAGAGGCTGGCAAAAAATTTCAGCTCCTCTTGCTGGGAATGTGGCTTGATGAGCTTCAGCTGCTTCCCCTTATCTAGACAGATCCTGATAGGGGTAGGGAACCTGAGGTCTCGAGGCCGTATATGGCCCTCTAGGTCTTCAAGTGGGGCCCTTTGACTGAATCCAAACTTCACACAACAAATTCTGGAGGCCACAGGTTCCCCACCCCTGAAAGTTGTGGAACAATAGGCTGGAATTCACCTAAATTAGATTCTCTTTACTCACTAATCAGAAATAAGGTTGGGTGGGGTCCACTGGAGTCCCACCCAAGATTGAGGAGAATGTCTCATGGTCTGCCCTGTCCTTCACAAGGACTGGGCTTTGAATGAGGAAGTAAAAAGAGAAAAAAACCCACTGATAGCTAAACTACTAATAATTGGTTGTTAGTAATCAAAAAGCAGATCTTTGGGTCCCGTATGTAAAATTGGTTATTAATATATAAGAAAATAATCATTTTCCTCAAGGAGAAGGAGAGTTTAAGAAAGAGGTTGGTGTCGAAGAAGGACGTCATAAACAAAATAATCTTCAACTGCAAAACACAAAGGGAAGAAAAAACACGGAATGAAAATGGATGGCTTCTCTAGGAGTGCTTCATTTTTTCCTTCCATTTTCACTATGTTCACTAATGGGCTTCTTGAGAGCAAGAATTGTCTTTTTCCTTTCTTTATACGCCCAGCACTTAACATAGTTCCTGGTACATAACAGATACTTAATCAAGGCTTGTTATTGTTGGTTTGTTGTTTTCAGTGGTGTCCAACTTCTGACTGCCCCATTTTTTCTTGCCAAAGACACTGGAGTGGTTTGTCTTTTCTGTCTCCTGTTCATTTTACAGATGAAGAAGCTGAAGCAATCGGGGTTAAGTGACTTGCCCAGGATCACACAGCTAGTGTTTGAGACCAGATTTTAATTTAGATCTGAGTTCAAATGCTTATTAACTGATTAAACTGTCACCACAGTAAACTGAGTAATTGAGATCTCTGAATGATTGAAATCACAATCACAGAGAGAAAATTCCAGATGCAGAGTGGGAGCTCTAGAGAGTTTATTTTTTAATATTTTGAACAACATTCCATACTTTTCTCCTAATTAAATTCCCCACTTGGCCAATGTAGGTTTAAATTGTTCAGTAGTAAACACCCAAAGTCATACCTCTTCAGTAGGGCAGCAACATATACAGTTGTGAACTGTAGGTTTAGAGAAAACAGCAAACAAATTGTCTTACTGTATTACTAACACTACTGCAGTGCCCCAAGGCTCACATGAAAGACACATGGATGTCACAATAATTCTTCCCTCTATGCCGACACGAATCCAGTTGCATTCAATTTAATTTAAGAGGCAATAGGCTTGGAAAATTTTCCAAAAGTCTTGGAAACAGGAGACTTGGGCCCAAATCCCATCTCCAAAAATCTATACAACACTAGGCAAGTTACTTAAACTCCCTGAGACTCAGTTTTCTCATCTGTAGCATGAAGATTATACTATTTTACTAGCATCCTTACTGGGCTTTTGTGAGAGAAATGCTTTGTAAACCTTAAAAGGTTACATAAATGAAAGTTATTATTTAATCAGGAAGGATTTAAAGAGCCTCATTTAAGTCACTCAGTATAGTGAAAAGTATGCTGGGTTTGGATTCAAAAGACTTGAATTCAAACCCCTATTGTCACTACCTATGTGACTTTGGGTAGTCTCTTAAATTCTCTGGGCTCCTCATATGTAAAATGAGAAGGTTTGACTAGATCAGCCTCAGGTTACTTTCCAGCTTTAAGTCTATGATGCTATGATCCTATGAATAGTAATGCTCTTTCTGAGTATCAGAAGTCTTGGGCTGGTCTCATTCCAACATGCTGCAGCTCAGCTTCTTGCCCTTGTTAACCAGCCCCTTAAGAACTACAATTTTACCCTGTATTTGTTTTTCAAGAACCTGGGTTTACTTTCGCCCATGTAACCTTGGTCCTGGGTATTTAGATTTCCCATTGCACAGTTCCTGATACCTGCCACTGAATATCCCAGACACCATATTCACCTGTCCCTTTTAACTTCTGCCAGGTCAAGGTGGGACCCTCACAATCCAGCTAGCCAAAGAGAATACTGTTCTCTACTGGCTCTGATTCCCTCTGTTCTGCCACAAAGGCAGAACTTCACACCTGTTCCATTGATGCCCATACTTAACTCTTGGTCTCCAAACCTTACTATGTGACTCCTTAATCCCAGCCTCCCTCGGGCAGTCTCAGCCTGAGATGGTTTAGTACGAGCTTCAGGTGGAAAGAATGTGTCTTGTGGTACCACTTAAATCTCTAGTCCAGAATTGGTCCCCACTTGCAGATCAGCAAAGAGCTCTCTCATTGACAAATTAAAAACTCAAGAGGTTTGGTAATAGCAAATGGAGAACTGCAAACAATGGTCAGTTTACTTAATATTGTGGAAATTTTTTATCTTGCATTCCTTATTTATATTATACTATTATAACTAAGACTTATTTTTGACACACACACCCAAAAGTTTTTCATTGTAAATTAAATGATCAGAACAAAGTAATTAATACATGTTATTTCTAAAGCAGCTTAATCTTTGTTGAAAAAAAATTATGCAATATGAGAAATCTGGACTGTTAAAGGGTGCTTCAGATAGAGCAAACAGATACCTATAAACAGTGTTAGAATCACAGATTTAGAGCTGGTAGTGCCCTTTGAGATCAGCAAGTCTAATGTCTTCATTTGACAAATGACAAAACTGTGAGACCCAAAGAGTTTAAACCACCTGCCTAAGGTCACACAGTTGGGAAGTGGCACAGATAGGGGTTCAAACTTATCTCCTCTGACTATAAATTCAGTTCTCTGTTGCTCCATGCTTCACTTTTATCTGAACAAAAGAAGGAAGAATGCACACACACACACACACACACACACACACAAACACACACACACACACAAACACATTGTTGGGTACAGGTATGTATTTCATTTAATGGAATTAGGAATGAATGGAGAGAAGAGATCTTACATCTTATTAAATCCACAATTCTCTTTCAAGTGTATGCAATGATTGATGTGAAAGACTTTTAATACCTTAACTAATTTCCAATATAATTTCATCAATCTAGTAAACTAGCCTTCTCCTGAGACATCAACATACTTTGAATGAAAGATTTGGTTTGAAAAAATATGTACACACATATGAATATAGACATGTATGTACATATAAATTATATGTGTGTATATACGCATGTAGATGTGTATGCATATATATAGATGTGTATGCATATATATAGATGTGTATGTATATATATATAGATAGATAGATAGATAGATGTGTATGTATATATAAATTATATGTGTGTATATACACATATACATGTATATGTATTGTGGGAAACAAAGGGAGGCATTTTGTTTCCCCAGGATTAAAGTACGCCTATCTTTGAGTGATAGCAGAATAAGTCAGAGGTAACTGGTTCTAATCAGAGCTGTGACCTCACAGAACCAGGCTTCCGATCAGGTAGGGGGTTAGAGGCTTGGACAGATGCTTGACCAGCTGTTTGAGGGGCAGCTGACATGGGCAGCTGCGAGGTTGCACCTAGCCAAAGGAGAATAGGGCGGGAAATTTGAATGGAAGCAGCATAAAATGGCTTATATTTGTCTAGGGCCCTGTACTCCACTAAGGGAGCTACCCATTTATTCAGAAAGAATAAAGGCAAAAGAAATGTAATGAAAACCTTCCTGGCTTTCCAATGAATATTGTTTATTTCTAGACTGAGGATGTCTCAAGATGGTGGCATAGAAGCAGGAGAGCTCCACAAGCTCCCCCCATGACCACCTCAAATACCTATAAAATATGACTCTAAACAAATCTGAGAGGCCCAGAACCCACAAAAGGACAGAGTAACAAAGCTCCTGCTGAAGGCAGTCTGGCAGGCAGACAGGAAGGGTTCATCACAGCACACCAGGAGCAGAGCCCAGCCCCATGTAGTTTTAGCCCAGGGTGGGCAGGATGAGCCACGGCTGGAGGTTTCAGGAGAGCGGATCACCGGCAGCTGTGGCGGTTTCCAGAATTACCAACCCATAAGAGCCAAAGACAAAGCGAAAGATTAGTGGAACTTGGCTAAACGTGGGGTCGGGGTCCGGCCAAACTGCCTCCAGAGCTAGAAGACGGCCCTGCAGCTGCCTCCACGTGATTGCTTCAGCGCTCCCGGCCTGCAGATTGCAGAGGGGCCCAGAGATCATTCAGAGGCTAAGTGCTCTTGCCTTGACCTGCCTGGATCAGGATCGTGGTCTTGGGTAGTGGTCCTGAGGTGCGTTTTCAGTGAGTCAAAGCTGGTGGGGGCTGCAGAGATGGCAGCCCCCTAATAGCTCCAGCAGCTGCAAAAACCCCAGTGATTTGGGACAGAGCTCTCCCCTCTGAAAACAGAGTTCTACCGAGCCCAAAAGTCAAATAACTAACTGGCAACATGAGCAGGCAAAGAAAGCAAAACAAGCTCAGCAATCCAACTTTAGATTCTTTTTTGGGGGACAAAAAGGATCAAAGCATGGAACAGGAGGAAGAAAACACAGTCAGAACTCCTGCACCAAAAGCTTCCAATAAAAATTTAAACTGGTAATTGGTCATAGAGGAGTTTAAGAAGGATTTTGAAAACCAAATAAGAGAAGTAGAGGAAAAATTGGAGAGAGAAATGAGAATGATGCAAGAAAATAATGAAAAGAGTCAACAACCTGACTGAAGAAAATAACACCTTAAAAAATAGACTGAGGATGTCTCTCGCATGTATGTATACATGTAATTTATGCATGTAGACAGGATGTACCAAAAGTCTTAGTGCTGTTAAGCTACGAAAGCTTAAAATGAACTAAGACTTTTGGGACACCCAGCATAATGTTAGAGGTACGTCTGATAACTTTAGAAAAGAAGACTAATCCTAAAGGAAAAATAAAATCTATCCCCCACCCAAATCTCACTCTAGTAGAAAGGTTACCATGAGCTCCAGGGCTTCCAATGCAATCAGGAAAATGTAGAGGTCATGAGCCTAGTTCTACAGGGCTTAAAGCCCTAGAGTTCATCCTCAAACCTCCTTTCAAAGTAACCATTTTGTACTTTTTACTAAAAGACACCCTCTCCCCCCAAAAAAGAGGAAAAAGTCCCACAATACTCTAAGATTGAAATAAACATTAGCTTCATTTCTTCAACTTTTTGCTTAAAAATTTTTTGATAGTTCCTCCCTTTCTCTGATTCTTGCTTCAAAATGCAAGTATCCAAGGAAGAGGTCAAACTTGAAGCTTTTATCAGCTAACATATTAATGAAAAATGAGCAAAGTGCCAGAGACTAGTAGGAATGGGGTGATAGAAATCTAAATCTTCTCTGCACAAAAAACTGTGAAAGGCCTTCCTTATGTTGCCAAAAAAGCAAAAAGAATAGTATATTACATTATGTGGTATTGGACTTGGAGACAGAATCCTGAAAGACCATGATAACACCTGAGAGAAAAGGTTACCACCACCCCACCCCAATATGATTGCACCTTAGGACAAAACTCTGGTGGTTCCTACTGGGCCAAGTAAAAAATTAAATCCATGTCAAATATCCTGAAGAGCAGGGGTAGGGTTGACAAGGTGTTCTTCTGGCAGAATCTATGTCCCTAGTTCCATTCAATCAAAGAAAACTTTGTGAAGTAAGATTTTTAATTGAGAAAACTTTGTGTGGAAACAAGAGAAATAAAATATTCTAAGTGTAATGATACTGGGATTTGAAGACTTGAACTTGCTGACGTAGCAGGAAGGGATGGAGCAAGAAAAAGCCAGAGCTGAGCTAGCATCCATGCTGTGGTGACTGGAAGCAGTGGCAGTGACTGCAGTTGTGGTGCAAACTCTTTTTCTTTGAGCCTGCCAGAATCTCTGCTAAGGACTCCTGCTGAGCACTGCCAGGGACAGGAACTGCAGGTGGCCCAAGCTGCTGGGAGCAAGCTGCCTGGACACTGAGCAGTTGCGTGAGGAGAGGAGGATCTTTGCCTGAGGTAGCCTGTCCTGTTTTGAAGGCTTGAGAATGTGGGTGTTTACTACATTAACTACATGTGCCAACTTCATAACTGCTGTGTTGGCTTTGACTTTCTGGTTTTGGGACTCAGTTTTCTAGTATTTGAATAAATGCTCTAGCTATATTTCCCATGTAGAGAGCCTGTTACATTTTGTAATTAATAACCACCTCAGCATACTTATAGTTACATAGGCATTGTGAATACTGCATTGTTGATACACTAGGTGCCTCCAAAAAATGAATGGGGGTGGGAACAGCAGGTCTGTAAGGTGCTAAACAAGGGTCTCTCCTACATAAGGGGTAAAACAGCTGATGAAGACCTGAATGTTTTCAGTCACTCATTTAACAAATATGAATTATTCATCATATGCTCCAACAACTACCTCGATCCTCAGGAAAGCTGGGGTTAAAACCCAACCTCAGATGCTAGTGTCTATGGTACCTTGAACAGACCACTTAACTTTTTTCAGCCTCAGTTTTCTCATCTGTAAAATGGAATTAACATCTGTAGAACTTAAAAGGTTGTTGAGTGAGTAATATAGGTACAATCCTACATGAATGTCAGTGATTATCTATATCTATAAAATGGATATAATAACACACCATCAATCCCATAGGATTATTATGAGTTTTCAACTATATAAGTGTGAGTTCTTGTACATTGAACATTCTAGGAACCCGCGGAAGGGACAAAGAATAAGACAATGCATTCGTGGAATCATAGAACTTAGAAGAGAAAAAGATTATCCAGTTTGGTGAAGCCTACGGACCCTTTTTCAGAAGTTTTTAAAGGCATAAAAATCTCCACTCCTGCATCTGCTGCCTTGCCAGGTTTCAACTCCACTGAACAAGATGCACACCGCCAACCTGCTCCTCATCCCACCTCTTTCCTCTTGTGTGTTTTCTCCGTGCCTTCCCCCATTAGATTGTAAGCTCCTAGAGGGCAGGACCGTCTTTCTTTTTATTAATTGCATCCCAGGAGCCTAGCACCTAAAAGACGCTTAATAAATGTTTATTGGATTGGAAAATAAAATGCATAGAATTACCAAGGAAATGAATTATGCTGAAATATAGTTATCAAAATATATAAGTGCATTATAACCCAGGTCCCTTGTCTCCAAATCCAGAACCCTTCTGTCTAATGCGGCAGGTACACGAATACAGATAACCGAAAGCAGTGAATTATAACTGCTGCACAGGAGGTACAAAGCGACGCAGGAATTCAGGGGAGTGACATCTGTTCAGACGCCAGCCTGGGTCAGGCCGGCTGGTCTACATTTCTGGGAACTTCATCTCACGCTTCCTCCGGGGAGCTCGGGGAGACGGGATCTGATTGTTTCTACTGCTAATGAGTCCTTCAGCAGCGCTCTTCAAAATTTCTAGAAGCTTTTCAGTGAAACAGCGGTCTGGGACGCCAAGGGTGCACGGCCGCCGAGGCCGGGTGGCTAAAGAGAACTTTCGATCTCCTGCAGGAGCGGACGGTTCAGTTGCTTCGAAGGACTTAAGCGCATTCCGATACACCTCTTCCGAGTAGCAGAAGCCACAAATCCAGATAATTTTCTTGCAAAAAGCGAGAATAACAACAAACCAGGTAATCCCTCAAATTGCCAGTTTCCTGCTGATCAGGTCTAAATAGAGTGTGGGGTGCGGGAGGGAAGAGGATTCAGAGCCAGCGATATAACCCCGCCCCCAGCGATAACGTTTTACCCCTCTCCTCCCAAGCTCCCCACAAACTCCCCAGGCTCCGCTCATCCCCGCCTAGTTCCCCTAGGCCCCGCTCCCCTTCCCCGCCTCCTTAACGTACCGCCCCAACCCCTTTCGTCCGGCTCCTACAGGCTGGTGTCCTCTCCGCCCGGCCCTGCCCCTTCCTTACGTCCGACCCGCCCCGCTTCAGGCCCCGCCCCCTCCAGGTCCCTTTTTTTCTGCAGCGTTGAGAGCTGCCGCCCGGCACGAACTAGCGCCCACGTTGGCTGCGGCTCCTCCTCCTTCTCCGCCGCCCGGTTGTCCTCTTGCTCCTAGTCGCCGCCATGCCTGGAGGTCTGCTGCTCGGAGACGAGGCCCCCAACTTCGAGGCGGACACTACGATCGGCCGCATCCGTTTCCACGACTTCCTGGGAGATTCGTGAGTGAAGCCCTGGCCGGCTCGGCGGGGGGTCTACCCCCGAGGGTCCTGGCGGGAGGGTCGAGGTCCTCCTGCCCTGCCCTACGGCACTCCGGGGCCCTAGGGAGTTGTCCACGAGGGACGGAGGGGGCGTCGACTGCTGCCCTTGTCCCAGATCCCATGACCACCTTACCGTAGTCCTGCCCTGACGGCCCTTCCCCCTTACTTCCTGCCCTGACCGCCCTCCCCCCTTACCTCCTGCCCCTGCCCCAGCTCCTCTAGACCACTCACCCCATACTTCCTGCCCCAGTTCTCCTAACCACCAACCCTCCCTTACCTTTTTGCCCCTTCCCAGCTCCCCCTACTACCCACCCCCTTATTTTCTGCCCCAGCTCCCCTAAGCCCCCTCCTTACCTCCTAGTTACCCACCTCCGTCTTGCACCTGCTCTCCTTCCCAAGCCTCATCCCCTCATCTCCTGCCCTGTATCAGTTCTCCTGAGCACTCACCCATAAGGTTACCTCCTGCCCCCTCTTACCTACCTAGCTCCTGCTCCTTCAGCAGTTTGCTCCCCTTCCCAGCCTTACCCCCTGCCCCAGCTTCCCTTCTCCGGGGAGCAGTTGTCTCCGTTCCTCTCCCCTCTCGAGCCTTTTCCTTCTTCTCCTCTCCCCCACCCCAAGTTCCATCCTGTTCTGTGCCTGAAGTTTGGGGGAAGCCACTAGTTGTTTTCTTTGGCCTACTGGTCCAAGATGCCTGAGGCCTTTCTGGATGAGTTGTAGGTTTTGTTTTGTTTTTTAAATACCATTGAAATTTGTATAAAGAAATCCTAGTTGGTGGGTGGGGAGGAGGGCAGGGGTGATGCTCCGGGGCTTGAATTGTGCTTTATGCTGCCTGCTCTCTGCCCAGGAATTTGCTCCTGTGGAATGGAGTAGAATTCATTGCTGCTGACTTTCTGGTGCTTGGTAATCCTAGAGTCCTGTTACTGATCCTGCTGCTTAGTTTTCTTTCTTAGGTCTTTTCTCACCAGTATTTGGAAGGTTAGGCAGGTTAGTAAAAGGGGAAGCGGCAACAGTCTAGTCTTTTCTTGTAAAATCTGGGCTCACGGCACATTTAAAAATCATTAACTACCTAGAAGCTGACCCAGGGCCTCTTTATCTAGACCCTCTTCCCCACCCCCTTGCACTGATTAAAAAATGCCTTTGTCCAGGATGTGACTTGTTAGAGACAGTTAAAGAATACTCTATAATTAGATTATATCCTTTTCCCATAACTGTTAACACATTTATTTCAAAGATGTTCTCTCCTGTGTCACTTTCTGAGGTCTACTATTCCTTTCCCCCACCCCCAAGGATAGGTGAATTGGATGGCCCTTAGGGATACCTAACTTTCTCATCTTAACTCTTTCATAGAGACCACCAGTGCCGTGGATAGAGTGCTGGACTTGGAATCAGGAAGACCTGAATTTTCCTTTGGTGCTTCCTGCATCTTGCATTCTCCTAAGACCTGGCTCTCCCCTGATGGCATAGCTTCTCAGGCCACCCTTTCCAGCGCTGGTTGTACTTTAACTCATTCCCTCAACTTGAAGTAAAGGAGCTGGCTACTTTTTGTTCCCCATTGCACTTCCAGGATTTTCCTCTGCCACTGTTACTCCGTAACTTCTTTTTTATCTACCACCAGATCAAGAGTCTAGTAATTCTTTGTGGTCTAGGGATCTCCAGGATACTCAAATGAACAGTCTTATCTCCTAAACTTCTCCCCTCTTAGAGGGGAACTTCAGCATATCTGTTGATACTTCCTCAAATACCTTAACCTCCCAAGTCCCCTAAATACTCAATTCCCCAAACCTACTTTTCCACTCCAGCGCAGCTACACACTCTTGATCCTGCCATCACCCTCAGATATTCCATATATATCTGTGGTCATGATCTCTGAAACTGCTTTATCTGATCAATCTGTTGTTATTCTATCTCTTCCTCTTCAAACCTTCATCTTGACCATTGCCTCCAGTCCTACCCCTTCAGTTCTTTGCCAAGCCACCTGTGCCCTAGCTACACTCTCTTCCCTCCCCTATCTTTGACCCCTGGGTCAGCCAGTTCAACTCTACACTGTCTTCTCTGAGTCCTTTGTCCCCCTATCTTATCATTGATCTGGCCTTTCCAGAGTCTTAGCTTTGAAATGCCTCGAAATACTCCCAGCATCCACTGCCTTTGCTCCTGCTCATTTGGTGCTGAACAAAGCTGGAGAAGAATCATGAAACTATGCTAAATGGATCCACTACAACTTTTACACCTCACCACAGCATCTTTTCCAACTCTTTACATCCCTCCTCAGACTTCCCACAAGTCACCCTCTCTAGAACCCTTCACAGAGCTTGATGTTCTCCTCAAATTCTACTGCTTTCTCCACTTTCATTGGTGTCTCACCTGAAGAGCCCTTTCCTTGCTAAAGCTAGCTTCTTCCTCCATGTACAGAAATGATCTTTATTCTATCCTGTCTTCTCCAGCAGATTAGATTGCCCCCTGCTTTCCACCTAATCTTCAATCTTGACCTGTCTCTGGCTGTTTCCCTACTACCTACAACCATGCCCATATCTCTCCCATCCTTAAGAAACCCTTACTTCATCCAACCATCCCCACTGTATCTCTCTTTTTATGGCCAAGTTCCTTGAGGAGGCCATGTACATAGGTGCCATCTCTTAACTTTTTGCAATCTGGCTTCCAGTCTCATTCAACTAAAATACTCTCCACAGATTTACTGATGGTTTTTTAAACTGCCAAGTCTAATGTCCTTTTCTCAATCTCATCCTCCTTCACCACTCTATAGCTTTTGACCTTATCAGTTACCCTCTTCTCTTTGGAACCCTCTTTTCTCTAGGTTTTTGTAGCTGGTCTCTACTGATTTTCCTTCTACTTCTCTGACTGTTTTTTCTCAGCCTCCCTCCCTGGAGTGACCTCCAAGGCTCTCCCTGGGTTCCTCCTCTCTTTCTACATTATTTGACATAATCTCCTCAGTTTCCATGATTTCCATTATTTCTATGTAGATGATTCTCAGATTTACTTATCCACCAAACCTGAGTTCAGTATCTTTCCCTGCAAACTTTTCTGTCAATTGTCCAGGGGTAACACCATCCTCTCAGTCACCCAGGCTCACAACCTGGATGTTATCCCTTGACTCCTCACTTAGTCTCACTTCCCATATCCATATCCAGTCAGTAGTCAAGTCCTGACATTTCCACTTTCATACTATGTATTGCGTACAACCCCTTCTCTCAGATGATACCCCATGATGCTAGCTAGCCCTCATCTTAGTGTTTCTGGACAACTGCAATAGCTGGCTGGTGGTTCCCTTTGCCGGAGTCCTCACCCACTCCAATCTGTCCTCTGCTCAACCTCCAAATTGATTTTCTAAAATACAAGTCTAACTATATTCTCTTTCTCCCCCCCTATGTAATATGTCCCATGATATTGATTCAAGATCTGATATAAAATTCTCTGTTTGGCTTTTAAATTCCTCCATAACCTGGCCCATTCTCACCTTCCCAGTCTAAATCCTTACACCCCACCCAATTTAATGTGCAATTCAGTGACTTGATATTCTTCAAACAATATACTCTTTACTGCCTGACTCCAGAAATGTTTCCTGGCTGTCCCCTGTGCCTGGAATACTTCTCACTTCATCTTTACTTTCTGGTTTACTTTCAAGTATCAGCTAAATCGCAGCATTCTACAAAAAGCCTTTCCTTGTTCTTAATCTTGCTGCCTTCCCATTTTATCCTGTATACATCTGCTTTCTTCATGGTCATTGGTGTGTTTTGTCCCCTATTTGACTATGAGCTCCTTGAGAGCAGACCTTGTGTTTTGCCTTTTATCTCCAATACATTGCACAGTGCTTGGCACATTTTGAGCACTTAGTAGATCCTATTTGGCTGATTTCAAATCCTGCCTTAGACACTTAGCTGTATGATCCTGGACAAGACATTTTGAGCCCCATTTTCTTCATCTGTAAAATGAAGATAATAGCCCCTACTTCACAAGGTTATTGGGAGGATCGAATGAGTTAACATTTGTAAAGTGCTTTGCAAACTCCAAAGTGACATATACACATATATATATATATGTATAAATGAGAGCAGTTATCTTAAGAGGCAGGATGGTGGTGTAGCAGGGTAGGATGAGAGCCCTGGCAGACTCCTTCCCAATGGGCTGCTGCTGGCTCACCTGCTCAACAGCCGCTGACTAGGCAAGCCACTTCTTTTTCCCCCCTTTATCCTTTCTTTAAATTTTGAGTTCCAAATTCCCTCCCTTCAGTTTTTCTTCCCTCCCCGCCCAAGGCAGGCAATATGATGCCTATTACACATGTGAAGTCATATAAAATATATTTCTATATTATAGGCCAGTAACTTCTGTGGGTCTCAGTTGCTCACCTGTAAAGTGAGAGGGTTGAATCAGGTGGATTCTAATGTCTTTTTCAGCTCTTACGTCTAAGATCCTTGAGAAAGATTCTCTTCCTCCTGGTTGTTCATTTCTCCCCCCACCCCTTCACCTCTCACCTGCTGATGGGTATTGCATATCATTTCTACAGTTAAGGAAGTTGCTTGAACCTTGGTGTGGCCCAGAATCTAAACCATTCCAAATTGATGGTGCCATCGTCCCAGTTTATAGCCACTTAGAGCAAAGTGCCACGGGAACTCATCTGGTTTGTTCCTTAACATCATCCTCTTACCCATTCTCCTCTGACACCACCCTAGTTTATAGCCCCTTCATACCAGTTGCCTGGACTATTGAAAAACCCTTGTGATTTGGCTCCTGGCTTCCAGTCTTACCCTTCCCCACTCCACCTTCTACAGCTGCCAAAATCTTTGTAGGACACTAGTCTTCCCATGCCACCCTACTGCTAAAGAAAAGTCTTCAGTGCTTGCCCTTCCATTGTCTTTACAAACTCAACAGCCTGGCCTTTTAAGGCTTGTGTAAATTTGCTCCACTCCACCTTTCTAGACCTCCTCTGCCCACATTACTCTCCTTTACATATGAAATGGGCTTGTCTCTTCATAGATTGTCCCCCACGCCCTGGACCAGCATCCTCCTCCCTACTTACTGCCTGTGTAACCCTTAACATTCCTTTAAAGCTCAGGTACCACCTCCCGTGTTAAGCTTTTCCTGAAGTTTCCTATAAGTTACTGTTCTCTCCTTCAAATTCTACTTGTTCCACCCGTCTCCCCCCGCCCCATGTGCCTTGCATTTAATGTTGTAATTGAATTTTAATTAATCTGGCACACTACTGTCATTCATAGACTCCTGAATTCTTTTAGTCCTGTCTCTACAGATAAGATGCTATTGATCTTAATGTTTAACTTTAGTGTGTATTCATTTTTATAGTGAGCATAAATGTGAATTGCTAGGGGATAATACTTATGAGGACAATACATATCGTGCATGGGATGTGGTGTGGTAGAAAAGGCACTTGATATGGAATTGGAAGGCTTGGGTTCAAATTATGACTGCTATTTATCACTTTTATAACCTTAAGACAAGTCATTTCACTTTTCTGGGCCCCCTTTACCTGCAAAAGGAGAGGAATATTATTGTACTAGACGATCCTGATAGAGTTCCTTCCACCTATAATACTATAAAACCACCTACACATGCAGGTGTGTCTCAGTACACAGGTGAGTATGCAGGTAGAGTTTTTCTGTAGATGAATAGCAAGATGATTTGTAAGGGAAAACTCCCAAGACTTATGAGGATGGGAGAGGCCTTTGTCCTTTTCCATCCTCCCTTCCATCATCTGTTTTCTCTTCATGCCACAGGCTAGGGCTGCTGATTGAGTTTGGTACAAGAAGTACAGAACTAAAGATGGAGAATGGAGTGAATTTTGGTCCCACAAATACCTTCTCTAGAATTTACTAGACTTCTCTGGCTAATAGGTCCTTTAGTGAAGACATGAGAATAGGCCACCCATCCCATTCTCACATGCTATGCAATACTCTTTGGATGAATTTTTTTTTTTTAATTATTAAGCACTCATGGGGCCAATCTTTCTAGTAGTATCTCACCTCCGAGATAACCATGACCCATTGCCTAATTCAGAAATGTCTAAGTAAAAGCTTGTTTCAGGTTCCTGTTAACTGTCAGAATTTTTAAGCTTAACTATGTTTGGTTCTTTTCCTCTCTTCCCCTCAGGTCTCCTTTTTAGTCCTGTCTCTGAACTGGGATTTGCTCAGGATAATTTGCCTTCTCTAAATGTTGTGGTTGTTTTTTGTTCACCTCCCCCCCCTTTGGGTTTTAATATTCTTATAATTAGGCTTACAAATCCACAGATTAATCCTTAGCCCTGTGGGATTCCAACTTTATTTTTCAGGGACAGACCATTTTTCCATTTCTGAATAGAACTTGGAGCACCATTGACATAACCCTGAGAAACCAGTCATCTCCGTACCAAAGTGAGGCCAGCTCATTTGTTGAAAAAATCATAAAATATCTCAGCATATCCTCAGAAAGTAGGCAATAGGCTACAGCAGCAAAAGTATTAAGATTGGTATCACTTGGGCCAGATCTGAGTTGAACCTCGTATTCTCGATTGCCTGTATGACTCTGGGCAAGACACATATAGCCTCTTTGGGACCTCAGTTTCCTCATCTGTAAAATGAGAGTGTCAAAAGGCAATGTAGGCAATGGAAAGAACATTGAGTTTAAAGTTGAGCCTCCAGTTCTGCTTCCCTGGTTGTGTCATTTTCTAGCTGGGTGAGGAGGAGATTAGATTTCATTAAGTATTAGAGAATCAGACTTTTTAAGTCCAGGGAAGGGTATCAGAGGTTATATAGCCCAGAGATGTAGTCTTCAGGACTCTGGAGTAGACCCTGACCCAGATTAAAATGGAATTGGGCAAGGTTTAAAAAAAAAAAATTCGTGCAGTGTAGATGATGTTCATTTGAGGTTTTCTAAGTCAATATGCAGGCCTCTCATTGACTTAAAACGACCGGATGAACATCGTCTTTGTTGGATCTCCTGGTAACTGGGTGATACCATGAACAGAACACTGAACCTGGAGTCAAGAAAACCTAACTTTGAGTCCTACCTTAACAGCTTTACATAGTGGTGTGTGGTTCTGGGCAAATCACTTGGCCTTTCTCAGCCTCAGTGTTCCTCATCCCAAAATAGAGGTAATAGCCACTTCATAGGGTCCTTGTAAAGATCAAATGAGATCATACAAGTGCTGTGTATATGTAAATCCTTGATGGACAGACAGCTGGATAGTGCTAAGCTTGGGCTCATCTTCCTGAGTTCAAATCTAACCTCAGACAGTAGCTGTACTTAATACTGTTTTTGCCTCAGTTTCATCATCTGGAAGATGAGCTAGAGAAGGAAATGATAAACCACTTTAGTATCTCTACCAAGAAAATCCCAAATGAGGTCACAAAGGAATGGACATGACTGAAATGACTCAAAAACAAAACATATGGTATTATACATTATATATTAATATGTTATATATTAATGAAATAATGTTGTAAAGAGCTTAAAGCACACACTTTGTATGTATGTTTCTGTTATTATTGCCTTTCAGCAGGTTATAATATTAGGAGTAAGGGACTGAGGGCCATGTATGAGCCAATTTGAGTAGTTTTAAATGTAGGCAAGGCCTTACTGTGCACGGGAGAGAATAAGCAAGTGTTTGGGGTTGAAATAATTGAATCCTCATAGTAGGTTAGACCTCACAGTCTTCCCCCTTTTAAAGTTTACCTCTCCTATGTCCCTCCCATTCCCTGGGTTGATATTTCATGATAGCTGATTTAGTAAACCTTTTATTATTGGGTTAACAAGTTACCTAACCAAGGTACTTGTATATGAAGAAGACTTGATAGTCTCCAGAGAGTGACCAGTGGGAGAAGTTTGAGGCGTTATAGTAATGGAATGGATATCTCAGGTGGGTATGCCTCAGGTCACATGTAGTTAGCCCTGCCAGTAAACTTCTGAACACAGAAGGTGTACAACCGTCTGGCACTTGAGCTGAAGGAATTCCTTAAAGCTTACTGTATACTGGAGTTTTGTCCTCAATCCCTTGGGCAAACCGCAGAGTGGATTTGATTTAGATAAATCACTAGTTAATATGATGAATGAAAAACCCAAGACACAGAGTTTCTGAGTAATTAATATTTAATTTATTAGGCTAGGTAATGATGAATAAATTGATGCTTAATGGTTTCTCTCAGTAGCTAAAGACAAAAACATGCAGAGCCTGAATGTTTTAAATTACCTTTGTGAAGGAGGATGCCCCTGACAGGAGAAATCAGCCTTGATTTTGGTGTACAGTTAATAAGGAGGTGGGTTAAAAGTCTTCAGCAGCAATTGCTAAGACTGGGGCTCCATCATAAGACTTGGCAGCCTCCAGCAATAGGCAGGGGAATCCATCTCCATCTAGACCACTTTGGTTGGTTTTCTCCTTCATGAGCTGGGTCACCCTAAACTCCATTGGGGGGATGCAAGAGCATGGCTCATTGCTTTGGAGCAGGAATCTACCTGAATTAGGGTCTGTTTACCCTCTAAATAGAATTGAGTAGGGTCTCTGGATCCTAATTAATGATTGGTTATTAATATGATAGAAAAATAATTTCTCTAATTAAGACACCAACACTCTCTTTTACAAGGTACATTCTTGTTCTGTGATATAACTTTAATATATATTTGCTGACTTGGAAATGTTATCCTATTAAAGCAAGAATTCATTTATTATGAACTTTGTTTTGTTTTTTCAGATAAATTTTGCAGCCATACTTAGAAATGATTAATTTTTTTTTTACTAAAGTCATTTGTAGCAGACATTTTAAGAATAATTTCTAATTGAAAAGTTCAGTCAAAAATGCTTTCTTTGCACCAAAATTAACTTATTTGTTTCTAGTATCGATCCAAATCTTTTTCATGCATATTTTTTAATGAAAGACACTCTTACATCTGTAGAGCTTAAGTTTCTGTAACATAGCTAATGTTTATCTCATTGAAATGCTTATGTGAAATCTATAGGAGTTTTTAAAAGGAATTTAAATGACTACTCATCTTCTGTGTCTTTGATTCCCAAATAATTTCTCAAGTAGTATGACTTAGTATAAACATTCTTGTAATTCTCATAAAATAAATACTCTTCCTATTAGTCAGAAGCGACTGCTATTCAGAACTAAAAAGCTCTGGGTACTCCGTGGCATTGGGCCCTGTGACTGGACTATGAAATTTTGTTTTTTTCCTACTCTCACTTACAGGAGTAGTGTGTATTTTTCCAAATATACTACTACATATAGTGCCACATGTCCTTTATCTGAAAGGACTTTTTCCCAGAGGCATTTTTCTTAGACCTTCCTATCCTCATCCTCTAGGATCAGGTGACACTGGCTGGTCCCCATGCCTACACGGCTCTGCCTCCTGCTAAGCCTCATCCAAAGGCCCACTATAAGCAGCCTTTCTGCGTCTCCTTAACGCTAGTACTTTTCCCTGATGTTATTTCCAGTGACAATATAAACCACATAAGTAACACTGTATAAACATCATCTAACAAGTGTGACTGTTTACAGCCTCTTTTCCCCCATTGAACTGGGACCTCCTGGAGAGCAGAGCTGCCTTTTACCTTTCTTTGTATCCCCAGTGCTTAGCTCAGTGCCTGACACTGAACAGAGTCGGCTCTTAAGTAAATTCCTCTTGACTGACTGAAAAGCCACTCCTTTCTCTAATCCTTGCGGGTGGTGATGGAGAAGCTGGGGAAGATTTTGAGGGGATTATAACGGAAAGATATTTGAGCTTGTTTTTTTCCTTCCCCTCCCTGTTTTGTCCAGTCATTTTAGTGTATTTTAAAGTTACCTTTGTGTAAATGGCTTCTATTTGTTTAAAAAACTTTTTTGTAAAATGACAAGAGTTCAGTTGTATGTGGTTTTGTTCATAGAAGTTTTTACAAATCTGTCAACCAAATCCCTGATGTGGGAGATGTATTTGCAGCATATCTCACTCATTTTCTATAATGCTGATTATTGGTTGTGGCGATGGCAACCGTGACTTTTCTATTGCTGCACACTGAAAATGGTCCTGGGTGGAAAGACTCTTTTCCCCTTTGTTCTTTCTTAAAAGAAGTTCAGTTGCTTATTTGAAAAGGACAGAGGAATACTGAGCTTGATGAAGAAAACAGCCTCATTGTAAAAAGTTGGACATGGTTAAAATGACTTGGGAGGAGCTCGGTCACTGGGGTGGAGCACAGCCAGGGCCAACTGGGTGAAGTTGTGAAACAGTTGACAAACAGTTCCTTAATGTGACTCAGCAAAATATTCCCCATTCTCGCACCCAGTGTTGAGAGCAGTTATTCTTCCATCAGTTCAGGGCCGGTTTCATTTCTGGGAAGCAGCTTCCTGCTCTGTGTGAGCTCAATAGCAGGAGCCTTTAACCTCCAAGGACTCTTCAGCCTGCTTCTAATTTCCTTGTCCTTAGAAGGCCCCATCCTGGCCCTACCAGAGGACTTTTTCCCCCTTGCTCTCTCAATGAGTTAGTGTGTTTGAGATGTTTTTTCTTTGCATTTTCAAAAATATTAGCCTGATAATATTTTCCCATCTTCATCCTTGATGACTCTGCAGCATTCGATGTGATCACTCTCTCCTCTAAATTCTCCCCAGCCTTTTTCCTGCTTCTCATCCTCTGTGTCTGGCGGCTGCTTTTACATTTACTTTGCTGGCTCTTCATTCACGTCCTGTCCACCATCTGCATGTGGGCCCCCAAGATTCTGGCTTGGGCTCTCTTCTCTCTCCGTGATCTCATCATCTTCTATGGGTTCAACCTCCCCCATCTGTATCCTAACTGCTCTCTTGAGCTCTAGTCCAACAATGTCACTGAATGCCTATTGAACATTTCCAAAGGGATAATCCCCTTGGGAATTTCAGTAGGTATCCAAAACAAATATTCCCTATATCCATCCTTCTCATCTTCCCAATTTCAGGAGGGCACCATCAACCTTCGAGTCACCTAGGGTTCTAATCTCAGGAATCCTAAACTGGAAGGGACCCTACAGTCCAGGAACTCTAGACCCCTCGCTTTACAGAACCCAGAGAGACTTGATCAAGCTATATGGGTAGGAACAGGAAGAAACTGGAACCAGGTCCAACCCCCATGTGCCTTTCACTCCACCATGAATCGTCTTTCTTCACTCCTCCTCATTCCATCACTGCCAAGTTCTTCTCAATTCTATCTCTGTGGCATCTGTCACTAACGTTCCTTGCTCTGAACTCAGTGCTAACTCCCTCCTGGTTCAGACCCCCCTCGCTACGTTACCTCTCACCTTTGTTTATGAAGTGGTTTCCTTGTCTCCCATTTATTCCCTCTTTATACTCTCATCAGTAGAGCTTCTAAGAGTGATAGTCATAAAAATGAAGTCTGACCAGCTACAGATCTTTTCTTAATAATGTCTTTACAAAGAGCTAAAAAGGAAAACAGTTCTATTGAAATAATTGTAAAAATGTTCTTAAATGAATTCACTAACCCCTGCTGTGGAATAAAATACCAGATCCTTGAGCATTTTAAGCCTTTCACAGCCTGACTCCAAACTCTTTATACATTACGCCTCTCTCCATGCCAGCTTATCAGACCTATTTGCTGCTGCTCAGACTTGACGCTCTATCTTCTATCCCTCTGCACAGGCTGGCATTCTGTGTCTCAAATACACTCACTCCTAAAATCAAGGAAGTACCATCTTCACAAAGCCTTGCTTGATTTCTGTGCCCAGTCCGGCCCCAACCTCTTGCACGCACACACACAGAAATATAACCTTGTATATTCTTTATATTTACATTTACCTTCATCTGCTCAGTGCCTGGTATATAGTAGGTACATAATTGTTTATTGATTGATACTTGGATTGTTATAAACAGAATAATAAGATTGAAGTTTATGGATTGAAAGAAGAGATCCTTTATTGACGATTCTCCAGAGAAGCAGATGTGTGCATTCCCTCACAGGACCACACACACACACACACACACACACACACACACACACACAAAACCCCCAGTAGTCGAACAAAGATTATATAGCCCCACTTCCGTCACAAGCATTGGTCCCCTCTAGGTAGGTCATCCCCTTTCCTTGGTCACACCCTTTTCCTGAATGGTTCTTTTCTTCCCGCCAGAGTAGCTGCTGGTCAGACACTGGGACATAACTCTTATGCCTAGTGTGTCAGTTTGAATCCCAACTGGCTTGGACTGGCCTGGTCTACTCTCCTTCCTCCTTTTGTAGATTTCTTTATATGACTGAATAGAATGTTCTGCCCTTTTCCATCAGGACCTAGGCTCTTCCATACATCCTGTGCAGGATCGTTTTCAAAACATTCATAGTTCTTATAAAATCTGTGAAAACCAAACTATCAGTATTTCTCACAGATTCAGCTCCTTGCTCTGCTATTTATTACATGTGTGACCTTGAACAAGTTGCTTACCCTCCTCTCTGGGCATGCTTAAAACCTTTTAAATGAGAGTAGTTAGGCTAAGTGATTTCTAAAGTCCCTTCTGTCTCTAAATTTGTGATCTTATGAAAAGAAGTTCCCCTAAAAGGGCCTAGTATTTATTAGAGAAGTATTAGGTGGTGGGGATACAAAGACAAATGTGCAATTGCATGCAAGCTGCTTGAGGATGTAGACTGACCTTGGAGATCATGTGTGAATCTAACTGTAAAGCCAAGTACAAGCAAGCTTTCCAGAGGACTGCTGCTGTGAACAGCTTTTCAAGGTTCTGATTACACAGTATAATGAACTCTCTATTCAATAACAAATCAGAGCAGAACATTCACAGAAAATCAAGGTACAGCATTCACAATGTTCCAACTTATTACAGAAAATAGCCACTGTTTTCACCAAAGTGATCACATAGTTTTGAACAAAGTACAATCATTTAGTCAATCAATCACTTAGTAACTCAGTCATTCAGTCATAAAGTACAAAAGGTCTAAGTCCTCCATGGGACTCATGGGGCACACTAAGTTACAAATCAGTCACTACTCAGTACCTTCTTAAGGGGTAGTAGAAAATACACAGGCCATCCACTCCTCAGTCACAAGTAAATCACAATTTCATCATTAATCAGTACCCAGGGAGAGGTCTTTTCATCTTGACTCGGGGCAGTCTTTCAGCTTCCATGATTCCTCTTCCATGGTCCCAGCTCCTGCCGGAATCTAACCAACTGCCACCTGAGTTCAAAGGCAGACAGCACCTTGTCCAGCTCTCCATGCAGTTCCCACTCCACATTGAAGCTCACAGTGTCCAGTCCAACTCAGATCCTTGGCAGTCTCTGTTCCTGGGAAGACAAGGTTTAACAAGGCCACAATAACATTCATACACATTGACAAAGCCACAACAACATTTGTACAAAATAATGACACCACAGTCATACTTCCTCAGTCTTCTGTAGCTCCAGCTGACCCTTGAAAATCCTCAGCAGCTCCAGCTGGCCTTCAGAAGTCTTCAGCAGCTTCCTTCTCAAAATCAAAATCATTTTCTCCACAGAAGTTGCAGCCCAGCCCTTCAGATGCTCATCCGAGGAAGTTCTGACTTTCCCAGCTGGGAGTTTTTCCTTATATACAGTATTGCCCCTCCCTATTCAGCCCCTTCCTGTTACATCAGCAACAGGGGTTCATATCTTCTGTTTCTTTAATGGGATTAATTTAAAACTAGGTGCTAAGTACCTGTCAGTTTAGCAATACAAAGAGATCTTCAGATTTCATTACTATTACACTGACCATCCCATCACCTCCTACTTCCTATCTTTTCCAGCAGATTGCTTCCTCATTCTGTCCCTTATCTTCAGTCTCTTCCTCTCTACTGGCTCCTTCTCCTTTGCTTTACAAACACAGCTGACACGGCTTTCCCCATCCTTAAAGAACTCTCACTTAATCTTACTTTATAATAGCTATAGTCCAACATCTTCACTCTTCGGATTATATATGAGATTATTCCGAAAGTCTTAGTGCAGTTTTAAGGTATTTAAAGCCTTTCCTACCTTTCTAGTCTTCACACTCTATGATGCAGCGTCACCAGCTTACTTGTTGCTCCTTTCAGGTGACATCCATCTCATTTCAGAATATTCTACGCCTTTATCTCCACATCTCAGCTTCCCTGGCTTCCTTTTAGATTCAGCTCTAGTCCCATCTTGTTCTGAAGGCCTTTCTTCACCCCACCCCACCCCCACCCCCACCTCCCAAGTGCCTTCTATCCATTCTATATGTTGTCTTCCCTATTTGTATGTGAATACCTTAATGGCAGGGAGTGTGGTTTTGCTTTTGTGTGGTTTTTTTTCAATCCCAAGCCTTTAGCCTCCTGTGCCTGGATTTTTCAGTAAGTGCTTAAGAGATGATTGTTGACTGACTTTGTAAGCAAAATAAATAGAAGATAAATGGGAGCTGGAGGGTGGCTGGAGAGAGGATCTTTTAGCCACTTGAGGGAATGAGGAAAGGTTTCAAGTAAAAGATGGCATGGAGGCTGAGATTGGAAGAAAGCACCACTTAAAAGGTAGGGGTGAATTGGGAGCACCTTCCTGGCATGTGGGGCAGCCTATTCAAAAGTCTGGAGATGGGAGATTAGAGTGTCCTGGATGAGGGCTATTAAGAAGGCCATTTTATGTGGATGTATAATGTGTAAAAGAGAATAATATATAATGTTGGGAAGGTGGGTTGGAGTCAGGTTAGGAGAGGCTATAAAAGCTTATATTTGAACCTAGAGGCAAAGATAGATGATAATTCAAACTATGGGTGCTGAAAAAGCCACTGAATGAGAGTATAGAGTGAGTGATTTGGAAGAGAATCAGCAAAGGGGGGTGACAAAGGGAGGAGATGTGGGATTAGGATATAAGGTTTAGACTTCTACTAGTTGGCCCCCTTCCTGTTTTATCTTTCAAGGTTATGTAATTTTTGTTTTTTATATGCACCACAGAACATTATGCATCACTAACTAGGGCATTAAGAATTGGATCTTACAGCTTCCTCTTTAATTGGATTTGTTTACTGCATTCCTAGGGAGGGAGAGGAGCCAGACAAATAGTGATGTTCTTCTTAACCTGAACAATACTACTCAGGCAAGGTTGACCTAGCCATTGAAACCCCAGTTCTAAGCATTATGAAAACAAAGATATTGTAGGCTCAATTTTTTTCCCCCTGTTTAGTTTTTATCTAGTCAGAAGGAAAAGAAAGGACATATAAACTGAAAATACTGGTTTTCATGCCTCCAATGTCAAGAGCTAATATTGCTGCTATTAACGCCCTTTGGTTTCTTTGACAAGATAATGTGTGAAACTCATATAAAAGGCATTAGAAATTTGATAATATTTCGTATGGAACATATTGCTTTGTATAGGAATAAGCTTGTCGAGGAGGGGTCCGTGCATCACTATTACAGAAACTGGTGCGCATGTGACCTACGATGTAGGAATCTGAGTTAAGAAAAATTGTACATCACACTCATGTCCGACTGTCAACTTTTTATATGTTGTTTTATGGTCTAAAAAGGTAGAAGAGCACAAGAAGGAAGGAATTGAGCTGCATGCTCATATTCAGCAATGATACTCTATGCTTAGTATCTAACTTTTAAATCCCCCAGAATTCAACTAGCCACCCAAAAGGAGAGATTACTCACTAAAGGAGAAACTCCCCTAAGCTAAGATCCTTGTAAACATTATTCGGTACTATTAGTATAATTAAAGGACCCTTAAAGGTTACTTAGTCATAAGATATAGACAGAGGGACAGTGGTGCTGCCTCCTGCATTTCCCTATCTTGATCAAGACAGATAGAAAGGCTTGAGCTTAATGTAAATGGAAGAAAAGTCCCACACTAGAATAGCTAAAAATGGAAGTCTCTTGGTGAGCATCCATATGTTGTTTACCTTGTATTTTGGATTGAGAAGTAAACATGCAAACAGTAAAGGTTGAACTTTTCTTCCCACCTTTGATTCAGTTCCCTCAGATATTGTATTCTGTTCCTTCCAGATGGGGCATTCTCTTCTCCCATCCTCGGGATTTTACTCCAGTGTGCACAACAGAACTGGGCCGTGCTGCAAAGCTGGCCCCAGAATTTGCAAAGCGGAATGTTAAGATGATCGCCCTTTCTATTGACTCTGTCCAAGACCATCTTTCCTGGAGTAAGGTACTGCACCATGAGTTTAGGCCCAAATATTACATTGATTGTATATTCTGTATGGTTTCCTGGTTTGGGGGCTGATAAGGTTTCTTAGTGCTAACATAGGACTTCAGAGAGCTACTTTTAAATGTAAATTGCAAATTGGTATGACATTTCAGAACTTTGGAATTGATTGTGTGACATGGGAGACACTGGCACAGGACCTGTCCTTATCAGAGAAGGTGCTGTCCTCTATGAGCAAAGCAGAATTGAAGCAGCTCAAAAGAAACACAAAATACACAGATTCAGAGAATCCACCTCAGATGTTCACATGGACTGTTTGTGCCCAACTTGCAGGAAGCATTCCAAGCTCGTATGGTTCTGATCAGCCACAGGCAGATGCACTGTAACCTGACTCTAGCATAGTGATACCATTTTGATCCTCTTCCAGAAGGAAGGACAGCAACCAATTAAAGGGAAAGCTCATTTTCTGAGCTCTACTCAAGAAGAACATGTACAGCAAGATGGCTTTAGGCAGATACAGACTCCATTATAAAATGAATACCCCATAAAATCAGTTACAATGTAGAATCGACAATTCTCATATTTTTTCAGGATATCAATGCATACAATGGAGAGGAGCCCACAGAGAAGCTGCCTTTCCCCATCATTGATGATCACAAACGAGATCTTGCCGTCAAGTTGGGCATGTTAGACCCAGATGAGCTGGATGGGCAGGGCATGCCTCTGACAGCTCGTGTGGTGAGTTTCATGGCCCAGCCTCATGCTTTACAAGCATCCCTATATAGGTTTCTTCCCTTGATGTTTGCTTGTCTTGTTTCACTTGATTTAAGGATAGTGTTATTTAAGTAGCATTGAGTAAAACCTTCAGAGGTCAGTTGTTCCATCCTCGTTTCTACCTTCTATGTTCTGTCAGTCTAAACACTTGGGTGCCAGTTGGGAAGTGAAGGAAGGGTGGTGTGGGCACCTATTTGAGGTTAGGAATTCTCATTCAGCAAGTTTGCATTATTCCAGAAATACAAAGACAAAAATGAAAAACAGTCCCTTCCTTTGAGTAACTAGGATTTTACTGTGGAATGAAACATAGACATTGGTCACTCAGTATGTATTTATTAAGAATGAATAGATGAAGAGGCAGCTGGTTCATGCAGTGAACATAGTGCGTGAGTCAGGAAGACCCTAGTTTGAATCTTAGTCTCAGTTTCAGAATCTCTAAAATGAGAGGTAAGACTCAGTGGCCTCAGATGTCCCTTTGACCTCTCAATCTGTACCTTAGCTATCTACATGATTTTGAGGGGAAAAAGAAGACCAACTGGGGCATCAGGAAGGACAATCCACTGGAGCTTAATCCATCTACTTAAATCAAAATGAGATAGGCAGGGAGAGGAAGAATCTGTGCAGATACCATTATCTTTGCTGCCTGGAACAGGGTATAACTGAGACTTCCAAGTACACACCTTGCACTTCTCTGCATTTTGTAGGTATTTATTTTTGGCCCAGATAAGAAGTTGAAGCTGTCTATCCTCTACCCAGCAACTACTGGCAGGAACTTTGATGAGATCCTCAGAGTGATTGATTCCCTTCAGTTGACAGCATACAAGAAGGTTGCTACTCCTGTTGACTGGAAAGTAAGGCATATGAAAGAAGAACTCAGTACCTACCTGCTTAACTGTAATAAGACCAGTGTAAATCAAAATGACTCAAAGAGCAGAGCCTAGTGTCTCTCGGTAGAGAACAGACTTCGGAAGGAGAAAGACCTGGGTTCAGGCCCCAGTTCTGTTCATACTGACTGGACAAGCCCTTGATAACTCTAGAGTCCACAAAAAACATTTGGTAGGGGGAGTTTCCTGCTTGGGTGTTCTCTATTCTAGTGATTGATCAATAGATATATACATGTGTGTGTATCCTGTCACCCCAGTTCTAAGCATTTTATATTCAGGGTCAGTCTTTTACAGACATATGTTTCCATTGCCAGTCACATCACATAAATGGAACTTAGGTATTAATGAAACTTGCCTGGACCACTCTGTACATGTAGGAACATTTAGATAGGTAATTGATGATGTCTTCTGCATTTCGAACAACAGAGTGTGTATTTATCCAAAAGATATAGAGCTGGAAGAAACCTCAAGCACCACATAGTCCAACTCCATTACTTTACAGATAGAGGGAATATCACATAGATGCCAGGGAGATCAAGCAAATTGTCCAAGGCCCTATGGGGTCTAATCATTAGAGGCAAGATTGACACCCACTTAATCTTGTTCTGTGTGTCTAGTAAGTCTAAAAATTGGGAGATCTGGGTCTTAGCCCTGAGGTCAACTAACTTCTCAATATCTCTGTCCTTTTCTTGGTAAAATTATTATTTTAAAGATCTTAATAGATGTTTAAAACACTGAATAAGTGCTATAGAAGTTCGTGTAGTGGTATAACAAAAATTTCCGTTTTCCTTTTAAGAAAATCATAATTTATATCAACAAAGTAAGGATAATGGAGCAAAACTTTTCCTTTGATCCCTCTTAAAGTCTCTAGGGAATGTAGGAGGGGGCTCAAGTCAGTAAATCCTTATTAATTGCCTGCTATGTGCTGTGCACTCTGCTATGAGCTAGGGATACAACAGTCCTGCCCTCAAGGAAATCGATTTATTTATTTATTCATGCTTTTATTTATTTAGGTTGCTAATATCTTTCTGTATTCTTTCACTATAAAATTTAATAAGCTACTGACAACTTTTTTAAAATTTGGACAGCTCCACCTCAGGCATCACAATTAACAGTCAAACTTATTCATCTTTCTCCAGTGTGGGGAGAGTGTCATGGTTCTTCCAAATATCTCTGAAGAGGAGGCCAAAAAACTGTTCCCTAAAGGCGTCTTCACCAAAGAGCTCCCTTCGGGCAAGAAGTACCTGCGGTACACCCCTCAGCCGTAGGTTACTCTGGCAAGACTATGCTGGGGTCGGGCTGGGGCTCCCTTGAAGATCTCTGCCAGAAGGGATACCAGCCTGCCAATCATGTCTTCCTACAGTAATTGATTTTAAACATCTTGGGGTGATGAAAGTCAGGAGTCTTTGGGCTGCTCTTCAAATGGCTTGTTAAATGAAAATGGCACTAAAAGTCACCCATGATTCCTCTCCTTGTGCCTTTACCAGCATTTCACTTGGGTCATTGAACTCCCTTGTCACAGTGCTGGCTATCTCTGGGATGGCACTGTTTGGGACTTTAAATCCTTTTGAGATCTGTTGCAATCTCCATCATCAGCCACCTATTATGGTTGGCATTTAGGAAAGGGACTACTTAGAAGCATTGCAGGAATAGGACTTCTTTAACTGACCTAATAGACAAATCATCTCTTTTTCTAATTATCCATTTGAGGGAGGAGACAATTTAACATGTCTGGTTTTGAGCTTCACCTCCCTAAGTTTAT
>CM053586.1:311119210-311200789 GCA_028646515.1 Pseudochirops corinnae | reverse complement strand
TTAGGAAAGGGACTACTTAGGAGCATTGCAGGAATAGGACTTCTTTAACTGACCTAATAAACAAATCATCTCTTTTTCTAATTATCCATTTGAGGGAGGAGACAATTTAACATGTCTGGTTTTGAGCTTCACCTCCCTAAGTTTATGACCAACAACTTGAAATAACTTTAGGTATTTCAGATAATGGGCTTTTTCCTAAAATGTTGAGTGTTCTTACCACAGGAAAAACTTGGAGATTCTTCTCTTTTCAGCTGATAAAGGGAAGCAGAATACAACCTTAAAATATTTTGATAGATTGGGCAGAAGAGCTTTCTGATTATGTTACAAGTATGTGGTTGAGACAACAGAGAAGCTGCAACAATGCCTGCTAGTGATGTAGAGAATGGTGGAGGGCCGTGATTATGGGTGCCTTTTTAAACAAGTCACATACCTAGACATGGAAAACTGCTCTAAATGTTCATAAAGATGAAAGAAAGCATGTATACTCAAGGAAAGGAAGGGATAAAGATACTGTTTCTTTACTATAAAACATTATCTCTGCTGTGGATTGTTTTCTGGTATTTTGCCTTTAGGAGAGCCGCAAATAAAAGCTTTTTGAAACTAGGTCATAAGTCTCTTCATTTGAGTGTATGTGTCTACACACACCATTTAGCTTGTAATCTTATACTCTAGTCATTTCTTGACTCCCACCCCACCCAACTGTGACTTCCCTCGTAGTAAAGAAACTTGGGCCTTAATTTCCTCATCTTTTAAATGAGGTAGTTAAGTTAGGTGGCCTCTTAGGTCTGTGCCAGCTTAGTGTACTGCTTATTTCCTCATACACACACCTTAGGACCCAACCATGTGGTCTTTGTAGGAAGAATTTATTTGGAGAGAAGTGAAAAACGCCACCCCTCAATCAGTGACCACGTGTTAAAAGATCTAAAGCTGGAATAGTTCTCCAGTATTTATTACTGATACTGTATAAATTCAACAGTTGGTTAAAAAAGTCTTTGTTGACAATATTCCATGTGTATTTAATTTTAATAGATGTAAAGCCTTTATAGTCCAGCAATCAAAATAGTTAAACTCAGTTCTATGCCTTTTCTTCCTCTTTGATGTAAACAGTGCCAAGTCCCTGGACCCAAAGCAGATAGGCAACCTCTGGTTGGGGAAACTTGGAGTTAGGAAGAGTAATAATATATATTTATGGCACATTGTGATTAACACATATAAAGAAGTTTGCAACGATAATTTCATTTGCTCTCTGCAACAAATAACCTTGTGCAGTGGGTTAGACAAGTCAGCTATTGTCTTGTTAAAACCAAGACTCTCACAAACATTTGCCCAACATTAACAGCAGTCAGGACTTGAACCAGGTCTTCTGACCATCTTACTGAGCCATAAATTATTTCTCAAATTGTAATCAGTTTTTTTCTGCCACCACAAAAGGAATTTTTTTTAATTGATAGACGTGGACACATGAAAAACCTCTTTAATTGGCTATGTATGGGAATGAAAAAATAAGTTTGATAGACCTCTAAACATTGAGAGTGCATTGGCAAAATGAAATGGACTTAAAATGAATCTTAAGCTCTGCTATTCTCTCACAGACGAAGTGATCAAACGCTGCTAACATAAAATTCATGTTAATGACATTTTTAAAGTAGTTCATAAAAATCTTTTTTTAAAAACACTGATACGAATTAAGATTCTTCATTCTGAAGAGCAAAAGATACTGGTTCCTCTCTCCAGTCCCACCCATAAAAAAGATTTCAAAACGAGAAGTAACAATGAAAAAAAACTCCTTTTGTTTGTTAAAAGTAAAAAGATTAAAAAAACAATGCTGATGAGGAATGATGGGTGAATTGTGTTTGCCTCCAAGAAGGACAGTAAAACCCTGTGGAAGTACTATTTAATGCCTAATGTCTTAAGCCTTCAATTAGGAAGAAGGCTTGGGTGGCTAAGAACTTGTAATTCTTCATGATATACCTTGAGATAAGCTTTAAGGAAGCAGAGTGTTCCTTAGAATAGAGCTACCTTGTGCTAACTTACCCCACATAGAATTCTTGTTGGGGCTTCCCCAGTTGGTGTAAGTTCATGAGGACAGTGCCTAAATTGAAGACCAGAAAGGTGATTAGAACTTGGAAATACATGACCTTGGATGAACCAGTAGATTGGGGACCAGTGCCTCTTTCCCAAAGTTTGTGAACCCTTAGGAGTCATCAGTAATTGTATAACCAGTGTTTGGGCCTTAAAAGTAGATAGATACTGGTTGCCATGCTTCATGTTTATGTCTTTTTAATTTAGAAGGAAAACTGACTCTTTGGTGTTCTTGGGCCATTAGCATCTATATGAATGTGATATGGTGCAAATCCTGCTTGTTGGATTTGAAGTAGAAAACCTGTGTTCAGATCTATATTTCCTACTTATGTGACCTCGGACCTCAGTCTCATTGAGTCAAGCATTTATAAAGTACCTGCTATATGCCTGACACCATGCTGACTGCTGGGAATACAAGGAAAGTAAAAAAAAACAACCCAGTCCTTGCCCTCAAGGAGCTTACAGTCTAATGGGGAAGACAACATGCAAATGCCCATATACATCTCATGTAAAAAGCACATTTTCCTAAATTACCACATAGGTCCATCCCAGCTCTAAATCTATGATTCTGTGATTTAACCTGTTCTAGGTTGGCGTGATATTTAAAAACAGCCATATAGGAATGATGTTCCTTTTACAATGTGTAGAAGTGATTTTGCCATTTAAATCGAAGTGCTATCCAAAGTCTCATCGAGGGATGAAGGTTACTATTATACTAGAAGACATTGTCTGCAAATTCCAAGCTTGAACTAGAGATACTAAGCTCCAAAGGTTTGGAGCCCAGACCTACACAAAGCATTGTCTTGATCAGACTTAAGATTCTGCACCCAAACCTTGGCAACTGGGTTATGTATTTTGGCAACTTGTGAAAATTCCGGTTCTTAAATCTGTGATTTCCCTAGGTGACTGGCTAGCAATGAGACACCTTTCTGTATTTTGTAATTGCTTCGAAGGTAACATGTTTACGTTTTAATAGGATCTTTCGGAAATACTTCCAGCCCCCACCCAAAGGAGTGAGATTTTTTTTCTAATTCAACAAATGTTTATTGTTAAATCAAGTCCAGCTTTGTGACCCCATATGGGGTTTTCTTGGCAAAGGTACTAGAACTGACATTTCCTTCTCCAGTTCATTTTGCAGATGAGGAACTGAGGCAAAAATGGTTAAGTGGTTTGCCCAGGGTCACACAGTTAGTTAAATATATGGCACCAGATTTGAACTCAGGAAGATGAGTTTTCTTGACTCCAGACCCAGTCCTCTATTCTCTGTGCCACCTAGCTGCCCAAATGTTTATTAGTGCCTGGCTTTGTTGGAGACCATGTACTAGGGAGCTAGAACATGTTAAATGATAGTCCCTGCTCACAAAGCTAGTAAGGGTGATGGGATGTGTATATATATATGTGTATATATATATATATATATATATATATATATATACACACACACATTATATATGTGTGTGTGTGTGTGTGTGTGTAATCATTAAATATCATATTTTGGCCAAAGTCTGAATTAATCAAACAGACTGCTTTGCCTCATTTTAAAAAGGCCTCGTTTCTGTGTCAGCCACTCCAGAGACCAGATAAGGTTGGAAGTAGAATCTAAAACAGGCACCCTGAGATCAAATTCCAAACAGACTCAGCTTTGTCTTGCTCTTTTGAGTGAATTCAGAGAATACCTCTTCTTATGTCAACAAAGCCAGAATGGGAGCAAAATGGGCTTACTTTATGGCTCTTAAAAACAAGACCATCAACTCACGGCATTAACTTGACTAATGGGACTTTTTCTTAATATTTTCTGGGCATATACCATGTTATGGAATGGTAATGATAAAACACAGATATTCTGGATCATAATTTCAACTGATACTTTGTCAACTCTCTTATTGTATTTACCATTTATTCAATTAAGAAAATTCCTTTCTCATACAATGATTATACATTTATGGGGATCATAAATTTGTGTGACTCAGCCACAATGACTTGGGATGGTCCTAAAATGTACTTAAGCTCTCTCATCCTTTTGTTCATGAATCAGGACTCAGCTCCTGCCTCCTTGTACAAGTTGGTGCTAGCTTAAGGGAATAAAATGAGATAACTGCATATCACTATTTGTCTCCTTTAAACAAACCTTTTCTAGATGTCAACAATATACATACACACACACACACACACAGACATAACCACATATATGTGCAAATAATCATAATGCAGGTTAGACTATGATTAAGTGCTGAATAGTGTGAAGAGTCAAGGAGGAAAGGATGGCTTAGCTTGACTGAGAAGGAATCAAGATCAAGGAAGGCCTCATGGAAGAAAGCAAAGTCTGGACCTTGAAGGAAGCAAAGGGTTTCTATGGGAAGGGTCACTTTTGGAATTATAAAAGGAAGAGACCAGGCTGAATTGCCCTCAGTAAATTGCAATGGTCTTTCAATGACCCTAAATCTCGCCCAGAAATAAGCCATGTTAGAAAAAAAATCCAGTATTCTACTGAGCACAGCTGCATGTTCCACATGATGGAACCCTCCAGACTCTCACAGAGAAGGCCCTGGAGAGGTTCCTGGTGAGAGTGAAGAGGCTGCAATATAAAACACGGAACTCTGATGAGCCAGGAGAAAAGCAGCCATTGGACATGTGGGATTATATGAAAAAGATGGGCTGGTCCCATGTGGGGCTGCTCAGGGGCTGGGATAATGAGCAGGCAGTCCACACGCTGAAGTCGGGAGGAAACATCTTTGAGGGCAACCTCTATGGTGATTAAGTACTGCAGACGGTGGGCTGGAAAGGATGGGTGGCTATCTGCCTGGTCAAAGGGAACAAACATCCAGAATGTTTAAGTCTCATACTTCAGGCTATACTTCTAACTCTCCTAACTTTGCCACAGTGACTTGGCTGCCTTCTCATCTTGGGGACCTCCCTCATCACCTCGGCCTTCTCCCTGTAGAACATTAAACTCCATGCCAGGCCCCTTCTTCCATTGGTGAGTACCTTCCAGGGGCCTCCATTTTGGAGGAGGACCCAGATTGGCCATGTTATATTCCCTTCTGGCTCTCCAGGATTTTACCACCATGCCCTTGGGTACCTCTCCCATTCCCCTACCCCTTCTCAACATGACTCCATTTTTACGTGCTGCTATCTATCCTCCATTAGAATGTAAGCTCTTGGGGGCAGCTAGGTGATGCAGTGAATAGAGCACCGGCCCTGGAGTCAGGAGAACCTGAGTTCAAATCCTGCCTCAGACACTTCACACACACACACACACACACACACACACACACACACACACACACACCCTAGCCATGTGACCTTGGGCAAGTCACTTAACCCCAATTGCCCCCTCCAAAAAGCAAAAAATATATATTTTTTTAATGTAAGCTCTTTGTGGGCAGGGACCTCTTTTGGCTTTATTTTTATCCTGAGTGCCTGGAACATTGTAAGTGCTTGTTGCCTGCCTGTCTTAAATACTTGTAACTTGCCTGTTGGTGCTTCCCATTTCTCTCATGGTTTCACCGTGTTAAGAGTTTTGAAATGTCCACTATTTATAAGCATCATAGAACCACAGAAATCCAAATAATAAAACAGTCTGAACAATTGTATTTTTAATTGACTTTACCGAAGAAAATTTTTTTAAATGTTACATTTCAAAAAGTTGAAAACTAAATATGATAACAATTCATCTCCTTAAAATTGCATTTAGAAGCCAAGGTAATGTGAGAGAAAAGTCTGTTCTACTTTTACCAAATTAGGAAGAAAAAAACAAGAAGGAGCTAATGCTAGAAAACGAGGGAGAGATATTGACATCAGTGAGTTCAGAAATCACTGGCCCCTGCTCATTACCAAACAATATGAATAATTAACTATCACATTCCATAACAGCTAATATCTTTAGGTGGTAGCTAGACCTCATTTGGTAAGATGCAAGTTTGGGGCCTGCATGGATTGCTGAAATTCATTACCTTCTCGAATCCTATTTACATCTCACATTTGGCACTCAGTCTTTAAAGCACAACTCGTAAAACAGTTCACATTGCCTCCTTCATCATCAAACAGATTCGGCAGTGATTGGTTTCAGGCAAATTCTAAGAAAATGGTCTTGAAAGACTCTTGGGCCATTGAATGTGAATGTTAGTCCAGAGGCAGGTGGTGCCAAGCAGCAGATTAAAAAGCTTTCCTTGTATAAGAAGCTGACTGCATCTTCATATAAGCTAAGAGAAAAATGGTAGACTGTGAGTTTGCATCTAGAGAATGTAGTAGGTAGAGTACAGGACTTAAGAGTCAGGAAGACCTGAGTTCAAATCTTGACTCAGACCTTTACTAGCAGTGTGTTACTGGTCAAGCCACTTAACCTCTCTATTTTCTTGTCTGCAAAATGGGGCCACCTCAGAAGATTATTGTAAGGATCAAATGGGATAATATATATAAAGTACTTTGCCAACTTTAATGTGGTATATAAATGCTAACTATTACCACTTTCCAAAAACTGTTGCAAAGAAAAACTGGGGGGGGAAAAATTATAATAAATAAGGGCTATTTACAAGAGGTGGTGGTATTTGTGTTTTAATTATGCTATCTGGCCCCATAAAGCCATATTAACTGGATGTGCATAGTCTTTAACTCTAAATTTCAGAAAAAAGTGCAAGGAGAGAAATGTTAGGTGAACAATAGTCTCATCTTTGACGCTGATTTCTGTGTGAATCTACTTTCTTTTTAACAACAGGGGAATTTGAATTCTTACAAACAATAAAAGTTGCTGTTAAGAGACGAATCAAACTTGTTTCCACAAGAAAATAGGTAATATGCCAGAAGTCTTGGATTTGCTGTGGAAGGCCGGGAAACCAATGGATTAGAAAGAAAGTCTTGTGAATGTTGGTTAACATTTCATTCACTTGAGACTAGGATGAGGGTGCCTGTTATCAGCACATCTAAAGATGAACAATTCCTTCCTTGTACCTTAGATAAAATCCATGACTTCAAAGGCCAAAGGAGAATTTCATTACTCTTCTTATGTTAATGGTGAAGGAAACTTAAAACAGCCTGAGTTTGGCCTTTTATCAATTAAGAGAATTCCTTTAAAAGAATTTATGACTTCTTGTTCTTTTACTAAGTAAGGTATAAAGAAAATGAGAAATTAAGCAGGAATGAGACCCTCTTGGGGGTGGGGTTTAGGTGTCTTTCAGAGAGGCCATGAATCCTGAAGTGCCTAGCCAATGGGAGGCAGACAGGTACCATGGGCTGCTCAGTGGCCAGCACTTAAGCATAATTGGAGATGTGAATAAGGAATGACCAGACCATGTGGGTAGTTCAAGGAAGAACCGTGAACTCCATTTAATGATTCTTTGAACAAGTTTTTTATAAAACAAGCAGACAAAGATTCAAGTACTTTTATCAATAAGCTTAGTTTATCATATCCTGGAATATAATTGCCATTATCATAGTCTTATCATTATAATAGTCTGTCACATCCTGGAAGAAGCTCAGATAAGATCAGGCTTTGTTATCAGGGCACCAGAAAGTCACAGGAAAGGGGGGGGGGGGGGCGCAATGCCACGATCATCAAGGACATCTACATAGGAACTCACCCCTAAGAATCAAATACTTTGGCTTACTACAGACAGGAAATTCAAACTGCAAACAGTGTACATAAAAGACTTGCATTTGTCCTGAGCAAAGGTACTCCATTAGAAAATACCCATTCATTCATTTGGAATGAAGGTAAAAATGAACAAAACCTTTCCTGGCTTCTTTTTTAAGTTGGTGAGCACATATAGGGGTATTCCAAATGTAACCTGTCTACACAGACCCCAGCTTTGAGAATTTAAATATTTTTAAAATTTATGCCAAAGAGGAAGTAAAAATGCATTTCTTTTAAAATATTCCATAATTCATATTTTAAAATAATTTTGATTTATCTCTCCTCTCAATATTTCCAAATATTTTATATTTGATTTTGTTGTAATTTATATGATGAATTGTAAAGAAACAAGTCAAAATATCTGAACTCACCATTTCACTTCTTTTTTTTTTTTAACAGGAGACTCTGACTCCTAATTAAACTTTTAGTGTAGCTTTCTGAGGAAAGAAAGAATACCAGCATTAACTAGACTTCTCAAAATGTGTAACCTAGGGGCAACTAGGTGGGGCAGTGAACAGAGCACCAGCTCTGGAGTCAGGAGGACCTAAGTTAAAATCTGGCCTCAGACACTTAACACTAGTTGTGTGACCTTGGGCAAGTCACTTAACCCCAATTGTCCTGCCTTCCCCCCTCCAAAAAAAAAAAAAAAGGCAGCAAAATGTGTGGCCTAAATTGGACTAAAAATTTCTTAGGAAACATGTTACAAAATATTAGGTGAGAGTGGGCATCTTTAGGCACAGTCCATATCCGTTTGGATATAACTAGGATGGGATATTCAAGATCACAGAAGATGCTAGAAAGTAGCCTCTAAAAAGAAGATTGATGAGGAAATATTCATCCCAATTTGGCACCAAGTACAGGCTTCAAGCCCCATGAACCACTGTTTGGAATAATCCCAACAATTCCCAGGCTTTCTTTTCAATAGCCCTGGGAGGCAGGCTGAACAAAGATTATGATCCTCATTTTACAGATGGGTAAACTGAGGCTCAGAGAGATTAAAACTTGCCCACAATCACTTTTGATGAGACAGGTTAAGTATTGTGAATACAGCCTCAGATTTGGAGTCAGGAAAATCTCTGTACAGATCTGCCTCAGACACTTCCTGTGTAACCCTGGGCCAAGTTAGCCAATCCCTCTCAGTCTTGGAGTCCTCATCTGTAAAAATGGGGATAATGATAGCACCTTCCTCATAGGGTGGCTGTAACAGAGGTAAGGGTCAGATGCAGTAACATGTGAAGTGTTCTGTAAAACAGAAAGCACTCTACGGCTTGTAGTGTTGTTATCATTATTACATCTAGTAAGGGACAGAAGCAAGACGAAAAACCAAGCTTTCTGATTCCAAATCCGGGTCTTTGGTCCGTACACCAATCTGCCTCCAAATCAATTATTCTAATATGTAGATATAGAAGTACATATACACACACACACACACACACACATATATATTCATATGTATATTAGAATATGTATTACAGAATATAGAATATCACTATACCAAGTTACCTCTAATGAATTATTATACATAAAGATATATAAATATATTGCACATATGGATGTGTATATTATATATATTACTAGAAAATATAGAATATATATAACTATATCAAACTGCCTCTAAATGGATTATTCTAATATACAAATATAGATTATATATATATATGTATATATAAGAATGTAGATGCTACTAAAGAACCAAGCTGCATCTAAATGGAATTTTGATAGATAGACAGAAAGATATAGATAGATATATACACACATAATGTAATACTTGTATATGTTATTATATGTGTATATACATATATTAAAATATTCCATTTAGAGGTAACTTGGTATAGCGTGTATATTGTATACATGTATACATTCATGCACACACATATATGCATGTCACAAGGAAAAATTTTTAGAGAGTTTCTGGTTAAATTATAATCAATTTTATCAACTACTGCAAGTAGATCAACAAAAAGGACTCATTTGTCCTTTCAAGGACCAAAGAGACCTAATCTGTGAAACCTTCAATACTTATAAAGCCTTTGGAAAAGAGAGTGCACCTGAGAATGGAAATGAACTCTGATTGGTTAACAAGTAATGAGAAGGATGAATATCATAATGAGAAATGGGCTTATTCTAATGAGAGGCTGGGGGACATGACTGGGATCACTCAGTTTAGGTCAAAGAAAATTATCTGTGGCCATATCACCCATCTAACAAAAGAGAGAATCCACATTTTCTCAGACCTGTCGGAGTAAAACACAATGGGCCAGAATCCATCTATTCACCTAATTTTACTGAGTTCTCCCTCTTAATATCAGCCCTGCACTTCAAAAGCTGTCTGAGCAACCTACAGGGGCTGATTTCTGAATGAGGAAGAAGGAAAGGGGGAAAACCTTAGTCCTAATTCAATAATTAATTATTAAATACAAGAGAGAAATAATAATTTTTCTCATTCCCCCATTTGATTCTATTGAGAGACACAGTCTCCTCAATGAATCACTAGCTGATATTACAAATGCTTCATCAAATATCCTTCACAATGGGGCTCATGATGGGACACAATGTGAGGGAATATAAGAGACTGACTAGTGAGTTGGCAAAATCAAAGGGGGTAATCCCCTTAGTAGGTAGACCTTACAATAAAAGGTACAAAGGGAAAAAGTAAACAATTAAAGAAATAAAATTGCCCATTTCACAGAAGTCTCATCTCATACAGTTATGGAGTCCTCTGGATACCATCTGGTGCTGCGCTGTGTTCTGGATATGGTCTCAGGATAGGTTGTAGTTGGCTGATCTTTCCGGTTCAGGTCAGATGTAGAGATACTTTTCTCATTTACAAATCTCCTACAAAATTGGTCTTAACACAATTTTAAATTTACTTTGCCAAAAGCTGGTCAAATAATGAAAATTAGCTCAAATCTTATGTCCCTACGATTAGAAACTCAAATTTGGAAACTTTCGGACCAGGGAATTTACATTTTTTAGGTTAGCCAGTTGTCATATTGATACACACACACACACACACACACACACACACACACATAAGAAACTCAGATACAAACTGAAAATTAGAACTCAATTTTTATACTTGATATTGTACACATACACACACACATTTAGGAGATATTTCACTAAGGAATTAATAACAACATTTTTTATAAGAAGATTGACTCAAACATAAAAATGAAATCATTTAAAAGTGGCCAGATAAACTTCAATTGTAATAAAAGGTTCTGGGATGGGATATATAAATATATTGAATTCTAAAACAGTATATATCAAATAAACTATTCATAATAAAACATTTTCAACTTCTCTCCATGTTCAAATTAATAACCCCTAGTAAAAGTGGCTGTCTCTTTAAGGTGTCTACAAGAGAGCCATTCCTCTTTTAAGATAACTAATTGGATTGATATTCTTTTCATGAACACACTTGTATGTATATACTACACATAAATACATGTATTAGAATATTTCATTTAAAGTTAGTGTGTATGTGTGTGTGTATGTATACATACCTTTGTGTATATATGTATGCATACTTTTGTGTATATAGAAACATACAAATCACACTAATGTATGTTTCTCCAATCTTATTTATACCAGGAACACACTGTATTGTTGCCAAATACGGCTCTTCCTTCATGTTCATCAGAAACTAATAAACTCAAGTTTCATCCACAATGAGGTTTCAAGTCATTCCTATTTTCACATGATTATCACAGTACTGCATTCTAAAGGCATGAAGCATGTGAGGGTTAGCACAGTAATCCATCCATTCATTTAATAAATATTTTTAAAGCTTCCACTTCTGTGTAAAGTATTATGGGACCCAAATACATAGAAGACATAACCTTACCCTTAAGCCACTAAGAGTTTAGCAGAGGATAAGGCATTTATAGAAATAATTACAATCTAATGTTGTATTAAAATTATATCTTGTTCTGGTTCCCCTAATTACCCATTCCCAATTCTAGTTAGCAAAATAAGTAAGTTTATAGATAGACAGTATAAAAAGAGGTAATAGCAGGAAATAAGATTGCAAAGAATAAACTGGAAGTCACATACAAACCATCCCAAAGATCAAAAGAGCATTAATTCACAAATTGTATCATAAATTAACCAAAATTTACATCCTGGTTATATGTACTGAATCAGCAGAAACCATGTAGGTGCTTCTCTCTGGGTCCTTTGGTCCTATGATATATAAATCTCAGATAAGTTCCAGATATCCACAGTTAGACTAGTAGTACACCAAAGGGTGCTGGTAATTTTGAGATGATGTGGACATGTTAACTCTAAAGTCTTACTGAAAACTTTGAGATGGTTTGGATATATCAATGAACTGAATCCCAGGTAGCGGAGATAAGAGTTAGTCTGTTCCCCAAAAGGACAGCAAGGTGACTCAGTGGATAGAGCACAGACCTTAATGCCAGGATGACTTATCTTCCTAAGTTCAAATCTGATCTCAGACACTTCCTAGCTTTATGACCCTGTGCCAGTCACTTAACCCTGTTTGCCTCAGTTTTCTCATCTGTAAAAATGAGCTAGAAAAGGAAATGGCAAACCACTTTAGTTTCTTCACAAAGAAAACACCAAATGGGATCACAAAGAACCAGCCATGACTGAAATGACTCAACAACAACTGTTTCCCCACTCCAAACACTATAAAAATGAGACCTCTAACTTCAGCTCCACAAGCTCTCTTCTACATCCACTGGACTCATGCTGTTCAACTCCCAGCTGCCCTCTGTACCTCATTAAAAGGTGATTGCAGCCCCATTTCCCACCACCATTGTGGCTTTTCTGGCAAATAACCAGCATGCTGGCCACCAATTTATAATTTCATAAATTATCAATTCATATGTGATAAACATTACACAGGTCAGGCTTGACCAGGCTTAATTCTGATACAGACCTGCCCCTCCATAGACCTTTACTACTACCATACAAAGGGAAGTACTAGGAGAAGTGGGACTGTGGCTTGGTGGGGTTATAAAGGTGGATAGCCACCACAGGTTTAGTGTTCAGGCTCACATCCTTTCCATTCCACTATCACCGAAGGTGGTGGGAACAGAGAATTCCCTGAAACATGAATTCTTTCTCATCATTCAGGAATATTACTTGGCAATCTGGCCATAAAGGCCAGGAGAGCAATGCCACTCGAATTTAAGAACTGCATGTAACAGGATGGGCTTGCTGCAAATGTTGCTGCTTTCTAGATAGTTGTTAAAAACCTCATCTTCCTCGACCTCTCTGCAGCAGACCATTCACTTCTCCTGGGTCCTCTCTTTTCTCTGGGGTTTCATGAGGTTGCTGTCTCTTGATTCTCCACCAGACTGTCTGACCAATCCTCAGTCTCCTTTACTCTGCCATCCTCCACATTACATTCCTTAATTGTGGGTGAATTCCAAAGCTCTGTTCCATGCCTCTTCTTTTCTCCCTCTCTCTTTTCTCTCACTCCGTAACCTCATCAGTTCCCACGGGTCTAAACATCATCTCTTTGCAAATGACTCCCCGAACAATATACATAGTCCTGGTCTTTCTCCTGAATTCCAATCTTGCATCACAAAATAGCTATTGAATATTTTAAACTGAATGTTCTATAGCCTCTCAAATATGTTCAAAACTGAACTCATTACGACCCCCCTGCCCCCCCTCCCAAAACCCAGTCCTCTTGCTAATTTCCCTATCTCTGTCAAGACACCACCAGCCTTCTGACGAAGTCACAGTGGGGAGAGCTGGTTCAGTTTTGAAAGAATTCAATCAGACCTTCTCTTTAGCCAAAGGGAGCTTTATTGACCAAAAGCATATGTTAGGCCTGAGACTTAGCAAGGAGCTAAATAAAGGCATTGATATAGGAAAAGGACCAGACTTAAACACACAAAAGTTACATAGCCTATAGGATGATGATATAATTTTAGGGTTTCTAATAGAGGTTGGAGATTTAGGGACCGGATAAGTACAAACAAGGTAAGGAAAGTGGTTGCTTGCAAGATAAGGAGAAATTGTCATGACACAGGATGGGGAAATGGATGACAGAGGATGGGGAACAAAGCAATTCCTTTGGTATAGGTTGCATGGTAATATTGAGATAAGGGGAAGGGGCACTAAGGCACCCTCAAGTTACAAGAAGGGCTAAGAATAAGCCTCAAACCCCCCTCAGAGGGCCTGGGAAAGTAATCATTACTATTGACCCTTAGGGCACCTTTGTATCCACATCACTTCCAGTTGCTAAGATTTGCAGTCTTGGTGTTTTCCTTCCAGCAGCTGGCCTGGTGCATAGGAAGAGCTTAATAAGTGTTAATTGAATTATGGAACTGAATCCTTGACTTCTCATCCCCACTTCCTCCATATAGCCAATCAGCTACCAAGTCTTTCTCTCTCCACCGTATCTCTTGTGTCCATCACTCTTCCTACACCCATGGTTCAGACCTTCATCATCTCTTGCCTAGACCATTGAGATAACTTCATAATTAGTTTCTAGTTCCAATCTGCCCTACACACAACTGCCAAAGTGATCTGAAAGCTCAGACCTGTCCTAGCCTATCGGTCTACTCAGTAAGCTCTAGTGGTTCCTTATTACTTTGGGGATCAAATATAAACTCTTTATTTGGCATTTAAAGCTCTTCACAAACTTGTTCCAACCAACCTTTTCGGCTTTATTACACATGAGCTAGAATTAATGGATGGTCTTTCTTACTATTCCTTAAACACGACCCTCTATTTCCTGTCTTTGTGCCTTAATACTTACTACCTTCCATGACTGAAAAAAACTCGCTTTTCACCTCTGCCTCTTAGAATTCCTACTTTCCTTCAAGAGTCGGTTCAAAACCATCTTCTGCATGAAACTTTTCTCAACTGCCACGTAGCCTAGTATCTCCACATTACCTTTTATCTATTTGAAATCTACACACTGTCTCCCCCAAGAGAATGTGAGCTCCTTGAGAGCAAGCACTTGAGCTGCGAGTGGCACCTTTGTTTTCCTCATCCCCAGATCCTAGAATGACTTGATGAAATTCACCAAATGAATTTTTATTGATTGAGTAGGGCTCACCATTGAAAGGCTAAATAACCCAAGTACAGGCTGGGCGGCAGAATGAAGATCAGTGGGGACTTATTAACATTCCTTTCAACTACTTTGCTTTCTTCTGGGGAAACTGAATTGCTTGCTAGATGCTGCCCAAGAACAACTAGGCTCCAGAAGTCAAAAGGCTATGGTGGGAGTGAGAAATCAAATTGGGAGAAAAAAAGGGGGATTTGTGTCACCAAAGCAAGACAAATCTGAGCTCAGAAATATGCTCATGGTAGGCAGTGTAAAGGGTCCAGTAATGTTGGAACAGAGACAGCGAGAGGCATGTGACATAAGTGAAGTTGTAACCATATTTGGAAGGTATTAAACTGCATCCCTTGTCTTTAAAGGACATTTATTTGTTCAGTTTCTGATATCAGCATTACTCTCTCCCTCATAGCTCCCTAACCATGACATCCAAGGGGTCCCCATTTTCACCTTTATCCTACTGACAACAATCTCTGTTCCACTCTTCCCCAGCTCAAGTGATCAGGGCAATTAACATCATAAGGTCCCCCTATTTGTTTCTATCATGTGTCTGCCAAGATCACTCTACTCAGACTCAGAACTGATCATCTCTGCCCACACAGAGGAGGCACAAAAACTGAATTACTTAAAACTACTAGAGGAAGGAACTACAAAATCACTCAAACCTCACAGTGGATGTAAAGTGAGTAGCAACCAAGAACGTATCTCCAATACAGGTGCAAACATGCCAAATAGGACTATTGTGTATTTGGCACAAGGTGTAAAGCTTGAACGTGAGGACTTATTCCTTCAGCTAGGAGGATGGTGATCACCTAGGACAGAAAGGCAAAAAGCCTTATTCATCCTATGGCCAGCTTCTTAATCATGATTCTCAAACCAGATTTGACTAATACAAAATACAAAAATTCTCTTAATTTATTTCCTTAGAATGAAAAGCAAATTCTAGATGTAATAAAGTGCCTGTCTCCTTACTGTATTTCTCAGCCCCAAAGAACTCCTTTTTTAAACTCTCATTTTTTGAACTAGAGTTCTCTTTTCGTACAATCAGCAATTTGTTGATATCAGATGTCCCTTGAATCTGAAAGATGAATCAAAATTAATCACAATAGTAGTCAGACATGTGTGAGACATCCTTAATCTAGGAATCAGCGATAGTCATTGGAAAGCCAGGAAGGTTTTCATTACATTTATTTTATATTTATTCTTTCTAAATAAATGGGTAACTTTCTTTATGGAGTTGAGGGACTCAAGACAAATGTGAGCCCTTTTATGCTGCTCCAATTTAAATTTCTCACCTTGTTCTTCCTTGGCTAGGTGCAACCTCCTGAACTGCCCATGTCATGCCCTTCTCAGAATGAATCTTGGAATTTGGTGTCAGTTTTGATTGTCAACTACCCCCTTCCCCCTTCATTTCTGCTGTCAATAAGCAGCAAGCCCTTTTACAAGTCTTTGGACCCCCACTTAGCTGCTGTCTTTTGTCTACTTTCCTGCCTCTGTGGGCCCCTCCTCCCGGCCAGTGGGAGTCAGGGACAGCCAGAGCTCACACACACACACACACACACACCCCCAACCAATGGGAGTGAGGGACAATGGGGGAAATATGACCCTGCTGTATTAGGGTTTAAAAACTCTGTTCACCCCACATTGCATGCCTTCTCTCCTTGATCCATCATGGGGAGGGTGGACCTCTTCTCCCAGGGGAAGAGAATAAAATTTCCTGCTTTTATCCTGAGAAATCTCTGTGTTCTCGATTAAATTTTGAATGGGATTTTTCATCCCACATGCTAGCATTATGATTGATGAGATACTTAGAAGCTTTCCCGGTAAATGCTGAAGTAAGGATGTCTCCTTTCTCCTACTATCATTTGATATGTTTCGAGAAATGTTACCAACAGAAATAAGGTGAGAGAAAAAATTAAAGACACAAATATAGACAAAGACAAGGCAAAACTATCCTTATTTGCTGATGACATGATAGAATATTTAGAAAAATATGGACAACTGGCAAATGAATTAATCAAGAAAATAATTAGCATTAAGAAAGGAGCATGATACAAAATACACAAAAATCAATAACATTCCTACATTGCCACAACAAAAATCCATGAAGAAATATTGGAAAGGAAATCTCACTTTTTTTAAAACTACAAAATGCATAAAAATCTGGGAATTTACCAATTTACCAAAGTTCCCTATCATGGTTATGGGATCTGAAGATCTTCCATGCCCCTTGAACTTGCTGATGCAGCCAGAAGGGGTGGGGCAAGAGGAAGCTGGAGCCAGAGCCAAGCTGGAGCCAGTGTGGTGACTAGAAGCAGCAGGCCAGCAGCTGTGGCGCAAACTACTTTTTTTTTTTTTTAAGCCAGCCAGAATTTCTGCTAGAGACTCCTGTTGAGGACTGCCAGGAACAGGAACTGTGAGGAGCCAGAGCTTCTGGGAGAGAGCTGCGTGGACAGTAAGCAGTTGCCGTGAGTGAGAGGAGGATCTTTGACTGAAGTAGCCTGTTCTATTTTGAAGGCTTGAGAATGTAGATGTTTACTGCATTAACTATGTGTGCCAACTCCATAGCTACTGTGATGGCTTTGATTTTCTGGTTTTGGGACTCAGTTTTCTGATATTTGAATAAATGTGCTAGCTATGTCCCCCATGTAGAAAGCCTGTTACATTTTGTGATTAATAACCATATCAGCATATTTATAGTTACTGTAGGCATTGTGAATACTGCATTGTTGATACACTCCCTCAGGACCTATACAATACAATTACAAAATACTCCTTATACTTCTAGGTTAAATGACCAACAAGATGAAGGATTAGACATCTCCAAACCTCATGAACTCTCAAAAAATTCTTCAACCTAAGAATTATGTGTAAGAGGTAAAGTGATCACAGCTGTCTCCATAGGACAAAACACCAAGAATTCTAATGACGTAACAACCTGATGAATTAATAACAAAGAAGACAACTACTCTTGTGGCTTTCTGACCCTGGCATATCACTTCTCTAGGCCAGCTCCCTTGTCTCCTTGGTGATATCTTCTTGGTGTCTCAATTTTGTGGAGGGGCTCAGGTCAGCCAGCCAGTCTTTATTGCTCCCTCAAATCTATCTCTGACTTTTGGACTTCAAAACCAAGCCTTCACAACTATAACATCCTGTGACTTCCTTCCTAACCCGTAGGATTGGATTGGATTGAAATATCTAATCATCTCTGTAGTCTTCTTAGACTGGAATATATACAAACCTTGATCGACTCTACCTCCCTCAGCTTCCTGGGTGGCACAGTGGATACAGCACTAGGCTTGGAATCAGGAAGAGTCATCTTCATGAGTTCAAATCTAACTTCAGACACTAGCTGTGTGACCCTGAGCAAGTCACTTAACCCTGTTTGCATCAGTTCCTCATTTGTAAAATGAGCTGAAGAAGGAAATGATAAACTACTCTAGCATCTCTACCAAGAAAACCCCAAATGGAGTCACAAAGAGTCAGACACAGACTGAACAGCAGGGCGGAATACCAAATTCCTCCCAGTGTCTTCCTTTATAGATGGCAGAAACTAGACTCAGCTCACTCCACTTTGCATCTGTTCAAGTCCACATCAAAATGCCCTTCCCAGGATAAACTCATCACTTGAAAAAAAACTTTCTTAAGCTCATCACTTTTAAACTCCCTGCCATGCTGACAATTTATGCCTTGATTGACTCCATGTTCCTCAACCTCCTCTCTCCTCTGATTGGAGGGCAGATAGCCAAACTCCTTCCAATGTCTTCCTTTATAGAGGTCAGAAACTAGACTTGGCTCACTCCACTTTGCATCTGCTGCCCTGCCTGGTTTTAGCTTCGTAGAACAAGTTGCCTCCACACCAAATATCCCTGGTGTCCTGTCCTGTCCTGTCCCATCCTGTCCTGTCCCTTTCCCTTCAGCTTTCATGCATCCTTTTGTGTGTTGTCTTCCCCTTTAGATCATAAACTCACCAAAGTCAAGAGTTACTTTCCTTTTGCTAATTTTATCTCCAGTGCTTGGCACAGTGTCTACCACATCTCATAAACGCTTAATGTTCATTGGATTAGAATGGATTGAATTGGTTTATGGATTCGATTAGGCATACTCAGAATTGTTTGTAATAAAAGGAATGAAAGAATCTCAAAACAAAACAAAACAAAACAAACAAACAAAAAACCTCCACCTGGTTAAAGAAAGGTTTTGAGTTGTACAGAGTTTTTTCACTAAGAAAATCCCTATGCTGATGAAATCACAGGTCCAATCTCTATCTCTGACACAGGACAAATAATATAAGGGCTATAGGATCTATGCCAGTGGTTCTCAACCTTCTTAATGCCGCAACCCTTTAATACTCATATGTGGACATATCTGCATGTGGGTGGACCCACCTGGAGACGGATAGAGGAGCTGTGTCTCGGTTCCTAAGATCATCAGGAAATATGTGTTTTCTGATGGTCTTAGGTGACTCCCAAAGGGGTTGCGACCCACAGGTTGAAAACCACTGATCTATGCTTTTTAGGAGAAACTATTTTTTTTTTAGTACTGTAGGTAGAATATAAAAGTTATTTTATACAATACCCCAATAAGGTTTGTGAGTAGAATAATAAGGCACAAATTTAGAATGCCAAGAATTATCCTTCTTACCTGAAAACATGTCGGGGGTATTAAGCTGGGGGCAAAATACGGTTCCTCAGTAGCAACATTCATCACACTTCCAAATACAAGGAGAACATATTGCATAGTATCATGATAAATAGAGAGCTCGTTATAGCTTGTTAAATTTTCCATGTAAACATTATTTTCTTCTAAATACTTCTGATAAGTTAATTCCTAAAAATAAACAATAGAAATAAGTGATCTGCCTCCTGGCTTCCCTCATACCTGGATAACTTCACCTGCTGGCTTTCCTGGCTCCCTGCCTCCAAGTCTTAGCTAAAGACCTACCTTCTACCAGAGGCTTTGGCCAATCCTCCCTAACACTAGTGCTCCACTCTGAAATTACCCCCACTTTAACCTGCATGTATTCTGTTGGTAGACAGTTGTTTGAATTATTATATATTATTAATTATTATAATTAAATTATTATTATAATTATAATATAATTATAATTTATTATTATTATTATTATTATTCCCCATTAGATTGTAATTTCCTTGAGAACAGGGACTGTTTCTTGCCCTTCTTGGGATGCTCAATGCTTAGCATTGGGCCTGGTACACACAGTAGTTGGTGTTTAATAAATGCTTATTGACTTGACTTAAAATATAAGGACTGTCACATGATTTCATTGAGAGGAGCTCATACCTCATTACTCTATGGGAATCTAAAGTAAATATGTGGATGATGGAGAACCAATGAACAGTTAAAAATATTTAGGCTTTCTAAGGCTTAATAACATTCCAATGCCTCTTGTGAGTTCAGGTAGAACTGGTTTTATGGGCTTATATCTATTAGTCAGTTCCTAGTACCCATAAGGGGAGATAGATGATCTTAGAGCATCCAAAATGGAAAGACAAGAGCAAAAAGATTGCCATTCTCCACAGGACTGAGGGGCACATCGTCATAGAATCATAACACTGGATGTGAGCTGACTTAAGGAGACTCCTGGACAATATCCCCCATAAAGAGTCACCCAGACTTTGCTATGAGATCCCCAGCCATGAGCTCACTCGTGCACCAGGAAGCCCACTCTGGTTCTGAACAATGCGTCATTGGGTTTCTTCCTCCTATTGAACTGGGGGAAGTCCTGTTGTGAATAGATAGCTCACTCTAACGATAATTTTCCACATAAACATTATTATGTTCCAAATACTTATGGAATGCTAATTTCTAAAAATAAACAAACTAATTAATTCATTGATTGGTTAATGACATAAAGTTTACCCCCCTGGTCTTTGGGTTAGTACAAAAAGTCCATTCTTAATCCATTCTTCGTGCCCCATGAGCAGAAAGTTGCAGATTTGAACCACGACTACTCTATAATTGGAAAGCTCTCAGACGGAATTGGGATGAAGAGGTAGAGGGCTACCGTGAAGAGGTATACATTTGGGGTGCACAATCCCTCCACTTACCCTCTAAGAATCCTACTCCCTTAGGCCTCAGTTCAGGGACCACGACCTCAATAAAGCCAGCCCTCTCTTTCTGGTTTTTTATTGTTCTCTCTCTCTGAAGTTTGACTTACATATTTATTTGTGCATACACTGTAGTTCCCTTTAGAGTGTAAGCACCATCAGAGGAACAACTTACTAATTTTTTTTCATTTTGTCTTCTAATAGAAACACTGTTCCATTGAGCACCAGACACCTCCCCTGAAGAGGAGACAGGTTAATCCAGGGCTGGGGAACCTATGGCCTTGAGGCCACATGTAGCCTTCTAGGTCCTCAGGTGAGGAACTTTGACTGAATCCGTATCCCCTTAATAAAAGGATTTGTTCTTGGATTCAAAGGGCTGCACTTGAGGACCTAGGTCCCCCACCTGTGCATATAATAGTTCCTCAGTTTGCTTATTTCATATGACCTTCCCTACCAAAGACATACACAAATATGGTCATACACTTGATCTTGCCATCACCTGTGTCCATGTTTACAAACTCTGAAATTCCACAAACTCTGAAATGCCCTTATCTGATTACATTCTATTGTCATTCTACCTCTCCCTTCACCTTGCAACCTGAAACCCTGTTCTTCAACCATACAATGACCTATAATGCCCTCAATTTTTTCCTAGACTATCACCTCTGCACTTGACTACACTCTCCTCCATTCCCCAACTTGTCCCCTTTCTAAACCAATTCAAACCCTACACTGCCTTCTTCTCTGGAGTCCCTTGTGCCCTTATCCAGTTACCAATCTTGCCCTGCCAAGCTTTGGCCTTCAATTGTTCCCACCATCCACTGCCTTTGCTCTTACACATTTACTGCTGAAGCTAGAGAAAATAATGAAACCATGCTAACTGGGTCCACTACAAATTTAAGTAACATAATCTCAACTGGCCCTCAATGTAGCAAGGAAGTCTTTTACACTACACTAATAGACTCAACATCCCACTCACCACAGTGGCTTTTTCAAACTTTTTTATCCCTCCTCAAACCTCTCATAGTTCCCTCACCTCTCTCAGCTAAGAACCTTGCCTCATATTTCACTGAAAAAATTGGGGCCATTCGACAAGAGTTTCCTTTTTTCCTCTCCTCCTCATCTTACATCACTCATAGTTATTCTACCACTATCTTTTCCTCCACTCCTTTCTCACATGAATAGTTGGCCCTTTTCCTTGCTAAGGCAAGAAGGGATTTGTTCTATTTGCACAAATGATACCATTTCATTCCATCTTCTCCAGCAAATTGTCCCTTCTGTCATCCCAATTCTCTCATTTATCTCCAATCTCTCTTTGTCTATTAGATGCTTCCTTACTGCCTACAAACATGCCCATATCTCTCTCATTCTCAAAAAACCCTCACTTGATCCATCCATCCCTAGTAACAACTGTCCCATATCTCTCCTGCCTTTTGTGCTTAACATCCTTAAGGCCATCTCCACTTCCTTTCCTCTGACTCCACTTGACTCTCTAGACATCTTTCCAACCTCAGCATTTTAACTGAAACTCTCTCCAAAGTTACTAACAATCTCTTCATCACCAAATCTAATGGCCTTTTTTTCAGTCCTCATCCTGCTTCCCCTGCCTGTAGCCTTTGACATGGATCATCGTCTTCTCCTCTATACCCTCTTCTTTTGGGTTTCTCTGACACTGCTCTCTCCTAGTTCTCCTCTAATCTATCTGACAGCTTCTTCTCAATCTCCTTTGCCAGATCTTCATTTAGGTCTTGCCTGCTAACCATGGATGTCCCACAGAATTCTAACCTGGGCCCTCTTCTTCTCCTATACCATCTCTCTTGATGACTTCACCAGCTCCCATAGATTCAATCATCCTTATGCTGATAATTCTCAAATCTACTTATGCAGCCCGAGCCTTTCCATTGACCTCCAATCTGAAATCTCCAGCTGCCTATTGGGCATCTTGAACTGGGCTCATCTCCTAAATCCACGAATTTTCACTGGCTGTCCCCATCTCTGGAATACTGTCCCTCCTCATTGCTGCCTTCTGGCTTTCTTGTTTTCCTTCAAGGGCCAGCTAAAATCCCACCTTCTACAGGAAGCCTTTCCCAAATCCCCTTAATTCTAGTACCTTCCCTCTGTTGATAATTTACAATTTGTCCTGTATATGACTGGTTTATACATAGTTCTTTGCACATTGTTTCCCCCTTAGACTGTGACCTCCTTGAGGACAAACACTGGCTTTTGCCTTTCTTTGTGAACCCAGTGGTTAGAACAGTGCCTGGCACATAGTAGACACGATAAATATTTATTGACTGACAGACATTCAATGGGCTGAGATTCATCTGAATGTTCATTAAATTTTTCCTATTAGCACTATCTTTGTCTCTTGGGGTTTACCAAATCAGTACCTGTGGAATCCACATAAAAATAAATATGAAACAGAGAATTACAAAGCCGTAATTTCTCAGATGTCCTACATCTTCTTTGATAGTATTGTGATGAGTTACTGATACCATACACAGAGGCCTGAAATTCCTCGCTGGTCCCGTCCAATTCTAAATCTAGGAATTACGAACTTTGTAGGTATTCTTTTGTTCTGTGAAACTACGGGATGGATGCTAAAGGAGAAGAAGCATTGTAGGGAAGATAGAGAATTGGCCTTGAAGTCCTAAGAGCTAGGTTCATATAATGACATGAACTGGCTACGTAACCATGGACATGAGTCACTCAAACTTTCAGTGAAGTACCAGGCAACCCTCTAAGATTCTGTTACGTAAGAGATACTGATCTAAATTAGTAGAAGGAGTTTCTATTCTGGGGATCCCACACATTGTTGAAATCAAAGGTCTGAAAAAAAGTTATAATAGTTGAATCACATGTCTTACCTCACCCATTATACCTGTCTTTATATATTGATTTGCTATGTTGAGTGCAACTTTCAACCACATTTTATCTTCTAAGACTGACCAAAATACATCAAAACCTTCATATAAGTCTTCTAGAGAGATAAAACAGGCCTGAAAAAAATAAGACACAGGAAAAATAACCCAGCAATAAACAGCAGGAGTAAGACTATGAGAAAATAAGAACTCTATCCATGCCAAGAAATTGGCTATTTTGTGAAGTATAATCAGGACATTTGTAAGGGTATGAATGTGAGGGAAGGGAGAGGATAGTTAATTGAGTAAACTGATCATATCACTCTATCCTAAACATCAAGATGCTAAGCCTTGATACATTCATTAGGTGAAAATACGATTTGATTTCACTAAGTGGGAACAAGACCTGGATGCCTCCTTATTTCAATCAGGAGCAAGAGGGAAGTCTTTTCTGGTTGGGTGAGGGACTTGATCATGGCGAGATAAGGAACACCAAGAAAGCCAATTTGGTTGGACCATAGAAAGTGTTAAAAGGACTAATGTGTAGTAAGTGTCGAAGCCAGGTTATAAGGGGTTTTAAAAGGTCCAATAGGTTTATATTTAACCCCAGACATAATGGGAAGATTTATTTAGCATTTTATTTTACTGTATTTAGGGTTTCAAGCAGATGTGGGATCACAACTTGTGGATTACTTTGAAATAGGAATGACTTTGGTCCCTTCCTGCTCTAAAATCCTGTGGTTTCATGATTCTTTGACTATTTGGGTAGTTTTCAAAATAAAAGTATCAGAGTTCTCAGCCAAAAAAAATCATACTGTGATTTACATGAAAGAAAACTATCAAGGGCATAAATGGTAAACATGGTAAACACGGTAAAAATTCCTTTGCCCCCCTCCCCCAAAAAATATGTTGGACACATTTTAAAGTTTAATCTGCACTATTAATGTTTTCTCTATCACTTTTCTATCAATAAAACAATAAATCAAGCCCTGGTCTGCAGTATTTACTGATTTTTGAGGTGCAAAAGCTCACAGTGAAAATTTAACAACTGGTTCTCCTTAGCTGGCTCAAGGTTGACTCCAGTATGCCTCTTCATGTAACATAGTGAAAAAGTAGTGATGTCTGACCTGCAAAATAGTTTCACAGGTAGCTGTATAACCCATTTCTTTTTTAAGCAGACAACTCAACTCTCCTATTATGTCGCCACTTGTAACGTATTCTGTAAATGTTTGGGGTAATTTTGCCTCTTCTCTCAGCTTAGGATGAATTCCAAAGTGAAGAAATGAGCCACTTAGCTGCAGAGAGAAACACACACAAACACACAAATGTAAATCAGAAGTCATGCTGCCAAGAAGAAATAAAAGCTTAGTTTTTTTTGAGAGTATCTCATGATTACAAATATTTTATATACATTGTCTTGTTTGATGCTGACAACTGCCTTGTGAGGTGGGTGGAGAAATTATTATCATTTTCACATTATAGGTGAAGGAACTGAGGTTCAAAGAGAGGAAAAAGAATTTGTCTATAGACACACACCTAGTGAGTGGAAGAGATGGGATTCAGTTCCAGACTTGCCTCTGACTATAGTACCCTTTCTATTACCCCATGCTCTGTATCTTGGGAAGTAGGAGCCCCCTCAGAATCTTGTTATTGCTGTGCTGTATTTTATGGAGTCTAGCCAGTTTGGAGAAAGAGAGTTTTCAGGGAAATCACTGTCTGGCTTAGATTTTAAACTTGAAAAGTCCAAAAATTATTTTCATCCTTTAAATGTTCTATTCAGCTTCCAAAGTTTCTTAGTATCTTAGACACTGTCAGTTTTTACTCGACTATTTCTTTTCTCATATATTACTTATGAAGAAATTATAACCAATGGTGATATCAAGTTCCAGCACCCCACCCAAAAATTCATCTAGTTGGGAAGATGATGATGATAATGAAATACTATTTTAAATTTCCTGGATCTTCCTTAGGGATGATATCTATTCCTAAGAGAGTAGTTCAGAAACTGAGATCTCAGTTCAGTGTTGGCAAAAGCTTGTTCTGCTATATTCGTGTATCTCTGCCCATGGGAATACTACTTACCTATCTTTCAAGATCCTATTTGAATGAATACTTCTTTTCCCTGTTTAAAGTGTTTCCAAGGCTTCTGGGGCTTTTCTCTCCACTCAGTCTATCCTTCCCTGCTTCTCTCTCTCTCTCAACCCTGCTCTTCCCCTCCCAACACGAGCTAGGTGCTATAGGCTTCAGGTGGAGCTGAAACATCTCTGGTCTAAATGCTAACAGACTTATAACTTGTTTAACTGCACTAATGGTAGAAGGTCCCTGGTAGAAAGGTCCAGGAGACTTTGGGGTGTCTTTGAGTGTAGTCCTGGGTTGGAGGAAGACACTTACCATAGTTCCTCTCTGGTTTGTTTTTTTTGTTTTGTTTTTAATCATTATTTGGTCTGGTACTTTTTAAAGACCATTACTGGAGTACACATGGGGGAGTGTCACAGCTCCTCCATTGACCTTTCACACAGCCATCTTAACCAAAAATCCTTCCCTGGTATAACTTTCTTAAAATAATCCTCTTCTTGTCCTTACTTTTTTTTTTTTGTTCTTTTTTTTATTAAATTTTTTTTATTTTAGTTTAGTTTACATCATTCATTTCCATGAAATTTTGAGTTACAAATTTTCTCCCCATCTTTCCCCTACCCACCACCCCAAAACAGCCATCCCCAGTGTATCTCCCCTCCCCCAGTCCATTCTCTCCTATGTCTTCCCCGCTCACCCCTCTGACTTTTCGGTAGGACAGGATGGATCTCCCAACCACAGTGCCTGTGTATCTCAAGTTCTAGTTGGATGTAGTTAATAATAATAATAATAATAATAATTGTGTGTATATATATATTTTAACATTTGATTATAGAACTTTAGATTCAAGATTCTTTCTCTTCCTCTCTCGTCACCCACCCCCACTGGAAGGACAAGCAATCAAATACAGGCTGAACATGTGTAATTCTTGTCCTTACTTTTTTCTGATGAACCTCAGCTCATTCTGATCTTTGACACTATTGAGATTATTCTTATGAAGCTGCACCATTCTTTTAAAAAAATTAACTTAATATTTAATAGTATTTTATTTTCTCCAATTATGTGTAAAGACAATTTTCAACATTCATTTAAAAGAAATTTTGACATTTTCTCCCTCCCTCCCTCCCCTGCCCCCCTTCCTAATATGGTAAGCAATTTGATATAATTTATATATTGTACAATAATTTCTTTTTTGTGTTTATCCTCCCATTAGCCTAACCTTGCTTTCATCTCTTGTACATATCTTTTAAAGATTTCAGTTGGTTAATGAGCACTCTGTATTTCCACATCAATCCCTTTAGACAACATTCATTTTTCTTTATCACAACTGTTTGTCTTTAGAATGTCATACTTAAGAGTTTCCCATCCCTGTTGGGGTGATCACCCATGGGATTCTACCTGTTTTTACTTGTAGTCTTTGAAATCTACTTTTTAAGATGCATGCCAGACTATGCCCAGCCTGCTTTTTCTTCTCTATCACAAACTCTAACATAGAGAAATGTCACTTCTCCACAAAGTTTCTACACCAGAAGTGAGCTCCTCTTTGCTGTTGAGAATCAGATCCAGGATGGCAATTTCATGATTTGCATTTTTCAATTTATCAATCACTTGATCATTCAATCAATAAGCGTTGTTGTTGTTTAGTCAATCATGTCCAACTCTTCGTGACCCCTTGGACCATAGCATGCCAGGCCCTTCTATCCTCCACTATATCTCAAAATCTGTCCAAGATCATATTCGTTCCTTCTATGACACTATCTAGCCATCTCATCCTCTGCCATCCACTTCTCCTTTTGCCTTCAATTTTTCCTCACATCACTCTTTTCCAATGAGTCCTGTCTTCTCATTATGTGGCCAAAGTATTTAAACTTCAGCTTCAGTATTTGACTTTCCAGCTAATCATCTGAATTAATTTCTTTAAATATTGACAGATTTGATCTCCTTGCTGTCTAAGGGACTCTGAAAAGTCTCCAGAACCATAATTTGAAACTGTCAATTCTGTGACACTCAGCTTTCCTCATAGTCCAACTCTTATAGCCATACATTGCTACTGGAAAAACCATAGCTTTGACTTTACAGTACAGACCTTTGTTGTCTCTGTTTTTAGGTATATCATCCAAATTTGCCACAGCTTTCCTTCCAAGGGGCATCTTTTAATTTCATGGTTCCATTTCTTTCCCCTCTATTTGCCAGGAAGTGATAGGACCAGTTGCCAAGATCTTAATTTTCTTACGTTAAGCTTCAAGCCAGTTTTTACACTCTTTTCTTTCACCCCCGTCAAGAAGCTTCTGAATTCTTGTTCATTTCCTACCATCAGAGTGGTATCATCTACCTATCTGAGAATAGTGATATTTCTCCCAGCAACCTCAATCCCAGCTTTTAATTCATCCAGAATGGCATTTCACAGTAAACATTCAATAAATGTTTGTTAATTAACTGATTATGATATACATCTTAGGTATAAATGTTTAGTCATTTGAAGAAGAGGTTTTATGAAAACTTTTAAATGTCCAGAGTATCATTTTTCTTATTATTTTAAATTACATTTTTATAATTGATATTAATATCTCTTACGCTTGACATTCCTGAAATAATCAAGTAAATTCCTTGTGGCATGTCACCCTCTTTACATATGATATCTCCATAGTCAAAACATGCAAGTTGGGCTTTTTCCTAAAAGAAAAAAGAATAATTAGCACAAAATTTGACAGTTCAATTTTCTAAATTAAATACTAAAGAGAAATATGGAGTAGATACAGAGAGATTGAGATAGCAAGACAGAGAGAGACAGGGAGATGAATTACTTGGAACTAATAATAATATTATTATGGTATAATTTTGTGATAGCAATGCTCAGTCATATGTATTTCTACTCACTGAAGGCTACCTCAAAACATCTGATCTTGACCCAGATGATACCAGATTGAGCTGGTTTCCCCACTTTTAGTCAATGCAAGAACTGTAGATAAACATGCATCGATGACTTGGGAACTCACTTGATTTAAATCCCATTGAAAATTAATGAGCTTTAATCACAGCATCATGGGTTTAGAACCCAAAGGGCCATGGAGGTCATAAAGTCCAACTCCCTAATTTTACAGAGTAAGACAGAGATGTTGAGTGACTTATCCATAGCTAATGAGAGGCTGAGGAAAGATGTGAAGTCAGGTGTTTCTAACTCCCAAATCTAATACCATCCACTGTACTACACTTCCTTTCACTGCATCAATTCTGCCTTTCAAGGTCAGACTTGGGAAAACAGACTGTTCATAAAAGGTTCTTAGGATTGTGATGGAGCTAACTTTTGTTAATTTTCAACATGAGCATTTACACCTTGGAAATCAGTAAGTGCTACAAATCAGGGCTTTGCTTTATTGATTGTCTAGACCAGCTATGCCAAACTCAAACAGAAATGGATCTCTTGGGGATTCATATTGCATCAGAAAACCACAAATTAAATCATCTCTGTTGTATTGTATTTTATTTTGTTCAGTATTTCCCAATTCTATTTTCATCTGGTTCAGGCCACTCTGGGGAGTTTGTTGGCAGTCTTTGGCCAGTGAGCTCTAGACTCAAGTGATAGCAAAAATGTTAATAAAGTCAATTAAACATAAAAGTGTGTCATGTGTTCCTTCCTCTCCCCATCACCACCCACCTCTGAGAACAATCAATATCAAATGTGACGTGTGATTTCATGAAGAAGAATTGAAGATTGTGTGTCAAAATCTTGTGAATTCAATGCCAAATTGTGTAAAACAAGTTATTGCAGCAAAAGGAGGGCTTATCAAATGTTAAATTTTTTAAAGATATAAAAAGACATCAAATTTATTGTATATTAATAAATTTCATTATTTTATTTTATCCTAATCAGTTTGCAGGCAGCGAGGTGGACAGTGGATGGAGTGTAGGGTCAGAAGTCAGTAAGACCCATCTTCCTGAGTTCAAAACGAACTGCATACACTTACTAGCTGAGTTACCCTGGGTAAGTCACTTAACTCTCTTTGTCTCAGTTTCCTCACCTATAAAATGAGCTGGAGAAGGAAATGGCAAACCAACCTAATATCTCTGCCAAGAAAACACCAAATGGGGTCACGAGTAGTCGGACACAACTGAAACAACTTAAGCAAATTCATTTACGTGTATATAAAAAAGTAGGTATGTATAATGTCTACTATATATGCACATGTATATAGATATGTATTATTCTCTTGATTGATATTAGGTAATTGCTTGTATACAATACTAATTTTCAGAAAAGCAGAAGAATAGAAAAGATTAGATGGAAAAAATCTTTGACTTGTTTATTTTATTTTTTGGTTTTTTTTTTTTGGAGGGGGGAGGGCAGGACAATTGGGGTTAAGTGACTTGCCCAAGGACACATGGCTAGTAAGTGTTAAGTGTCTGAGGTCAAATTTGAACTCAGGTCCTCCTGATTCCAGGGTCAGTGTTCTATTCACTGTGCTAACAGCCTGACTTGCTTCCTTAAAGATGAAAAGATAATTTAAATGTTGAAAATGATTTGTTCCTGAACAAAGAATTTAAAAGTTGGGTCTTTCCCTGCTTTTCATCATTGATAGCACTTTTGTCTATCTTCTTAGTTCTCATGGCAAATTCTTCTTTAAAGGGCTCATTTCAATCTTCTCTCATACATGTTTTTGTTCCCAAAATGGCCATCTCTGGGAAGATTCATATAATATGAACAATTATTATCTAGGAAAAAGGTAGTCCTGGGCATCCTGGGAAAAACATGCTTCTTTTCATAGGTGGAGAGGTTCCAAATTTAATTGTTATGGTGATGGAGAATGGGGAAGGGGGGCAGTGTTTATTCCAAGATTCAATTAATTCTTTTCCTATCACAATTTGTTTGAGAATGGCATGCTGAAGGTAAGCTGACTTCAGTTTGTAGGATGGAGAAAAAATTCAACCAAAAATAGGATAAAAGCTAGGACCTCAAACCTGGAATAAGAAATCTGGGGAAACTGAAGAGCTGCTAGATGCTCTATACATACATCTAAGTAGACAAGGCCACCACAGGACCCTTGGTATGGGAAAAAGTGGACCCCCTGATCCAAATCACAGCCTCATAAGGCATTTAATAATGCCCATACTAAGTCAGAAAAGCAATCTTCCATTCCTTCCTTCCACCAGAATCAAATCAAGTTTTACAACCCATTCTGAAATTCCACTTTGTTATAGATTGTGAGTTGCCATTCCCATCCCCCGCCTTCTCTGCCAAGGTATTCTAGGAAGTCATGGATCAATGGGAAGAGGTTTGGCTGATGAAGATGATAAAAATGCATTTTAAAACTGGCTCACATAGTATTTTAGGTTTGCAGATTAGAAACCTTGAGGCCTAGAGACATAAAGTGAGTTGCCCAATGTCACAGCTAATAAACAACACTGGGAATTATCACTTAGGTCTCCTGAATGAATACTAACTTGGTCAACACTCCCTTCAAGTCTCACTCTAGCCCACCAGTGACACAGAAAATAGATGCATATATCATCCTGGGGAACCATGAGGAAGCAATCATTCTGAATAACCCCAGCTCTGCTGAGCTGGCCTTAGAGCAGCAGTTCTCAACCTGTGGGTCGCGACCCCTTTGGGGGTCGAACAACCCTTTCACAGGGGTCGCCTAAGACCATTGGAAAACACATATTTCCGATGGTCCTAGACACAGCTCCTCTATTTGTCTCCAGGCGGGTCCACCCACATGCAGATACGCCCACGTACGAGTATTAAAGGGTCGGGGCATTAGGAAGGTTGAGAACCACTGCCTTAGAGAATACAAACTGATTGCCAGCAATTCCAAGCCCCTAAGTAAAACAAGAATTTTTACCTTAAAGAATTCAATGAAAACATCTTTATTCTCCAGCCAAACAATATTGTGGAGAAAATTCTCAGGAGTAGGGGGAGGGATCGTCATTGGAAAGTTGTTCAGCGATTTTATTTTGGCAAGAAATAGCTAAATGCAAACAAAAGAATAATTAACCAGTCAGCTGACATTTATCTTTATATACCTTCTTTAAAGAATCTGATAGGTGGGTTACATTCTCCTTTAGCTTTAACACATTGAGTCATTTGTTCTACTTAAATGGTCAATTGTCCGTCCATCTATCCCCTCCCCTTTACTCTCATCTTGTTCATTATTTTCATGGCCATATTCATATCCAATTGTACGTGCTATGTCTGTACTGTTGTACTATTGTACTTACTAAGTCTTTACCATTCAGTTACCACACACTCTGCTGTCTTTATGCTCAAATGATTAATTTGGTACCTTCCTGCTGAAAAATATTAAAGACTCAAACTTATAGGTAAAGTAGAATGCATACTATAACTTAAAGTAGGCAACTAGGCGACTCAGCACTGTGTATCCTCTGTGCCACCTACTTCCAATTTTCAATGTCTTTATCTGATCCATAGTCCTTAAAGCTATGCTATTGATTCATTACGATTTCATTAATCAATTTTCATCATGCATTTATTAAATGTTTACTTTGTTCCAGGCACTGTACTGAGTGCTAGGAATGCAAAGAAAAGCAAATGGCCCCTGGTGTCAGAAAGAACATGTCAATAATTATGTCCATCTAGCTATCTATTCCTCTCCCACCCCATTCACACTTCCCCAAACCAGGTGGCTGGCATCCATCACTGCCAAAGCAGAAAATCAAGTAAAACTTATTACTGTACTTGAGGTCTAGGAAAATAGGTTAGTGGGGAAAAAGGGTATGAGTACTTACTGGCTTTAACAGGAATCACCACATTACCTTACACATCTTGGTTCCTTCAATTTTATCAATTATTCCCCTTGACCAAAGGAATCTTAGATTTTTCAGTGCCTTGCCAAGCACATTCCGGATGGCTTCCTTGGTTTTTAAGGCAATGACAACATCTTGGCACTCATGTTCTATGAGGCCTAAAGTAAACAATTGTCAGTAACAGTAGCTTGCATTTAGATGGAGCTTTAAAGTTATGGGATATTTTCTATTCATTATCTCATTTGATCCTCACAACAAGACTGTCAAGTAGACAGAGCAAGAATTCCTATCCCCAACTTATGGATGAGGAAACTGAGGTTTGGGAAGTCCAGGTAACTTGCCCAAGATCCAGGTCTTCTTACACTAACTTCTGTGCTCTTTTCACTCCACCAGTGTGAATCTGAGGTACTAACAGAGGGCTGTGAGGGACCTGCAGTGAGACGAATCACACATCTCCCCAAAGAAGTAGCAATATAAATAAGCAGGCTCCTACTCTAGGCAGATCTGATTCAAGGGAAATTACTACATTGCCCCAAATATAGAGAAATCCTTACTAATAACACTGGGCATTTATACGGTACTTTGAAGATTTACAAAGTGTGGAACCAGTTGCAGTTCCAGAGGAATCATGATGAAACTTTTTTTGCCTCAGTTTCCTTATCTGTAAAATGAGCTGGAGAAGGAAATAGCAAGCCACTCCAGTATCTTTGCCAAGAAAACCCCAAATGGGATCACAAAGAGTAAGACACACATGAAATGACTAAACAACAACATGAGGAGATATGCCATCCTCATTCAGATAAAGAGATGATACACTTAGGTGATAGATGCAGATTGAGGCATGTTTTTATTTTTTGGACATGGCTAATGCATGAATTGGCTTTGTTTGACTATACATATTCGTAATGCATTTTGTTTTTCTTATTTTCTCAATGCCCGGGGAAGAGGGAGGTATAAGGGAGAAAATTCAGAATTAAAAATTAAATAGAATGAGAAAATAAAAGAATGAAGACAATTTTTTACAAGTTTATCTTGCAATCTTCTATACAGTATCTTGTGTACAAGTTTATCTAATTTGAACCTTATAATAACTTCATCAGTAATAAAAATAGTATTTTCATTCTCAATCTATAGATGAAGAAATTGATCCTCAGAGAGGTTTAGAAAGTTGCCCAGTTACACAACCACTAAGTATCTGTAAAGCCAAGTACAAGAAGCTTTCCAGAGGACTGCTGCTGTGAACAGCTTTTTAAGGTTCTGATTACACAGTATAGTGAACTCTCTATTCCATAACAAACCAAGACAAAATATTCACAGAAAACAAAGTACAGCATTCAGAATGTTATAACTTTACAACTTATCACTAAAATGGCCACATAGTTTTCACCAAAGTGGTCACAAAGTTTTAAGCAAAAGATAACATTCATTTAGTAAGTCCTTCATTTAGTAAATTCTTAATTCAATCGCCCTTAAGGAGGCAAGTCTCCTTAACTGACACAAAGTACAAAGGTCAAATTCCTCCACCCATGGGGCACAATTGAGTTACAATATCATCAGTCACTACTAAGTACCTTCTTAAGGGGTGGTAGAAAGTACAAAGGCCATCTACCCCTAAGTCACAATTAAGTTATAATCTCATTAGTCAGCATTAAATACCCAAGGAGAGGTCTTTTCATCTTGACTCAAGGCAGGCTCTCAGCTTCCAAGGTTCCTCTTCCACGGTCCCAACTCCTACCTGAATCCACCAAACTATCACCTGGGTTCAAAGACAGGCAGCTCCGAGTTCCTGTTCCATATTGAAGCTCACAGTGTCCAGTCCACCTCTAGTGCTTCATAGTTCTGTTCCTGGGAAGGCAAGGCTTCACAAAGCCACAACAACATTCATACACATTGCCAGCACCCTTATCAAAATCACTTTCTGCCTGTGAAATCAACATAGAACCAAAACAGATAAAGTACCAATGCCACAGTCATGCTTCCTCTGGCAGCTCTGGCTGCCCCTCAGAAGCTCTCAGCAGAAGTTTTGGCTGGCTCTCACAGAAACTCAGCCACCATAAGCTCCACTTTCAAAATCAAAATCACTTTCTCGAGCCTGGGCCTCTCCTTCTCAGCCTCCAGCTGCTTGCTCCAAGAAGTTCTGACTCTCAGCTTGGGCTTTTTCTTATATATGGTATTAGCTCCTCCCCATTCCACTCCTTCCTGTTAGACCAGCAACAGGGGTTTATACCTTCTGTTTCTTAACAGAGGCTTGATATAATTAACTTAAAACTAAGTGCTAAGTACCTTATTTGTCAATACAAGGGGATCTTCAAATTCTATTACTATTACAGTATCAGAAACGGTATGATTTAAATACAGGTTTCTTCTGGCTCCAAATGCAGTGCTCTTCCTGCTATACCATATGACTTAAGACAACTCTCCTTAGCTACCTACGCTCCCTCTCTCATTCAAACATAAACAAAAGCCTACACATGTTCTAATACATACTAACACAGCTATGAAAGCATGGCATTTTTTCATTGCTTCTTTTAAAATGATCATCTCAATCCATTACATTTTCTTCCATAGTACATACCATTACAGGGTATCAACTTAGGTTCACTATACTATTCAACTTTTAACTATAAACTCTATAATTTTTAACCATAAACTCTACAATTTTTTTAAAATCATTTTTACGTTGTTGTTCAGTTGTTCCAATCATGTTCAACTCTTTGTAACCCCATTTTGTGTTTTCTTGGCAACAATCCTGGTGAGATTTGCCATTTCCTTCTCCAGTTCATTTTACAATTGAAGAAACTAAAGCAAGCAAAGTTAAGTGATTTGCATAAGGTCACACTTACTGCGAGTGTCTAAGGCCAGATCTGAACTCCGAAAGACTAGTCTTCCTGATTCCAGGACCTACACTTTATCCACTGTGCCACTTAGTTGCCATTTTTGAGTTACCATTAATATAAATCAGCCCTATCCAGCTACATTTCCCAGTAATGTTACTGCTTCAGACCTTTCTACTCTTCTTTTTTTTCTTTCCAACAACATCCACTTTCTTCAGGTCAAACCCAGTGTCCTATTCCTCTCTCTCCTTGCTATTCAGTCCCGAGGAACATTCACATGCACAGTGATAACTCTCAATGGCCAGTGGACACACTTCCAATAGGATCCAACTGGATCACAACACAGTTACCAGTTTTCTAAGGTTTTTTTCTTCTCAGTTTTCCAGTTCTTTATTCTCAGTTTTCCAGATTGTCTATTTTCATTTATATTTCTGCCTCACAACAAGGATGTGCCAATATCTACCTGGATCCAAAGGGTTTTGCCATCATCTGGTTACCTGACTTAGCACTGTAGAGCTGAGCTTACAAATCCAGGTATCTCAGAGGCGGCTCCCTCCTAGAAGCACAATTCAGTAAATCTATCCATGATTGGTGATAGGACTAGCAGTCTCCCTGATGATGCTTCTTTCTCCCCATTCACAATGGGGAGGCTCTACCTAAAAGAAGACAGAGCTGCCCCCTGGCACCCAGTTGGCCTTGGCTTCCCTGATGCAGCTTCTTGGTCATCTAAGGGCATAAAAAGTTCCAGACACATGGAGTCTGAGCCTCTTGGACTTAGTGGATTTCTGCAACCTACACAGCCTATTTCTGCATTGTATCCTGCCCTGATGACCAGAAGCATTTCCATATGGAGACAAGAAAAGCCAAGTCCCGAAGAGGTAATTGTGATTATATCTTTGTTGTATAACCATGCTGTTTTAGAAAAAAGTAAAGCTTTTTTTTAAAAACCTTTCAGTGACCAGCAAGTCCCTTATTTCATCTCAATATCGAACCCAAACTAAGAAATTACAGTATTAGAGGCATAACAATATAGTAAATGTGGTAAGTAAAAAATATTGTAAAATAGGATTGGTTTCACATGGTGTATAATCACGAAGAAAAAAACAAAGATGATAAAGATTGTGGCAAATCCATTCAGACATATTTCTTTCTAAACCATATCTCACTTCTAAATCATCTTTATATTTAACTTGCCACAACCTCAACCCCAAATTGTCAGTAACTTTTTCTTGTGTTAATTGGCTTCACTGACAACAGACAATTATCTTCCCACCTTTCTGTCTCTCTCTCTGTCTCTCTCTCCCTTTCCCTCTCCCTCTGTCTCTTCCTCTGTCTCTCTGCATCTCTCTGTCTCTCTGTCTCTCTCTCTCCCTCCTTCTCCCTTCTCCTCTTCAATCTATCCTGCACAGATATCAGACTGGTGTTCCTTACCCATGGCCCCGTTCAGGTCATGCCCTTCACAAAAATCTCCAATGACTCTTCAATGCCTCCAAAATAAACTTAGAGTTCATCAGCTTGATATTCAAGTCCTCCACAATATAGTCCCAATCTATATTTACAGCCTATCCTAAGTGGTAAACACTCAACAAGTACCCTTTGTTGATCATGACAGGGAAGGATTTCCTCCAACAACAAGCTTTTCTAATTCAATTCAGTGTCCCCTTTCTACAATGTAATTGAAGGTAATATAAAATTGGTCCTGATTCTCCCAGACCACTGACACAAACTTCTTATTCTTGGTAGAAATATATTAATTTTCCATAACATATCTTTTAAAAATAAGCTTCACTGATTTTTTTATAACACATTTTAAAACAAATTTAAGCACAGTGATTTCCTCACTAAAGACCATCCTAAAAGAGTATATCTGAAGTTTCTTTACCCTCTAGTTATTCCCCCCAACCAAAATTCCTAGCATTTGTGAATCTTCACATATCTCTCATAATAATTAAAAACAAAGGATATACTAATTTAAAATGTTTTTCAGTTCACCAATCCAATCATCCAATGTTGCCTAAGAAATCAATCAACAAGAAAGTGCTCTTTATTCATCAGCAACTCAATCCACTTTTTCTTCAGTTTTCTTTGATCTCCAAAGACAGCCCAGGTATGAAAGCTGATCTTTGACTGCCGGCCTCCGCATATTTTTTTTATAGAGGCATTAGCCCCATCTGGTGGCAAGAATGAGGTAGCTACGGGGGATTTTTTTTTTCTCTGTTGTTCTGGCATTTCAGTCGTTTTCAGTTATGCCCCATTCTTTGTGACCTCATTTGGGGTTTTCTTGGCAAAGATACTGGAGTGGTTGGCCATTTCCTTTTCCAGCCCATTTTACAGATGAGGAAACAGGGCTAAGTGATTTGCCCAGGGTCACATAGCTAAGGGTCTGAGGTGCAGGAAAATGAGTTTTCCTGACTGTTGGAGGGGCGGGGGGGGTGCCAGGGGAGGGACGGGTCTACCACTGCACCACCTATTTGTCCCTAACTATGTTTTTACATTTAACCAAAAATTAGGACCATTCTTTCACCAATTTTGCTTTCCAACAGGGGTTCCAGAAAGGCATTATGGCAAAAAGAAAAGGCTGACCACACTGGTCTTTCTATGAGGTGCCTTTCTTAAACTCTGTAATAGTAGACAAAGCAAAGTTTTATCATGAAACATAGATTATAGAATCATAACACACCTTGGGTCTGAAGAGACCTTAAAAGTTCATTAAATTCTCCCCTCACCTTCCACACAAGAATATAAACTAACTTAAGGCTTTAATCTGAAAGAACTCTAAAAATATCTCAAGGACAGTGATTTTATATTTATTTTTCTTTAGAGGCAAGAAAGAAATCATAGAGTTATAGGATTTTAAATAGAAGGGGGTTTGGTTTTTCTGAGGTTTTTTGTTTTTTTTTTTTAACAAACAAGGAAAGTAAGGACCAGAGCAAAGTTATACAGGTAACAAGCAACAGAGACAGAATAGATATTCATGAGCTGTGATCACAGATCCAATGTCTTTTCTACTACAAGACACAGGAGAAATACATGCTTCTTTGAAAGCACCAAGGCCTGTCCAAATAATTTTAGATAATACAATTAAATATTCTCATAATTTATTATGCTCAAATAATGAAATCACTGATTATGAAGTACAGAAAGTGGTCTTAGAAATCATCTAATTCAAGTCCTTCATTGTGCAGGTGAAGAAACTTACATCCAGAACAGTTCATTTCTCTTGAGTCACTACGAGGTAACTAATGAGCTTGAAAGAACAAAATGGGAACCTAGTACAGATAATTAAAATGTCCCTTAGTTCCACCTACCTAGTTCTTCGACAGCATCACTCTTGTTCTTATCCAAAATTTCATAAAGTTGCTGTAAGGAATTGAAGATAAAATTAAATTTCTCCCATAAAAAGTATAAAATATTTGCCCAAAATAGGTAAGATAAAGAAGAATCAATTACATTCATAACTTCTTGGAAATACAGGGTTTGATTCTCCCCCCTCTATCATGAAACTGCTAGTCCTTAAGCATCAATCTGCTTCCTCTCCCATACCCTTGCTCAGATCAAGGGAAAAAATGCTCTATTGTAGTCAATAGCCTGAACACGCACCACATTTCTCAGCTTCATTTGAAATATTCCGATGCACCCATAAGCCCTCAAAAGCCATCCAGGCCTTTTCATACTTCTTATCCATGTCTTTCCATAAACGTTGAACAGATTTACCCAATATGCTGAAGGCCTTCTTTTTTCTTTTTCATGGATAGCAGTGTAGCATTTGGGCTGTTCATTCATTTATCATCCTTCTCATTTGGCTCCGTGACTGGTCCTTCTCCTCCAGTTTCAAACATTCCTGATGATATCTTTTACGACGTTTCTCTTCCTTAAGTTACAATTGTCAATGCATTGCAAAATACACCTTACCATTGCCCTTTTGGTGACTTGCATTTCTAATTTTTCTGCTTCTCAGTCATGTAGTAGTACGAGGAGGATATAGGTATTGATGGATTTCTGCAGCAGGAAATCATTTGGGATCAAGGAAAGAGCTACAAAATTTTTCTAATGCAAACCAGCCCAGTCTCCCTTTTCTTATCAGCTGTGAGCCCAGCCATTAAATCCTACCTAGTACCACTGATGCCTCAACATTAAACCTTTTAATGTAGCAAAACCACTGGTATTCATTCATCTGGCCTGTGGTCGAATGGTCTGAAAAGTGATACATTTGACTTCACATTAAAATGAATCTGTGATCTTATAAATTTGGGAGTTCCCTCCAATAACACAGTTCCATATCTGTCCGTCAAGAGTAACTCTTGTCCAGCTTCTCCCCCCAAAAGTTTTATGAATTATTTGTATTCTCCTCACCTGAAATATGGATTCTCGAATGGAAATCTGTTTAATTAACAGTTTTGTATCCTCTTGACTTTGAATATAGCCCTTTGTGATGCAATACATCAAGCTAAGGCGTTTTTTGATCTGTTCCTCAGTTAGGCTGATTAGTGTTGGTAGCAACATCTGAAATAGCGTGTCAAAGAAATCCCATGTGTAAGGTAACACACCTTTAAGAATCAGCAGATTATCTGGGAAATTTTACTTGGGAAGACTTCTAAATGTAATTCTGACAGATTATTGGTTTTACAACGAATGTTCTCTCATTCCTTCAAAGCTCATAGAAGTTTTATACTGGCACCAAGGCAGCAAGATGGTGCCATAGTGTTCAGAGCACTGGATCTGGAGTCAGGAAAACCTGAGTTCAAAGCCAGTCTCAGATGTTTACTAGCTATATGACCTTGGGCAAGTCACCTAACCTCTAGATACCTCAGTGTCCTCATCTGTAAAATGAGAATGATGACAATAATCGGGCCTATCTCCCAGGGCTGTCGTGAACAAGATAATATTTATAAAGTACTTTGCAAACCTTAACACATTATCTAAGTGCTAACTATTATTATTATTCTAAAAGACATAAGGAAAAAGTATTCATCAGCTGGCTAAGTAGTAGAACTTATGTGCAAAAGCCCGGGCACACACACACACATCAATACCTCAGCTATCAAATTACTCTATATCTAGGTAGAAAAAAATCATTATTTCTAGAATATGCCTCTTGAAACATGATCAATTTGTAATTTGTCAGGCTTTCTCTAACTGATTTGGACATGCCCTTATCCCATACCTTAGTTGACAATTGGAATAGGAGAGTTTAGGTTGATTTTTTTAAAATGTGTAACCACAAGTGTGGTTATCCCTGTGCTCATCCCTGGTCATTTTACTTGGTATTCAGCTAAGATCTTCCTTACTGACTCCTGGGAGATGCTACATATTATTTAATTTTTTTTATTGATTTGTTTGTTTACAAGATTCAGTTCCACAATCCCTTGAGTTTCAAATTTTTCTCCCTTCCTTTCTCCCCTCCCCTCCCCCATAGGAGCATATTATCAAGAGATGCCACATTTTAACATAATATTATAGGGAAATGATCATCCCTTAAACAGCAGAATTTTTACCTTAAAAATACGAAGAAATCTTGCTATTCTTAAAAATCCTAATACTACTGAACATTGAATAAGGACAATATCTCTTGGCTTCTCTCTGACTAAGTGCAAGCAAATGATATCGATGAGTCCTAAAAGGATTATGTAAAATTCCAGATGATTCCAACTGTGATGAAAATACTTGTTTTTCATAATTATTATCTATTTAGGAATCAAAGTAAAAAAAAAGGAAATGTTATTGTTTGGAGTACTTTACAATGATGTGGAAGAAAAATTAAATGGTCACAGATTACAAGGCAGTCCTCAGCAACAACTCAAAAATGTAAAAATTCCTTTGAAGTCCCTTACTTGGAATTCTGAATACAGTTTTTCCATTGAAACAATGTGAATAATGACATTCCCAAGCTGACCCAAAGGAACCTATTTAATCTAGAAATAATTTTTAAAAATAGAAAAACAATATAATTGAATGAGAAATCTTATCTTGAATGTAGAATATAGAAATTCCTATAGAATCACAGAATTTTAGTACTAGAAGGACCATACAGTCAGATAGGCCCAACCTCTCATTTGGCCTGAATCAAAGACAAGAAGTTATGAGACCAAACTTCAAACTCAGATCTTCTGACTCTAAATTTGTTGTTCTTTCTACCACACCTTGGTGGCTCAACAAGAAAACTTCACAATCTGAAATGCACTTAAATCTTTAATTTCTTGATCTGAAATCAGTAGATATAACTGAAGGAGTATGAGAAGGTAGACAGAGACTTGATGTGGAAGGGAACTTTTCAGTACTTACTGGAACTTTAGAATTTGGGGGCACAGGGTCATTATTATTTCTATTTTCACTCAAAGACTGTTTTTCTTCTTTCCTGAGATGTTAGAATATTGCTAATATAATTTCCATGCTTTTTTCTAGCCATGATAAATGCAGCTTTCTGCCTTTAAAAAAGATGAAAGAAAGCAATGGAGGCAGATAGTTTAAGTGCCCCATCCAGGGTTACAGCTGATATGTCTCTGAAACCAGATTTGAACTCAGGTATTCCTGACTTCAGGCCCAACAATCTATCTCCTGCACCAACTAGCTGCCTCACTGCAATGGAATAACATTAAATATCATCTCATTTGTATAGTTTCTGTTTCTGTATATTATTCTATCTCTCATTCTCTTTTTCTCACAAAACATAGCTCTAAAGTATACAACATATTATAGACTTTACTTTTTCCTTTTACAGACCTGGATTTCCCTGATTCCTCATCATTGCAAATTAAAGTAATTGTATTTTTATTCCTATCTAGTCATTTGGGAGTATCTCATGTCTTCCCCAGCATGTTCTTACTCAGGTAACTGAAATTTATCAAGGAAAATTTTTATTGAGTCCAGTTTTTGTGAATGGAAAATTACAAACATGATAATAGCTCCAGTTTGCAAAGTTTCTTCTCTCTCTCCATATGTTTATGTGTGTGTCATGACAGCCCTGGGAGCTAGATGCTATTTTCATTCCTATTTTTACCAATACAGAGGTTAAGTGACCTGTCCAGGATAACACAGCTAGTGTTAACACAGTGTGAGATGAAGATTTGAATTTGAGTCTTCCTAATTATAGGTCTATCACTCTGCCACAATGAGGTGGCACAATGGATAAGAAGAACATGGGGCTCAGAGTCAGGAAGACCAGTTTGTATCCCAATTCAGGCATTCACTAGCTGTGCATCTCTGGGAAAGTTCCTTAATGTTTCTCAGCCTCTGTTTCTTCTTCTGTATAATGTGAGTATTATTAATAACAGCTTTATGCATCATAGGGTTATTGTGAGGACCAGATGAGAAAACCCATGTGAAGTGCTTCACAAACCTTCAAGTGTTATCACTAAAGCGAGCTTTGATTATTTAGCCTATCCAAATCTTTCTAGATTCTAATTATTTTAGGGTCATTTTTGGAATTCCTTTCAGACTGGCAATGCTGATATTCTAAAATGGAATTAACAGTTGAGAACAATGAAAAGGAAGCAGAATGTGTGGGCAATCCCCCATTAGAGAAGAAAAAAGTGCTCTGGAAAAGACATTATATTAGGCCGTAATTTCCCAAAATAAGTTCTGCAGAACCCTTGTATCCCATACAACGTTAACAAGGAATTCAGTAGTCTTTTAATGCTAGTGGCATTTCACCTTCTAAAACAGTGGTTCTCAACCTGTGGGTCACAACCCCTTTGGGGGTCGAACAACCCTTTCACAGGGGTCACCTAAGACCATCGGAAAACACATATTTCCAATGGTCTTAGGAATCAAGACACTGCTCCTATATCCATCTCCAGGAGGGTCCACCCACATGCAGATACGCCCACATATGAGTATTAAAGGGTTGCGGTATTAGGAAGGTTGAGAACCACTGTTCTAAAACATGAAGTATGAAATTAAACACACACATACACACACACATATAAAGTAGGGAAATATGACATTCAAGGGGTATGAAAATAGTCTGTTCCCAACCAGGAGGAATTATTTCCTCCATTTTATTGTAAAAATCCTCCACTCCTTTAGATCCAAACCTACCGACCTCGTCCCACACCTGAAGCCACTATTAACGGATTTTGTCATTGTCTCTTATAAATCCAAAACTGTTCCATGAACCAATTAGTTAAGAAGAAATTTTGGGTTAAGATGGTTCTCCCTGCTGAAAAAATTCTCCAGAATACTAATACATTAGTATCCTAATTAATTTGGTGAAGAATTCATTTGCCCCAAAATAATCTGGCATTCATTAATAATGGATCCAAAGAACATGATATAATTTATGAGAATTTCCCTTACTCTGTGGGAGATCTAAATGTATGACTAGTAAATCCGTAGGATTGATTCACTTTGATGAATGTCTTTAAGCAGATTGGCTGATTATGCAAATGACCATTTCTGACCACCTGGAAAAATTATTACACTGCTTTTCAGGTAGAAATGTGCATACGTATGTACGTATGTATGTGTATGTATATGTATGTGTGTATTCGTTTCTCCAATGGCATCTGGTTTGAGTTGAATATACATAATCTCTTATAGATTCCAAACCTATAATTCTTAAAATATCCATCATTTTCAAACAAGAATCAATAAAATGAGGTCCAATCCCTCTTTATAACACTGATTTAATTTCAATCTATTATGTTTATCAGCATTTATGATGTTCATCTTAGCTGAATTATAGAATCTTATAGTTGAAAGAGACCTCAGAGCCAATGCAGTCCAATCGATACCTATCTGGGAATCTTTTCTACAAAATTCTCAACCTATAGTCTTCTAGCCTTCTCTTGAAGATCTCTAGCGGGTTCTCTCTCGATCTTCAAACAAATTATATGAAACAATCTAGATTCTAGAATCATGCCAAGCATTATGGTAAATGCGGTCTGACATCAAGTCAACTCAAATTTGAAAAGAAATTTTTAAGAAATCTGAATTTGTCTATTTATGGAAAACATTGATATTTTATACAGTACCTTTAGTGTCGCTTCTATTATGCACAATAAAAGAAAATAGTAGTTTACAATTATTAGTCCCACCACATAGGAGTCTCTTACAGTTGGCCATAGATGTATTATCATGGGGTAGATGTATAATATAGTGACAGTGTATCCCGTATACTGAAACTCATCTGAAAATACAATATTATATATAGACTTCCTAAATATAGACTCCCTGTAAAAGAATTGAGATTAAAAAGGATGTCAATCATTCAAATTATTAACTAACACCTAAAAACAACTAAAGTTCAATATGCAGTTTTTAAAAACTTCATCATCAATGATAATAGTTAAGAATCTAAATTAAAATGGAAAATAAAAAATAAAACTTGTGATTATTGCACAGGAGAAATATAATTGATAACAACATCTAGAATCGCAGAATAAGGCTAGTGTTGGAAGGGAGCTCAAAAGATGTCTCATCCAATGCCTTCTCAAGGGATGAATCTTCTGGAATATCCCTGACAAGCAATCAACCAGCCTTTGCTAGATCTCAAAATTCACTACCCAACAAGACAACCCATTAGAGTTTTGAACAACTTTAATTATGTTGTTCTTCCTTAAAGTGAATTGGAACTTGTTTCTTTGTAACTTTCACTTAGTTAATAATAATAGTATTTTCATAGAGTCACTTTAAGGTTTGCAAAGTACTTCAAACATTCGTATTTGAGGTATATACATATATGTATTACATACATATATAATGTACACATATTAATTCTTTTGAGCCTCACGACCCTTTAAGATAGATTCTGTTATCCTCATTTTTGAAATGAGAAAACTTGAGGGGGAGACAGGTTAAGTGACTTGCCCCAGGTCACACAGCTAAAGTGTCCCTGAGGCAAGATTCAAACTTATGTCTTCCTGACTGCAAGTCCAGCACCCACTGAAATTTAGCTGCCTCTTAGTTCTGCCCTCTGGGACAAAGCAGAATAAATGTAATCCTTCTTCCATATAAGCAACTTCTTGTTGCCCTAAGTCAAGGATAAAGAACTTTTATTCCACTGAGGATATTTTCCAAAGAAAGATAAAAACCAAGAGTCACATAAATAAGTGGATACATGTATGTATATCTATATCTATGTGTATATGTACATATATATAAACATACATACATGTATGAGTATATGTGCATTGTATAGTCTACAGTATGTCCCAAAAGTCTTAGTGCAGCTTTAATAGCTAAAAACTTTTTGGGATACAGCTTTTTATAGAGAAACAGAGAAGATTACATTTCATTACTGATAATTGTTTTTTAAAAAATAATATAAAATTCTATTCAGTACAATTTTTTAAAGGGAGAAATCTAGAGACAACTTTGATATTTGTAAAAAAAAAAAAAATCCTGAGAAGTAACTTTATGACTCATTTCCTAGGATTCTCTCTGAAAATATACACCCCTTTAAACTTTTTTTTTAATGGCAAATATTACTAAACTTCTTATGAACATTATTTTAATTCTTGTTTTAAAATTATAATCATAGGTATCCTTTAAACCCTTTTATTTTCCTGTTTATAAATGCAAAACAACATACTAATATTCTGTTATGGAAATATCAGTTTCACACTTTCTTTACTGAGGAAAAAAAATCTGTATCTTGTAAATTTTTAGAATCTTGATACTAAAGTTTGTCAAAACTATGTTGCATTTTTCACAACTATAAGCACCTTTTAAAATACTTGCCAATCTGTAAGCTTCTTGATGGCAAAGACTATGTCTTATGTAAACTTTATATTTCCCAAGCACTTAGAACAAGTTTTCTGCCTACAGTAAGGTGCTCAATAAATATTGGTGCTGTTGTAATTCTTGTCCTTTGGCTAAAATGAAATTAAGGTGAGAAACTGATGCATCCATGGAGCTGAAGGCTCCCCATCCCTGCTCCAAGTCGTCCAGAAAGGGTACCTTAAGCAGTTTAGTGTGGTGGAATGGTTGTCTAAGACCTGGGAATCAAAGCTCAAAATAGACTAGGTAAAGAGGCCATTTCTTACCTAGCCTTGATCACTGAATGGGTGTTGCCTCAGTCCAACCTGTTAAAGACCTTAGCTTAAAAAAGCCAGGGTTTCTCACTGCATCCAGGGCCATCTCCAGTCATCCTGATCTATGTCTCACCACTGGACTGAGATGGCTCCAGAGGAGAAAGTGAGACTGGTGACTTTACACAGCCCTCCCTCACTTAAATCCAATTCATTTGCATGTCATGGCATTGCCTCCCTGGTGTTATGATCCTCTTTGAGAACAAAGGACAAATTACAGAAATGAATTTCATCTTTTCCCCCTTTCTCCACCTACTATCTGAGGGTAATATTATTGATGCTCAATGAAACAACCAAGGCCAAAGAAGATGAAGATAGGCCAAAGCAAAATGGAAAGAAGATGAACAAGAGCCTGTGAAATACATAGATCATCTCCCCGTGAATAAAAATTGATTATAATAATGCTTGATCCAAAGGAAGTCAATTTATTTGCTCAGGTTTATCACTTATTATCTACAATGTGTAAAATAAGTTTTAATGAGGGATACTGAGATAAAGGGACATACAAAGACAAATAGATAATCTATCTTCAAGGAGCTTAGCTTAGAGTGGATGACCTGTATAGAAGTAACCATAATCTAAAATTCTATAGAATGTAAGTTTTTTTCTTAACATCTAGAAAAGATCAAATATGTTTCAAATATGTTCTTTGGAAAAGCACAAAGTACTTACCCAGGTGGAAGAAAGTGTAACTTGTCTTTATGATATGACAAAAAAACTAATATATTTTTAACTTTCATAAGCCAGCTTCTAGCTCTTACATAAGTTGAGACATCATAAATACTCATGAATCTAACAGAGAGAAAAAATAAGTGTGTTATGATAAATACTGTGCCCTACATTTGAGTTAAGTAGGTTCTGATGGGGATACAAAGATAAAAGCTGTAACAGGAAGTAGAGTCCCAGAACTAGAAGGGTTAACAAAGGCCTTGCATAAGAGTAAGAGGCCTTAGGAATTCATAGACAGCAACAGATACTTCTCTCCTAGATTTAAGCTGTTATGGAACTCATAAAAGAGAGAGAGAATGCAAAGCTCACAAACTAGCAATTCTGGCAGAGCCTTGGAGGAGAATCCAATTAAGCCACCTGAGGCCTTTGGCCTTTGAGCGCTGGGGCAACAGCTTCTGAATCAGTGGTTCTCAACCTGTGAGTCACAACCCCTTTGGGGGTCAAACAACCCTTTCACAGGGGTCACAGAGGTCACCTAAGACCATGGGAAAACACATATTTCCAATAGTCTTAGGAATCGAGACTACTCCTCTATTCATATTCAGGTGGGTCCACCCACATGCAGATACACCCACATACAAGTATTAAAGGGTCGTGGCATTAGGAAGGTTGAGAACCACTGTAAATCTGAATAGTATTCATTTCCTGTGGGGAAAGAAAAGGATGCTACTGCCCAATTCATTCATTTTCTTCCCAGTCATGCCTTTGATTCTAAGGATTTGGCAACCATGATTCAGCTGCCTTGTCACCCCAGAACATCCTTCCATCTTGCTGGCTTCCTTCTCCCACTGGTGAATTCCTTTCATGGCCTCCATTTTGATGATGGGCCCAGGTACCATGTTTCATTCCCCTCCTGCCACGCTCCTGCATCTCTGGATTTTACTACCAGATGCCTTGTGCTTAGCATAGTGCCTGGAACATAGCAAAACCTTAACAAAATGCTTGTCACTTGTTACTTGCCCAGTTATGTATCCACAGAATTAGATTTCCCCTCATCTAATTCAGATTTTCCTAGCAATACCATAAGCAAATGTTTTTAAAGATGAGGCAAGATGGGTTGGATGAGATAAGAGTGCTAGTCTGAGTAGGTGAAACCAAGATGTGACAGTGGTATGTGATTAACCTCCTCCCAACTCAGCATTCACTATTGCCCCCAAGCAACTCTCTATAGATTGTAGAGGACTATAAATTATAGAGGAATCTTCATCTGTATTGATGCAGAGAATTTCCTACATAGACACTGGGAGTTCCCTACAAAGATAAAATCACAAGTCCAGACCACTACCACCCAGCCAACCCCAATACATTCTTCCCCTCCAAAAAAAAAAAAATCATCATTCACAGTCAAAAATTAAGAGTTTAGAAAATGCTAAAACATAGTGGGGGCAGCCAAGTGGTACACTAGATAAAGAACAGGGCCTGGAGTCACGAAGACCTGAGTTCAAACGCAGCCTACCTGTTTGCCTCAGTTTCCTCATCTGTAAAATGAACTGGAGAAGGAAATGGCAAAGCACACTAATATTTTTGCCAAGAAAACCCCAGATGCACTCACAGAGTTGGACACAACTGATGGGGCATGAATGATGAAAGGAAGAGACCATGTCTTTGGGATCTGGACCACAAAAAGGAAAAGTCCCTGGACTTCTCCACATGGCTCAGTCCCTTTAACTGTCCTTTCACTGCTGCTCTCCTGTCATTTAACTCCTTCCTAACCTGGCCCCACCCTAGGCTACTTGCCACTCCTTAATCCTATCCAGATCTTTCCACAGTCTTTCTGTATAATATCAATCTTGCCCCCATTAAATTGTTCAGATTCTTAAAATCTGGCCCCCTTGTATTGGTGTCACAAATAGCATAGACTCTCTAGGAATCTTGCCCACCCCAACTGGTGTTTTAATAAACTACTTGGGCTGAAAGGCTTGAGCAGTCAAATTCTTTTGAGGCAGACCCGAATCCTTTGCCCCTCCATTTCAAGGTTCCCAAGACCCCTAGATGACAAAACAACAACAATGACTCGACATCAGTAGCATAGTGGGGGTTTTGCAGAAGCTGAATGACAAGACTGCATAGTCATATAGAACACAATTCATCTGGGAAATGTTGTTCATTCATTTTCTTCCTTTCCTCTGTCAACCCATTTCCCCACCTCCCCAAACTATATCCTAATTTTGAGAGTATACAGGCATGCTTAACCCTGTCAAGCAAATCTGGAATTAAAAGGAGAAAATATTTGCAGTCATGATCATAGAATTTTGGTGTTTGAAGGGACTGCAGAAAGTATCTATCCTAATCTCTACTTAAATCATGAATGTCATCTATTATATATCAATAAGAGGTCTCTGCTTGAAGCACTTACATTTTGGGTCATTCACTACCATTTGAGGCAGCTTGTAGCATTTTCAGAAAACTATAATTTGTACGTTTGTTCAACTCATTTTAATTTTTATAATTTTAATTGTGATTGTTGTCATCACCTTCATTTTTTAAAACAAATTCTTTCCCATTCTCCTCATCAGAAATCTATGCCTTATAACTAAGAATAAAAAAGGGAGTGGGGGAGGGAAACAGTTCAACAAAGCTATCCAATGCAAGAACCAAGTCTAACATTATACGAAGTATTTCATATCCATAGTCTTCCATTTCTGTAAAAAAGGGAGGGAGGCCATTTCTCATCATTTCTTTGGAGCCAAATTTGGTCATGATAACAATAAGTTCTTAGTTTTTAATAAGTTTTTAGTTTTTAAATCTTTCCACTTATATTTTTGTAATTGGTGTGCATGTTATTTTATTTTGCATCAGTTCATATGTCTTCCTATGTTTCTCTGTATTTTAAATATCCATCATTTCTCACAGTGCAGTACTATTCCAATACATTCATGTATCTATTTATTTAGCCATTCTTCAACCAGCACGTATCACTTGGTTGGCAGTACTACACAAAGTGCTACTTTGAATATTTTGGTATAAATGGAACCTTTGTATCTTTGACTTCCTTGAGCTATGTGCCTATCATTAGGATGTCTAAGTTAAAGGCAATGGATTTTTTAAAAAATCTTTTTTAGCACTAATTCCAAATTACTTTTGAATAGCTTTAATGATTAACGTATTTTTCTCATATAGGCTGAAACTCCACCTTCCTACACTTTATACTAGTTGGTCTTTGTTCGGTCAAAAAGAAATCCTCTTTCCCCATGACAACCCTCCATATATCTGAAGACTGCTATCATATCTATTTTCTTCTCCACCACCATCACTAGTCTTTTCTCCAGATAAAGCATTTTTGTTTCTTCAATCAAGCCTCCTATGATATGGTTTCCAGTCAACTCAATATTCTGGTTGACTTCCTCTAGTTAATCAATGTCCCTTCCAAAATATGGTGCCCTGAACTATATACAACTGTCACGCTAAATGTGGTCTGCCCAAGCAGAGGAGAGTAGGATTTCCTCCCTCTGAGCATTCCTATTTCTGAACACTGGACAATTTACATTAGCTCTTTTGGCTGCACATCTCTTTATGGATTTCTGTGGAGTTGAAGACCCACTATCTCTTTTACATGAACTGTTTTCTAGTTACAGCTCCCTCATGCAGAACCTGTAGGCCCTCCTGCCATTATAATTCTGATGAGCAAGTTGTTGGAGCAGAATACACGTTTTTCTGGAGTGGCTGCAGTGGAGGGAAGCACGGTGAAGCTGGAGTAATCAAACCAATCTAGTTGACAAGCTTGTATGCCTACCAAAAGGAGTAAATTACAGGCTTGTGACAATGCAATTGCCACTTGCAGGAAAATGCCATGCCATCATCAAACTGCCTGTACTCCCAGCATGATAAACCCTGATGAGGTCAAAGAAAATTTTTATGAAGAACTAGAGACCTTTATCTTCAAAGTACCAAAAGAGGACAAGCTTATAATTCTGGGTGGTTTTAATGACTAGAGTAGGCTCAGACTGCCAGACATGGCCGGGAGTCCTTGGAAGGAATGGAATTGGAAACAGCAACAGTAATGGTCACTTACTACTGAAGATTTTTACATCTCATGACTTCATCACCAACACTGTTTTCCATTTACCTAAACACATTAAATCTTCAAAAATACTTTGTGGATACACCCTTACAGCAAACATTCGCATTTAATAGACTATGTGATTGAAAGGAGAAGAGATAGACAGGATGTGAGACTGATGAAGGCAATTTGTGGTACAGAGTGCTGGACTAATCATAAATATCCTCTCCAAGCTAAATATTCACATTGAACAAAAGTGGCAGCCCCAAGGCAAAGTGACTACCAGAAGAATTAATGTCAACAGATTAGAATGACTCTCTGAGCAGGAACAATTTGTTGTTAACTTGGAGGGAAAGTTGAGTCAACACGCAGTTGGCAACAGTGAAGCAGAAAGGTAGTGGGCAGCTTTCAGAGATTTGGTGTACAGTACTGCATTTGTTCATCTGGGTCAGAATACTCGCAAACATCAAGACTCATTTGATGAGAATGATGGCAAAATTCAGAACCTGCTAAATGAAAAAAGAACTCCACAAGGTTTACCAGCAGGATAGTTCATCTATCTCTAAGAAGGCAGCATTTAACTCCATTAAAAGTCAAGTACAAGTGAAGGTTAGAGAGATGCAGGAATCTGGCTCAGTAAGAAGGCAGATGAAATTCCATTTTATGCTGATAGTAACAATTCAAAGCACTTTTATGATGCCCTGGAGGCTATTTATGAGCCAAAGACATGGTGCATCTCAACTACTCAGTGCTGATGGAGCCACATTGCTTGGTGATAATGACATGATCCTGGAGAGATGAGCTGAACACTTCCATAGTGTTCTCAACAGATTATCATCAATCAATGCTAAAGCCACTGACCATTTTCCTCAGATTGAACTCAATCCCTTTCTTGACAAATTTCCAACTAAAGAAGAGGTGTTGGATGCCTTTAGGCTCCCCTTCTGTGGCCAAGCGCTTGGTGTTGATTCTGTTCCAGCTGAGATTTACAAGGTCTCGTGAGGGGGGGAGTCCATTGTTCATACAAAAGCTGACTGAAATTTTCTAGGCTATATGAGGTTATCCCATAGGAGTTCAAAGACACTTCCATTTTCCATCTCTATAAAGACAAAAGAAAAAGATTGTACAGTGGCAAGATTAACGGGCTGATACTTCACCTGGAAGATGGTCATCCACCTGAGCTTCAGAAAGGGCCAGGGACTGGTCAAGATGTTGTTTACTGCATGACAACTCCAGGAGAAATGCCAGGAGCAGAACAGAGGTCTGTATACGACATTTGTAAATCTGACCAAGGCCTTTGATACCATCAGTCATGAAGGCTTATGGAAAATTATGTCAAATTTTGTTTGCCAGAAGAAGTTCATTAGTACTATATGTCAATTTCATGGTGGCCTGCTTGCTCAGGTTCTGGATGATGGACAATGCTCTTGTGCTTTGCCAGTAACCAAAGGAGTGAAATGGGGCCGTGTGCTACCTCCCATGCTTTTTAGCATGACAACTTCAGCCATGTTGTCAAACACCTTCAATGAGGACAACATGACATCAAGGTCAGCTGCTGCACTGATGGTAAATTCTTCAATTTAAAAAGACTCCAAGACAAGACCAAAGTGGAGGGAGTGTTGGTATATGATTTTTTGTCTGAAGCTGAAGATGATTGTGCACTTGATGCAGCCTCTGAAGTTGAGTAGCAACAAAGCCTGGTTTGATTCTCTGCTGCTTGTGCTAATTTTGACCTAACAACTAACAAGAAAACACAGGTGCTCCATCAGCCAGCACCACACCATCCATACATAGAACCATCAGTTACAGCAAACGGAGAAGTTTTGAATGTTGTGGGTAAGTTCACCTACCTTGGCAATATGCTTTCCAGGAATGTACACATTGATAATGATGTTGACACACTCATTGCCAGAGCTAGCTCAGTGTTTGGGAGGCTCCAAAAGAAAATATGGGCGAGAAGAAGTATTAGACTGACTATCAAATTGAAGTTCCACAGAGCTGTTATGCTGACCTCATTGTTATATGCTTATGAAACCTGGACGGTATACCAGCGCCATGCCAGGAAACTGAATTGCTTCCATTTCAGTTGTCTTAGGAAGATTCTGAAGATCGTCTGGCAGAATAAGGTACTAGACATTGAGGTCCCTTTTTGAACTGCCAGGTATTCAAACCCTACTGTAGGAACCACAACTCCAATGGGTTGTCCATGTTGTTTGAATGCCAATTGTATGCTTGCATAAAAGACTATTTCATGGAGAACTCACACAAAGCAAGTACTCACATGGTGGTGAGAATAAGTGATACAAGGCCACTCTCAAGATCTCTCTTAAAAACTTTGGAATTGATTGCATGACATAGGAGACACTGTTGCAAGACTGCCCAGCTTGGCATGACTTCATCAAAGAAGTTGTGCTCTGTGAGCGAAGCAAACACAAAGAAATGCATGACGTGCCAATTTAGAGAATACATCCCAAATGTTCACATAGACTGTTTGTGTCCAACCTGTGGTAGAGCATTACAGGCTTGTATTGGTCTAATCAGCACATCAGACACATTGTAACTTGATTCTAACATAGTGATGTCATTTTGGCCCTCTTCCAGGATGAAGGACAACAACCAACGAGCAAGTCCTCTATGTCTTTTCAATTTTGTTGCTTCATCAAAGTCATTGATGATAGCATTTAAGATTCAGTTGTCACTATATAGCTAAATCTCTAGATTTCTTTCTCCACTATGACCCAGCATTCTTCTCATCCCAGAAAGATCACCAATTTTTTAGGAGCTTGTTCTTTCTGAAGAGCTCTAAGAGCTCTTTCTTTATGAAGTGAACAGGAACACAAGTAGAATGGATGGATAGGCAGAGAAAAATCTCAGCACAAAGCAGCTTCCAGATCATCCCACAGGGCTTGTGTTTGGGAATAATTTAAATGGTGTAATGAAATAGGAGAAGAGAAGGTAGGATTTCAGTATCCAAGGTACTAAAGACATTCGAGAAGACCCAGAATTGCCAGAGAAGCTATGGGGGTGGGGGGGAAGAGGGGAGAAAGAGTTGCTCATTTCTTGGTAAATATCAGCTTTCTGTCAGTGTAGACCATCTAGAAGGCAAGTCCTATCCATATTATAAATGAGTTGATCAACCAGGAAACGTTGTGTTAATTAAGGGCCAATTATGTTCTAGACAATATGCTAAGTGCAGGGGATAAAAAGAAAGAACAACAATGACAAAAAGTCAACCTATTCTAACCAGTGGGAAAAATAGAACAACAGACAATGGGCTATGTCTCTAAGGAGAGAATCATGATGAGCCTGGGTGCTCAGAGGGTTTGGGTTTCACGGACAATCAGTCTCGATCTGTCTGTTGGTGCTGTCACCTATGACAAGTGGGTCTAGGGCAAATAGGGCTCCCTCCTTTGTTAGACAGGAACTGAGTTGATAAAATCTGCAGAGGTTTTAAAGTGCACCAATGTACAAGTCCACAACTGTTCCATGGGATAGGACTTGGACAACTATGCAATGATGCTGCCTCAAGTTCTTCCTTGAATGTGAACAAAACGATCTCATTGCTGACTACCTCCATAATGTTTCTCATTCCTTTTTCAGTTTTGATCATTGCCTGGCTTTTGATCCAATGTGCATGACCTCTTGACAGTGTATTTCTGCTTAACCCTTGGATTTGTCATCTCACTGAATTTGAATTTCTTTGTTTTGTACTTGGGCCCTGTTTACAGTTTTGCGCTGTTGATTACCCAACTCTCTATGGCTTTGTGTGCACAGGCATATGTGTATACTATACCTCTTCTAGTATAGCCAGTTTGTTTATTCACTTAGTAACCTTGCCAGTTAGATCCTGACTTATCAAAGGATTCTCTGGCCCCTGTCCACCCTGCATGTACTGATGTGGCCGGAATGGGGTAGATGGTGTAGGGAACAACACACAAACATTCACTTCTTCATTCCTCTCTTGGGCTATACTCCTCATTCTCTGGATTTCTACCTCCATCATGACCTTGCAGGCTTCTCAGCCTGGAAGATAACTTGGCCCCTCTGCCCCTTCCTCTGATTAGTCAGTTCTTCCAAGAACCTCCATATTAAGGAAAGTGCACAGGCCAGCCATGTTCACTATTTCATTCTCTAAGGTCTCCTCCCTTGACTCTCTGAACTTCTTTCTCCACAATGACCCAACAGCCTTCTCATTCTGAAAAGATTACTCTGCCTCACTTGTTTTTGTTTGATTATTTTTTGAGACTGGGTCTCCCTAGCTCCCCAGGCTGGAAATGTAGTAGTCATGCACGTGTCCAATCTCAAAACTGACTGGCATGGAAGCTTTAACTTCCTTTGTTTTTTCTCATGTGAATTGGTTTCCCCCTCCTTAGGCAATTTAGTGGCCCTCCACTCTTGGAATCTCATAATATTGATGACTGACTTTGTTTGGCCATACAGTTAGCTTTATCCTTACTGAAGCTCAGAATTCCCAAATTCATGCAATCCACTAGCCTCAGCTTCCCCAGCAACAGAGACTATGGATGTGTTCTACCACACAAAACTATTGATTTGCTGATATATTCCATTCTTCTTCTTCATTCATTCTTTTGGGGGGGGGGAGAAAAAGTGGGGGAGCTGAGTTGTGCAGGCAAAGGTAGACACATTTTGGTAAGAGGTCATTAAGCTATGGGTTTTTAATTTTACTTCCCAACAAGAATAAGCCAAACCAGAGAGAAAATATCATCCTTCAGGTGAGGTCCATGGCTTTTCAAAAACAAATGGCTTCCCAAGTAAGTTGAATTAGCAGCCCTGCCCACTGGCAGTGTAATAAAAAACCAGTGAGATTGGACAGAGGCCCTGCTAAAGTTTTTGGTACAAATAAATTCCATTTCTGGAATACAAGTGCATTGATACATTATTGGTAGAGGTATGTATATAATGTTGGATATCAACTTAGAATTACACAAATCATTTCTATTGACTATGGATAGGCAAGACAATTTCATATCACAGGAGATTCTTGACTTTCAGAGGATATAGGATTTCCTCCATTCCCTGGTAGAACTGGGAACAGTTATACATCTCACAAGTCTAACGAGAGAATATAGGAACCTAAATACAACTGCTGTGCCCCAGGGCTGGCAGAAGAAGCTTTCTACTAGCAATATCTCACCAAACCAGGGCCTCGAGTCCAAACAGTTATCCTATGGAGATGGATGGTATTAAAATTTATAGAAATTTTGCTTGAAAATGAGCTTGTGTAGTGGGAAGGGAAGGAATGGTTAGTACATCATACTTTCCTGAGCAGTTCCTTTAGTGAAGCAAATCATCTCAAAGTTATTGACTTCCCATATTATTTCCCATTTTTTCTCTGGTTTTGGTTCCCCTCCTATTTCCTGAACCACAGCTCATCAAATCTAACAGTGCATTCCAGTTTAACCTCTAGATTTCTAACCTTGCTACATAGGGATTTCCTGACTTGGAACTTTGGTCCTATTGACAATTTTTGACTGCCTGGTTCTATCTGGCTTTGTATTTAGTCCATAATATAATTGGTAGGGAGGTGGGATGCTATTTGTCTTTTGTTATTGAAGAGGACCAGTGACATCAGGATGGTGACTTGCAAGTGAATTTTTTTTTTTTTGAGGCAACCAGTATTAAGTCACTTGCCCAGAATCGCACAGCTAGTAAGCGTTTGAGTCTTGGATTTGAACTCAGGTCCTCTTGACTCCAAGTCCAGTGCTCCATCCACTGTGCTACCTAGTTGCCCCAAGTGAATTGGATTTAAGTGAGGCAGAGCTGAGTAAACTCATCAGCCTCACTCTCTTCTCCAGAGTCATCAGAATCAAGTGGCAAGACATTGGTCAAGATGATTGGCAATGGCCCCAGAAGCGGTGGTCTTTTTAGCTAACGTCTTTCTCAAGGCTTAGTTTGTCTGAGGCAGTGCCCAATCAGTAATCAAAGTATCAAAGTATAGGTAAGAATTGAGGTAAAAGATGGCCTATTTCGCCTTCATAAAAGATCCAATCTGGAAGGGAAAGATGCTTAAAGTTTCTCGCCAGAACAGAAATGGGGCATGGTGTGAAGTGGATGTTACGCTGCCATCATAGGCATTTTAGGCTCCATTCTGAATGAACATTTCTCCCTTGTAGACGTCAATAAAAACAGCTCACATTTTTATCATACTTTTCAATACACAAAGCTTGTTCCTTACAAAAACCCAGATCAGTAGTATATTATTATGCTAAATTTTGCAGAGGTATACGTTTGATTAAGGATTTGCACATTAAGTACGTGGAACACTTACTTTCCCTGGACAGTCCCATAGTTTTTGGATGCTCCAATTAATATTCGGGCTGCTGCTTCAGTGAGGCTTCCTTCTTTATACTGTGTTTCAAAGCTACTCTAAACATCAATTTAAATAACACCAATTATTAACAAAACAATTAAATAAATAAGTAAATAAAGCATGAATGTAATCTGCTAGCAGCCTTGACCCAATGAAAAAATTTTATGAGATACTGAACAAGTATAGGTATCCTACATCATCTCAATAAAATGTAAGCCCTTTGTGGTCAGAAATAGTTTTACTTTTATCTTTGTATCCCTAGAATCTATCACAATGCCTAGCACATAATAGGTATGGTAAGTGCTAATACATGCTTTTTTGAACTGAATAAGAAATAAATCAAATAACCAGTAATCATGCATACTTTTGTGAGTCTGTCTTTGTTTTGCTATTGAGTGTAGAGATGCTTAAGCATTCTACAGAAGGGGAATAATCCAGGTAGAAATAGGACAGCCTTTACAGCTGAACCCCAGATCACACAAAGCAGGGTTTTTTCTTACTCATTATTAGACCTGTATCTCTCTCTCTCTCTTTCTCTGTCTTACACACACACACACACACACACACACACACACACACACACACACACCCCTTCTAGGAAATATTCTGTCCCAAAAGACAGTGAGAGATATAACCTTCTTCCCATTAGGTTAATTTAATACTTGAGTTTTATCTTTATAATTAATTATTATACAGACTATAGAAATTTTGGCCGACAATAGACAGCTGAACAGAAAGATAAAAGGAGATTGATTGGCACCATTTCCAAAGTTCAGTTTGTCTTTATTCTTGATGTCAATCTAGACCTAAGCTTATCCTCATCCTAGCCCCCTGCCTCACTTCTAAGTCTCTATAGCAGTCTAAGGTGCTCACTCACTAGTAATTGATTAAGTCCAGTTCTCTCCCTGGGTGAAGCTTGACTTCTTTACCCCTCAATCTACCCTTCAGGTAGACTAGACTCTCTCTATGTATCTCATTGTAACTGTAACACTAACATCTTGAGAATGTCTTATACTTACTCCTATGCTCAAAGTAGACATACTTTTTTTAAAAATTGATTTGTTTATTTACTTTTAGTTTATAAGATTCAGTTCCATAATCCCTTGAGTTTCAGATTTTTTCCCCTCCGTCTCCCCCCTCCCCTCACCAATGACAGCATGCAATCAAGTATAGGATCTGCAGATACTTTCACATTGGACATTAGTCTGGTTGTATAGAAGGGTTGTAACCAATGGAGTGAACAATGGGAAAGAAGAAACAAAACCAAACATGGAAAAGAACAAAAGCATGTAGATTGCTTCAGTCTCCATTTAAACTCTGTTCTTTCTAGATCTTTCTCTGAATGTAGACATCTCCTTCCATCCTGAGACTTGTAGAGTTGTCTCATAACTGTGTGTTGCTGAGAAGAGTCCAGTTTATCAAAGCTGGTCAGTAGACATACTTTCTCTTCCCATTTGAAAACTGTCACATCCAATTGCATCTGCCACCACAAGTAACTGTCCACAGTGCTGATATATAATTACACAATTCAAAAACACCTCAAGTATATGATAGTAAAAAATAGGCAAATATGTCAATAAAATTTTCAATAAAGGTGAAACCAGACTGAGGGACTTGAACTAGCATGACCCACTCCAGTCCAAGAATGAGCCTCAATAATATTTAGAAATAACCTTGCTAGATTCATTGTTATTGTTATCACTTAGGATTCTACAACTTCATTATTTCCCTAGAACATTTTTATCTTAAGGAATGGAAGGGTAAAAAGGGCAAAAGGAATTAACCCAAGAGAAATTACCAGATAACAACAGGAACCCCTGAAAACCCCAACAAGACCAAATTAATAGGTTCATGATGAGAGTGAAAGAGGAGAATGTCAAAGCTAACTTGAAGCTTAGCATCAAAAAAACCTCAGATGTTGGCAACTAGTCCCATCACCTCCTGGCAAATAAAGCTAGAAGAAATGGAACCAGTGCCAGATTTTACATTCTTGGTCTCAAAGATCACTGTAGATGATGACTATAGCCATGAAATTAAAAGATTCTTACTCCTTGGAAGGAAAGCTATGGCAAATCTGGACAGCATACTAAAAAAAAGAGTGCCATCACTTTGCCTACAAAAGTCCACAGAGTCAAAGCTATGATTTTTCCAGTAGTAATGTACATAGTAGGACTGTAATAAAGCTAGAAAAGTCATTAAAAATCAAGAATATCAAGGGAATCAATGAAAAAAAAAAGTGAGAAGGAAAAGGGCCTAGCAGTACTTGATCTCAAATTATGCCACAAAGCTATAATTGTCAAAACAATTTGGTACTGGGTAAGAAATAAGAGAGGTTGATCAATGGCATAGATTAAGTACACAATATACAGAAGCAAATAAGCACAGTAACTTTGTGTTTGATCAACCTAAAGATTGCAGATATTGGGGGAAGAACTCATTATTCAACAAAAGTTGTTAGGAAAACTGCAAAACAAGTCTGGTAGAACCTAGATATAAACAAATATCTCACACTGTAAGTCAAAGTAAGCTCCAAACAAGAAGACATAGATACAAAGGGTGACATCAAAGGTAAATTAGTGGAGCACAGAAGAAATTACCTGTCAGATCTATGGACAGGGGAAGAATTCAAGACCAAATAAGAGAGGTTCATAGGGGCTAAAATGAACAATACTGATTAAATGAAATTAAAGAAAGGCTTTGAATAACAAAAAAAAAAAAAACAATGTAACTAAAATTAGAAAAGCAGGAAACGGGGGGGGGGGGGGGAGGCGCCTTTTTGGTAAATTTCTCCAACAAAGCTTTCATTTCCAAGATATATAGGAAACAAAGTCAAATTTGTAAGCATAAGAGACTTTTGATAATTGGAAATATGAAAATATGAGGGGCAGCTAAGTGGCACAGTGGATATAGAGTGTTAGGCCTGGAGTCAAGAAGACACATATTCCTGAGTTCAAATCTGGCTTTGGACACTAGCTGTGTGACTCTGGGCAAGTCACTTAACTCTGCCTCAGTTCTCTTCTGTAAAATGAGCTGGAGAAGGGAATGGCAAACCACTCCAGTATCTCTGCCAAGAAACCCCAAATGGGGACACAAAGAGTCAGACGTGACTAAAAATAATGGAACAGAAGCAGCAGCAAAAACAACAACAAAAGGCACAAAGAAGGAATTGGCAAAACCACACCAGTATCTGTACCAAGAAAACCCCAAATGGGGTCATGAAAAGTTGGACGTGACTAAAATAACTGAACAACAACAACAAAAGATATGATTAAGTAGTTTTCAGAGGAAGAAATCCAAGTTATCAATAACCATATAAAAGTGCTCTAAATCACTAATAATTAAATACAAATTAAAACAACTCTGAAATACCACTCATGCCCATGAGATTAGCTAAGCTGACCAATAAGGAAAATGATAACTGTTGGGTTGGCTGTGGGAAAAGAGGTACTTTATTTAATGTGCTGTCAGTGGAGCTGTTAACCGGTCCAGTCATTCTGGAAAGCTATTTGGAACTAAAGCCCAAAAAGCTATTAAACTCTGCATACCCTTTGACCTAGTGATAACAATACTAAGTCTATACCTCAAAGATGTCAAAGATAGGGGAAAAGGACCCATGTATACAAAAGTATTTGTAGCAGCTATTTTTGTGGTGGCAAAGCATCGGTAACTGATGGCATGATCATTAACTAGGTAATGGCTGAACAAATTATGGCGCATGAATGTGATGGAATACTATTATATTTTAATAAATGATGAAGGGGATGGTTTCAGAAAAAACTGGAAAGACTTCTATGAACTTATGCAAAATGAAGTGAGCAGAACCAGGACAATTTCTACAACAATAATATTAAAAAGACAATCAACCATGAAAGACTTGGGTACTCTGAGCAACACAGTAACCAATCACAGTTCCGTAAGATTCATGATGAAATATCCTATCGACTTCAAGACAGAGACCTGATGAACTTAGAGTACGTATTTCTTTTCTTTCTTTTTTCTTTTTTTCAACATGGTTAATGTAGGAATTTGTTTTGCATAGCTATATGTATCTGTATTGAACTTTGTCTCTTTTGCTTTATTCATGGGTAGGGTAAGACAAGGAAAGAGGGAGAGAATTTGGAACTGAAAATAAAATAAAATTGAATTTTAAAAATAAAACTGCTTAGAATTTTTAATAAACTTTATACTCTAACACATAGCATATACTCTAAGCTCATAGGCTTAAATTTAATTCTGAATGAAGGTACAACCAAATATTTGATATTCAAATACAAATAGTTCTTTGCATCACCTGAAAATACTAAGTAATAAAAAAAAGTTATTTAAAGAAAGAAAATCATATCAGTCTGATTATGGGCAATCCTTACCATCTGTATTATAGCTACATGCAATCTGGCCTCTTCCATTAAAACTTCATCTGTTAGAGATAAATCATTTTTTCCAGAGAAGTCACTAAGCACCTAAGTTTAAAAACAAAAATATTCTGATGTACAGACAAAAGATAGTCGTAAAAATGTATTTGTAAAGACAAAAATCTAAAATATGCTCTATAGAAATTATGAAGAAGTCAAATCATTGCACTCAACAAAGACCAAAATAAGTAAAGTTGTTGAAATTGGGCCAACACCTCAACTGGAAAGTATTGCCCAGAACAGAACATCTTCTTTTCAATTATTGTTATAAAGAACATACTCAAAAGGAAGTCTAATGGAAAACCAATGCTTCCACAGAATTTCTACCAATTGACTGTCTTTTCTCTCCTGTCCACAGAAAACTATAGTTTTCTCTTGACCATGAGGTCTCTTGGAACCTCAATGCAACCAAAACATTATAACCACAGCTGTCATCTACATAGTTTTAAGTTTTACCTACTTCTTTATATACATTATCTCATTTGAAACCCTGTGAAGTAGTTGCTAGTTTTAACCTCATTTTAAAGATGAAGAAGCTAGTAAAAATGTGAGGCAATTTTTTTCTGGACATTAAATATCATCATCGAACAAATTTGAACTTTCCCCTAAAACACTCTCTTGGCATTGAAAACTTGGCCTACTGGTACTTCATTAGGCAAGCCTCTTTCCACAAAGGCCAATTTCACCCAATCTATTTTGCTGAAATGACAAAACTACTAATCAGATTTTTCAATGTACTGACATCAAAACCAACTCACTACTTCACAGTAAATAGGTCAGACTAAGCAAAGGAAAAGAGAAGCATTATTTCTAAAAAAAAATAACATGACTCACAATCTTAGGGTGATCAATTTTGGCTTTTTCTTCTACTGTGGACCAAATAATATTTGTCAAAATGTTTTCTGTTTTAGATAATATAATTGTATTCTCTATCACTTCCTGTATGTGTAGAATTGCATTTTGCATTGCCATTTGTCTTGGGAGGGAAATAACATAAAGACCTGTGAAAAGAAGAAAAGTATCTCTAAAACAGTGTCCTTAATGTCAAACAAAAGTGAAAAATCATACGATTAAGTGGTGAATGTTGGAGATAAAACACATACATACACACAAACACAATCATAGGGTTCAACATGTGAATGAAGATATACACACATCCACATAGAATCTTAGAACTCAAAGGGATCTCAGAGGCTATATAATCTAATTTTCTAATTTTACAGAGAAGTAATTGGCTCAAAATAACATGGTAAGTCAGTGGCTGTCAGAACTGGAATACATCTACCTGCATCCAGACTTCCTGTCCAGGTTTTTCTCTGTATTACAGAACTATCTTTCATAATGTCAAGTCATACTGTTCAAACAAAGACCAACTTAAATTTACCAGACATCACCTATCATAAATGTGTGTGCATGCATGTGTATATGTATATATGTGCATAAATACATATAAATGCATGTATATATTCCTTAAATGTCCAATCCTTTATCCTGGATTCTTCTCTCTTTACTTTGAAGAGTACATCCATCTTTATGGTTTCAATTATCTCCTTCATAAGGAAAACTATCAAATGCATAGGATCAAGGATCTAAAAGGGACCTCAGAGTACAACTAATTCCATAACTTTCTCATTTTATAGTTGAGGATGGGAGATTAAGAGACTCACCTAAGGTAATGTGTCAAGAGTTTTTCTTAAGTTTACTTAAGTTTTAGTTTCAAATCTCTACTACCTCATGCAATTATCTCAAATTCAACATGACTAAAAGCAAATTCATCATCTTCCCCCTCTCCCCTACACAAAAAGCAGCCCTCCATCCCAAACTTCCCTACCTTCCCTATTCCTACCAATGCTCCCATCAACCTTCTAGGCACTCAAATCCTTAAAGTCATTTTTGATTCTCTACTCTCCTTCACTCTTTATAGCTAATAATTCCTAAAGTATGCTATTTCTACCTTTGCAATATCTCTTCAATACAGAACTACCCCTGGGGCAAGGAAAATCAAACATTTTGCCCCAACTCTCAAAGTTGGAGAGGCACTGCGCCACTGTTACAAATAGCAGAGAGCAGCTAGTAAAAGAGGCACCTGGTGGGGAAGATGGAAATGAATTAACTGAACCAATATGAGCTAACACAAAACAAAACCAAAAATCATAAAGCCTCCTATGCATGTATATAACAATCTATAACTTATTCTCCAATTGTCATCATCTAAGCAAAGAGAATGGAACTCACCCTCTTACTTTTAACCCATCACATTCAGGATTCATGTTGCCCTTTTGTATTCTTTTCCTTTTCAAAGTTCCCTTTAATAACATTGTCACTGGAATAAACTTTTAGTGTGATGTAAAGAACACTGGCCTTGGAGTCAAAAGACCTGAGTATGGGGCAACTAGGTGGTACAGTGAATAGAGCACTGGCCCTGGAGTCAGGAGGATCTGAGTTCAAATCTGGCCTCAAACACTTGACACACTTACTAGCTTTGTGACCTTGGGCAAGTCACTTAACCCTAATTGCCTTGCCTTCCCCCTCCAAAAAAAAAATTAAAAAAAAAAAAAGACCTGAGTACAAGTTCTGGTTTTACCACTTGGGTATATGGCTATGGGCAAATAACCTCACTTTTCTGTACCTTGATTTCTTCTTCTATAAAATAGGAGTAATAATATTGACACTAACTACTTGACAGGGTTATTGGGAGGAAATTATTTTGTAAACCTAAACTACATAAATAACTGCCACTAGTTTAGCACAGGGGAAAAGGCACTGAGCGACTAGCCAAGATAGTAGTACAGGAGGAAGCAGTACAATCCATCTCTTTCCCACAGTTCAATGCATCAGACTAAATCCTGACGGGAAATACAAGACAAAAATTACTGTGAGTCATTTTTCTAGCCCAAGTCAGCATAAGGAGACAGACAGAAAGGTCTGAAGACACCAAGGACAGGGTCTAATCATGAGCACAATACACTGAATATCCCAGTGTATGAACAAAACAAGGGCCTGCTGACAGTTGTGCACCAAGACAAGAAATCCCAGACACAGTACAAAGGAGCCTGATTTTATGCAGGAGCTGGAACGGGTGCTCAATGGCAGCTCAGTAGTTCATTCTCCAAATCTTAATTATAAATCCAATACAGACTGAGGAGGGGGTCTATGCCAAATGGTAGAATACTAGTGAAAGGAGTGCTCACAGTGACCTATAAACAGGGGTTTTATTCCAACGTAAGGATTAGTTGCAAAAAGATTATGTACTGAGAAAAGAGCAAGTATAGAAGTGGGCAGTAGACGTGTTGCTCTGGCCCAAGGAGAAGGCATAATAGGGTTTTGGATCCTAGCCCCAGCCTAGTCTGAAACCTATAGCAGAATAAACTAGGGTAAGAAGCCAAGACTAAAGGGAATCCTACAGTTCTGTAGCTCTGAACCTGCATAACTTAAAGCTGGCCACCAGTGGCTAAATCTAGCAGTAGCCTGCTAAAGTTCCCGTCAAATGCAAGCCCATACCTGTGTCACCTAAACCCAAACCCAGGTCAGGAATGTATAGAGTTCAGACCAGGACAGTGCTCTGACTTCACCCTGGAGCTGATCAAATATCTCATTTCAAAAATAACTGACATGGAAAACAGATATTGGAGAGATCATTTAAGAATCATTGGACTACCTGAAAATTATGACTAAAAAGAGAACCTAGATACATTTCAAAAAATCATAACAGAAAACATCCCAGCTCCCTTAGAACCAGAGGGCAAAATGAAAAGAGAAGAATCCATTGGCCACCCTTTGAAAGAAATTACAAAATGAAAACTCCCAGAACATTATAGCCAAAATCCAGGGTTTCCAAGTCAAAGAAAAAATACTTACAAGTGGCCAGAAAGAAAAAATTGAAATGTTGAGGAATCACAGGGAAGATTTAGGAACCACAACTATAATGAAGGGGAGAGCTTGGAATATGATATTCCAAAAGACAAAGAATTGGTCGAAATAAAGAATAATTTAGCCAGAAAAATTAAATATAATCCAGGAAGGGAGAAAATGGATCTTTAGTGAAATAGAGGACTTCTAAACATTCCTGATGAAAAGAACAGAGCTGAGTAGAAATTATCAGATACAAAGGAGTCAAGAAAAACATAAAAAGGTAAATATGAGCAAGCAGCCAAAAGAGACTAAACAAGGATGAATTGTTCACATCATAATATGTGGAGGTAATACTTATGCTCCCTCAGAGACCTACTATCATTAGGGGTCATAGAAAGGATTTGATAAGACAAAGAGCTTAGGAGTGTTTTTATTATTTTTTCTTAACTTAAAAGAAGAAATGAAAGGATCCAGAGGAAGTGGGGGAAATTATCTTAAATAGTTTAACTATTTGAGCAGAAAACTACAAACAAGTAGGAAGGGGTAGAGAAAGTGGACAACACTTGAATCTCACTTTCTGAACTGGCAGCCAAATGCACACAGCTAGATACCATTAAACAGGGAAATAGGAAGGAAAATGGAGAGGTGAGATGAGAGAATAAGAAGAATTATAGATTAAGAGAAAGACTGGTCCTAAACAAAAACAAACTTTAACCATAAAGAGTAAATTTCTAAGAAAGGTTTAAAAGGAAAGAAAGAGAGTTTGTAAATCTTTTGGTTTTGAATGAGAGAAAGAGAACAGGGGTAGAGGTACCAAGCAGATTACATCAAACCTAGAGCATGACGCCAAGCATACTCCTCCCTACTCACAACTCTCTTCCTCTTTTAAAAGACTGGATGGGGAAAAAAGAAAATGGAAAATATAAGAAAATAGAATGAAAAGAAATACACAATTAACAACCATAACTATAAATGTGAATGGGATGACCTCACACATAAGAGGGAAGAGGATAGTAGAATGTATGTGAAAACTGCCTATAACAAAAGGTTTTTTTAAAATTTATTTATTTACTTTTAGTTTATAACTTTCAGTTTCACAATCCCTTGAGCTCCAAATTTTCTCCCCCTCCTTCTCTTCCCCCTCACCCACCCAGGGTCACATGCAATTCAATATAGGTTCTACAAATACCTTCACGTTAAACATTAGTTAAGTTGTAAAGAAAAATTATAAGCAATGGAGTGAACAATGAGAAAGAAGGAACAATAAAACACAAAAGAGAAAGAGCAAGTAGTAACAATAGGTTCTTTATGAGAAACACACATGAAATAAAGATTCACAGAGTTGAAATAAGAGGTCAGAGCAAAAACTATTATGTTTCAAGTGAAAGTAAAAAAAAAATCAGGGAGGGCAATCATAGTTCAAGAAATTATCAAGGAAAATTGCTTCGATATCCTAAAATCAGAGAGTCAAATAGAAATGGAAAGAATTCACTCATCACCCCCAAAAGAGATCTCAAAATGAAAACTCCTATTAATATTCTAGCCAAATTCCAAAGCTCCCAAGTTGAAGAGAAAATATTGAAGGCAGCCAGAAAGAAACTATTTAAATATCATGGAGCCCCAGTCAGGATTACTTAAGATTTAGCAACTTCTACATCAAAGGATCAGAGGGCTTGGAATATGATATTCCCAAGGGGAAAGGAGTTAGACTACAACCAACAATAAGGTAAGGTAATGGAAGTGTCCAGTCAGAATATGAAAGAAACAAGACAGGTACAGTTTTGAAGGGTTTTTGAAGGGCTTTAAGTCTAAAAGAGAAGTTTCACATGTCCTAAAAGACAGATGGGTAAAAATGCAAGACTGTCACTTTAGATCTTTTCCAGTAGGCTTAAATGAAAGAAACCCTAGGAGTAAATAGCCTTGAATACATTTGTACGGGAATACCAGAATTCAAAAGGAGCAGGAGCAGTCTGATTCCCTGTAGATAAGCTGCAATAGCCTGGGAAAAGATCTCAGTAGGGCCACAACTGAGTGATGGGGTTCAGTAGAGACTGGAAAAATTATGGGGGAAAAAAAGAAAACTTTGCTAATTACTATGTGGGAAAAAGACAAGAATTGACCTTATAGAATCTCCCTGTTTGTAAATTTAAAGGACCTGCTTGGGCAAGGTCATAGATTCTTATCAGCCCAGACAAAGAGCTTGTTAGGGATGTGAAATTCCTATACAATGAATTGGCTTTCTGGAAAGATGGGATCTCTTCATGTACTCCTTGAAAAGCAGTGGAGAATTTACAAGTTTGTTTATAATATAAAAGTGATTTACGTGACGATTTGTGGTTCATGTATTCACTAAATGGAATTCCAGAATGTAATTGTTTAATTTTACACCAGAATTATGGGGGGAAAAGGAAAAAAACAAATGGACACTAAGTGAAATGATTTTATGTGTGTGTGAGGCCTGGTAAACCTTTCTTGTCAACTGAAACAACATGAGAGCAATGAAAACAGTATCTAACTCTGAGATGTGATTAGCAAAACTTGCTATCTCAGGTAAAATTTCTTGGGACTGTAATTTTATTTTTCTGAGTTTTGAATTCAGGTATTATTGTCTGATTGATCATTAAGTCAGGAATTTACCATTGAAGAGAAATGTCAAAATCTTCTTGGAGGGAGTGTGATCTTAAATTGTTACTTGTAAATGTCTGCATCTGGGAAAAGTCAAATGAATAACCTTGGCATGGCCTAAGGTAGGATCTACTTGACTCAGTTTCCCCATTGTGTTACATTCTTTTTTACAGGCATATTTCCCACCTGGTTAAATCCTAAATCTGACTATACTACCCCGTAAACGAGGTGAAATTTTGCTACATAATTGACTATTAACTGTGACTCTTACCTGAAATCAAACAGAGCTAAATTTGCTTTATCCTGGTGTACTTGTGTTGAGTCATTCTGTACCCTTGAGCTTAAGCCTGATGCTATTATAATCATGTTCATGCTTCTTCCTCATAGTAAATTTCTATTATCAGGGCAGATGAACAATGGAAGTTTGTCATTGTGATACTATGAGAAGATGCAAGTATAAAATATCTCACCGTTCTTCAGTATGAATTTGTAGTCATTCCGTATTCTAAGCAACTATGTAAATTGGTGCTTGGGCTTATCGTCTGCCTGTTAATAGTTATAAATTCATGTATAAGACAAGGTCCTAAAAATATTTCCGAATGATATGGGAATAACTGGACAAATAAAGAAGTTTATGAACCAAAGATATGAATCTACTCATTTGTAAGGCTAACGTCAGAAATTTGTTTTAAGGAATAGAATTCAATTGCAATAGGTTATCTTAGTGGAGAGCAACTTATGAACCATGTTGTATTAACTCAATGGGAAATTCAATTTTACTTTTATTTGTTACTTAATCTAAGATTAACACCTATGTGTAGAATTTCTATTCCATTTGAAAATGGCCAACAACTGAACATGTTTTGCTACAGACAACTCATTTCATATAAACTATTCTCAACTTCATTTGTGTAACCATGGAACTTAGGGGTGGAAAGCATCTACTTACAATGAGTGTTGTTACCTATGTTTTCATATATAGGATTAGATCCTTATCAGTATCTAGTCCTCTTGAAGGAGGACAATTGGAAGTAATTGGAGTGGTAAAGTTTGAGAAAGCAACAAGATCAGACTATCATATATATATGTCAAATGTATTATGATTCTAGGGGGATATGTAAAAACTTAAATTCTCTGAAGTTTCAAGTGAACTATGGGTTTCTAATTTGATTTTCTCCTTATAGTTCTATGATTGGCAAAATTCAAACCATAGTTTTGAGCTGATTTTCACCACATGAACTAATTATTGGAAAAATAAACTTTAGAAGGATGTATTAAATTGTATTATCTATTTTGTAAAGGATTTTAGCAAAACATCTAAAAATCTGCAAGTAATATGGAACCAGAGAAGCAAATCTACTGAAGAGGAGACCTTCAGAGCTGTCTGAGAACAAGACCTGTTCTAGAATGTCTAAGAGAATATGTTTCCAGAGACCAGATGACTACCTGGGAACATCAGAAATCCAAGATGAACTGTGCTGACTAAATGGACATTGGAAGTGGGTTACTGAATACAAAGGTACTTAATATCACTTGTTAATGATCTTTATTGTATTACTTTGGCTTTTGTTTCACAGTATCTGTATTTGCTGACCTTTCTTAGTTACCTTGATAACGTGTAAATCTCCTCTAAAAATTGTCCATGGTTTTAGATATTCTTATTATGGCTTATATTATGATTAACCAATCTTCTTATTCTTATATTAACAAGTCAAGAGAAATTGTGACAGTTCTCCCATTGACTATAAGGGGAAATTGAGAAAATCAAATTATTCTGATTCTATTTTGTGATTGATTCTATTCTGTATCATCCCCAGTATATAAATATGTTTGGTAAAATCACTGAAGCCGTGTTTCCTTGTCTCTGAATTTAGTTAAGAAATTCAGTTGGACTGTAATAAGTTGAGTTTAGAAATCCAGTTCTCCCAATAATCACCAGATGCCACAGATTCTTTCTTCATCTCCCTTGGGGTAGGGTGGAAGAAAATTACAACAGGTGATTTTCCTGTTGGTTATGTTGTTTTCCTGGTTGTGCTTATTTTGATGTTGTGGATTGTGTCTCCAGCATAGCTCATTGATGAACTCCTTTGCTTCCACCATGATAATGGAACCACTCATGTATCCTTGGAGAAGATACTAGCAGAAAGAATGTATAAGCAGATCACAAGTGGTGGAGTATATGGTAGGAGGAAGAGCTTGGGAATGTGACCTTGGGTATCATGGTTATTGTAAACAGCAAAACAGCTCCTTTCTGTGGGAAAACTTCCATATGACCCTGGGCCATCTTTTAGTACTATGCCTTCTTTGATCTGTTTCTATGTAGTATATGACCTAGCCTAGGCTTGGTGTGGAAATCTACCATTGTTCTGCCCTGCATAAGACCAGTCTTATAAATAAGTTCCCCTAATGAAACCTATTTACTATCATGCTGGTATGTGTGTATTGCCCTTCCTTCTTCAGTACCTCAGTATCCTCTCAGAGGTGGGACTGTCCCTCTGGATGGTCTGCCACCCAACAGTCCCCCAATTAGAATACAAGTTCCTTAATATCAGGAATTATTTCACTTTTCTCTGTATATTACAAGGCTCACACAGTACCTATCTGTGCTTGGCATAGTAGGTATTTGATGAGTGCTTGTTGAATGACTGATTATTATCATTGATAAACATTGGGTAATTGGTAGCATTTGTCTTCTCTATCTCCTTTCCTACCCTTTGTGAATCTTAGAGTGCAAAAGTAACCTTGTCAATAATGTTTTTGTCATAAGTAATTATGATGATAGACTGTATACATGAAAAATGTGGTTGTTGTTTTTTTTAAGTACAAAAACTGTTACCATCAAGGGTCTGTTTTTTTGCAAATACTTATAGTCATCCAGATAAAATTAATGGGGCATTTTGTCCTTAGACCATGGGTTTCCATATAAGCATGAGTTTACAAATTTAAACAGAAACCAACAGAGATATTCTAAGAAGATTACTTCCACACGCAGTTGAATCAATAGGCCTCTTGCGCTTCCTTGATATCCCCTTTCTCCCAGGTTTTCAGTGGGTCCATCCTACTCCCATACACAGCTCAGAGCAGGAGCCCCACACCATTACCAGGAAATTAGACATCATGGACTGTTTCTTTACTCTCACATAGAATTAACTAATGGGTTATTCCAATAATCACTGTCTGTAATACAATAATACTATTTAAATAATGATAACTAAACAAGGATGTGTTGTACTAAAATGATTTGTTACTGGTCTTATTTTTCCCAAGATAATTGTTGTAAATTTGCTATACTTTACCTAATGTCATTGCTGAGTGAGTCACCATGGCTGAATTTATGCTCATACTCAATATTGACATGGCCAGTACATAGATTAGAAACTAAAAAATAAACAAATAAAAAAAATCCATTAAAATTTTTCAAAGGCTAATCATTATTCAGTCATGGAGAAATCTAGACTCTGATATTATTTAGATTTTTTTTTTAATTCTCTTCCAGTCAATAGTATGACACAAAAGGATTTTTTCCCCACTGAACAGAGGCACTGTGACAGAATGGATAAGTAACTGGTCATGAAGATCTGGGTTCAAGTCCTATCTTTGATAACTATTAGCCATATGACCCTGGGAAAGTCATATCCTTTAGAATGCAGCTGAGACTCCAATGACTAGCTCCCTCCCTCTCATGCCACCTTGTATTTAACCACTTTTATGTGTGTGTGTTTGTGTGTGTGTATATGTATGTATGTATGCATATACATACACACACACAAACACACACACATATATATACTTTGTATTTGTTCTGTATCTATATTTTATATGTACTTGTCTCTCCTATTAGCATATAAGCTCATTACAAATAGAGATCATTTCATTCCCCATACTTGCATTCCCAACAACCTAGCTAGTTCAAAGTCTGGCATTCAGTAGGTGCTTAATAAATACTTGTTGATAGATTTATTGATTAGTTGAAGTCATTCAACATCTCAGTGCTTTATATAAATCTCAAAGACGATAAACTGCAAAATACTAATCTATGTCGAGAGAGGAATATGTCTCACTTTGGAGTTCTACTATACCAATGAAATTCCAAATTTGGTTCCTATCCCTTCCCTCTTTAAATGTGATAGTTAAGGTACAGAAGTTATATACTACCTCATAGATATAATATGTTCTCTGTTAAGGTGATGATGATGATACTCCCTAGTTACCATTGCTTATAAAGATCCACACAGGGGACAGAGCCAAGATGGCAGAGTAGAAAGTACAAACTTGGCGTGAGCTCTCACTCCAATCATTTCTAAAACATGTAAAAAAAAATTACTCTAAACAAACTTTAGAGCAACAGAACCCACAAAGTGACAGAGAGAAACAAATCTCCCACTGAAGGCAGCCTGGCAGACCAACAGGAAGGGTACATCACACTGAGTTGGGAGCCAAACATAGTCCCACATGAGCCACGTGATTCTGGCCCCAGGGCAGTCCCAAACCAGCAGTGGCCAGAGCAGACTTCAGGGGAGAAATCACCAGCAGATGTGGTGGTTTCCAGACTTCTCAACCCATAAATACTAAAGTCAAAGTAAAAGGTCAATGTGGAACTCTGTTGCAACAGAGGGGATGGAAGAACATGGTCTGGCTCCTACCCCAGGGGAAGAAGTAATGGAGGTGTGGCAACTGCGCCTCATGGCTACTTCCAGAACTCCTGGCCTGCAGATTGTAGGGGGACAAAGCAACCATTCAGAGGGTAATCACTTTTGCTTTAACCTGTTTGGACCTGGATCATGGTCTTGGGTGGTGGTCCTGGGGTGTGTGGCCAGTGAGCCAGAGCTTGTGAGGGCTGTAGAGATGGTGCCCTCTTAATAGCTCTGGCAACTGTGAAAATCCCAGTGATTTGGGACAAAGCTCTCTCTATTCTGGAAGATTTCTACTGTGGCAAAGAGCTCAAAGGTCAAGTAATTGGCTGGCAATAAGAGCAAACAGAGGAAGCACAAAAAGGATCAAGGCATGGAGCGGGAGAAAGACAGCAAAATCATAACTCCTGTACCAAAAGCCTCCAAGAAAAATATGAACTGGTTACAGGCCATGAAGTAGCTCAAGAAGGATTTTGAAAATCAAGTAAGAGAAATGGAAGAAAAATTGGGAAGAGAAATGAGAATGATGCAAAAAAATCATGAAAAGCAAGTCAACAGCCTGCTAAAGGAGACCCCCAAAAAATAATGAAGAAAATAACATCTTAAAAAATAGACTAACTCAAATGGTAAAAGAGGCTCAAAAAGCCAGTGAGGAGAAGAATGCATTCAAAAGCCAAATTTGTCAGATGGAAAAGGAATTCCAAAAACACACTGAAGAGAATAACTCTTTCAAAATTAGATTGGAGCAACTAGAAGCTAATGACTTTATGAGAAATCAAAATACTATAAAACAGATCCAAACAAATGAAAAAATAGAAAGCAATGTGAAATATCTCATTGGAAAAACCACTGACCTAGAAAATAGATCCAGGAGAGATAATTTAAAAATTATTGAACTACCTGAAAGCCATGATCAAAAAAAGAGCCTAGACCCCATATTGCAAGAAATTATCAAGCAAAATTGGCCTGATATTCTAGAACCAGAGGGCAAAATAGAAATTGAAAGAATTTACCCATCACCTCTTCAAAAAGATCCCCAAAAGAAAACTCCTAGGAATATTATAGCCAAATTCCAGAGTTCCCAGGGCAAAGAGAAAATACTGTAAGCAGTCAGGAAGAAACAATTTAAGTATTGTGGAAATATAATCAGGATAACACAAGACCTAGCAGTTTCTACAATAAGAAATCTAGGAACTTGGAATATGATATTCCAAAGGTCAAAGGAGCTAGGACTAAAACCAAGAATCACCTACCCAACAAAACTGAGTATAATGCTACAGGGAAAAATATGGTTATTCAATTAAATAAAGGATTTTCAAGCATTCTTGATGAAAAAACCAGAGCTGAACAGAAAGTTTGACTTTTAAATACAAGAAACAAGAGAAGCATGAGAAGATAAACAGGAAAAAGAAATCATAAGGAACTTATTAAAGTTGAACTCTTTACATTCCTACATGGAAAAAAGGATAATTGTAACTCATAAGACTTTTCTTAGTATGAAGATAGTTGAAGGAAATATATGTGTGTGTGTGTATGTGTGTATATATACATATATGTATGTATAGGAGTCTGTATGTATATGTAAATATATATATGAGTGTGGGCATATGTATGTTCACATATACATAGAGGGCACAGGATGAGTTGAATATGAAGGGATGATATAAAATATATCTAAAATAAAAAATATTTTATTATTTATTTTATTATTATTTATATTATTTATTTTATTATTGATCTAAACTATAAAATTAAAAGGTGAGAGAGGAATTTATTGGGAGAAGGAAAAAAAAGAGAGATAGATTAGGGTAAATTATCTCATATAAAAGAGGCAAAAGAAAACTGTTACAATGGAGGGGAAGAGCATGAAGGTGAAAGGGAATGGGACAACCTTATTCTCATTGAATTTGGCTTAAGGAGGGAATAACATATACACTCAATTCAGCATCTTACCCTACAGGAAAATAGAGAGGTAGGGGATAAGAGAGGGAATGATAGAAGGGAGGGCAGATTGGAGGAGAGGGTAGTTAGAAGCAAACATTTTTGAAAAGAGATAGGGTCAAAGTAGAAAATAGAATAAGTGGGGGTGGGGATAGGATGGAGGGAAATATAGTTAGTCTTTCACAATATAATTACTATGGAAATGATTTGAGTAGCTACAGATGTACAACCTATATGGAATTGCTTATCTTCCCAGTGGCAGTGGGTGAGGAGGGAAGAAGGGAAAAAATCTGGAACTCAAAGTTTCAAAAACAAATGTTTAAAAAAAATTGTTTTTTACATGCAACTGAGAAATAAGATATACAAGCACTGGGGTATATAAATCCTTCTTGCCCTACTAGAAATTTAGGGGAGTGATGGGGGAGGATATAAGAGAGAACAGATTGGGAGAAGGGGGATTCAGTAGGCTTGCTATTTTGGGGTGGGGGTAGAGGAAAGATGGGGAGAAAAAAATATAACTCAAATTCTTGTGGAAATGAATGTTGAAAACTAAAAATAAATAAATAAATTTTTAAAAGAAAAGGAAAAAAATGATCCACACAACAGTGTAGTCTATGGGCAGCCAGACCATCAGGGTAAGGCAGGCCTTCAGCTTGCATTGCAAGGGCCTCAAGCAGCTGCCAGCAAAACAAATCGCAGAGAGTGAGGGAGGTGGTTCCTGGAAGATAGCAGCTGTTGCTCTAGTCACACGGGTTCCAGAAGCAAGTTGTGGCGATTTTCAGACATATAGAAAGTTCCAGAAATCACTGTGGCATGATATTACACCAAATATAAGGCTAAGCCTGCTTCTTATTCCAGCACTAAGGTATATCTAGGCTCCAGTGGAAACCTCCAAAAGAGTTCAGGAATGTCAGCATAGAATTACCATGCTCATATGTCCTCTCTCAAACTGACATTAATGCAAAAGACCAGAAAGAACACTCGACTTGGAACTGAGGATGATTTAACAAATTGTAGGTGCTCAATAAATTCTTGTTAACTATCTATTTCAGATGATAAGAGTTCCCAGACCCAGCACCAGCAAATGAGGTGGTCAGTCACTCAATGATTTCATGGACCAATACCTCTAATCAAAGCATGTTGTTAAATTTAGATCATTAAAGAGCTGGTTTTGTTGACCTGCTTTTTCCCCCTCTTCTTTTTTGTCCTTTGGTACTGGGGTTAACTATTTGGGGAGGAGAAGAGAAGAGAGAAGACTATATCTAGAAATAAAGATAATATAAAAACAAAAAAGATCAATAAAAAATTAGTCCGCCCCCTCCCTACAATTCCTCATTACTCTGTCCCTTAGCTCACATTTGTCTTTTTGTCATGATATATTCACATTTGGTTTTTTTCACAACCCCAAAAATTATAAAATCAATGGTATTATTTCTTAGGCAAAGTCAATGTGAATACAAAAACTAAGAGACAAGCCCTTTCATATTTTATCAACATATTCAAGTTCCTTTTGAGTTTCTTTCTTCTTAATGGAGGAAAATTAATAGTTTTGACTAAGCTCATTAATCAAAATTATTTGCAAAGCACTTTATGAATGTTACTTCATTTTAACTTCACAACAATCCTGAGAGGTGGGTGTTATCATCCCCATTTTATAGAGGAAGAAACTGAAGCAGAGATCAAGAGACTTGCCCAGAGTCACCCAGCTAGTGTCTGAGGTGATATTCTAACTCAAATTTTTCTGACTCCAGGCCCAAAGAGATCCACTACACCATCTACCTGCTTCAATTCAGAAAAAAAGTTTAAGTTCACTGAATAGTTTACCACATAGATAGCTGCCACAAAAGTAATTTCGGGTGGGGGAAGAATAGAAAATTAAAGTTTTTGATTACTTACCATTTGTGGTAATTCTACATTTTCTTCATTCAAGTTATGGATATCAGGAGACAGGATTAAACTAAAAGGTCCCTTAATGCCAGACCAGATGATAACAATTCCCCACTTCCAATTGAATTCACAACAGGAATGTAACAATATAGGACTTACTAGCAAAATAGTTATCAACCTGTGCAAAGAAAAATATAAGAAACAAAAATCAAGGTTTAGATCAGAGAATCTTAGAGTTTGAAGGGGCCTAATAGATATATACCCTCTTTCAACCCCACACAGAAATCCTCTAATAAGAAGCCATCACGTATTCTAGCTGAAAATTGAGGTACTACCTCCCTGACTCCCCACTTTTTTTCCATTTTAAATAATATTTTATTTTCTCCCCAATTACATGTAAAAACTAATTTAAACATTTTTTTTCACTTTTGAGTTCCAAATTCTACCCCTCCCTCCTCCCTGAGACAGTAAGTAATCTGATATAGGTTATACATATACAAGCATGTAAAATATATCCATATTAGTCATTTTGTGTGTGTGTGTGTGTGTGTGTGTGTGTGAGAGAGAGAGAGAGAGAGAGAGAGAGAGGGAGAAAGGGAGGGAAGGAAGGAAGTAAGGAAGGAAAGAGAAGGAAGGAAGGGATAAATAGAATGCTTCAGTCTGCATTTAGATTATCAGTTCTTTTTCTGGAGGGAGATACAATTTATCATCATGAGGTTTTTGGGAGTGTCTTGGATCACTGTATTGCTGAGAACAGCTAAGCCATTCACAATTCTTCATCAAATAATATTGCTGTTACTATGTACAATGTTCTCCTGACTCTGCTTACTTCACTTTTGTGTCAGTTTAGGTAAGTCTTTCCAGTTTTTTCTGAAATCATCCTGCTTGTCATTTCTTATTAGCACAATGATATTCTATTACAATCATATCCCACAACTTGTTCAGCCATTTCCCAATTGATGGGCATTCCCTCAATTTCCAATTCTTAGCCACCACAAAAAGACCTGATATAAATATTTTTGTACAAATAGGTTCTTTTGTCTTTTGCTTTTTAATCTCTTTGGGATACAGGCCTAGTAGTGGATAAAGGGTATGCACAATTTGATAGTTCCAAATTACTCTCCAGAATGGTCAAGTCAATTTAAAATTCCAACCAACAATGGATTAGTGTCCCAGTTTTTCCATATCCCCTCCAACATTTATCATTTTCCTTTTTTGTCACATTAGCCAATCTGATGGATATGGAGTGGTACCTCATAGTTGTTTTAATTTGCATTTCTCTAATCAATAGTTGATGTAGAGCATTTTTATGTGACTATTGATTGCTTTGATTTCATCTGAAAACTGTCTGTTCATATTCTTTGACCATTTGTCAAGTGGAGAATGACTTGTATTCTTATGAATTTGATTTAATTTTCTATATATTTGAGAAATGAGGCCTTTACCAGAGATATTTGTTGTAAAAAATCTTCCCCAGTTTCCTGCTTTCCCCCTAATTTTGGTTGCATTGCTTTTGTTTGTACAAAAAAAATGCTTTAATTTTATATAATCAAAATGATCTTTTTTCTTTATATTTCTTAATACTTTCTATATCCTGTTTGGTCTTCAATTCTTTCCTTATCCATAGATATAAGAGACAAACTATTCCATACTCTCCTAATTTATTTATGATATTACCCTTTATGTCTAAATCATGTACCCATTTTGACCTTTTCTTGGTATGTGGTTTGAGATGTTGGTCTATACCTAGTTTGTGTCATATTGCTTTCCAATTTTCCCAGTAGTTTTTGTTGAATAATGAGTTTTTGTCCCAAAAGCTTGGATCTTTGGGGTTTATCAAACACTAAATTACTATGGCCATTCACTACAATATATTATGTACCTAGTCTATTCTGCTGATCCACCACTCTGTTTCTTGGCCAGATTGTTTTGATAATTACTGCTTTATAATACAATTTGAGATCTAGTACATCTAGGCTACTTTCCTTCATATTTTTGCCATCATTTCTAAAGAGAAACTGATAGATTCATCATATGTGTGTATGTATGTATATATATGAGTATATATTTGTATATGTTTGTGTATATGATACAAAGAGAGAAAGAAAATAGTAAAACTAAGATAGAGGGAAATTCACAAATAGTAATTATAACTTTGAATGTGAATGAGATGTTTATAGCAGCTCTCTTTGTGTTGTCAAAGAACTGGAAATTGCAGGGATCCCTATCAATTGGGGAATGGCTATCCAAGTTGGGATGTATGGTTGTGATGGACTACTACTGTGCCATAAGAAATGATGAGCTCAATGATCTTAGAAAGGCATGGAAAGACTTGGATGAAACGATAAATAGCAAAGAGAGCAGAACCAAGAGAACACTGCATACAGTGACAGCAATATTATTTTAAGAATGACTTTGAGAGGGGCAGCTAGGTGGTGCAGTGAATAGAGCACCTGCCCTGGAGTCAGGAGGACCTGAGTTTGAATCCAGCCTCAGGCATTTGACACTTATGAGCTGCAAGACTTTGGGCAAGTCACTTAACCCCAACTGTCTTGCCTTCCCCCCTCCAAAAAAAAAAAAAAAGAATTACTTTGAGAGACTAAGTAATTTTGACTATTAAAAATACACAAATTAAAAATAAAGGACATATGAAGGAAGATGCTATCTGCGTCCAATGAACGAATTGATAGAAATATGTATAGAATAATTTTACATGTATATATATGTATTTTATGTGTGTATATAAATAAATATGTGTGTATATATGTATATATATATAGATATATATATGTTTATTTGTGTCTAATGGTAATCATCTTGAGGGTGGGAATGGGTGAGAGAGGGAAGAAAAAAGGGAGGAAAAAAGAAATTTACATGATAACTTCATTATATATTTGAAAGCAATAGCAAGTTGCACGTAATAGATTTGCAGTTTCATATGCAATTATCTTTTTTATTATACTATGTTATGGAAATACTTGTTTTATTACATAAATTAAAAATAAAATAAATTTAAAATAAAGTGATTTTAAAAGAAACATAAACTGGAGAACTTAATTTTAACAAGTTTCAACAGAATTAATTCTTACCTTGCAATAGTTGCTGTTATAAATAATATTATGATGAAAACTAGGTTGTGAAATTCCATGTGGCTTATATCTTCACACCCAATCACAATGCCAACGAAAGTGAATATGAAAGATTGGCATGAAAATGACAGCATGAATAAGAATCTATGTTGAAAGGAAGCCATATTTTAATGTATTAATTTTAACTATTCATTTCACTTTTCTCGTGGGCTCAGGAATCTGGCTTTCTCAGTCCATGACAAGCAAAAGTTGTTGTATCAAGCATTGTTTGAAAGAACAACAACAAAATTGGGTCGCAACTCAGAGTCCAGTCCCATGATCCTCCTTACTCTCATCACCCCAACACCAAAGAACTTCCTCACTCCCACCCCCTACCTCCAGAGTGATAATGGGAAGTCATTAAAAGATTAAAAAAAAAAGGTCCCAGTTCTGTGCTCTTGGCTGAATGAGTACAAGAGGCCCTCCAGCTACAATCCAGCCCTTAGCAGAAACAGCGTCAGCTGATCTGGATCCAGTTCCTTAAGTTAGGGTTTTTTTTTAGTTTAAATTACTATAGTTAGAATTCAAGTTACCAAAAAGTATAAAACATAACAAAATATAATAAAATATAGAAAAAAATCCCATAAAATAGTAATAATCTTACCTAGTAACTGTGATATCAATCCCTGGCTTAAAGCTTAAGGGATCTAAAAGGAGTCCAAGGGCAATTAGAGCAACAACACCTGAAAGTCCCAAAAATTCAACTAGGAAGAAAGGGAAATGAATGAAACTAAATGAGTGAAAATCCATGTACTCTATATTATTATGCAACAGTCATTCAAAAATGGTTTCTCAGAACTCAGGTTCAAGTTGTAGCTCTTTCATTTATTCACTGTATGTCTCTGGAAAAGTCGCTTAACCCCTCTGAGCCCCAGTCGTCTCTTCTGTTTAATAGTATTTACATTACCTCCCTCCTAGAGATGCAGTAATGATGGGGATGGGATCCGGACCCTGAAAAGGAGAAGCCCTTAGACTTTCCCACATGGCGCGGTCCCTGGCATTCCCTGAGGCTTGTCACAGTATAATCCTTTTAATGGTCCTTGCTTTGTGGCTTTGACCTTGTATATTGGTAACGGAATCTGAAGATTCTCCCTGTGTTGGCTTCATTTTCTGGGTTGAGTGTTACGTTATGGGAATCTGAAGATCTTCCCTGCCCCTAGGTTCTTTGATAGGATTAAGTGACTCTGAGAACTTTCCCTGATTTGAAACTATTCTCTGCTCCCTAATAGGCTGAATGTGGTCACATGGAGCCTGTGTCAGGAGGTTTGTTCTTCAAGAATGCCCACACCTTATTACTTTGTGATTGGGCAGTGGATCAAGAGGGCTGTGACATTCTCTGACCCAGGAGAAGGCTATATATACCCTGATGTGAGGTTTTGCTTTGGGGCTAACTTTGGAAACAGTTGTGTGATTTGACCAGATGAGACTTTGGGAAGCCGTTGAGCCCCCAGCTTTGAAAACCCAGACGTTGGTGCTTCCCTCTCTGGTAACTAACTAGGGATGGATGTAATGGTCAGACGGTTGGAAGCCCATCTGCTGATCTGTTTCTTTGTCTGCTTGTAACTTGTTATGGGAATCTGAAGATCTTCCCTGCCTCTAGGCCCTTTGCTAAAGTGGCTATGTGACTCTGAGGACCCTTGGATATTTGAA
>CM053586.1:311104853-311118710 GCA_028646515.1 Pseudochirops corinnae | reverse complement strand
TTTCTAGGTTCTTTTTTTGATCATGGCTTTCAGGTAGTCCAATAATTTTTAAATTGTCTCTCCTGGATCTATTTTCCAGGGCAGTGATTTTTTCAAGGAGATATTTCACATTGCCTTCTATTTTTTCATTTGTTTGAATCTGTTTAATAGTACCTTGATCTCTCACAAAGTCATTTGCTTCCATTTGCTCCAATCTAATTCTGAAGGCATTATTCTCTTCAGCAAGCTTTTGAAATTCTTTTTCCATCTGGCAAATTCAACTTTTTAAGGCATTCTTCCTCTCAATGGCTTTTTGGGCCTCTTTTGCCATTTGAGTTAGTCTATTTTTTAAGGTGTTATTTTATTCAGTCTGGTTGTTGACTCTTTTCATAGTTTTCTTGCATCATTCTCATTTCTCTCCCCAATTTTTCCTCCACTTCTCTTATTTGGTTTTCAAAATCCTTCTTAAGGCGATCTATGTCTTGTAACCAATCTCCATTTTTCTTGGAAGCTTTTGGTGCAGAAATTCTGACTGTGTTGTCTTCCTCCTGTTCCATGCTTTGATCCTTTTTGTCCCTAAAAAAGGAATCTAAAGTTGAATTGCTGAACTTTCTTTGCTTCCTTTGCTTGCTCATACTGCCAGTTAGTTACTTGACTTTTGGGCTCAGTAGATCTCTGCTTTCAGAGGGAAGAAGAGCTCTGTCCCAGATTGCTGGGGTTTTCACAGCTGCTAGAGCTATTAAGAGGCCACAGTCTCTGCAGCCCCCCACCCCAGTTTTGGGTCATTGAAAATGCACCTCAAGACTACCACCCAAGACCGTGATCCCAATCCAGGCAGCTCAAGGCAAGAGCATTTAGCCTCTGAATGATTGCTTGGCTCCCCCTGCAATCTGCAGGCTGCAAGCTCTGAAGCAGCCATGTGGAGGTGGCTGCAGGGCTGCTGCTTCAGACTGCTTCTAGCTCTGGAGGCAGTCAGCCAGACCCTCTCCCCAAAATTTAGCAGAGTTGCACTGACCATTTCCCTTTGTCCTTGGCTTTTATGGGTTGGTAATTCTGGAAACTGCCACAGCTGCCAGTGATCTGCTCTCCTGAAAGCTCCAGCCGGGGCCTCTCCTGGACTGTCTGGGGCTAAAACTGTATGGGGCTAAAAGTGTATGGGGCTGGGCTCTGTCATTTTATGAGTTCTGGAGCTCTAAAATTTGTTTAGAGTCATATTTTGTAGCTATTTGAGGTGGTTATAGGAGAAGCCACAGAATTCTCCTATTTCTACGCCACCCTCTTGACTCTGTGCTGTCTCTTATACTAAATTCTGTATTGCTGTTTCATTCTTCATATGTCCATGTTTTATCTCATCAACTAAATTGTAAGCTCAGCAGCAGAAATCATGTTGACTATTTCTTTTATCTCTTGCAGTGCTGAATATATATTTAACAAGTATTAAATATTAACTGATTAATCCAAGCAGTAGATGAAAATTATCTTGTCTCCAGGGTTTCATACTTTCATGATTTTATCTAGAAGAGTTTTTCCATAGTCCCTTTCAAAATGCTATAATTGAGCCTTGTTGTCTCTATATAGCATGTAGGCAGTCTGCAGAAGTACAAGGTATATTGCTTTGAAATGAGACAAATTATTTCCTTGATTTGCTGTTGAAGCCCAATGAGGCTGAATAAAAGATTAATGAAGCAAAATGCCTGCTCAGTCTTCACAAAGATTCTTAATATCATTGCCTCCACATGGAAGAATTCTAACCACAAAACCCAATTCTCAAAGAGAAAAGTTTACTGGAAACTATATTAGGTCATAACTGGATATAGTAGGCACCTAATAAAAATGTTCATTAAATTGAAATATCTTAAGAGGTCTGGATTTGTTTTTTTCTTTTTAGTGGATCTCTGATTTCATTGGTGCACTGAAGTCCTGATGATGAGGCTTCCTCTACCAATGAAATTGTGCTCAACAATCTAATCTTGGAGAATTGCTGAGGCACTGAGAGATTATATGATCTGCTCAGGATCACACAGCCAATAAGGTGACAGAGAAGGAAGTCAGGTCTTCCTGACTGTAAGGCTGGCTTTCTATCCACTCCTCCACATTCTCTCTCTGCTCCAAAGACAACTAGTCTAACTAGAAAAACATGAATAGACAAATGACTTCCTTCAATAAAGTTCAAAAAAGCTATCCAAAAAATAACTACCACTTGGTGGCTTTTTGTTGGTGGTAGTTTTTGTACGTTTGTTTGTTTTGGAGGCAATAGGAATTAAGTGATTTACACAACAAGTAAGTGTTGTAAAGCTATGCACGAGCAGCTTTCCAGAAGAATGCTGCTGTGAACAGCTTTCAAGGTTCTGATTACATAGCATAGAGAACTCTCTATTTATTCAATAACAAATCAGAACAAAACGTTCACAGAAATCAAGGTACAGCATTCACAATGTTACAACTTATCACTAAAAATCAAAATACAGCATTCACAATGACGTCATGTCACAATTCAACAACTTATCACTAAAATGGCCACAGTTTTCACCACAGTGGTCACATAGTCTTGAACAAAGTACAATCATTTAGTCAATCAATCACTTAGTAACTCAATCATCCAATCATCCTCTTGCCTCCTTAAGGGACACAAAATACAAAAGTCAAAGTGATCCACTCCTGGAGTAGTCTCAATGGGAGATTAGTTTCCAATCATAAACAAAGTACATTCATTTACTCAATCACAAAAGCCTTAATTTGATCACAAAGTACTAAAGTCAAAGTTCTCCACCCCTAGGTCACAGTAAATCATAATCTTCTCAGTCAGTACACAGTATCCAAGTAAAGTCTTCTTTCACCTTGACTTGACTTGAGGCTGGCTTTCAGCTTCCCTAGATCCTTTTTCATGGTCCCAGCTCCTACCTGAATTCATCAAACTGTTACCTGAGTTCAAAGGCAGACAGCTCCTAGCTCTTTGTCTGGCTCTCCATGCGGTTCCTGTTCCACATTGAAGCTCACAGTGTCCAGTCCACCTTAAATCCTTCACAGTCTCTATTCCTGGGAAGTCAAGGCTTAGCAAAGCCACAAACAAAGTACCAATACTACAGTCATGCCTCCTCTGGCAGCTCCAGCTGGCCCTTGGAAGTCCTCAACAGCTCCAGCTGGCCCTCAGAAGAAGCTCCTCCACCACAAGTTCCCAGGAGATTCTGACTTTCCCAGCAGGGCTTTTCCTTATATACAGTATTGTTCCTCCTTGTTTGGCCACTTCCCGTTACATCAGCAATAGGAGTTCATACCTTCTGTTTCTTTAACAGAGGCTTAATTTGAAACTAGGTGCTAGGTACCTGTCAGCTTAGCAATACAAAGGGATCTTCAAATTTCATTACCATTACAAGTGTCTGAGGCCAGTCTGGAACTCATGTTCTCATGACTCCAGGGTCAATGCTCTATCTACTGTGCTACCTAGCTGCCTGTGGTTGGTGGCTTATTAAATAAAACCTCTTTCCTTTCTTTCCCCTATTGATTTCTCAGACTTGGGTTATTTGGTTGCTCATTAGCACCTTCACAAGAGAGAGGGATGAAAATGGGAAAAGGAATGAGGGCCAAATCAGCCCATCTGTCTACACATAAATAGTTATGGCCAGCGTGTGCCCGTATCAAAGAAGGTACTGTGCTCTGTGAGTGAAACAGAATTGCAGTAGCTTAAAAGAAATGAGATGGGGTGGCTAGGTGGCGCAGTGAAGAGAGCACCAGCCCTGGAGTCAGGAGGACCTGAGTTCAAATCTGACCTCAGACACTTGACACATTACTAGCCATGTGACTTTGGGCAAGTCACTTAACCCCAATTGCCCTCCAAAAAAAAGCAAAAAATTAAAAATTAAAATAAAAAGAAATGAGATGCCCAAATTTAGAAATATCTCCACTTCAAATGTTCCCATGGATTATTTGTGCCTGAGCTGTGGTAGAGCATTCCAAGCTCGTATCAGTGTGATCAGCCACAGTCCGACTACAACATGGTGATGTCATTTTGGCCTCCTTTGGAACAAAGGACAACAACCAATCAAATAGTTATGAGCAGAAAGGAGATTGAAATAAATGTAGTTTGTAGACCATATATCTTTGGGTTCCCTATTATTATCCATGTCCTCCATTAACACATATAATCAAGGGGTGACAAGTTTATTTGAAAATAGTTCTTACCTGCCAAAACATGTTCTTGAGTATATAAAAATCCATTTCTAAAGCAGCCATAAAGGTCATTAGTGGTAAGAAAGTACTTAAAAATACATAATTATTTGTTTTTAGAAGAGGGTAGAGAAGTTGTTGAACCTAAAGAAACAGAAGAAGAATAAAAAAATTTAATGTGCTGCTACTTGGAAGGGTTAGAATAACAACTTGACACACTTTAGCAATACAGATTTTAGTGTTTTCTAATTAGAAGACACTCAAAGCACAGGGGTATCTCAAGGTAGTAGGGACTACTCCAATTACACAGATCCCACCTATGTTATGACTCAGTAGATCAGACCTAGCGGGTGTCTGAGGCATTCCAGTGTTAAGAAACTTGCCAAGATTCATATAAGGAGAAAACTCCAGAGAGAAATTGGGCTTTAGTTTTTCCTGACTCTAACTGAGCCCAGCAATCTATCCACTGCCTCAATTTGCCTCTAATTAACTAATGGCATTACAAAGCAGAAATCATAATAGCCAGTTAACATTTATACAGCAATTTAAGCCAAGTGCTTTACAAATATTATCTCATTTTGTTCCCCCAACAACCCTGGAAGGCAGGTGCTATGATAATCCTAATTTTACAGAAGTGAAATCTGAGGCAGATAAAGATTAAGTGGCTTGTCCAAGGTCACACAATTAATAAGTATCTGAGGCCTGTTTAGAACTCATGAGAATTTTGCAAAATGAAAATAAATGTTGGATAGACTTACACTCCATCTGGAGCAAGCATTTTGGTCAACTGTAAAATTAAATGGAGGGTTGGGCAAGTAGCTTGTGGATTTAGGACATCTAGGTGGGCCATAGTGGCTAGTTTTAGTTATCCAAACCATTTTGTTGGGTAGTCTTTATTCACAAGAAGGTTCTTCTAGTTCTAATCTGGCCATTAGCTAGTTCTACACTGCTTTTAGTAACAATAACTATAATTAAAACCTCTCTCTGAAACTTTACCAACACATCTATTGAATAGTTACTAACTATTATCAACAGACAATCACAACTTCAAGAAACTTATGTGAAAACTGGAATTATTAAAAGAGATGAAGATGCATGTGGAACCCAAAGGGTTCATAATCCATACAGAAGTGGATGGATACTTATGACAGTAGTACAAAGAAGGAAGAGAAAGCATACATCTCCACCTAAAGGGGTATGGTATGGAAGGGTTAAAGGGACAGTAAAGGTGGGAAAAGGACAAAATCCCTCCAAAGGAGAGGAGAAAGGTGATGGCAAAAGTGGCATTCTTTTCCCTTGGGAACTACTAGACCATTAAGATATGATGGCCAGCTTATGTACAAGGGTCCCAGCTGCACAAGCAGTTTCTCAGCCTAGAGTAGACTGACTTGCCCCTGTCTTGACTTCCAAGGACACACAGGGAGTCCAGTTTGGTTTGCAAATGAGAAATTGTGTCAGGTCAGGGGGGGGGGATTTCATCCTTGACACCTTCAGAGCCTCCTGCATACTCTGGGTTCAATGTTTCTGAAAAATGTAGCAACTCAAAAAGACAAGTTCAGGAGACCTCTTAACATTCTTCAACACTATTCATCAAAACTCCCTATGCCTAAGTGTTTCCATTAAAAAAAAAAAGGAGGATGATAATATTTGCTTTATCTGTCTCAAAGAGTTGTTGAGAAGAAAGCACTTTGTAAACCACATGGCACAGGGCTTCTTAACCTTGGGTAAAAGGTCTCTCAAGGATCTATGGATAGATTTCAAGAGGTATAACATGTTATTTTATACATAATATATGTTATATATTATAGCACTAGGCAAATGAGTTATTAATTGCAATAATTGTTATTACATGACACAATAACATCATAATTCCAAAGGATTAAGTTTGCAAGTTATCAGGAAGGCAACTGAGAGAGATATATTAGAAGTAAATAGGCTGCCACACATTTTACACACACACACACACACACACACACACACACACAAGCAACAGTATTAAAGATATTAAAGAGATGTATGACCAGAAAGGGAAGTGGACTAGTCATGGTGAGAGCAAGAAATGACAGATGCACAGCCTGTGCTCCACTGATGCTCAAGTAGGGTCAGACGAATTTTTAATAACTTTTCTTAGGTGAAGTACATCACTGTCTTGGAGCACATGTGAGACTGCTCTGTTTTAAGCTGTGGTTCAGCGATCCAAATCCCATTCTTAGCCACTTGTTCTTTTTTCTTTTAACAGTTATCAAAAACTGTATTCAACAGTAGCACAGAAAGGACATTCTAAGAGTCACAACCTCAAAAACTGTATTCAACAGTAGCACAGAAAGGACATTCTAAGAGTCACAACCCCATCCCCTACCCCTACCCTAGAAAAGAAATAAAAGAACATCAATGAAGCCTTTAAAAGAATATATACACATAAATATAGAAGACAGTTATTAGTGAAACTTAATCCTTTAGAAATTGTGACATGATTCACAGCCACATAGCACCTCTGAAAGAATACTTCAGGAATCCAATGGATCTATGATCTCATTGGGACAGATATTCCTGCCATAGAATCCATTCATCCATGCCTACCCATCCTGTGCTATTCTTGTCCATGTCCTCTCAAAAGTTTGGCAGTCCCTGCCATCAAAGCGCTTATAATCTAATTACTGTGCTTAATAAATACTTTATGACTTGACTGAGTCAGTTAGTCAGGAAGCATTTATTAGGCTCCTCATATTTCTCAGGCACTGCACTAAATGCTGGAGTAAGGGATTTGATTTTTCTTTTCAGACAAGCAAGAGAGCCTGAAATATTTTCCCACATTTTTTCTATGTGTAAGCTTTCTCCCCAGTATGGATTATTTTATGTACATCAAAGTTTCCCTACAGGCTTTCCCTAGATTCATCACATTTACAGATTTTATTGCTCAGTATGAATTCTCTCATGTTGAATGGGCTGTTCAGAGTCTTTTCAACTTTAACCGCAGTTCTATGGTTGTGCTCCAGTAGGAGTCCTTTGATGTCTCTTAATATATGAACTGTACCTGAAGCCTTTCCCACATTCATTACATTCAAAGTATTTCCCTTCAGGAAGAATTAGCTTATGTGTTTGAAGGAGTGCAGTCATGGTGAAGGCTTTCCCATACTCATTATGTTCATAAGATTTCCTTCTAGTATGAATTTCCTGGTGTTTAGATAGTCATTCTTCTGAAGGCTTTCTCATACTCATTTCATTCAAAGGGCTTCTCACCTCTATGAACGTATTTCATGAAATTATATATTTTAAGGAATTCCTTTTGCCTGAAGATTCTCCTACATTCTCCCCATATGTCTAGGGTTTCCAGGATTAATTTGCCAATGTCACCTAATGGATGAACTCTGCCTGAAGAATTCCCCACGTTTCATATTTATTACGTTTATGAGATTTCTCTCCAGTATGAGCTGTTGGAGTTGAGGTACATATTGCTCACTGCTGAAGGATTTTCCACATTCATTACATTTACTGAGGGGATGTCTTTCCAATATGAATGTTTTGTTGTACAGCAAGGTACAATGATGCTAAAGGTACAATGGAACAATGCACCAATCCTTTATTATAATGACATTAAAGTAAACATATTTACACCCAGGGTATATTCTTTGAGCACATACTCTATGGTAATGAATGGTAAATAAAGGGCTTGTTATAATTCTTATACTTACAAAGTTTATTTCCCAAAGTGATCATATTATATTTAATTAGTTCTGAAAATTGTTTAAAGTTTTTCCAAGTGTATCATATTTATAGAAACAATTGCTTATAGGAACTCCCTGTTGTAGAATGAATATTGATTCTAGAGTAATGTTTCTTCCAAAAGTATTATATTCATGAATACTTAATTAATAATTGTTCTGTGAATTGCTGTTAATTTTCTGTGCAGTCTTCCCTTGCTGTTCCTCTGTCTCTTTGACTTGAAAGTAAAATCCCAAGTTTCCCCCAATTCAGAATTCTAGGAACAATTCTTTGTGATTCTCTCCTTAGATGATGTTCCCATAGAGATACCCAGCTTTGGGGTTGAAGCCTTGGTTTCACAACTGGTCTGAAAAATGAAATCTGGGTACATGCTTCACGTAGCTTCTTTTGCTAGAAGACCTGGTACTTCTGTTGTCTCCAAATGGGAGATCAGAACTGGTTTGGAGACTGGAGGGAATAGGGACACAAAGTTCTCATCATTTTCCAGCATCATATCCCTAAGGAGGTCCTTCTGAGGAGGTTCCGACAGCCCTCATTTCTCCTGGGAGAAGTCCACAGACACATCTTGAAAGGTCAGATATTTCTCAGTACCAGCTGTCAGGAGCCCAAAAGTCATTTCCTCCTCTTCCTATTCCTCAATTCTCCTTACATGGACAAGTCCAGAGTCCTGAGATGCCAGAATTGCTGTTGTTGGCCATTCCTGACTTGGGCCAATCTGGTGATGCGGGTTCAGCACTGGGATGAAATAAGACATTTGCAGACCATCCAGCTGCAGATTCCCTGCTGCCCCAAAGGAATCTCCAGGGTCAGACCCCAGTGTGGCCCTCTCACAGGACCAAAGAGCTGGGGCTGGAAGGGGCCTCGGAGATCATCTAGTCCAAATTAGATCAAGAATCTGAGGCCCAGAGCGGTTGAGTGACTTGTCTGGGGTCACATGGCTGGCAAGCAGCAGCTGGGCAGAATTTAAATTTGTCCTTGCTTTCCACATCTATGCTTTTTCTTCCCCAAGCAGCACCTTCTCAGCCCCCTGGATATTCAGATGCCTCTAAAGATGATCACAGGAGTGAGCGTACTCACCAACACTCATTCACACCCACATTCATTCACATTCAGACACATACACCTACATTCACCCACACTTACTTATCCCCTCCCACACGGATCCAGAGGCCCAGTTTACTAGCCCAGAAGTTTAACAATAAGAGGGAGCGTGCAGCAGTCTTTTATTATAATGACATTAAAATATACATGAAACAATTCTTTTTATCAATAGGCAACACTAGAGCTCCGGAATGGGTACAGTCTGCAGGGAAAGGGACCCATGGAGATACATGCTAATATATAATCAGGATTGGGTTGATGACCTTTAAAAAGGAGGAATGTCTGGGTTCCTGCCCAGCCTCAGCCAATAATAGTTTATATGACCTTGGGCAAGTGATAACATTTCTAGTCCTTAGTTTTCTTATCTGTATAATAGTGGGGCTGGATATATTAACTACAAAGCTCCCTTTTAGCTCTGAAATCCTTTAATTCTAGTCAGGGTCTCCACTCTTATGGCACAACATATTCTGGCAATCATGACATTTACTAGGGAAGAAAGCATTGGTGGCTGCTGGATCGGTGTGACATTATTGAAGACGGTGGGGAAGATGAAATGACATGCTTCAACTACTTACCAAAAAGAGATCGTTCAAGATTAGCAAGCAGATGCCAAGAACCAGTGGGGACAAGAAGGCATCATTTAGGTGGAAGGTAAGCATTTCATAGTGATTTCCCACACAAGTTGGAGGGAACTAGTTTTACGCATGAGTGGACCCATCTGAAGAGGACTTTGGTTGGCTGCTTCTATCACTCACAGCTCAGGAATGTTTTCTTGCTAAACCATATTGTGGTCTACAAAGCTGCCAGGAGTTCCAGAGTCCACCAACACCGGAACCTGGAGTGCGTTATTGTTGTCAGAATGGAATGAAGGTGGGATCCAGAACCTGTGAGATGCAGAGCTGATTAAGTCACCAGTCCTAGAGGCTGGGGATTCAAGGGAGGGTTCACTACTGTGAGATCCTGGTGTTATCTCCGTTCTTCCTAAACTGACCACGATACCAAGAAAGACCCTCTGATACAACGCGGAAGCACCTCAGCAGAAGGAACAAGCAGTCACAACTGAAATCTTCCCCCCAATCCCAGAACCCCACACCTACATGGATTCTTCAGTCTTTACAGGAGGGAAACTGACTTGATATTTGTATTCTGCATATGAGGGTTGCCTTCTCTTGGATTGAAACTAAACATAAATCTCAATTCTCATCAATTAATATTTGAGGGTGGATAGTTTGGTAGCAGTATTTACCTAGGCTTGCTCATCTTTCATCAGGATGTCCCCTCTAAAAATTGGTCAATAGATACAGCTTTGTTTCAATGAAGTTCTTTTATTGATCCTATGCACTAATCTTCTGACCAAAGCAGTCAGTCTTGCTGACCAAAGCAACAAGATTATTGCTGGCCAGAAAGTCTTCTCATAAGAGGCACCTGGGAGATATAAGACTAGGCAGGCAAGAACGCTGCCAATCATAAGTTCCTCTTGAAAGAATGGGGGGGGGGGAGGGAATGACAAGGCAGTACAGTGAATAGAGCACCAGGCCTAGAGTCAGGAGGACCTGAGTTCAAATCGAGCCTCAGACACTTGACACGTACTAGCTGTGTGACCTTGGACAAGTCACATAAACCCAAATATCCTGCCTCCCCCCTCCAAAAAAAAAAGCAAAAAAAAAATTGGAGGGAAATTATTTTCTAGGCATGTAGGAAATAGAGTAGCGGTCAACTAGAGAGTCTTTTCAAGCAGACTTCTAGAAGGAGCAGGAAAAAGGGTTTTGTCAAAGAACCAGAAGCCAGAATAAGGCTGTATGGGATTAATAATTGCCATGCCATCAGAAGGATCAAATAATTGGGGGAATACAATAGTCAGGGGCTATAAGCACCTACTAAGTTCCAGGTATGTGGAGGGTACTGAGGATACAAATGTAAGATTATATGCTATGGGAGATGATGATACATATATACATATATAAGTATATGCCTCCCTTCCCCCACAACAAAAGTAATAATAATACAAGGTGATTTGGGAAAGGGGAAGGCACTAGGAGTCAGGAATACTAGTAAAGGTTTCATATAGAAATAGACTGAGCTGAGCCTTGAAAGAAACTAGGTGCTCCAAGAAGCAGAGGGGAAGGATAATCATCTGGGGAGCTACATGCAGGATAGGACACATGGGTGTGTGTTCCAGGTTTTGCACTTCTCTCAAGGGGGGATGATTCTGCTTTTATGTACCAAGTGGCCCTGCCTTCCTTGGGATTCTGTACATAGTGCTAAAAAAGGGGAACCAGCCAACAATAAAGCCCTTGAATATAAGGTTTGGCAGTCAAGAAATGTGGGAAAATGGGCAGGACAAAAGTCAATGGAAGTTGTTGTTTTTTTTTTAAAGCGATAAGTCTGCACGTATTTATAGACAAAGAAAAATGAGCCAGTATAGGAAAAGAGAAATGATAGATAGTGCAGAAGCCAGACCCCAAAATAGAATGAAGTTATCCAAATTCTGGGGCTTAAGCCTTTGACATCCATAGTTCTCCTTTATTTACAAAATGTTTTCTCACTTTTGAAAATGTTTTAAATATTGGATACAATTTTTCCAGTGAATTTTTACATAAACACTGTTTCATATACTGAGCACCAAAGGAAATCTGCTTTTTCTTCCTTTTTTAATCCCATTTTAACTTATTTTATTTATTCCATTTAACTTATTTCCATCCCATTCTCTAAACTTATTTTCTATGATACCTGATCAAATTGACGGCCCATGAATCCTATGCAAAATCCCAAAAGAGAAAGAATTGTCAGGATAGCGGGTTCATAGTGCTTTAATATAACTCTCAACATTCCTAAAGAAAACACACAAAACATACACATTACAAAGAAGCAACCTAATTCAAAATAATTAATCAAACTTGTATTGTCTCTCACTGAGCCTCTCATTTGAAACCTTCCTCATTTGGGGTGGATAAGTAACAAATATTACTGTTCTGCATCTTAGAAGGGCAAGACTGTCTTCTCAAGACCAACACAAATAAGCTACTTCACACTCAATGATGTCTGGATACTATGCATAACTAACTATGTATAGGGATCGGATTGCAAAAGAGTAAATGGAAAGCCAGACTTCTTTTTTTATCTTTTCTATCTTCTTTGCTGTGGTTCTGCCTCATTCCAAATATGGATTTCTTCTCTGTATTTTTTTAGGCTTTACTAATGCTCTTTTCTTTACCCTCAGTTGTTCAGTCATTTTTCAGTCATATCTGACTCTTTGTGATCCCATTGGGGGTTTTCTTGGCAAAGATACTAGAATGGTTTGCCATTTCCTGCTCCAGTTCACTTTACAGATTAGGAAACTGAGGCAACCAGAGTTAAGGGACTTGGGACTTTCCCAGGGTCACACAGCTAGTAAGTGTCTGAGGTCCTATTTAAACTCAGGTCTTCTTGACTCCAGGCCTGGTGCTGTATCCACTGCATCTGCTGCTGTAATTCTATCATCATACAATGCCTATTTAGCACCTGAGTCATTGATATATATCCTCTACAATTCTACTTAAATCAAGCAAAATCTCAATGGAAGAAGCTTTTAAAAAACAAGAAGAAAACACTGGAGGGAAAACTGTTTTATCCTTAAAGAGTAAAGGTAGACTTTGATTGGATGTTTACATGTATTTTCTTGGTTAGAAAGTTCTGACTAACCTACATTTATAGAGTTTATTCTTACCAGAAAGAATGCAAATGACATCACTTTCTTAATTTCTGTCTCACTTCACCATCTTAGGTATGAATCAAACCCCTATTACCATAGTATCATAAGAGGCAGTATGACTTAGTAGAAAGTACTAACTTTGGCATTAGATGACTTAGGTTCAAATCTTAGCTTAACAATCCGTGATCATGAACAAATCAAGTCCCTTCTCAAGGATTGTAATGTTAATGGAATCTGAAGATCTTCTATGCCCCTAAGTAAGCAGATACTTAGCACCTTATTTCAAGTTAACACCTTGTTTAAGCTATTTAATTAACATAAAAGTAGTTAACACCTTTAAGTTGCTGATGTAACAGGAAGAAGCAGGATGGGGAGGAGCTATGCTGTTTATAAGGAAGAGCACCAGCAGGACAGTCAGAATTTCTCTCAGTGAGCATCTAGAGGCTGCAACTTCTGCTGAGACCTTTCTTCTGGGAACTTCTGCTGAGACCTTTCCTTTGGGAATTTCTGCTAAGAACTTCCAAGAATCAGGCTGAGGAGCTACCTTGAGTGAGAGAGGAGGATCCCTGCTTGAGGGAGCCTGTTCTGTTGCGAAGGCTTTGGAATGTGGGTATTCATCGCATTAACCATGTGTATCAATTTTGTGGCTACTGTAATGACTTTGGCTTTCTGGTTCTGGGACTTGGTTTTCAGGTATTTGAATAAAGGCTTTGGTTCCACCCTCCATGTGGAGAGTCTCTACATTTTGTGATTCACAACTATACCAGCATATTCATAACCACTGTGGGTGTTGTGAATATTGCATTATTGTTACAAGGACTCAGTTTCCTCAATTGTAAAATTATTGGACAAGATAATCTCTGTGTTTTCTTCTGATTCCAAAATCCCTATGGTCACCACCACAATAGTGCCATCTACTTTTGCTTCTGCCCAATTACCCGTGGGGAATTAAATTAAAACAAATCAAAAAAGACTCATTAGTTACAAGCAACATGCAAAGTTCAAGTCAAAAGATTTTTATCCATTGCTTTATCTCCACAAGGATATAGAAAGGGTAGCCCAAGTAGAATGGGGAGAGAAGGGCAATATACAGAGAACAATGAGAACTCTCTTTGAAATAAGTGAGTTCTGTACTGAATGTGAGAAATAATTCATTTGGATCCTACACTCTTCCAATATTATTAATCAGTTTAATATTC
>CM053586.1:310968683-311104753 GCA_028646515.1 Pseudochirops corinnae | reverse complement strand
CCCCCCGCCCCAATTAATTTTGTACCTCTGGATCATTCTCTCTTGTCCAACATGAGTAAGTGATCATTTTATGACCACTTAGTGGAGATGCCTCATGTTTCACCCAACCCATGACTCTCCTCACCTCTCCCCATTCCCTTCCCCTCCCCCTGATATTTCATTTTTGCCCTTCAAGGGCAAGGTCTATCAGCCAATAAGATTCTGTGCTTTGCCATGTCCCTTTTGTGTAGTTGAGCATCAAACCCTATAAAAACAAGGTACTGGAAAAAGGGGACGTCTCAGATCATGAGGAAGATTTGAGATCTGCTTCATTAGAGGGGACCATGAACCCTTTAATAAAGTGCCATTGGCTCAGAATTCTGTCTCAGTCTCTTTTATTGTAGATTGGACAATTTTAATCCCTACACTAATACAGATGAAACCATTATATAGTTTCACCTCTAAGCCTTCATAGCCAGTCCACATCTCTGCTTTAAAAAATTTATCATCTAATCTGTGAAAATAAGTGGGCATCTAATTTATTAAGCACTTAGTATATGCAAGGTAAGAGGTAGTATGACTTGGTGGTTAGAGTGTAAGCTTTAGAGTTTGAGTCAAAGAAGAGTTTATCTGCTTGGGGGTGGGGGGGCCGGGTATTGCGTGTTGGAAGCTCCTCATACCAATGAAATCACAGGCCCAGTCTGTACTGGGCCAGACTATGCTAGGTATTGGATTTTTTTAACTAGTCAATTCTTAATTATCTCTAAGGAAAGACGTTGGGTACTAGCCTTGGTAATATGCTGCAGTGCTGCCCTTCTAATGCCTCCCCCCAAAAAAAAATTCTTACCACTTGAAAGTTTCTTATAAATGAATTTATTTTTATCATGTCCCTGGAATTTTCCTGTTCTTTCAAACTGAACTGAGGTCTCATGCACCCTAGACACACAAAGGTGACTAGTTAACCACATGCCTTGTTGATATAGTGTAACCTCTGATTTGCATGTGGTTTAATTCCTTTGGGTGCAGGGAGAAAGATTCAGAGATTTGAAAAGGGAGGAAGTTAAAGAACCAAGTGACCTACCTGACACAAAAATGATGGAAAATAGCAGCAACATAAAATGTGGCTTCTTCAAGGTTTGTATATCTGGCCTTCCACAGAGTAAATCAGGAAGCGGTTTAGCCTTACTGCTAGAGAGATTCATTTTTCCCTGTTTTTCCAATCCCAATGCGAAATCTGATATGATCAGTCACTGTAACTCTACTCTCTGCATACAACACACAGAAAAAGGGAAATGAGAATTTCCAGGACCGGAGTTAAGTTTTTCTTCCCATACTCACACCATATGAATACTTCTCTTATAAATCACAGCCTGTATGGGGATGAATACCTTTCTTTCATCTTCTACCTCATTTCCACCTTCAAGAGCTCTTTAAAAATACTGAAATTAGTGTTTGAATGAGGAGGGGCTTCCTATGGCATCTTTAATTTCCCTCTCCTACTTATGAATATACAAGCTCCTCAAGAGTGAAATGTTCCCTCTCCCTCTCACATTCCCATACTCTTCTTCCTCTTCCCATCCCCTCCTAAGTCCCCATTGGGGAACAGCAGGGAAGGCTGGAGGAGTCATGACCAGGGTTTAAAGGATGGGGAGAATTGAGGATGAGGAAAGGAACCATCCCACTTTATTTTTCCTGACAGTGAGCTATGATCTAAAAAGACCTCTAACATAATAAAGTATTCTCAAAATCTTTTTAAAGGAACTATCTTGAGTAGCACAGGTTACCGGTACTTACTTTTCTAATTGTTTAGTCACAGGCCACAGTGGGGGAAGGGAGGTTCAGGAGAAAGAGGGGAAGAAACAAGGAGACCAAACAGACCAGGTCTAATTTAGGTTCCAACCATCCTCATTCCCTCATCTCTCCCCACCCTCACTCACCAGAATCTCCTTCTGACCCTACCCTCACTACCTTTCTCTAATTGAGCAAGATTACCAATATTTCCTTCCAATTCCAACCCGAAGCTGAAACAAAGCAAAGCCCACTCAACAGCATGAGAAGAGAAGTTCCACAAGGTCAGTTAACTACGCAGCCTGGTGGCCAACTGACCAGCTTGGAACTGGCCATCCCCATGCCTCTCATTGGTTGCTCACCTACCAATCTCCACTCTCACTGGCTAGACGTGCTGTCCCTAACACCAACCCATAAGAACTCTGGCAGCCAAGCTTCAGAGAAGACTGCATTTATATTCACTTCTCTGCCTGGGTCTCCAAGACACATTCACACAACTTGATTCATCTTCTTAACTTGAAACAACAAACCATGTCATAGTATCATAGATGTGAAATTGGGAGGGATTTTGGAGAATATCTAGTCCAATCCTGTCATTTAATTTATTTATCATTTAGATGAGGTAAAGAGGTGAACTGATTTGCTCAAGGTCACACAGCTAGTGAGTTGTCATGTCAGGATTCAAACCCGGATCCCCAGTCTGTAAATCCAGTCCTCTTTCCACTATACAATATATACAATTGAAGATAATTATAAATCTCTCTAAATATGGCTACTCTCCTCCTTTTTCAGGCATTTCCCCAACCATCCTTCCATTGTACGCTAGAAGCAGGTTCATTTTCACCCCAAGCTGCCTCCTCTCTGCTCATCTTCTTTATCCACTTTATCTGCCTCCCATTGCAATGTATGTATGTATGTATGCATGTATGTATGATGTGTATCTGATACATACACATTTATACACATTTATATTCATGTAAAACTTTTGTCTTGTGTATATATCTATATATGTGTATTATGCGTGCATGCATGGACATACATATACACACAGGTATATATTATATTGTACATACACATATAAATGTATATACATGTGTGCATGCACACATGTCTTAGATACATATGTGTACACATCTTAGACACATGCATATATGCATATCCAAGATATATGTGCATGTTTGCTGTACATATATGCACACACATATGTGTGTATATACATACATATATATATATATATAAAATGTTCAGTCCCTAAGTATTGGTGATTTCAGCTACATGAAGATTCATGAGATAACATAATAGAATCAACTTGCCGCTTAAATTATAAGGAAATTCAATGCCAAGTCACTCACTTTTGTCTACTGTATGACTCTGGTCTCATTAATAAGTATAAAATTTTTATTTGTGTTGCACAATTACATTGAAATGTATCAATCTGGAAAAGTTAGAGGTGGAAATAATTGGAGGGATAATATTTGATGTCAAAGCAAATTTCTAAGAATTAATTTTGCTATGGTTATCAAAGTGCAGAGTATTCTTCCAAAATGTAGGTAATGAATGAAAAATGTACACACAAAGAAAATCAGAGAGTTAGAGACAGAGGCAGACAGAGACAGGAAGATGGGAGTCTTGACCCTTATCAAAAATTTGCAGCATGAAAGATTACCATGCAAAGGAGGAAGGGGAAAAAAAGGATAGATGTACACTTGGAATTATAAAATGCATTTGCAGCTCTTTCTGAAGATTGAGTTGAATGCTCTAAGGCAGTGGTTCTCAACCTTCCTAATGCTGCAACCCTTAAATACAGTTCCTCATGTTGTGGTGACCCCCAACCATAAAATTATTTTCGTTGCTACTTCATAACTGTAATTTTGCTAGTGTTATGAATCTATCTGACATGCAGGATATATTTTCATTGTTACAAATTGAACATAACCCACAGGTTGAAAACTGCTACTCTAAGGAGATTAACAGTTGCTGTGCTCCAAAGAATGATATAATAGAGTCACAGAAACTATGAGGTGAAAGATCATACTTAATTAAGAGTCAGAGGAAGAAGAGAATATAACTGATAATTGGTGACTATATATTCAATGGCACTAAAGTAGCTCTGTTAATCTGTTAACCTGTTGACAATAAAAAAGTTTATTGTCTTCTTGAGACATATATCCAAGATATTAAAGAAAACTTCCCAAGACTTGTAAAATAGATAAACATCCAGTTCTGGTGATTCACTTGGGCATAAATGATACTGCCAGAAAGAACCAAAAAAGAATTCCATAAAGACTTGGAGGTATTTTCCTCACTAGTGCCCACTTAAAGCAAGGGATGTGAAAGAGAAAAATTGACTTGGGAAATGAAGAGCTGGATAAGATTTGTACACCACGGCTTAAAATATAGAGGTAACAAACAGACTCTTAACCAAAGATAGAGGAGAAGGCACCTGAGAGCACCAGCCTCTCATTCTACAGATGAGAAAACTGAAGTCCAGAGAAGGTAATTGCCCAAGATTACATAGGTTCCAAATATAAGAGAAGGAACTTGAACATGTAAGTCTCTTGCCTGAGATCAAATACTCAATCTGCCATATAACATTGCCTCTGTGTCTTTACAGTCGAATTTCCAGAGTCAAATGAAGGACTTTATATTTATTTTTATTAAGGTTTATCTTTTTTTAAATTAAGGTTAATCGTATCAACCATCAAGATATTTTCCAATTCGAATTCTGTCATTTAACGTTTTAGCTAACTTTCCCAGCTTTAAGTCATTGTTAAATTTTATGGGTTTACTCTATGCTTTCATTGAAATGACTGACAAAAAAATATTGACAGAACAGGATCAAGCAACCATCCCTAGGTCACACAAAGAACTCCATTCAGGTAAATCAATAAGTTAATCATCATTCTTTGGGTCCAGTTAGTCAACCAATCTAAACATATTGTCCTATGGTCAACATCTCTTGACCTTTTCCACAAGGATAATGTGACTTTGCCAAATTCCTTGCTGAAATCCTAATAAACTGTGTCCAAGACATTCCTCTAATTTACTATTATATTAACCTTGTCCAAAAAAAAAAAAAGAAAATGAATCAAGTATAGCTTCTCAATAAGAATCTGTTGGGTCATAGTCATCACCTCCTCCCTAAGTCCTCAAAATACATGTGCAATGATTTATTCTAAAATTATAACAGAAACAGCCATCGAGATAACTAGCCTAAGTCTGAAGCATCTATCTTCTCCCCCTTTTTGAAAATCAGGACATTTACCAAACCCAAATCTCGTGGCACTTTTCCCTTTGTTTTCTCAAAGGTCACGAATGACCATTTTTACACAAAAGCTTTTAGCACCCTGAGATGTAGTTCATATACTCCAAGCGAGAAACTCATTGAACACAATTAAATACTCTTCTACCATCTACTTGTTTTAACTAGGGTTTCAATTGCTCATTTAACATAAGTTTGTGTTTAGTTGTCTGAAGATTAATGTCCTTGGCGTTGGTAGGAAGAGAACAAATATTTGTTAAGCACTATACTTTTTCCAGGTACCGTACTAAGCATTTTATTATTATTTTGTACAATTATTATTATTATTACTAATATTATCTCATTTGATCCTCACAAAAACCCTATGAGGTAGGTGCTATTATGATCTCCATCTTACAGATGGGGAAACTGAGGCAAAGAAACAACAACAATCATTCCCCTCCCTATCCCCCAGTCTTTCCTTCTCAAAACTCACCAGCCCCACCTCCTTCATTCTAGACCTTATAGGCAAGGGCTGGCTGTCCTCTACTTTCTCAACACTTTTACCCCAAAATGAATATTCCAAATGAGATCAGATCCAAGAAGGATATAGCAGGATGGTTACCTCACAGCAACCTAAAATCAATTAGCCTTCTGGTTGTCAGGTAATCCCATTTATTCTTATTGAGCTTGTTGGTCCCTTAAAACTCTCAGGCCTTTTAAAGAAAAATTGTTGTCTTTTTTTTTTTTTTTTTTGGTATGACTTCCCCTAACTTGTGAAGTTGATTTTTTTCTTTAACACAAATGTAAGCTTTTATATTTATACCTATTCAATTTCATCACATTGGACTGGCTCCAAGATCCTAGCCAGTTAGCTCCTGTTTGATCCTGCCTCTCATTCAGTGTGTTCTCTATGTCCCCAGCTTTGTCTGTAAATATGATGGGTTTGTCATATATGCTTTTATTCACAAGGACAACATGTGACATTATTATTTTAACACTTTATTGAACTTCTTCTGACCTACCAGTTTAGTAATCCAATTTTTTTCCTTTTTTTAAAAAATTGATTTATTTAATTTTAGTTTACAAGATTCAGTTTCACAGTCCCTTAAGTTTCAAATTTTCTCCCCTCCCTCTCCCCTCTCCTCCCATGGAGGCACTCAATCAAGTATAGGATCTGCAAGTACTTTCACACTGGACATTAGTCTGGTTGTATAGAAGGGTTGTAACCAATGGAGTGAACAATGGGAAAAAAGAATGAGAACCAAACATGAAAAAGAATGATAGCATGTAGATTGCTTCAGTCTCCATTTAAACTCTGTTCTTTCTAGACCTTTCTCTGAATGTAGATATCTCCTTCCATCCTGAGACTTGTACAGTTGTCTTATAACTGTGCGTTGCTGAGAAGAGTCCAGTTTATCAAAGTTGGTCGTCACACATATGATGTGTCTGCGATTGTGTACAAATTTTTCCTGGTTCTGCTCTTATCACTTAGCATCTGTAACTTAATTTTTTAAAAGGGAGAAATTAGAAATAAGGATATTTTTGCATGACTTTTTAAAATCAGTCTTTTGTCTTTTAAACCACACTTATTTCCAGATAACTTCCATCTCCCCATTGAACTCTCCATCATTGTAAACTGTGCACCCCCCCCCCAAAAAAAGAAGAATTAAGTAAAATCAAATGACCATGACATGGGCAACATATGTGCAACAATATGTACAACATTCTATTTCTGCAATCCCTATATCTCAGCTGAGACAAGAAAAGTGTATTTCAACTGTCAGTCAGTCTATAAACTTTTATTAAGCACCTATTATATGCCAGGCACTGTGCTAAGTGCTGGGAATACAAACAAACAAACAAAAAAGATAAAAGATAGCCCCTGCCCTCAAGGAGCTCACAGTCTAATGGAGGAGATGACATATAAACAACTATTTATAAACAAGCTATAGACAGAATATATTTGTCTATCCTCTCACCTCACCATGGTACTGCAATTAATCTCAGTTTGGGCTGATTTTTAGTGTTGTTTTCATTTATAATTTTGTAGTAATCAAGTATACTGTTCCTCTGGTTCTGCTTACTTCATTCTGCTTCAATTCATATACATCTTCCTAGATTTCTTTTTTTATTTTTTGGTTTTTGGAGAGGGGAATGTAGGGCAATTTGGGTTACGTGACTTTCCCAAGGTCACATGGCTAGTATTGTGCTAAGTGTCTGAGGCCGGATTTGAACTCAGGTCCTCCTGACTCCAGGGTTGGTGCTCCAGTCACTGTGCCACCTAGCCACTCCCATCTTCCTAGGTTTCTTGAAAGATCTTATATTTGCTTCTTATGGTGCAACAATATATTCTATCATATTCATGGAAGAAAATTTGCCTCATTTCTCACCAATGAGAACCACAGTTTTCAGTTTCTTAATGCAACAAAAACTGCTATGATGAGTACTTTAGTAAACACAAGACTTTTCTTTCTAGTTTTTACTCTCTTGGCGTATTTGGCATTGCCTGTAAGTTTTTAATGACGTCATACAGGTTTTGAGGGTTCACGGCTCCCTTTTCTAAATATTTACTATCCACGACTTTGATAATATGTCTTAAAATTTTATTGAGTCAAAATAAAACTCACTGTCCTATGTCAACTATTTATCAAAGGTTTAGTCCAAAAAAACAAACAAAATCAGTTTCCCCCTTAATTGAAGATTTGCCCTAAAGACAAACAGAATGGGGCCCCCCTTACAAAAGGTTTGTTCAAGAACAAAGAGAAAGGGGTTCACCTTACCAAAGGTTTGACCAAAGAACAAACAGAATCAGGCTATAAGTGTGCTATAACATACTTGTTTATTCTCATTAAGCTAGAGAATCATGCATGCATGGAGTCAGAAAATAATTCTGAACTCAGAGGTAAGCAAGGTGAAGGAGATCCTTTCACTTAGAGCAATCCCAACTCAGGATGCCTATGTCAACCAAAATTATAGTCTCTGTATGTGTTAACCATAAGATGACAAAGGAATTTCTTAATAGGATAGTTATAAATCCAATAAGATAGGATGTATAAATCCAATAAGATAGGAGAAATTATAGTTCCAGGCTGTCTGTGCTTCTTTTATCATTAGCATGACAATATATATAGCATAACAAGTGTCCATAAAATATGAAGATAAGAGAAGTTCCATTATTCAAGATAGTGTCTGGATCAAGGCATCTTGCCCTAGACAGTCATAAACTGAAGAATGCTCCTGATCAGCTTCATCCGGCGTTGTAGTTGCTGACACAGGAAGGGGTATTTGGGGTTCACTTGGAGAGCAAAGCAAAGCATATCTGTAATGCCAGAGCATACAAGGAATTATAGTAGGGTAAGCTCAGAGTGGGTGCTTTAGGCCTTTCTTGGGTAATGGGAGGCTGAAAATGGTTTCAGTATCGTTGCCAAGAAAACTCTAAGGGGATCATGAAGAGGCAGACATAATGACTGAAACTCAAAATCTTATGAAAGTGAATGTTAAAAACTAAAAATTAATAAATAAATAAAATTTTTAAAAGAGCCACACCTTATCCTCCCTCTTAACCTTTCCTCTTCCTATCCCTTCCTATTTCCCTCTTGAATTTGATGCATTTCTACAACAAATTGTGTGTGAGTGCCTGCCCTCTTAGGTATGGTTTTGATAAGAGGTTCACCTAATGTCCCCTTTCTCCCACCTCTTCCTCCATGTTTACATACTCTTCTTGCACCACCATCCCAACATTTATATGAAATAGTAAATTGTCATCCTTTCTTTCTCTTTTCTACACTAGAATATTTCATTTAATTTCTCTTTTCTCTGCTCTCTGAAAATCCTCAGAATAGAGCCAATACATCTTCCCTCCTGTTTGACCTGTTGAACTCCTTTAAACCAGTTGAAGAAGTGATTCTGGAGACACTTGTTCCCTCCCTCCTTTCCCCTCTCCCAAAATGTTAGCATTTCATCCTAATATAAAACCCCTCCAATTGCTCAGATAAATTTACCTCTCTAAGTTTCTCTTGACTCTTGTGCTTATTTTCAAAATAGCATCTAAAAAAAACAACACATGTTCTTTGCAGGGTAAGTTAGTCTTCATTGTAAGCTTTGTCTTTTGCCTTTTAGAATACTGCATTCCAAGATCTCTCATTTTTAATAAAAGCTGCTAGGTCTTATCTTATTCTGAGTGTGATCCCTTGGTACTTGACTCTGGCTGCTTGCAGAATATTTTTTTTATTTCTGGGACTTTTCTTGGAGTTTCATTCATGAAGTTTTTGGGGGATTCTTTGGACTATAAGGAATATTTCTATGGTCTCTCAAGAAAGTGTTATGGACCTTAGAGCCTCTGGATCAGGAGTGTCCTGGTCTGAGCCCTTACTGTACCCAGATTGGTCACTGCTGTTCCCAGTTGTTTTCAAGCTACACTTGTGGGTTTCCAACTACCTTGGGGCTTTCTAGTGAGAGCCTTTCACTACTAAATACAGATAGATGATATACTAGCTAGCTAGCTAGATAGATAGATAAATAGATAGATACATAGATACATAGATACATAGACAGACAGACAGATTAAAAATAAAGCCTTGTAGGCTACAGATTTCTTTGGCCAATCTCTGGTCATACTTGGAGGCCTCTGTCTTGTCTGCTGGCACTGGCTTTTTTGTTTTTTTAAGGATTTTTCAAATGTTATCCTTTATTCACTTGGAGTGAGGGGTAATTACAAATTTATTTTCAATTTACAGAACAAGTATTTCCATAATGCAGTACAATAAAAAAAGATGATTGCTTATGAAATTGCAAATTTATCATGTACAACTTGCCATTCTCTCCAAATACACCATGTAAATTTTTTTCCCTTTTTTCTCTCCTCCCTCCTCTCCTTCCATAACATTAGACACAAATAGGTAAATATATATATATATGTAATTTTTATATATGTAAAATTATCCCATACATACTTCTATTTGTCAGTTCTCTCTCTAGATGAAGTTAGCATGTTTCTTCATATGTCTTTTATCTTTAATTTATGTATCTATAATAGTCTAAATGACTTACTCAATTCAACGTCGTTCTTAAAACAATATTGTTGTCTGGCAGCACTGGCTTTTCTGGTGGACCCCCTTTTCTATTGCCCGGCTTCTGATTCAACTTTTTGCAGAGTCCTGGAGAGGATGAAGTTACCATTTCATGTATTTCTTGATCATTATTCAGTCTGGTACTATTTTTAGGTTTTTGTGGGAGTTTAGAGTTTTGTTAGGAATTGGGCTGCCTGCCTACATTCAAGTAGCTACCTTAGATGAATGTGTTGAGGAGTTTCAGGTTATTTTCCATTATAGCATAATTTGCATGCGTGCGCATGCATGTGTGTGTGTGTGTGTGTGTGTGTGTGTCTGTGTCTGTCTGTGTCTGTGTGTGTCTGTGTGTGTGAGTGTGTGTGTTATAATCTTTCCTGGCTTTCTTGCTCAGTTTTTCTTCTTTCTTCATGAGTATCCTTTCTTTTTTTCTTATTTGAGATCCTGGCTCCTTCCCAACTTTCTCTGTCGGGCATCTTGCCACCTGTCCCTTTCCTTCTGATCAGGTGTTATTACATTAAGGTTCCAAGTCATTTAGCCTCTCTCCCAGTCAGCTGTTTGTCACCAGGCTCTCCTGTCCATATCACTAGGGCTGGGTGACTTCAGAACTCACTTTGCACTGAGGCAGGGGAGAATGCATCTGAGCTAGTACCCTCCTCTTCTCTCTCACATATCTGCACTACTAGGTTTCCTCTCACACACAAAGTTGTTTCTTTTCTCTAATCATGGGGGTAGGTAAGAATAATGCCCTGCCTCTCATTGAGGAGCAGGTAAAGTAGGGGCCTGGGGGGAGGAGGGTATCAGATTGGGTTATAGGAAAAGAGCAATAGAAGCCACCAAAGCCAGAGCTTGAAATGGAGCTCTAGGGGGTCAGACAGGTTGTGTTGGTACAGAAGTGAGGGCGTGGATTCTTCATTGCTCCACCATGGTTTCAACGGGCATTAGATTGCATGGAGATGTTTCCCATCGTCTGATACAAACTTAATTAGCATATACCAGGCATATTTCTGACTGATTTGAAATGATGGGGTTTGGGAGTCATGCTGAGACCCAGCTTACTCTACCATCTTCCTAGTCCTATATCCTTCTCACCCTTTTTTGAAGGTTATGGCTCTCATCAGTAATCACACCCAGTGTTCTTTCAATGCTCAGTAGGCAATGCATCTGAGCCTAGTGACTTCAGCTCACCAAGAGTAGCAAAATACTTTGTAATTATCTCTACATATATTGGGTTTCAGCTCCCTATTAGTCATTTTTGTTCTGTCCATTACAGTGCAAAGCAGAGAAAATAGAAGAAAATAAAAGTTTATTAGTTTTGTCCCCTTTTAGTAACATATTAATTAGCATTGTCCCATCAATCCCAAGTAGCCATCCTATCCATTCAGGGATTCTTCTCTTTTTTGTGATTTCTAACTAAAAGACAGAAGAAAAAGAAAAAAGTACCTTTTCCTCTCCTTAGCATTCCTTACATTTGGTTGTCATATAAACCTTGCTTATGACCCGTATTTTGTACATGGAAAGTTGGAGTTTTATTACTACTTTCTTTCTTGAATTTTTGTCCCCTATGAATTAATGATCACACTTATAAAAGGAATCATGCTATAGAAGAGAGATGACTGGTCTTGGAGTCAAGAAAACCAAGGTGTCCATGAGCAAGCAACCCATAACCCTCTTCATACTCCAGTCAATTCTTTTTGGGTATTTTTGTCATTTTCTGTTTTATTGATATTTTTGTTTTATATTACATACATATTATTACATACATTACATACACATTATAATACAAATTATTCCTACTTTATGAAAGATCCCATAAGAAAATAAAACAGGCAAGCAAAACTAATAATACAGCGACCTCATCTAAAAGTTCACGCAACATTTTACTTCTGTAGCAACCTCCAACCCCTCTATTTTGGCAGGGGGAAGAGGGAAGGCCAGGCAATTAGGGTTAAGTGACTTGCCCAAAGTCACACAACTAGTAACTGTCAAATGCCTGAGGCCGAATTTGAACTCAGGTCCTCCTGATTCCAAGACTGATGCTCTCTATTCACTGTACCACCTAGCTGCCCCCCAACCCCTCTATTTTAAAAAATTTAACAAAAATATATTTTCTCATCCTCCCATTATCCACCCCCATTGAAAAGGGGAAAAAAGTTTATTGCAAGAAATATGTAGAGCAAGTAAAACAAAATCTCCTAATGGCCATACCCCAGAAAATGTCTCATTCTGAACCCCCAATCCTTCAGTTCATGTTTTCATCACTGGCCCTCTGCAGTCATTAATGGAGGCTGTATTGATGAGAGTTCCTACAACTCTCAGAGTTTTTTTAAATGCTGTGGTTATTTGTATAATGTGTTCTTCTGGGTTTGCTCACTTCATTCATCACCAGGTTATAAGTCCTCAAAACTTTTTATTTTCACAGTATTTTTAGGACATTCACTAACTGCATGAAGCTTTCCACCATCTGTTCTAAGGTATCCATTTTCCTTGTTATTCTTTCCTCCCTAGCTTTTTCATTCTGTATCTCTCATTTCATTTCTTCCAAGTACTCCTGCAATCCCTTTGGCTATGACATACTTCTTCTCCAAGGCTTTACCTGGACTTATAGGGTTGCTAAGACTCTTACGGGTTTACCCCAGCATCTCATCACATCTCATCATCAGAGTTTTCTTTGGTTTGTTAGGCATGGTATGGCATGCTCTTGAGTCATATTCACATATGGTATGGTCAAGGCCTGCCTGGTCCCGAGTTGAGTGGGTCAGATTAAGACCCTTCTCAGGGGCTGCTGTGGTGCTGGGCTCTGGCTGGGAGCTCCCTTTAGTCACAGGGTTCTGGACATCTCCCTGTTGTAGGCTCCTCCTGAGGTTCTTTCTCCTTGTTCAGGGCTCAGGGGCTGCATCCAAGTAGGGCTTCTGAGTCTGTTAGGGCTGGATTCCACCACAGCCTTTCTCCTGAAGCTTTGCTCACACCACTGTTGTAGAACACCAGGAGGCTGCCTTCTCTTCTAGGCTAGGATTGAGTTCAGGCACTAGGACTACACTAGTCTCAAACTCTATTTGGTTCAGGTCAGGAGTGTAGATTACCACAAGACTATTCCCTTTGAGTTGAGTCCAGGAAGTAAACCACAGAACTTGAAAAAAGCTCGTGTCAGGAAGTACTACAACTTCCAGGAAGCCTCCACCTGGGACATGGCCTCTGTGTTCTGCCCCTGACCTGACTCAGCTTGTCTGTTCCAGGATCTCTGTAGGACTCTGGGCATCCCTCTGAGTATTGCTGGGTTGGGTGAGGTAGTACAGAGAGGATTAACTCACAGCTGAGTGTATGCAGGGCCTCTGAAACCCTCTGTGTCCTAGCAAACAACCATCTCCCACAAATCCAAAACCAACTCTCCTCAAGTCTAGGGTACATATTGAGTTAAGCCTTCTTTAGCTATCCCAAACTTTAATATGGTTTCTGAGACCAAAGACTCTTTAGTTTTGTCTCTAGATTTCCAGAACCAAACACATAGTAAATGTTTAACACATGCTTGTAAACTGATCACTAGCTCTAAAATTCTATTTCTTCAATCCATTCTTAAAAGTTTTTTGAAAAAAAAATTTAAAAACAAAAAAAAAGTTTTTTGATATTTTATGTTGTGTAAATAAAACATCTGAGTGACTTCTAAACTTTACACTCAATATGATGTAGACATAGCCATAAAAATATATGGTTGTATCCTGCCAGTCTCCGTCCTCTATACCCACATGATAGTAGTTGTATTATTAGTATCTTCTCACTGAAAAAAAAAATAGTAATGGCAAAATTATGATGCTTGGTGTGTGTATGCATCAGCAGCCCCCACCCCCACCTCCAAGCCATGGTCTACTGAACAAACACATATTAGGAACCAATGCTCAATAGACAAACAGATAGACATATAGATATATGTATATATGTGTATATACATATATGTGCATTATTTATATTTTGTGTATATACATACATACATACAACTTCAGTATATACTATCTCAAAGAATATGCTGAATTTACACCCTTGTTGGCATCTACTGTAAAATAATAAAATATTGTGTAAGTGTCATCAGCAAATCATGCAAAAACGTGATTGGTTTAAGAAATGGTACCTGGCATCTCTGCTTTGGTGAGCCAGTAACCATTTATTTAAAAATGGGCTACAATGATATTAAATCACTGGCATTACTAGACCAACCACTGCCATCCTTCAAGGCTTCACAGATATAAGGAAGTTGTCTTTATAGATTCTGGGTACTGTCTTTAGGTATAAATGCTTTGTGGTTCCCTGTGGTGGTTCTTGACTGGAATAGATAGCTGAAGTCAGGAAATCTTGTTTTGTATGCATTCCTAGGAGTGAAGTCATGGAAAAATCACTTGTCTTATCTATCTGGCATTACGGATTCAAACAACATTAGTATGAGGTCAAGCAGACTCAAAGAAAAATGGCCACTGATCTGATAATTGCTTGCTCCATGTCTGATGCTTCCAACCAAGCCTTTCCCCTGCTCCCTGAGGGCATGGTTACTCCAGTAGCCTTGGAAACATTTCAGTGTACCTACTCTTCCATATACAAGAGCTCTGTTATAGGAGAATCAAAAACATGACATAGGTTTGTTTATTTGATATGGATACAAACCCAAGAAGTCTGTGCTATCAACATGCTATCAGGGTATAATAAGAGAGTTAAAATTTTATTTTGCATTTTAGAAATAACATTATCTTAACTTCTATCAGTACTTGAAGGTTTTTCTTTTGGAGTGTTAGAAGAAAATGCTTCTTTAAAAATATGTTTATATAAATACTCATGAGAAGGTAGAATCACTTGGCACTTTTCACTGGACCTGGAAGTAAGCAGATTTAATAAAATTTAATTCATTTCCAATGTTAAAATAGCTAAGTCAGTTCAAGAAATAATATACAAAGAAAAAAGTTATATATCCTAACCACAGCAAATTATTAGCTGAATACAAAGTTGTTAACTATATATGTGCCATTCTAAAAAGTTCCCTTTTTGACCTTAAACTTTGAGAACACATTTACCTCATGTTACTCTTAGGCCATTTGGGCCCTCATCACCAACCTTATGGATAGAGGTACAATTTTGAGAAGATCTAACAAGATTTCTCTGGCCCATGACCCAATGGGGAGAAACCCTGGGAATGAATATGTTTTTGGTCTCTGTCTCTCACAGAGTAAAAAAAAAAAAAAAATCTCTATTTCCCCATCCAGAGAAACCCTAAGAAAATCAGTATTTAGATGATTTCATTTTCCCAAAAAGAACTCTTGGCTCCCTTGCAAACACTCAGACTAACAAGATATTAAATATAGGGCAGGTTTTATTTAACTTGATAAAGAACTCATACCTGAGTCAACAGTCAATCAAAAAAGTTCTTCTTCCTTCCCACAGGGATCCATATAGTCGTTCTGTTTTATAGTACTGTCCTGGGTGGCTTAGGTTTCTTAGGGAGTCAATACATCCTCCTCTGCTAATAGACTTCACCTTTTCAGATGGGGAGACAGCAGGATTGCTACAAAGTCAACCTTCCACTTGGATCTGCATAGTTTGAATGATTCACAGGACCAGCAAAGGGCAAAGTTTGGTTTGTTCCTCCATGTTATGCTTCTCTGCTTCCTTGATCCTCAGTCCATAAAGCTCCTTGCTAGTCACAAACTCCTCCACTATGAGCCTGTACTGATGCCCTGCCTTGAGGTTCCATCCCCTTTGCTTCTTTGTATCATCAAAGCTTCATCTCCTCTGCCACTCTTGCCTAGTTTCTACTTCTCTTGGGGCTGTATAAGTCCCACCACCTTCTTTAGGTACATGCTTCTGGTAAGAAGGAGATGATGATCCGTGAAACGTGGAACTGGAGAAAGAAAATGGGGCACTTTCTGGATGGCTATAATTGTTAGCAAGTTCTTCCTAAAAATCAGGCTTAAATCTGCCTCTGTAATTCTCATCATTGCTCCTGGGTCTGCCCTCTAGGGACAAAAAGAATTGAGTCTAATCTTTCTTCCATATGACAACCCTTCAACATAACAATCATGTCTCTCACTTTTCTACTCTCTAGGCTAAAAATCCCCAGTTCTTTCAACCAAACCTCAGAGAACTTAGACATAAAACCTTTCCTCATTCTAGCTAATCTCCTTTGGATGTGCTCTCAACAAGGCAAAGTCCAGATATGTGATCACATCACTCCTAAAAACTATGCTTCCAAGAAGCATAATGAATGGCATAATAAATAATGAGCTAGCATCATTGGCAGGAAGACCTGAGTTCAAGTCTTATCACTGACACCTGTTGGCCGTGTGACCCCAAACAAGTCACTCTCAAGGGTCTAGGCACCTCTCCAAGACTAATTTGCAGAGAAGGTTCTGCTTTGCCTTGGCAGAAGGAGTTCTCCAGACTAGTAAAATCACAGGTGTGGTCCCCATCCCTATGTTTCTCTAATGTAACTAAAGATATCATTAGCTATTTGTCTGTCACATCACACTGACAACTTGTATTAAGCTGTGATCCACTAAACATCCCTGATGCTTTTCACACAAACTTCCATCTACCATGCCCATATCCCACTTCCACAGCCACCCTATACTCAGGAAGCAGGAGGCTTTTACTCATCCCTATTGAATTTCTTCATATTACCTTCATCCCAGTGCTCTGCCTTGCCAAGACCTTTTTGGATCCTGACTCTGTCATCTAGTGTGTTAGCTATTTCTCTCAGCTCTATGTCATCTGCAAAAGTGATTAGCATTTCATTTATACCTTTACCCAGGTCACTGATTAAAAGATATTGAATAGTAATGCTGTATTGGTAATAGGAATTTGAAGATCTTCCCTGCCCCTTAACAGGCCGAGTATAATCACATGGAGCCTGTGGTGGGAGGAGTTTGCTGAACGGGTGGAGCAGAAAATGAGTCAGAGCAGAGGGAGAGAGAGGACGCAGGCAAGGAGACAGCTAGGATTGTGAATGTTTGTTTGTGGGAAGACCCTGACAGGGGGAAGGCTTAGAGTTTATGGCAGTGTTATTGTGTATAGATTTCTTTGTTGCTATGATGGATTCAGTTTTCTGGTGTTGGGGGTCTGGTTTTTCTGGTGTCTGAATAAATGTTTTGCTTTTGTCTTCCATATGGACAGTCTGTTATATTTTGTGATTCAGCACTATTCCAGCATATTCATAGTTGCTATCAGTGCTGTGAATATTGCCTTGGTGATACAAAAGCCAACACAGATCCCTGGGGCACTCCACTAGAGACTTCCAGCCATGCTGATATTGAATGGTGAATGACTACTCCATCTTAAATCTTCACCTTCCCATGTTTTCTACAGGAATAACATGAGAAACTCTATCAGATGCTTTGGCAAAATTAAGGTGACTACATATATTGCACTGTCCTGGTGTATCAATTGAGTGACCCTACCAAATTAGAGAAAAAGACCCGCCTGATACAACTGGCCTTTGGAAAGCACCGCTTGCTTTGGCAGATGCTCACTAACCATCTCTATGAGCCATTCTAGAATTTTCCCAGAAACCAAAGTCAAGCTCACTGGCTTATAGTTTTCCCTTTTTTTTTTTTTTTAAACTCAGAACAAGATTTGCCCTTCTATAGTCTTGTGGCACCTTTTCCATTCTCCACAATCTTTTGAATACTCTGACAGTGATTTAGTGATCACAACCACCAGTTCTTTGGGTCCTCAATGCTCTGTTCCTCTGGGTCACATACCTAGGTATCTCCTTGCTTATCCTAGGTGGCAATCCCCCATTAGACTTCTTAATCTGTCATTTGCAAAGCAAAGATCATTCTCTTTGAAAGGAAAAATGCAGACAAAAGAAAAGCTGAGGAGTTCAGCCTTCTCTCTGCTGTCACCTGTTCACTAGAAAGCCTGCAGTCCTCCACTTAATAAAACCCTTTCTGTTATCAGGTTTCCTTGCCAACTTGAACTTATTTTGAGCTTTTGAGCTTTAGCACTCCCGATACTGCTTTCATAGGAACATACCATGCTCTTATATTTATGCTTCCATCATATATATATATAATATGTATATATGGGTATGTGTGTATGCATATACGAATATATACATACACACACATATACATGTACATATTTCTTTCAAAAATCTAATTTGAGTGATGAGTTCCGTGTGGATTCATGTCAGCATGTTCAGATAACTCTGGTCTTCCCTTCTCATCTGAAAGGTTTCCCTTTGTTCTCAATTTTATTCTTGAGAGCTTTCCATCTCTCCTCAGCTGACACCACCCCACCCCCATAGGATCCTACCTATCCTTCTTCTGAACCCTTTGAAGTCAGCTTTCCCAAAATCTTGGGTACATGTCAGACTATGCCTGACTTTCCTCTTCTTCTTTATCACAGATTCAATGACAGAGTGATCCCTTCCCTTCAGTGTTCCCACCATCTCCACCCTAGGAACCAGTTCTTTCTGTTAATGAGAATCAGATCCAGAATAGAATTTTTCCTTGTTGATTCTTGCACCATTTTTAATCGTTAAAGCAAATCAAGAAATCATTAGTTTCTCTGTTTTGAGGAGAGCTCAAGAAGATATTTAAATAAAGTCTCCATCACTACTCTATGATACTTTTGTGTTGAGCTCATAACCTATTTCCTGAACCCCTCATCTAAGTTCCTCTTTCTATCTATAGCATACTCCAATAGCAAAACAAAACAAAACAAAACAAAACACCTTTTCCTTCTCTTTTTATTGATATCACTCAGATGCTCTCTACCATGCTAGTTCTCAGACTTATACTTTCTAGTTCCCAGACTTCCTCTCTCTGGTTCCTGGATTTTTTCACATGAATGTATCTTCTTAGTACACAATGTTATCCCAACCCTATTCCCTTTGACCCATCTGACTTCTTTTGGATAAAGTATAATCTCCAAGCCATATTCCAGCCATGGGTTTCATCCCACCAAATCTCAGTGATATTTATGTGTTAGTTCCTCTGATTTGTTGCCTACATTTTGGACATTTGCAGAGATTTGACAGTTAAGGCCATCAGTTTCACTGTTTCTTTTCTTGAGTTTTGCCTCCTGTGAACTTCTGGGAATTCCAGCTGCTACTCTTCCATCTTTGTAGCCCCTTTGTAGCTTAAGGGAAATATATGGGCACTTTTATCCCTTCCCCACTCTTTTTTATGTAAAGGATTTTTACTGGATTTGCAAGATATTGGGCAAATAAGTTTTTTTTTTTACTAACCTTTGTTAGGTGTGCTCTATCCCTAACCAACAGCTTAGCATTCCATTATTTTAAGCTGTGGCACAGAAATCCAAATCCCATTCTCATCAATCCCTTCCTGAATCAACTTTTTTTTAATGTATTTTTTCTCTTCAATGAGCAACAATAAGGAAAACACAATCTACATCCTCTGTGGTTTTCAGTTTCTTGTCTAAGACACTGTAATCTTTGGCAATATTTTCTAAGTTCCTTTTAGCAGTATTGTACCCAAATGAACCACCAGAAGTGGAGGGTAGTAATTTGTTTTGACAGCATATGGAACATTCTCTGTTAAGTCCTGGTTACAACCCCTAAGAAGACAAGAGGCCTCATTACTGTTGCCATCAAGTCAATAAACAGCAGTCTCAGTAATCCTGGCCGGAAGTCATCAAACACCAGAAATATCTCTTCTTCACTGGATCTTTCCTGGGTAATCTTGATTCTGTGGCTATACTTTACCATTTCCATGTGGACAAGGAAATGCTTACCCATCAGAATTTCCAGCACCCCAGTCTTCAGAAAGAGCCTCAAATGTGTTTTATAGCCTAGTGTACATCTGTCCTCTGCCTTCTCTGCCTTCCCCATGTGACATTTCCCCTCTGCCACTTCAGTCAATCAATCGATTTATGAAGAACCTACTGTCTGCCATGCATTGTGCTAAGATTTCCACCCCCGCTATGGAAGCCCTATTGCTATGTTTTGCTTTTGTTTTTAGGAATATTTCACTGTTAGTCTACAGTGCGGAGAGGTATTCCCTGCATTCCTTCTCCTCTCTTCTAGGAAGAAAACAAATATAATCTTGGAGCATACATAAGTCAGTTGGCTGTGGCACAAATACAAACATTACAGAATCCGTGCAAATCACTGCAAAATTATCCCTGTTCTGATCCTGAGATATTCAGCCTTGTTTTTTTGACTACCCTTGGATGCTCAGGCTTCACTTTTACAACCCAATTTCTGCTTTTAACAACTGTACAATCAGACTCCACTTTCTTCCCTTTGTCTCCATAACTCTTAGCCACACCCTACTTCCTCTCCTTTTTCTCACAGACTCATCTTGCTTATCTTCCCTTGTCAACTAACCTCATTTTCCATTGAGTCCTTCTATGCTCCATTGAGCTCCTTAATCCTTCCTCACCTCCCCCACCCCCATTCATCCTCATACTGAGCTCTTCTTTTCCTATAATTGAAGATGTTCACCTTTACCTTATTCTCAAATTCTATCAAATTTATCTCTTTCAAATTCAGGTCCTGGCTTTTTTTGCAAGTCCAAATTCCTCAAAAACACCTACAAAATTTATTTCTCCTTATTCAGCTTAAGGCCTTGCTCCTTTTCCATTCTTCCTGCTACCTTTTCCCACAGGAAATAGACAGAAGAAGTAGCTGGACTTGGAAATTATCTATTTATCCTCAATTTCTCTCAAATTTCTCCTCTCCAGTTTCTCTTCAGTTTCCGACCTTCACAACTTTAAATTGCTCTAAATCACCTTCACAATATCCTCATCCTCACCTTTTATTCTTTGACCTGAACAAAGGGTTTCTTCAGGTAGTTGTTAAAACATTTCTTTCCTGTGTTTTAACAATGAATGTGTAAATACCTATTCCCTACTCTGGATCAAGTCATGGTGAGATTGAGTAAACTCAAGGTTAGTTCATAGTGAAGTAGCCATTAAAAAATATATATATATTTCATTTTTCCCCAATTATATGTAAAAATGCTTTTTTAACATTCTTTTGTGTTTTCAAATATAGTTCCAAATTCTATCCCTTCCTTCCTTCCCTCCCCACTTCCTGAGATAGCAAACAATCTGATATAGGTTATACATATACAATCATGTAAAAGATATTTCCATATTAATCATTTTGCAGGGAAGAAACTCAAACCAAAAAGAAAGAAAAAATGAAATATAGTCTGCTTCCATCTGTACTCAGACACCATCAGTATTTTCTCTGGAGGGGAATAGCATTTTTTATCATGAGTCCTTTGGGACTGTAATCATTGTAATGCTGAGAATAGCTAAGTCACTCAAAGTTGTTCATTGTACAAAACTGCTCTTATTGTGTGCAATGTTCTCCTGATTCTGCTCACTTCACCCTACATTAGTTCTTGTAAATTCTTCCAGATCTTTCTGAAAGCCACCTGCTTGTCATTTCTTATAGCACAATAATATTCCATTATAATCATATATCATAACTTGTTCAGTCATTCACCAGTTGATGGGCATCCCCTTGATTTCCAATTTGGAGCCACTATAAAAAGAGCTGCTATAAATATTTTTGCACAAATGGGTCCTTTTCATTTTTTTTTCATCTTTTTGGAATACAAAACTAGTAATGGTATTGCTGGATTAAAGGGTATGCACGGTTTGATAGCCCTCTGGGCAGAGTTCCAAATTGTTTTCTACAATGGCTGGATCAGTTCACAACTCTACAAACAACTCATTAGTGTCGATTCCAGTTTTTCCACATCTGCTCCAACAGTTACCATTTTTCTTTTTGTTATTTTAGCCATTCTGATAGGTTATGAGGTGGTACTTCAGAGTTGTCTTAATTTGCATTTCTTTAATCAGTACCGATTTAAACATTTTTTTCATATGACTATAGATAGTGTTGATTTCTTTGTCTAAAAACTGCCTGTTCATATCCTTTGGTCATTTATCAGTTGGAGAATGACTTGTATTCTTATAAATTTGATTCAGTTCTCTATGTATTTGAGAAATGAGGTCTTTATCAGAGATACTTGCCATAGATTTTCCCCCAGTTTTCTGCTTTCCTTCTAATTTTGGTTGCATTGGTTTTGTTTATGCAAAAACCCTTTAATTTTATATAATCAAAAAATCCATTTTATATTTCTCAATTTTCTCTATATCTTATTTGGTCCTAAATTCTTCCCTTATTCATAGATCTGACAGGTAAACTATTTAATGTTCCCCTAATTTGCTTATCACTCTTTATGCCTAAATCATGTATCCATTTTAAACCTTATTTTGGTATATGGTGTGAGATTTTGGACTATACTTACTTTCTGTCATACTGTTACCCAGTAGTTTTTGGCTTGGAACTTTGGGTTTATCAAACACTAAATTACTATGAACATGTTCTATGATATATTATGTACCTAATCTACTCTAGAAGTGGCCATTTAATGCCTAACTTCCCCAGAACATGGATAGTGTTGTCTTCCACTCATATCAGCCCCTCCAACTCAGTCTTCCGAGATTTGGAGAAGCACACTTACTGCCTTTCCATTTTTTCCCCCCATCTCCTATCTTTCTCCAGGCCATTTGAGTCAGGTTGTACAAATGACCTTGAGCTGCTTCTTCAAAAATTTCCAAAAGGTAAGGGGTAAGGGGCTAGATCCAGTTTTTGAGTAAGAGGGGGATCCCCAAAGACTCAGAAGAAGAGGAGCAGAACTTCCTATTACATATCAAATTAGAATCCGAGTAGTTTAGAACTAATACAACATTATAGGTCATTTAATCCAATGTCTTCTCTTTACATATGAGAATGCAAAGGATCAGAAAGGCTAACTGACTCATCCAACATCACACAGCAAATCAATCCAAGCTCTTAGATTAGAATTCAGTTCTTCTGACTCCTACTCAAGTGATATTTCCATCTTAACACATTATATAACAGATATGTGAATATATGTTACATATTTGTGTGTGTGTTGGCTAACTATTCTTTTTTTTTTTCTTGAGGGGAGAAGGCAAGGCAGTTGGGGTTAAGTGACTTGTCCAAGGTCACACAGCTAGTAAGTCTGATGCTGGATTTGAACTCAGGTCCTCCTGACTCCAGGACTGGTGCTTTATTCACTGAGCTTCCTAGCCGCCCCTAGGCCGACTATTCTAAGATTTTCCAAGTCAATGAGTTGTGTAAATGGTTAAAAAATAGCATTTGACATCCAGTATGAAATTCTGTCAGTGGAATGACATTAATCTTAGTGAAAGCAGGCATCTAAGAGGTTAAGTAAACTGATATCATTTATAGTAGAGAACTACAACTACTTTTAAACGAATGGATCAATTAGGAATGATAAGCTCAAAAAATATCTATGACTCCAGTTGGTAGAAAAAATATTGGGAAATTAGGACATCTCAAAAATATTTTCCCCTTAATAGTCATCCTTTCTGGCATTTTCCCACTGAAGAGCTCTCCTGTTCAATACTCACGTGGCGTGGCCATTTTCACAAAAACAGGATTCACAAGGTCTTCCAGTTGCTGTTTTTGTTCAAGAAGCTCTTCTATAGTTGTTTCTGGATGGAGCTCAAGCCACTCCGTTTTGGCCCGGCAGGCACTAATGAGCAAGTTCTATAAGAGGAAAAGGGGATTTTTAATTCTACTTACTAAATGGTCAACAACTCAAACTCCCATTGGAAACCACCCTAGGAAACCTCCAAATAGTGTTGCCAGGGAAACAGCTGTCCCTCTCATAACTGGAGGTGGTAGTGACCGGTGTCAAATCACGTGACCATAATAACGACAGCTGATATTTATATAGTGCTCTGAGGTTGGCAAAATACTTTATATTATCTCATTTGATTCCCCACAACAATCTGGTAAGTCCTATTATTATTCTACTTGAAAGATGAGGGAAACGGTGTATAGGGATAAGGGGGAAATCACATAAAAGAGGGAAATTTTTAGAGAGGTTGAATGACTTACCCAAGGTCATTTACTGTATTTGCATAGGTGGGAAAAGGGGATGACCAGGATGAAATTTGGAAGCTCTGCCTTCTGTCTTGCCTATTATCACCATCCCATCCACCCTGAGTAACTTCCTTTTATTCCAAAAAAAAAAAAATATATATATATATATATATATATATATATATATATATATTTAAAAGGCTCCTTCTGTTGTGAATTTTGTTGTTCAGTAATTTTCAGTCATGGTTGATTCATTGTGACCCCATTTAGTGCTTTCTTGGCAGAGATCCTGGAGTGGTTTGCCATTTCCTTTACCAGCTCATTTTACAGATGAAGAAATTGAGGCAGAGTTAAGTGACTTGCCCAGGGTAACATAGCTAATAAGTGTCTGAGGCTGGATTTGAACTCAGGGAAATGAGTTGTCCTAACTCCAGGCCCAGTGTTCTATCCACTGCACTACCAACCTGCCCATTTTGTTGTGAAAGATGAGATTAATCAGTTAGTTGAGTCAAATATTTATTAGGCACCAACTATTTGCCAGTCACTGTGCTAAACCTGGAGATACAAAATGAACCATTGAGTAAATCAATCAAGTCACACAATCCTCACTCAAAGTAAAGATAAGATACCCTAATATTATTCCTTAATAAGATGAAAACAAGTCTTGGTCAATGAGTAAAACAATTAAATTAATTGGGAAATGTCTTGGGAACTACTGGAGCACGCTGAGGAAGGAGACTTACTCCTGCTTCACAGATTGTCTAGAAAATAAAAAGCCAGTTCAGAATCCAGGTTATTAAAAAGCATCCGTCAGAGATTTGGGTTCCAGCAAGCAGCAAATGAGGAGAGTGCTCCATCTAAACTCCCTAAAAAAACTCCAAAGAAAAAATACTTGGGAAAAAAAAAAAAGAACACTTGGCCTTTGGCCTTGGTCTCCCTCTCTTCCTTCCTCCTCCCCCCACCTCTACCTTGGCAGGAGAAGGGCCTTCTCAACTTCTGAGGTCCTATGGGATTCCTATCTTCCCACTGGCCTCCTAGCAGGATCTCTGGAACAACTGAGAGCAATGACTGTTACCAGGGGCCAAGGAAGACTAGATTAAGATTCAGCTCTACAAAGAGCCCAACAGAAAAACTAAACCATATCTAAAAAGCAGTATGTTGAAGACTTCCGGGATCTGAGTTACTCCTTTGGCATACATGCTCTCTGAGCTTGAATCCACTTTCCCTTGGACTCTGTATGGATTTGTGGGAGAAAGAGTGTATTATAAGCTTTTGGAGGGATGCTTTATACAAACTTTTCTTACTGCTTCATCTCAATAAATACTCTTTCCTAAAAACAAATAACACATGCCAAATTTGCAGGAGCTAGGAAGGGAATAGAGTATTTTCAATAAAATTACATGTGAAAAGAAGCACTATTCTGTGCTAACACAGTTTAGGATCAGAACCCATCTGCAAAATGGAATGGTGGAGATGTAAGATGGAGACAGGGGTGACAAAGTCAAAAACAGTGCATTTGGATTCAGTCAAAATCCCTGCTGTCTTACTGAATAGTTATGCTATTAATTAAATATTTAAAATTAATCAACAAAGCAAAAGCAATTAATTTAAGTACAGGGTCTGGCACATGGGAGGTGTTTAATAAATGTTTACTGATGAATTATGTATGGGAATTAGCTACTCTTTTGTCTGTTAGCTTTCCTCTTCTTTTAGAAGGGCATAATAATGTATAATTTGCTCTACCAACCCCACAGGACTATCTCATGGATTAGATGAGATAAAAAGTGATATCATTCTATCAGTGGAAATGATACTAAATACAAGACATGTCCATCTGCTTTGCTGCTGCACCCAGGGGACCTTTCTATCTACTTTTGGCTGAAACTTTCCATATCCATGATCCTCCCCATGAGAATGTGAGCTCCTTGAAAGCAGAGACTCTCTTCCTGTTTAATTTGCACCCCACACATGACTTGCTTAATAAATGCTTTATTCTAAGAAAAAAATATAAAATTAAAAAACAAATAAATGCTTTATTCATTCATTTGTTCATTCATGAAGTAATTCGTGAAGTAGTTCATATACATCAAGATCTAGGAACATGGGGGTTCTCAGAATAAAAGCAAAGCAAAATACCTTGTCTTCCTTGTTCATCTTTCCTGGCGCCTTCTCTGGATCTGTAATGACTGCCTGGATCTTTGCAATGGATTTTTTCAGAGCCAGGTGAGCAACTGAAAAAAAAATACAAATTAAAAGTGCAATTTAAAAAGACAACAACAACACCTTGTCAAAAATCTACCCTGCTTGCCACCTTGTTCTTCATAGAATTTCAGCAAAGAGACTTCTTAATCAAAAGGCACTTATTTATTCAGCTCAGTGCCTCAAATGTTTATTGTCTCCTAGGCTCAGTTGCTAGGTACTAGGAATGCAGGGTTGAAACAAGAGATATAGCCTGTCCCCAAGAAGTCAATCATTTCACAGAATAACTGCCATGCGCTCAGTAGTATTCTAGGACGAGGACTTAACAACCCGATAGATAAATGTAAGAAATGATCCTTTATCATGAGAAGCTTATCATCTACTAAGACAGCGATTCTTTTCTTACAATTTCTATTTTACCCTCTGGTTCTAGAATATCAGGGCAGTTCTCCTTGATAATTTTTTGAAAGATGATGTCTATGTTCTTTTTTTGATCGTGGCTTTCAGGTAGTCCAATAATTTTTAAATTATTTCTCCAGGATATGTTTTCCAGGTCAGAGGTTTTTCCAATGAGATATTTCACATTGTCTTCTAGCTTTTCATTCTTTTGTTTCCATTTTATAATTTCTTGATTTCTCATAAAGTCATTAGCTTCCCTTTGCTCCAATCTAATTTTTGCAGAATTATTTTCTTCCATTTCATCAATTCTGCTTTTTAAAACATTCTTCTCCTCATTGACTTTTTGGACTTCTTTTGCCATTTGGGTTAGTCTATTTTTTAAGGTGTTATTTTCTTTAGTATTTCTGTAGGTCTCCTTTAGCAAGTTATTAACTCATTTTTCATGATTTTCTTGCATCACTCTCATTTCTCTGCCCAATCTTTCGTCTACTTCTTTTACTTGATTTTCAAAATCCTTTTTGAGCTCTTCTATGGCCTGTGACCAATTCATATTTTTCTTGGAGGCTTTTGATTTAGGAACTTTGACTTTGTTGTCTTCTTCTGGTTGTATGTTTTGATCTTCTTTGTCACCAAAGATTCTATAGTCTGACTTTTTTTTTACATTGTTTGCTCATCTTCCTAGCCAAATACTTGACTTTCTAACTCTTTGTCAAGGTAGCACTCTGCTTCCAGTGGGGATGGGGGTAGGGGTGGGTATACTGTCCCAGGCTTCTGGGGTTTTGTATCAGTCACTGGATCCCTCACAGTCTGTGGGCCCAGTGCTCTAGGAGCAGCTACCAGTGCTGCTGCCACCGCCACCACCACCCCTGGGCTGGGGCCAGACCTCACTCTTTTTTCACCCCGGTCCCACAGAGTTCCCCACTGACCTTCCACACTGTCCTTGGCATTTGTGGGTTAAGAAGTCTGGACACAGCTGCCAGCAATTCAGGCCCCTGAGGCCTGCTGGACTGTGCTCCTAGCTGGGTGCAATATATCCTTCCTGTCAACTTTCCAGGCTGTCTTGGGCTGGAGATACGTTTCACTCTGTCATTTTGTGTCATTCACTCTAGCAGCATTAGAATCTGTTTAGAGTCATTTTTTACAGGTATTTGGAAAGGTTTAGAGAATATCTCAAGCAAATCCCTGCTTTTACTAAGCCACCTTGGCTCCACCCCCCTCAAGATAGTTATTCTTTTTAAAAAAAATTATTTTAATAACCAGAAGCAACAAACAGTAATGATAATAACTGATATTTAGATAGCATTTTAGATCTACAAAACACTTTTTGTAAACATTATCTTATTTGATCTTTATAACAACCCTGTAAAACGTGTACTATAGACATCATCATCCCTTTTTACAGATAGGGAGAATGAGAGAGTGAAAGAGAGTAAGGAACTTGCTCATGGTCCCACTGTTAAAAATTTTCAGGAGAAAGGGGCATTTAAGCCCAGGTCTCTACTGACTCTAAATATGTAATAGAAAATAATGGAAAAATCATAAATAAAATTATAAACATAACATATTATTATATACATTTTAAGAAAGAACATTGATCTAACTAACAAAGAAAAAGTTTGTTCTGTGTCCTACAGAAATTAAGTATAGGAAGGAAGCTTAGCAAACATCTAGCCCAATCCATACATGAAAGGAATCACCATTGTAACTTACACAACAAATGGCTGTTCAGCCTCTTCTTTTTTATTAAATATTTTATTTTCCCTCAATTACACATAAAAACAATTTTTTTTACATTCACTGGGTTTTGTTTGTTTTGAGTTCCAAATTCTATCCCTTCCTCTCTCCCCTCTCTCCTCTCTGAGATGGTATGCAATCTTTACAGTGGAAGAAATTGAGGTATCAGGCAGTTAAGAGATTTGCCCAATCATACATCTAGTATCTTCTACTAAGTATCTGAGGTGGGATCTGAATACAGGTCTTCTTGACTCCAAGGCCTTATCTACTATACCATGCTGCCTCTAAAGGAAACCTTCTGACTTTAAGTCAAATAGAGAATTAGGAAAATAATTAGGAGCTTTCTAACAAGAAGAAGGAGCTCAGAAGACAGTATAAATGCATCTGGGCTATTTAGCTGTTCTATGTTCCAAAATAGCCTGGACTCTGGAGGCTAAGACTCTAGGAACTGAGACGGCACTCTCTTTATGGAGAAAAAGAACCTGGGTTTTTTTTTCCTAGTCCATTGACTGGGTATAAGAGATGCCTCCCTGTCTTTGAAAGACTGTTGAAGCTCTTTTTGGGGTCTAAGCTAAAAAAGAAAAGAAAGAAATCACCCCTCTTAAGTGGTAGCTGAGGACTCCAGTTGAAGCCCAGTGGGTATCAGCAAAGATGTGATGCAATGTCTGATGGAAAGCAGGGATAAAACATTACTATAAACATCAGTGCCCATTGGGATGCAGGCCCACAAGGAGCAGTGCACCAACAGAAGCCACTACCAGCCCTATGTCAAACAGATAAGCTGCCTTTCCACACGTGTACCCTGGACACACACATTCCCTAAGTATACACCCCTCCACATGGGTACTGTGGCCACACACGTTACTGATCTTTCTGTATCCATCATCAATATGTGCCCTGGCCACAAGCTCTCCACACATGTGCTCCTGATACATGATCATCATTGCCAATGATGGCATATAAATTGGTGGGCGTGTGCCAAGTTTATGGGAGGAAAACTCCATTGCTACTATTCTGATTGTTATTTTATTAAATGCTTTTGCTCCTGACTCCTTCTGACTAATGAAAGTAAGCAAATTGGGGGTTGCAGGCAGAAAAGAGTTCATCAGGGAAGGGGATAAGCATTTATATAGTACCTACCAAGTGCCAAGCACTGTGTTAAACACTTAACAAATATCTCATTTGATCTTCACAATAACTCTGAGAGGTATGTGCTATGATTATCCCCATTTCTCAGTTGAGGAAACTGAGGTAAACAAAGGTTGGGTGACTTGCCCAAGGTCACACAGCTAGTAAGTGTCTAAGGTTGGATTTACACTCAGGTTGTCCTGATTGCAGGCCTAGCACTCCATCCAATGAGCCACCTTGTTGCAACAGCCACAGATTTGAGTAAATGAAAAGTCACAGAACATCTTGATCCTGGTATTACTTTACTAGGTAGACCATGTGAAAATAGGAGCACTCCAAGTACTATAACAACCTTATTATATCAATAGATACAGAAAAATCCTTCATTAAAAATATAGCACTCATTTATGCTAAACACTAAAAAGCATAGGCTTTTTTAGGTATAGGAATGAAGCAATCTTTTCTTAATAGATAAAAATAATTTCTATAAAATCAAAAGGTAACATTATCTATGATGGAGAAACACTGAAAATATTCTGAATGGCTCTGTAGTGAAGCAAGGATGCCCACTAGCTCCATTATTTATTAACATGATACTAGAAATGTTAGCACTGGCAATAAGATGAGAAAAAGAAATTAGTGAATGAGGACTGGAAAAAAGGAGCCAAAGCATCTCTATTTCTGGATGATAATATGATTTTCTTAGAAAACCCTTAAGGAAGAAGAGATATATAGATAAATAACATTTGAAATAACAACAAAATGTATTAAATAACTGGAAGTTAAACCAAGAACACAATGTATAGGACAAAAGGGGGGAAAAAAATCTTTATTCAACTAGAATTGCTAGGGGAAAGTAGATAGCAGGTTGATAGAAAATAATCTTAGCTAAGCATCTGTAATGCCATGCACCAGCAGATTCCCAAAAGAATGCTACTGTGAACAGCTTTTAGGGCTCGGATTACACAGTATAGTGAACACTCTGTTTATTCCATTACAAATCAAAGACAAACATTCACAATATATCACAATACAATATTCACAACATTACATCTTATCACAGAAAATGGCCACACAGTTTCCACTACAGCGGCCACAATATTTAGAACAAGGAACAAAAGAATACTTAATCATTCAGTCAATTCACAATACAATACTCAAACTTCCACTAATGGGGCAAATCAATACTTAATCAATCAATTCACAATACAGTAATCATGGGGCAAATCAATACTTAATCATTCAATCAATTCACAATAGAATAATCAAACTTCCACTCATGGGGCAACCATTAATTTAATCAGTCACTATTCTAGATTCACAATTATTAAATATCATTAATCACAAATATGGTAATTAGAAAAACCACACAAACTCTCCACCCTTCGGTGTCCAGCAAACCTCAATTTTATCCAAGGGGAGGCCTTTTCTTCATCTTGACTCTGGGTGGTCTCTCTGATTCCCCAGCTCCCCTTCCATGGTCCTGGCTCCCTCTTGAATCCACCAAACAGTCACCTGGATTCAGAAGCAGACAGCTCCCAGGTCTTCATCCAGTCCTCAGGGCAGTCCTTGGCACACACTGAAGTTCACAGGGTCCAGCACATCTCAAACTCTTCACTACTTCTCTTGCCTGGAACTCAAGGATCAGCCAGGCCACAAACAAAGTCTTATCCTGGTCATGCTTCTTCAGTCCTCCAGCACTTCAGCTGGCCCTAGGACACAGAAGGAATATTGGCCTTCCAGGCAAGCCCTCTCAGGCTTCCGGGTGGCCTTCAACAGATTCTGATCTCAGGAAAACTCCATCTCAGTTCTCAGTCAGCTTCCAGAGGCTGGGAAAGAAACTTTCTCTCTCTCTCTTTCTCTCTCTCTCTCTCTCTCTCTCTCTCTCTCTCTCTCAGCCAGCTTCAGTCTCCACGATTCTTCCTTCACTCAAAGCAACATTCCAATTCTGTCTCTGTCTCTGGAATTCTCGCTTATATACACACACTGGCCTCCTGTCTCAGCCAATCCCCGTCTTTCACATCAACAGAGGAGTCACATCCTCTCAATAGTGGGACAGAGTTCGCACCTTCCATACTTAGCCCCATACTAAGTGCTAAGTATCTGCTAAACTCATTGCTATTACAGCATCATATCCTAAATTGTATTACACATACATTAAACACAAGAAATTCAAAACAGATAAGCAAAATAAACAGGAAAAAACATCCATTTGGAGAATGGAAAGTTATACCTCTCATAATCATGACTAATGGGCAAGGTAAATTCATTAGCTGTGACACTGAGTATTTTTTTTAAAACAAAATAGGCAACTTTGTATTTTTAAAAATTCATTTATAAAAATAAAATAAATGCAGGTAGACTAAAAAGGAAAAAAAAAGAGAGAGACCAGGAAAAAAAACTTTACACAAAACATCTGTCAGATTTTTATGTCTGACATTCAAAATTTAGAGAAAATTAATACAAATCTAAATAATTATAAGCTATTTCTCAAAAGATGGTGAAAGAATATGACTAGAACAAAAAGGAAGAAATTAAAATTATCAACAATCATTTTAAAACAGAAATGATTAATAATCAGAGAAGTATAAATTAAAATACCAATGGTATCATTTCACACATAAAAGAATGTCAAAATTAGTGCAGATGTAGGAAAACCAGCATTAATTTGCTGTTGGAAAAATTGTGAACTGATACAATTATTTTGGAAAATAATTTGAAATTTTCTAAAAAAAAAAAGTTAAAAAATTATTTATAATCATTGTCCCAACAATCTCACTATTGGGTTTATACTCAAAGGAAGTTATTGATATCAGTAAAAGCCCAATCTGTACCAAAATATTCATAGAAACCCTGTTTGTGATAGCAAAGAGGGGGAAACAAACTATGCACCTGAAGATTGGGAACTGGCTGAAAAAAGTGTGTGTATAAGTAGACTACATGAATATAGTAGAATATTAATGTTCCAGAAGGAGTGATAAATATGAAGAATTTTTTTAAACGGGAAAACCTGAAGTGACCTGTCCTTTCTTTTAACAAAGAGCAAACTACTAAAATGTAATATATGTATATGTTAGTCACCATCACCCTATAAGGAAGTTGATCCTTGGAGGGAATGTATATCAGTGTTTTATATGAAATATTGAAACAGAATATGTTGTTATTGTTGTGCAATCATCTCAGTTATGTCTGACTCTTTGTGATCCCATTTGGGGTTTTCTTGGCAAAGATACTCGAGTGGTTTGCCATTTCCTTTGCCAGTTCATTTTACAGATGAGGAAACTGAGGCCAATGGGGTTAAGTGACTTGCCCAGGGACCCACAGCTAGTAAATGTCTGAGGTCAAATTTGAACTCTGGTTTTCTTGACTCCAGGCCCTGTGCTCTATCTACTTCACTACCTGGCTGCCTTTTTAAAACAGGATATATCAACTTCAAAATCAGAAAAATTTATTTTCCATCTCTTTGCTCTTTCGAAAAAAGCCTCATACAGAGTTGTCATGGGAGAGCTAATCTTGCTCCTGATTCCTTTTCCTTCTGCCTATTTCCACTGTCTCACTAAACTTACTACCCACTTTTATTACCCATAAACTTCAAATACTTGGCTATACCATCCAGCCACCTTATTACATAACTTAAATATTTGGCATAGATTTGTAGTTTCATGATTTATGTGAAATGTGCCTTCATTTCTTTGAGTAAAAGGGGTTTTTATAAAGGTCAAATAAACAGACACACACATAGAGGAAAAAATCCACAGTGTTAGGAGTTTATGTTACATCTTCTAGTTCTGCTACTGGCCAACTTAGAAACTTTTGAAGTTCTTTATGACCTCATAGAACTAGCCTTGAATCAATCCATTTGACAATGTCACAATGCTCCCCAAGTTACCACCGCCCTGGCTCAGAAAATTATAGCTCTCATCTGAAACGCTATGACTGAAATATCATGCTATTTAAAATGGACGTAAAGTATTTCATTGTGAATTTTAAGGATTTTTTTCTGCTCAATCTCTGACATGGCCTCTAGCACAAACAAGGTCAACTCACCATAATTTTTTTTTTCCCAGCTGGAAAAAAAAAACAAAAACATGTTCATTCAAGGCCTGTCTCTGGTCATTCCTCTGTGGTCTGTCTGCTTTGTCAAAGAGAGCTTCTGCATTTGTGCTAGAACAACCTGGGCAAAGGTTGGATGGGAGATTTTTCCAGGGGAAGTAGACTTGATGCAGCTGACGCCTCCATCTTCTAATTCGCCTTGCTCTCTGGACCAGCTGGGCTACAATTTTTGGAGTTGTGCCAGCCTCTCTTATATTTTAGTGGAAACTCTCTTTGTAATCCTGACTCTTTTATCTGGACATTATCTTTGGACCCAATGGAAGAAACACACAAGGAAGGTGAAGTAGTGATGGAAATTTTTAATGAAAATGTTATATAATGTATGTATACATATTTGCAAACATCTCAAGAATGCAAATGATTTGGAGCACGTCGTTCTAAAAATGGGTTATCCTGACTATAAGTCAATCTTATGTTGGGAAAATCCCCACCAGCAGTTCTTAAGTTGATTGTATATAATTTGCCAAGAGAGAATATTATTTTGGGAAAGTAAAAGAAGCCCCCCGGACAGATCATGTGTTTGCATGTGCTATCCTATGATTTTCTTGCATTGTGCCCTGAGATTTTTCAGCAAAGGGTGACATTTTACAAACACACACACACACACACACACACACCAATCAAATACACAATGGATAATTTTGTCTCTAAGGACTAAAACTCAGATACATATATATATGTGTGTGTATATACATATATATATATATGTGTGTATGTATATTTATATATATTTCTTGCATCTGCCAGTGGGTTATTTGCAATATGCTATTGTCCCTAATCTATCTCATAAGAATAATACTGATTAAGTACTCTGTTCTTTCTCAACAGAAAAGGTCACAGTACCACAGTACCATTTCATAACAACTCACACCCATTACACAATACTTTGTTTTTACAAACAACATCCCAATAAGGTCAGCAGTGAAAATATATTTTCTGCATTACACAAAGGAGGTAACTAAGACTCAGAGAGTTTAAATCATTGATCACAGAACTATTTGGCAAGACTAAGTATAGAATTCAGATCTCCTGACTGCCAATCCAGACCTGTTTCCACTAGAGCTGGGGTTCTTAACCTTTTTTTTTTTTTGCCTCATGGACTCCTTTGGCAGTCTACTAAAGCCTCAGAATAAACTTTTAAATGTACAAAATTTAAAATTAAATATACAATATGATTACAAAATAAATCAATTATATTATAGTTCTAAAAATATATTTAACAAATGTTTATGGATCTCAGGTTAAGAACTTCTGCTCAGAGATAACATAGCAAGATTTAGTGTATAGAGAAGTGGCCCAGAGCCCAGAAGACTTGGTTTCCAGGCCTGTCTCTAACACATACTGAGAGTATGACCAGAGGCAAGTCACTTAATTCCTCTTCCTCCAGCAAAGTGTCTAATAATGTAGGCTGCAGAACACTTACTGATCGACATGCAATGGTTGAAATCACAAATCTACCCCTTTCCCCAAAAAAAAGTATTGAAAAAGATTATGCATTGCAACTTATAGTCTTAACTCTCACTATTTTATAAAAGGTCCAGGCACTGCAAACTTTTTTCTCAGAGAAAATAAGAGTTCAAGATGTATCCTAATGCTAATATTAGCATATTTAATTTTCTTTCTGGGGGAAGAGGTATAGGATAGAGGAGGGGGAGAATCGACTTGTGATTTCATTGGTGTAAAGCGAAGGTATCAAAGAGCAGGCCTATACTCTCAAGTGTAGCCTGGGCCAGATTAAAATGTAATTGGAAAACATTTCTAAATTAATAATTAAAATTTTTAATAATTTAATTAATAAAATATAATAGAACATAAATAATTATATGCTGTTTTCCAAGTCAATATGTGACTGCAGGCAGCCTTATATATAGTTTAGTGGCCCCCCGCCTTTATTTCTAGTGTAAGGAACTCCCAATGAAGAAACTCCTTCTACCAATGTAGACTGCCACACTGGTGGTCTTCATGAGATTCCTGGTGCACTGAGAAATCACATGTTCTATCAGGCCTTTAGGATTCTCAAGCAAGTTTCCTATACATTTATAGAAGCATATAAATACCTAAATATAAAATATTTAATTTAGAAATTATTTAAATTAACTTGACTGGCAGAAATCATGGCAACTTTTTTTAACTAGGACACAGACAAAAAAAAAATTCACTACCAAAGGTTCTTACTTTGCAAAACTTATTAACTCAAAAAAAATTGACTCTTCCCTTCTCCTCCACCTTCACCCTCTGACTCTTTTCCTCCTAACCTCCTTTTCCTCTCCCTCCAAACTATCTCACCAAGGTCACGATGCCAGCTCCCTAAGCCAAACTTGAAACTGAGATTACAGAAGGCCACAGGAGAGAATTCCAAAAATTTTACCAGCCTATTGGGCAACATTTATCTTGTCTAAACTTCTCATTCTACTATGAGAACTGGGTTTCAGGAACAATAAGTGAGTTGCCTAAGGTCACATAGCTAGTAAGACCCACAGCCAGAACCAAAACTCAGGTTTCTAAATGAGTACTAAGGGTAGACAAAGAGGGTGGCTTACAACACCTAGAGCTGGTAATTGTAGGGAAGGATCATCTCTTGTACATTACTCTGTAAAACGTACACGATTTTAATGCCAAAAATTCCACTGAAGGTATTTATTTTGGAATAAGTCAAGTTCAATGTATTACAGTAGTCTTAAAAACTGAAGAAAATATGGCAGCAGAATTTTTAAACACGATGTCAGGGAAATTCAGTTTCCAAACTTTGTGCTCCAAATGCCTCATCCCAGTTCCATATGTCCAGTGCCCTTTCCATTATACTATATTGTCTCTTTATATTTTTAGAAATACAGAACATCTTGATCTTTCACCAGTTGTTATTTCAATAACCAAAAATGGTTCTGAGGGGTGGAAGAGAATCCACATCTACTTAGACCCAAATTCTGCCCTTTCTAGGTTAGTCTCCCTTCACCTTCATTTCTTTAAGTTCTGTGGGTTTTTATAGGCTAAGTTTCAGGGGTGGGGAACCTGCGGCTTCAAGGCCACATGTGGCCTTCTAGGTCCTTGGGTATAGCCTTTTGACTAAGTTCAAGTTTTACAGAACAAATCTTTTTATTAAAGGAATTTGTTCTGTGAAATTTGGATTCAGGCAAAGGGCCGCACTTGAGGACCTGAGGGCCTCATGTGACCTCAGAGCAACATGTTCCCCACCCCTGGATCAGTCGGACATGCCCAAGAGTGGGCCTTTATGCCTCAATAAGTTCTGTCTCTGCTTCAATTTCCTCTGCTTCAATTCTAAGCTATAAGTAGGGAAATTCTCTTCTCAGTGTGGATGGCGAGACATGTTCACTAAGTGCCCTCCTAATGATGAGATTCTGTAATTCTGTGATTTGGGGTAAATGGGGCTTTGAAGCAGAGAGCAGAATTTTAGATGGCACAGAGAACATGTATATTCCTCTTGAGCTTTCCTTTTCCCTAGATAGTACTAGGCAGTGTGGAGTATTGGTAGGCTGGACTTGGGGCGAAGAAAAGCCTAGGTGCCGATCCCACGCCTGGCAGCATTTCCACAGCTATGTGCTAGTCACAACCATTTTTGTACCTCAGTTTCTTTACCTATAAGAATGAAGGTTGACAATCTAGGGGATTCTCCTTTGGGGTGGAGGTGGGTTGGAGAATGTAAAGAACAGCATGCCTTCCCTTCTACATTCCCTTCAGAATGACATGTGGTCTAGAAAACTGAAGACTAGGGAGGGAACATATCATTAGAGTCTGAGTTCCTATATGCACAAACAGATTAGGTTTGGTGTCCAGAAAGAAAAATGTTTTATGCTATTGGTTGTTTCTTTCTTTTAGCCAGAAGATAATTTTTCCTCAAATGGTGATCAACAAAATCAGTCCATTTATGACACTGACCAAATCCTCCGCAGGTTAATGTCAACCACATCAATGCTGACAAAATACCTAAAGGAAGTATCCCACCATCCCTCCAAAAAGTCGAAACACAGAAGAAAATCAAAGAAAAAAAGGGATGGAGACACACTTGACTGGAGCTGCCAAATGTGATCACACATTAATTCAAATCTCTCCAGTATAGATCTTTTAGAAGAAAACTATTGAAAGAGAAGATTCTTTTTTTGGATAAAAAAAAAATTTTGTGGCCTTTGTCATATTTTTTGCCACATTTGTGAGACCTATATTCATGAGTTCTGCATAGAGAAGTCATTTCTGCTCAGTTAAAAAAAAGCATTATATGAAGTACAGAAAAATCTAATACTATCATTGCTATGTATTTCTGCTCTTCTTTAAATGATGAAGTATTAGGAATTAAATAAAGAATTTCTGTAGAACAGCATCTTAGCTTGGTGTTCTAGTAAAGCTCTGAATTGAGTAACACTTATGGACATTTTTTTAAGCTTTCCTGAGCAAATTCTGTGACTATCTAAGCCCTGTCATAGGAGGAGGATACAAACACTGGAGCATAAAGTGAATAAGTGTTTACTAGTATAAAGTAGAAGAGCTCAGTGGGAGTCTAATGAGCTATGCACAATGCAATCCATTACACCAACTTCCCTACCTGGAGGTCCAAAGCACTTCATACTCCTTACTCAAACACAGCCAGGAAGGAAAATAGATTGATTTGGCTAATTAGTATATTTTATTCTATACACCTAGTTTCAGCTCAGCAACAGTTAAAAGACCCACAAAGTAAGAAGAAAGGAAAGAGTCACTGAATACTTCCATATGCTCCAAAGTTGGGAAGTGGGAGAGGGAGGTGTGGGGGTTAGGCAAAGCATGCTGTGCATGCTCCTAAGTGGTAGCTTCTCACTGGCCTGTCCCTTATTACACTTATAAGGGCACCACCCTTGGAGCTGAGTGTGCCTGTTCTGGTCCCGTGGAGCTGGTCATGTATGCTTGGCTCAAAGGGATGGGAGATGGTCAAAGATGATTGGCAACTGATTGAGGAAAAGCCACTCAATAGGCTGTAAAAGGAGAGAACAAAAGCCCCTCTCTCCCCTCATCTCTTCCCTCCCTTCCCTCTCCTGTCTCTCTTCTGTCCCTGTCTCAGTATCTCTTTGTTTTCTTTTCTTTCTCCCTTCTCTCTCTCTTTCTCTCTCTCTCTCTCTCTCTGACTCTGCCAGCTCTCTCCTTTGTACTTCCAGTAAGAGAAGGAAAAGAATTAATAAATGGAATTATACCTTATTGACCAACTCAAAATTTAGAGGTTCTTAAGAAGTGTAAAAAAACAATCTGTCATTATCAATCATAGAGTTTATTCACAAAAAGGAAATAAAATGGATTTCATAACTAAATAAAGTACATTTTTCCATTCTAATCATCATAATAAATAAGACATTTTTTTAAAGTACTGCAAGTCTTTAAATCATTGTTTCCATTCTACCTCCAAGGTTTGTTGTGAGGATGAAACGAAATAATATTCATAAAGCACTTAGCACAATGCCTGGCACATAGCAGTCATCTGATAAATGTTGATTCCTCAAGTTTCCCCTTCCATTCTTAGTCAAACTATGTAAGTATTGTCGTTATTCAGTCATGTCCAACTCTTTGTGGCCTTTTTAGCCTCCGCTAATCTGAAGTCTGCCCAAGCTCATGTTTGTTGCTTCCATGACATTATCTATCCATCTCATCCTCTGCCATCCCCTTCTCCTTTTCTTTTCAATTATCTCCCAACCTCAGGGTCTTTTCCAATGAGTCCTGTCTTCTCACTACGTAGCTGAAGTATTTAAGTTTCAGCTTTAGTATTTGTCCTTCCAATGAATAGTCTGATTTAATTTCTTTAAGTACTGACTGATTTGATATCCTTGTTGTCCAAGGGACTCTCAAAAGTCTTCTCCAGCACCAAAATTTGAAAGTGTTGATTCTGTAGCACCAGCTTTTCTTAAAGCCCAACTCTCACAGCCATACAGTGATACTGGAAAAAACATAGCTTTGACTATACAGAACTTTGACAGCAAAGTGATGGCTCTACTTTCTATTATTTTCCTTCCAAAGAGAAAGCACCTTTTTATTTCATGGCTGAAGTCACCGTCTGCAGTGGTCTTTGAGTCCAAGAATAGAAAACCTAACACTGTTTCCATTTCTTCTCTGTATTTGCCAGGAAGTGATGGGACCAGTTGTCAAGATCTTAGCTTGGTTTGTTTTGCTTTGTTTTATGTTAAGCTTCAAGCCAGCTTTCACATTCTCCTCTTTCACACTCATCAAGTCATGGTGGATGGCCCAGAGAGGCAGAGAGAAATCATATACACAAGCAGAGAGAAATCTCACACACACACACACACACACACACACTCACACACACACTCATACACACACACACCCACCACCACCACCACACCAGTCTTCCTCAACCTTCTGCCAAGAGGCAAGGAGCAATGCCCTGTCAAGAGCTAGGTTCTTCTTCCAAAGCTGGCTCTCTTCCGCTTCCTACCTTGACAGACTCCTCAGAGACAGGGTCTTACTTTTTAAAGGATACCAAAGGCATGACTAATTCTTTTACCAGGCAGAAGCTAACCACCCTATAATTCCATTGAATTTAATTTAGATTAGAGAACTATTTAATTTAATTTAATTAGAGAACTTCTTCATGTCTTCTAAAAGAACCAGTAGAGTGTTAATACAAATATAAATACTTCTTTACACTTTAAGACCTTAACTCTTCTTGTCTCTGGTACCTGCCCCTTACATTCTATAATTTTATCACGAAGGCTGGAGGAACTCAAAACAATGGACCTCCTGATCAGTACCTCCACATTATGAAGATAATTGATCCTCTGCCCCAGATAAAAGGGATCTCTCCCTCCTCAAATACTTTTTCCTTTCATAATTTGTTCAGCATTTATCTTGAACAGATAGGGTGTTTTCAATTTTCTGCTGTAAGAAAAAGAAGAGCTATGAATATTTTTGTACTGGTAGTACTTCTCTTTCTTTTTATTGCAGTATTCTCTCCTCACATTTCCTTAGAACACTGTTTGGATTTATCCTTTGTCACTATCACATTCTACCATATATAACAGTGACCTGCATATGTGCCCCATTCACCAATAAGGTTATAATCTCCTTGAGAGCAGGAAAATTGGTAGTTTTCATCCTTGGCAGCTAGGCAGACAGACAGGACAATGCATAAAGCACTGGGACTGGGGTCAGGATAACAAGTTCAAATCCAGCCTCAGACACTTCCTAGCTATATGGCCCTGGGAAAGTTCCTTCACCTGTGTTTGTCTCAGTGTCTGCATTTGTGCAACAGCACCTGGCTCCCAAGGCTGTTGTGAGGATAAAATGAGATAATATTGGAAAGTATTTTACAAACCTTAAAGCACTATGAAAATGCTAGCTCTCACGGCTGTCGTTGTTACCTTTGCACATCCATTTCTTAGCACGGGGCTTTACACACAGTAAGGGTTTAACAAATATTTGTTGAAATGAATAATTTCTAAATGAAAACAATGTACCATCAAATTGCTGCCATAATGGTGTCACTATAAACTATGCTTTTTTCAGACTCTACTTTTTTTCTAAACACAGCTTGCATAAAGCTCAAGTACACTTCCCATAAATCGCGTGTTCTTTTTTATGCGTCCCCATATGCTGTTATTTTACTTTTCTTTTAGAGAGATGTCACTTCAGGAGTGTAGCCTACAGTGTACAGATCAAACAAATGTTTTTGTTGAAAGAATGGGCCACTCTGTTTGGGCCTGGAGAAACTAGATTAACATATCACTAAATTTACCTATATTTAAGCATTTGCAAACACAAATGCCTACCGAAATTCTGAGAAGCCAAGTAAAAAGCTCCTGCTGTGCCAATTATCCACTCTATACAAAGCAATGTTCCATGACTATAGCAAAATTCAGCAGATGACAGAATCTATACTCTGAGAGCAAGGACAGCAGTGGCAATTGTGACTTTCTTTATTCAACATGGGCATAAAAAGTGAAATACAACGTAGACAATTTTAAAGTTTACAAAGAGCTCTACCTACATTATCTCATTTGATTTTTGAAACAACCCCATAACATAAGTAATACAAGAATGATTCTCCTCAGGACTCAAGCTGGGTGGTTTACCCAGGGCCACACAACTTGTGTTAGAACTGGAATGTGAGCTGACATCTCTCCTAATTTCAAATTCTGTACCCTTTCCTCTATATCATAGAGCCTGCCTCATCACATACTATCCATCATTCAGATGGACTGATTGATTCAGTGACACAACCTTTGAATCAATGACTTTCAAGGTAAAAAGAAAAATGCTTATAGCTTAGGTCACAGGTACCTGCAAAGTCCAGGTAATCAACACACTCTGTCTGAGAGTACCGAAGAGCCACATCCCGGGCAGTTTCATTACGGAAGTTCAGTGCTTCAATATTGACTTCCAGATCCACCAGTGTTTTTAAAGTCTCCATTTGGCCCCAGGCTGCAGCACAGTGTAAGAGTGTATAACCTAATAAAGTGAACAAAGACAATCAAATCAAATATATTTGGATATTTCAGAGTACTTTTTCTGGTAGAAAAGATCAGTTTCTAAAATGCAGCAAGCTGGATCCTTTGGATCAAAGATTTAGGGCTAGAAGAGACCACAAAGGCCATCTAAGACCTAAGACAAGCTTCATAAAATATTCCCAAGTCAAGAAGCAGGAAATATGCCCGCAAATTAATTTTTAAGGAAAGCTAATGGGAGGACAGCAGCATGGTAGAGAAATGGAAACCTTGGGATGGGAGGCCACTGCTGGGGAGTTACAAGGTAGAAGAAGAAGGAAGAAAAGCAGGGCTAGGCCAGCTGGGGAAGAGCTAATTGGGGTTAGTTAAAAAGAAAGTATTGTCAGTGCCCTCTAAATTTAGTTTCCAGGGGAGAGGGGAAAGGATTCTGTTCAATTTACCCTAGTTACATTTCTGAGCTACAAACTCAGGAATCATCATAAAATTTTGTGCCCAAACACTATTTCTACAGTCATGGAAATTACTACTTTCCGAAAGTAATTAGACTGAGAAAGTACTTAAAACACAAAGAGAAAGTTCATATAATCCCCCCTTAATTTTAGCAAAAGTATCAGAGAAAAAAACATAATGATGATGATAAAAACATAACAAAATGTTACTATGACTAAGCAGAACTAGAAACACTGGGCAGAGAGGAAAAAAAAAAGCACCCCAGTAAAAAGCTTCTGTTTCAGATCAAAGTACTTCTTAGTGCTTAAATGTCCACAACAGGATGAGGCCATGATAGATACATGAAAAGGGCCTTTCTGGGAACAATGAATGAATAAGAAACATTTTTGCAGAGTTTTGCTTAAAGGCTCAGAAATAAAACCACCACCTCTATTCTATTCATCAATTCACAGCTTTGGTGCTGGAAGGGACCTCAGAAACCATCTTGTCCAACTCTCTCATTTAACAGATGAGGAAACTGAGGCCCAGGTGGGCTAATCTAATTGCCCAAACAGTGTCAGAGACGAGATTTGAATCTAGGTCCTCTGACACCAGTGACAAGGCTCTCTCCACTAAACCAAGCTGTCTCTATAAATCCCATACACAACTACAGAATTACTTTGTGACTTTGCACAAGTCACTCTGTCTTTTTGTTTTCCCATCTGAAAATGCTATCCAGATGCCCACTACCTTCACAAGACAGAATCCAGGTCTTGAAAACAACAACGGCAATAGTGATTGTGACTGTATCCATTCAATAAAAAAGAGATTGAGAACCAAATAGATAATATCTCATTTTTAAGAACTCATTATTTAGGTTTTTAGTATTTAAAATAACAAGCAGACTCACTTTTGAACCCCCAAAACATTTATTTGGGCTAGCTGTTGTCCTTCATTCTCAAAGAGGACCAAAATGACATCATGCTAGAGCCAAATTTCAATGTGTTCGAGTGTGGTTGATCAAACCAATATAAACTCAGAATGCTCTGCCACAGATCAGACACAAATAGCCCGTGTGAACATTTGGGGTGGATTCTCTAAATTTGCTCATCTCACATTTCTTTTGAGTTACTTCAATTCTGCTTTGCTCATAGAGCACAGCACCCTCTCTGATGTGGGCGTGCCACACTGAACCTGTGCCAGTGTCTCCCATGTCACACAAATATTCAGGAACTGAAAAGGCATATACATACACAGGCTCACAGTAAAGCAAAGAGTACACTGCCCACTGGGTGTTAGAAAACCATTTAGTCATACAAGGTTAAGGAACAATAGTGCAAACGTACATTTGGTATGGCATTGAAAGGAAACCCTGCACATGTTATGACAAGGTGAGCATATTCTCATGCCTGGGCTGAGGATGCCTTTCTTTCAAATATTCCCAAATAGCTTTCTTGTCCCAATAGATGCATTCTTTCACTCAACCAAATCAAGCACCTTCCATATGGCAGGTGCTGTGTTAGGTGCCAGGAATACAAAGACATAAGAGAGAGGAACCCTACCCTCAAGGAACTCATGTTCTCTCAATGGGAGACAACGCGTTACATCTATATGTATGGACAAAATAAGTTACAAGCTGTTTCAAGGGGGAGGTGCTATCAGGAAAGGTTTCATGCAGAAAGTGATAAGCTAAACTTTGAAGGACACTGGGGATTCTAGGAGATGGAAGAAGACACAGAGAAAGGAGAGGAAGTGTTGTGTGAGAAGAGCAGCAGAAACAGTATGAACAAAGCACACCTGAGTAAATTGTTCATGGGAGACTGTGATGTACAATAACCCCAAAAGGGTAGATTGAAGCCAGGTTGTAAAAGTCAAATGGAGGAGTTTTCTGCTTTTGCTTTTTACTCCTGGCAGTAAAAGAGTCACTGGAATTTCATGAGCGAGAGAGTAACACAAGCACACCAACTCTTTAGAAAAATCATTTTGGCAGCTCTGTGAAAAAATGGATTGGTACTAGGATAGACTTGAGACAAGGAGGCCATTTTTTTGTTGTTCAGTTACTCAATCCTGTCTGACTCTTTGTGCCCTTTTTGGGGTTTTCTTGGCAAAGATACTAGAGTGGTTTGTCATTTCCTCCTTCGGCTCATTTTACAGATGAGGAAACTGAGGCAAACAGGGTTAAGTGACTTGCCCAGGGTCACAAAGCTAGTAAGAATCTAAGGCCAGATTTGAACTCAGTCATCCTGACTCCAGATCTGACACTCTATCCACTGCACCACCTAGCTACCTAGCTGCCCCAAGGAGACTATTTAGGAGGCTACTATAATGTAAGGGTCTAAGTAAGTTGTGATAAAGCCTTGAATTAGGCTTTGAAGATGTATACAAGAGATGCTAGAGAAATAAAATTGATCCAAATGCAGATCAAAACAGACTGTTTTCTTTTTCTGTTTTATATTTTTCTTTCTCATGGTTACTCCCGTTCATTCTAATGCTTCTATACAACATGAATAATGTGAAAATATATTTAATAGGAATATATATGTAGAGGATATGTCAAGGATGACATGAAGGGTGACTGGAAGGATGGTGATGCCTTTGAGAGAAGGAGAAAAGCATGAGAGGAAGAGAAGTTTGAGGGGAAAGACAGAGTTCAGTTTTTAATATGTTGAGTTTAAGATATCTATGGGATATCCAATTCAAAAGAGGCAATAGGTTGTCTATGGTGTGAGATAAGAGCTCAAGGGAGAGTGTAAGTTGAGATACCTAAAACTGAGAGTGATCTGCAGCACAGAAGATAATTAAACCCATGATTTAAATGGGTTTATTTTAGGGCAAGGGCTCTTAACCTGGGGTCTGTTATAGAGGTCAGGGAACCATAAAATGTTGAGGTCAGGGAACCATAAAATGTTGAAGTTTAAGATTTAGGGGTGTGCGAGACCCCAAAATACCAACATACCAGGTCCTGCCAAATGAATTTGACTGAAGTGTTCTCTCAGCCAAAGAAAAGCAAAGTTCATAATGGGTTTGCCATAATGGGTAGACTCTTAAGGAGCCGAGGTATCTGTGACACTTGTATTAGACAAGCAGGCCAGAATAATCTGACACTGAGTGAGTCTGCCCTAGATAATTCTCCAGCCTCTTCAAGGAGGCCAGATGGGCAACAGAATCTTCCTCTGTACGTCGGGTTTCTCTCCAGCTTGGAGGGTTGGTCTCTTGCAGACCTGGGTGACATACTTCCCTTTCCTAGAGAAGGGAACACTTGTCTGATTTGGGGGTCCTTCATGGACCCAGGGGTCTTTCAGACCTCGGTGCTCCGCTCAGAAAGCTGAGACAGCAAGCAGGAACCTACAGGGAATCTTTGTCTCGAGGGAGGAAGGATGGATCAGTCTCCCTCCATACCTAGAGACTCACCACTGGGTTGCCTCTTGAGCAACTGGAAGAAGCTTGGTCTTCAGGACCTTAGAAAGAAAAGCCTCGTGTTTTTTTGCAACACTGCCTGGCCGCAATGCAAACTAGGAGACCAGGAACAGTGGCCTCATGGTGGAACATTAAGCTATAACACCATCCTGCAATTAAATCTGTTTTGCCACAGGGAAGGGAAATTTACAGAAGTTCCCTATGTCCAGGCATTCGTGGTTCTCTCTCAGAACCCAAAATTAAGAGAAAAGTGTAGGATGCTTTTACTTAAGTTCACCCCTGAAAAAGGGAACTCGTCTGATATTCTGGATGATCCCCTTCTTTCGAGGCCTCCAACCCCAAACCCCCAGATCTCTGGAGCTCCAGAAACTCCCTCAGTTCCGACTTCATATCAGGAAGTTAGCAGGCTCCTAAAAAAAGGTTCCACCCCCTTACCAGCTAGAAAAGCAAGCTCATGGGCCATCTGAGCCCTCATTTTCCAGAGCCCTGCTGCCGGCTGCCCCATCTAACTACATTTCCCAACAGCCCCAGAAACTTCCTCCTTTGCCTGTTCACTGGACACCAAGCCCTTTGAGAAGGGATTCCATACCCCGGAATCCTACTCTCTCAAGTCCCTCTCCTACCAGGGGCGGAACCAGCTATCTCTCTCCGCCCCTGGCCCCTGATTCGTCTTCCTCACAGACAGCGGGAAAATTCATTAAGGAGAGAAATCAGGCCTCTGATCCCTCTCACTCTCCCTCCATGCTGGCTCCTTTGCAAACAGCAAGGAATAGCCCTGAGGGGATGAAACTAGCTCCTGTTATCTCCACATCAGTGCCTTTACAGGCTGCTGTGACTTCCACCCCAGAGACAATCCAAACCCCTGATCCCCCTCCAGTGAGTGTCCAAGCTAGCTCCCTTGAGAGATGTGGCTGACTCTAACGGAGGGACGATTAAAGTCCAAGTCCCTTTCTCAATCTCTGACCTCAGCCAGATTAAGGAGAAGCTTGGCTGGTACTCTGAAAACCCCACTAAGTTTCTGGAAGGGTTCAGGGACATTCCTCTCCAATTTGATTTGTCTTGGGGGAGATGCTAATATTATACTTTCCTCTTGATGTACTATTGAGGAGAAAAAGAGGATCTGGGACTTAGCCCAGAAATTTGGGGATGAGATGGCTGTGTCTTCCCCTAGCAGATATCCCCCAGGAGCTGTAGCTGTCCCACTGTCAGATCCCGGTTGGAACTATCAGAACCTCAGACAGGGACAAGAGAGATCACATGCTACTCTGTCTTGTAGAAGGGATGAAAATGGGATTTTAAAAGGCTGTGAACTACAATCACCTCAGGGAAATTACTCAGGGAGCAGATGAGAACCCAGCCCTTTTCCTGGGCCGGTTAGTAGAAGCCATAAAATGCTTTACTAACCTGGACCCTGAGTCCCCTGAGGGGACAGCCATCCTTGCCATGTATTTCATTAGCCAGTCTGCCCCAGACATCAGGCGGAAATTTGGGAAATTGGCTATGGGACCCCAACCACCTCAGAACGAGCTGCTAGAAGCAGCTTTTGGAGTCTTTAATAACAGAGAACTAACAACACTGGCAGAGGAAAAAGACCATAAGGCTAGGGCCAGGAACAAAGAGCAAGCTCAGATTATAGCTGCTGCCATGGCCCGCAAACCCAGCAGTGTTCCTAACACTTCAAAGGATGGGAAGCCCTGCTTCTGATGCCACCAAAAGGGCCATCGTGAGTGCCCCACTAGGACTGCTTCCAGGAGGGAACCTCCAGGACCGTGCCCAAACTGCAAGCGTCATGGCCATTGGAAGAGGGACTGCCCCAGTGGTGAGTTGGGAGGTCAAGATGCCTCTACTCAGCACCCTGTCCTCCAGTCCTCTCTGGACTCAGAATGACGGGGCCTGGGACTTGGCTTAGCTCCCACCTTTTCCATCTCTTTAGCCGAGTTCTGGGTGAATATCAACGTGGCCCGTAAGCCTACTAACCTCTTGTTTGATACAGCAGCTACTCATAGTGTCCTATTAAATTATTCTGGCCCTACCCGCCTTTCTAACCATCGGGTGATAGGCATTGAAGGAAAGGTGAGGACTTGTCGCGAGACATATCCTCTTCCCTGCCAGTTTGGGGATTTGTTGTTTGAGCACTCCTTCCTTATCATTCCCTCCTGTCCTGCTCCTTTGATGGGGAGGGATCTGATGGTGAAATTGGGCAGCCAATTCTCTCTAGTTAAGCCTTCTCCATCCCTTCTGACTGTGCTCACCAAGTCCCCCCATGTTCCCCTTGAAGTATGGGAGGGGGTTGAGTCTATTGTCTGGGACCAGGGAATCCCTGGCCATGCTATTCATGCCACCCCAGCTGTTGTCAGGCTGCAGGACTCTGGTGTATACCCTCACCAGCGCCAGTACTCAATTAAGCCTGATGCCTGGGAGGGACTACTGCCTCTAACTGAAAAGTTCCTAAAGTATGGGATTCTTGTTTGCTGCCACTCTCCATGCAACTCTCCCATCCTCACAGTAAAAAAGCCAAACGGGGAGTTTCGCACAGTACAAGACTTAAGGGCTGTTAATGAGGCTGTTATTCCTATTCATCCCATAGTTCCTAATCCCTATATAATTCTAAATCAAATTCCTGGGGATATCCAATGGTTCTCCACTCTAGATCTGAAAGATGTTTTCTTTTGTATACCCCTCCACAAGGATTCCCAATTTATTTTTGCATTTGAGTGGACACCCCCTGGGAAATCTAACCCGTGCCAGTTAACCTGGACTGTATTGCCACAAGGATTCAGGGATAGTCCCCATTTATTTGGTCAAGCCTTGAGGAAAGATATGAGGGATCTGGACCTGTCCAATAGTAGCCTTATTCAATATGTGGATGATATTCTTATCTGTAGCCCAATCCGGGAGGAATCCCTAAGTGCTGCCACAAAGACTCTTAATTTTCTGGGTACCCGAGGGGGGTCTCCCTGGCTAAGGCTCAAATAGCTAGCCAGAATGTTAAATACCTGGGCCATGAATTAACTCCCACCTCTCAATCCTTAACACCTGAGAGGAAACAGGCTATATTGTCTATTCCTGTCCCAGCCACTAAAAAGCAGCTCCATAGTTTTCTGGGCATGACTGGATTTTGTAGAATTTGGATCCCTAATTTTGGATATGTTGATGAGAGGAAGGGTCAGGTTTTGAGAGTTTTAACTCAGTCCCTAGGACCTGATCCAAGACCAATTGCTTACTTTTCTAAACAACTTGACTCTGTGGCTGCTGGATGGCCCTCGTGCCTCTGGGCAGTAGCAGCAATGGCCATTCTAATTGAGGAAGCCTCTAAACTCACTCTGAGCCAGCCTTTGGAGGTTTTAACCCCCCACCGAATCCAGAGCATTTTGGAAGCAAAAGGTCATCAGTGGCTGGCTAGAGGAAGGCTCACCAAATATCAGGCCCTGCTCTTAGACATCCCTGACCTAACTCTCAAAGTGTGCCATACTCTCAACCCGGCAACTCTTCTCCCTGATACTGCCCACTCAGATGGCCTCATTCATGATGGTGGAGACTCCCTTGACTCAGTGTATTCAAGTCGCCCTGATCTCATAGATGCCCTTCTCACTAATCCTGATGAGGAATGGTACACAGATGGTTCCAGTTTTATAGAACAAAGGGTAAGGAGGGCAGGGTATGCAGTGGCCAGCCCTCACAGCATCATAGAAGCCAAGCCCCTACCCCCTGGGACCTCTGCCCAGAAGGCAGAACTAATAGCACTCACCAGAACCTTAGAGCTAGGTGAAAATAAAAGGATAAACATCTTCACTGATTCCAAATATGCTTTCCATGTTCTGCATGGTCATGGGGCCATATGGAGGGAAAGGGGATATCTGACAGCAAAAAATTCCCCCATCAAACATGCCCAGGAGATTTTACAACTTCTCCAAGCCATTAATAAACCATGTGAAGTGGCTGTTGTATTCTGTAAGGGCCACCAAAAGGGAGAATCGGATCAGGCTGTGGGGAATCACAGGGAAGACACTGCAGCAAAAGAAGCAGCCTGCCAATTAACTGTGATAGCTCCATTATTCCCCCAGATCCCTGATTCATATAGGCCTTCCTATAGCCCTGAGGAACAGGTCCTCGCTAATGACAAGGGATATACTCTCTCTGCCTCTGGGTGGTATCAGACACCCACAGGCCAGCTCCTTATCCCAGAAGGGAGCCAGTGGAAGTTGCTGTCAGGATTACATCAGGCCACACATTTGGGAAAGAATGCCCTTCAATCCCTAATAAAGCTTCTCTTCACAGGACATAAGCTGAGTGAGACAATCTGGCAAGTCTGCCATGCCCGTCAGACTTGTGCCCAAGTGAACCCCGAAGGGGCCGTTAAACTTTCTCCTCTTTTAAAACCTATTCAGAGGAGAGGCACCTATCCAGGGGAAGATTGACAAATGGACTTCACCCATATGCCCCCATGCAGGGGATTTAAACTACTCCTAGTTTTTGTTGACACTTTTTTTCTTTCTCCCGCTGAGTGCCTTCACCTTTCGAAAATGGGAAGACGACTACTTAATCAACCTGGGAGACTCTGTGGGTAAAGGAGTAGGCCAGGACTGTTGGGTATGTCACCCTCACCCACATAGCAATTCTCACCTTCGCCCAGTGGCAATCTTCACGAGGGCCCCTTTCCCTGATGTGGCCACCTCAAAAGTCTTTGCCACCCCACCTGTAGTGGCTACTTCTATGTGGGCAAACCTATCCACCTCCTCGTGGGGGTCCTGGATTCTCTCCATAATAACCCCTTTTCTGGTCCCACTTGTAATCATAATCCTTATACTTATTTTTGGCCCTTGTCTACTTAACCTTTTTGCTAGATTTGTCTCTTCCAGGCTGAGTGCATTCCAACTCCTAATGACAGTTCAAGCTGAACTACTGCCCGAAGTAACTTTCCAACACCCCAAGTTCTGGACATTGGCCACTGCTCCCCCCCCCCCACCTCCTGACTGATGGACCCTTTGAGGCAGGGACAACTCTACAGCCATACGCAGCGTGAAACAGTCTGAGAAGCTGAGACCTTCGTCCCTGATCCCCAAATGAATTTGGGTCTAATTTGTTCAGGGGGGAATGAAGGGGGGTGCTGAGGTGCCTTTGTAATATTTTGGGGTGACTTTGTCTTGAATCTCATTTGTGTTCAGGCACCTGGATATGTGATATCACCTTAGGACATTGGCCTGTGGAAAGTCACCTTTCCCCCCCAACTGTAAGTCATTAACTCTGTCCCTTCCCCCGCCCCAGCCTGTAAGTATCTTCCCTGAAGCTTGTTAACTATAACAAGCCACACCTATGAATTCTTAAAAGGATTCCTTAGAGAAATGTTTACCCCTTTTGTTCTAGTGGCCATCTGTAAGATAACTCCTAACAAAAGAACTCCACCTTATCAAAGGGGGACTCTTCAGGGCAAACAGGCTGGGTACTCCTCCCTAATTCCACCTTTGTACACATAGTTAGCATAATTGAGATCAGAGTTATGATTTTGTTACTATATAATCAGTACCCCCAATTCCCACACTTTGCAGGAGGATTCCCCTTAATTTTCTCCTGTCTGCTGACAAGTGTAATAAACCCTTTTGAAACTGCCAAGACTGCTTATGCCTGGTAATTCTTTCAGACTGATAGAACCCTCAAAGGATTTCCAAAGAAATCCTACCTAACCCCCAACAATGCCATGTCCAGTGGGCTGGAGAACTTGGATTCAGTCAGAGGTTGGTATAGCCTAAGTGGTCATCTGGAGGTTGATGACTTGGACCCTAGGGGAGACAAACCTGGCAAGGAGGTTAAGCAAATGAAGACCAAACAGGCACAAAAAAGTAAAGAGAAAGGACAATTTTCTTGGTTGGAATTAAAGATGACTATGGCAAGGCCAAAACACTGTCAGATATCCTCTTCCTTTCCAAATTGCTCCATGGACATTTAGCACATGGAAAGCAATAGCAGCCAGAGTCTGTTTTCAAAAACAGGCAACAACTCCCAAACCCTGTCCTCTCCTTTTGTCATCATAGAGAGTGAAAGGTTTTTCTAGAATGGGTAAAGCTAATGCTGGAGTGGTGGTCAATTTAGTTTTCAAAGTCTCAAAAGCTTTCACCTGGTCAAGGTCTTGAGTAGCAATTAATGGTTGCAGTCCCTCCCAGGCCTTGGGCTTAACTGGATATAGACCATGGTGGGGGGAGCACTTTAGTATCTAGGAGTCAAAAACAAATTCTGGGGTGGCAGAAGCAGCTCACCCAGGAATTTCCTGATCCCAAACAATTGACTCAACTATCTCCCACACTTCCGGGGGAACATGGGGAGATCTGGGAAGCTTAACTAGAGAAAACTGGCTTCCTAATTTCACCATCAGGCCCTTTCCCAATAAGGGGACAGGATAAGAGAACAGCATAAGGAAGAAGTGTTCAAACAACAGATCCTCAAGCAGGCAGAGCACTGGGTATGTCTGGAGACATCCCTTAGTTTCCCCTTCCATGCCCCTGACCTGATGGGTCAAGGGGCAAGCAGGGCCAGAGTAACTAATTAAAATAGAGAACATATCCCTGGTATCAATTATAAATCAGGTAACCTTACCTTTGACCTCAATGCTTGCCCAGAGCTCAGCAAGGGAGATGGAGAAGGTGGGAGCACTGCCAAGCCCCAGGCTTCCCCATCATTCTGAGTCTTGAGAAGACTGGAGGACAGGGTATTGGGAGATGGCTCTACCACTTTTCCAACCTTAGTGACCATCTTTTCTCCAATGTCCCTCTTGGTCAGATGGACACAGTTCTAGAGCTGCTGGTTCCTGGGGCTCCCTGGGGGAGAGGCACCCTGGAGGGGCACTCCTTAGACCAATGACCCTTCTTGTGGCATCAAAAGCATATTTCCCCATTGCCCATTTGGGGACTAGACTTTCTCAGAGGGGGTGTCCTGGAGGGGCTTTTCCTGGCCATGGCAGCAGCCAAGAATTGAGCATGTTCTCTGTCTCTGGTTCATTCCCTTCATTCTTTCTCCTCCGATGCAACAAGGTCTCTGCTATTAAAGACTCCAAAGGTCATCTCCAGTAATTGGGCCTGAGGTGTTTGGGGTCCCATTGACAATTTCTGCAGTTTCCTCCTAATATCTGGGGCAGACTGACTGATGAAATACATGTTAAGGATTGCTGCCCCTTCTATAGAGTCAGGATCTAAATTCATATATCTTTTAATAGCTTCTACCAGTCAGTTTTGGAAAAGGGCAGAGTTTTCCTTTTCTCTCTGAGTAATTTCCCTAATTTTCAGATAATTTACTTGCTTTTGAAATGCAGTTCTTAGGCCTTCTAACAGGCAAAGTACCATATGGTCTCTTTTTCCCCTATCCTCACACGTTTGGTAATCCCATCCTGGGTCACTAGTGGGAACAGCAGCTGTTCCTCAGGGGTACTTTTGTGGGGTCATTGCTAGCAAAATGATCCCCAAATTTTGGGGCTTGTTCCCATATTCTCCTCTTCTCAGTGGAACAACAGGTAGAGAAGAAGATATGCAAATCACCCCAAGAAAGCTTGAATGGTAGGGATATGTCTGTAAAGCCCTCAGTAAACTTTGTAGCATCTTCAGAGAACCTCCCCAATTTTTCTTTAACTTGGATGAGATCTAAAATGGAGAATGGGACATGCACTCTAGTTGTCCCACAGGGAAAGACAATCACTTCCCTTAAGGGAAAAAGCCCTGAAGGTGCTGTGAGGACAGAGGCTTGGGAAGGGAGACAAGAAATCCCACTTCCTGTGAGGGAGTGACTGGGAAGTGCTGGCTGAACTGGATCAGACTGCTGAGGAGGGGAAAGGGTCAGAAGAGGAAATACCCCTAAAACTGCAGTGGGGGTAGGGCCTAAGGCCTGAGTGGGTGTCACCTCAGGGGAAGGGCTGAAGAGGGAGGCACCTCAGCAAAACCAGTGGCTGGGACCTGAGCAGGAGTCACCAAGGGGGGAGTGGCTGGGACCAAAGAAATACCTAAATCTGAGAGTCATCTGCTCACAGAAGATCATTAAACCCATGACTTCAATGGGTTTATTTTTGGGTAAGAGTTCTTAACCCAGGGTCTGTGAATTTACGTTTAAAACTCTGATGATTTTATCTCAACATAATAGGTTTTGTAATCCCATGTATTTTATTTTATATATTTAAAAACATATTGAGTAGGGGTCCATAGCCTTCACCAAGACTGACAAATGGGTCCAAGACACAAAAAGTCAAGAACTCCTGTTCTAAGGAGACAAAAGACTTAGTCAAAAAGAGTTGATTTGGGGTCTCAAGAGCCATTGGAACACAGGCTTTTCCAGGCTGAGGGAAGAGAGAGCTAAAAGAAAGTCATTTTGCTATGGAAGAAGGAATTTCCCTGCCCTCACATAATACAATGGTCACTTAAGCTGCCTTGCTCCTGGTGACACCTGTTACCTATGTCTGAAAGAAAATATAAAAATGGAGGTCATATTAACTCAACCTTAAATTAAAGACATTCGATTGCTTTGTTAATTGATTGATTTCATTCCTAAGAAATAACACCAAAGAAAAAGAATAGAATACCTCTAGATGTTTTCTCATGCAGGTTTACACCACATTTTGCCAATATTCTAATCAGGTCACTTTGCCCAAGCATGCATGCTGTATACAAGAAGTTCCTACCAATGGCATCTTCTTCCATAACTAACTGCATGGCCTTAGAGTGATAGGGGTCTTCTGGGTCTTCAAAAATCCTCTGCAGATACTCTATGTTTCCTCTAAGAACATGTCGAAGGAGAAGATTTAAGCCAGTTATGTCTTCAGACTCCACGCTGGCTTCTCGTTCTTCTGAGATTTCGGCTTCCTTAGAAGGTTCTGTCTCCGGTAATGGAACTATTTTCTTGTGCGTCACCTGAGAGAGAAAAATGAGTGATGTAAAAATTATTCTGAGCAGCCAAGGAACAGATGTAGGGAACATATTTTGGGCCTTAGCACCATGCTGAGTGCTTACAAAGTAAGGGAAAGACTTTCTCTGCCCAAAAGAAACTTATGGTACAGTGCCTTGCAAAAAATAAAGGCTATAAAATGTTTGTTGAATTGAACTGAACTGTTGCTATTCTCCAGGGAGGACTAATACATTGTGAGGGTGGTGTCTTGACTTGCCCAGGAAATGGATTTAAGTGAAGAGCTGTACAAAGTCATCAGCCTCACCCTTTCCTCCAGGGTCATTAAAGTCCAGTGGCAGGACAAAAGTCAAGACTGGCAGTGGCCCAGAATGCAGTGAATGACCTTGGCCTTTCTAAATAAAGGTCTTTCCCAGACCTCAGTTTGTCTGAGGCAACTCCCTTTCAATGACTACCAGGTTGGATAAGAATTGAGACAAAAGGTGGCCTAATTTACCATCACAAAACCATCATTCTGGGAGGGGAAGATCCTCAAAAGTTTCTGGACAGCACAGAAAGCAATTGCTATTTACACTCATTCAAAGGCAGAGGTTCCCAAAGTGGGTGATACCACCCACTGGGGGGCACTGGGATGATGCAGGGGGGCAGCAGTAGCCTCAGGTACAATTTGGGGGTGTTGAACAAAAATAAGGTAGTAGTAGAAGGAAAGAAGAGAAGAAAATATTGAAAAACCATTCATACGTGTTTCATTTTTGTACAACACAGTTAAAGGCATAGTGATCACATTATTTTACAAATAAACATACAAAATGGAAGTTATAATCAATCAATGGTCAAGTCCACCATCTTAACAAGCAAGATTGTCAAGCATTGTCAGGAAGACCAGCAAGCATCAGCAGGAACATGTGTACATAATGACTTGTTTACAATATGACACTATACAGTTACATGATGCAATATTGCATCATCAAAATTTCAATGCATGAAAAAACCCACAAATTTACGATAAATTATTAAATTTAGATGCATTATTTTTTAACATTATATATTTTTGAAATGACATGATTTTTTTTAAAAAAACTGGCAAAGGGTTAAAGATTTCCAGATGGGCGCTGAGTAATTTTTTTAAAAAAAGGAACAGTAGGGGCCCCCCCCCCTTTCCTTTTTCCCCTCAGAGCCGGTGGGAGTGTGTCTCCTCTGAGATCATGGCAAAAATCAAAGCCAGGGATCTTGATGGGAAGAAGAAGGAAGAACTACTCAAACAGTAAGATGATTTCCCAATCGAGAGTGGCCAAGGTCACCGGAGGAGCTGCATCCAAGTTATCTAAGATCCAAGTCGTCAGAAAATCTATTGCCCAAGTTCTGTCATCAACCAGACACAGAAAGAGAACCTCAGGAAATTCTATAAGGGCAAGAAATACAAGCCCCTGGACCTTCGGCCCAAGAAGACTCGTGCCATGCGGCATAGGCTTAATTAGCACAAGGAAAGTCTGAACACAAAAAAAACAGCGGAAGAAGGAACACCTGTACCGCCTTTGGAAATCTGCCTAATTTGCTAAGGTGCTCAATAAAAAGACAGACTGTTATAACCTGAGTAGAAAGAAAAGGGGGGGAGGAGGAGGCCAAATAAGTTTCGGAACCTTTGTTCCAAGCCGTCTAAACCTAAACAGTGAGCTGCAGAGGCTTGGGTAGGGCTATTATTCATCTTTAGGCGACAGCCAGAGTGAGGTGGGTTTAAAGGATAGTCAGGCAGCTCCGCTTGAAAAGCAATGGGCTGGTCCGCAGAATCACCACCTTTTTTAAGAGCTTGGTTTTCAGAGCTATATTTCAAGAAATCATAAATGAAAACCGCACAAGGCAAAAAGCAAATTGTCCCAGCTTTTAGAAAGAGTCCTTGAGCCCTAATTATAAGAAACCAAAATTATATTTCTATGGACACGGCACCCACATATAAGAACATGGTGCCCCAAGTTGAAAGAGGGATCGCATGTGGTACGGAGCCGTAAGTTGTATGTGGCTGCGAGGCAGAACAGACATCTCCGGTCTCATGTTCCACCCCACGCCCACCCCCGCCCTTCTTCAAGACTTTCATTCCTGCCAGGGTGCTTTTATCAGAGCTAGTTTGGGGGGTCTGCAAGCCCTTAGTTCTTCCCAGGAGAGATGTGATCCTGCTCTCCCAGCCTGTGGTGTGGTCTGCTCTGTAAGGGACCACTCTTCTCCTCCCCAGAACTGTGACCAGGGCCCCTGTACCCCACCCATAAAACGTGGATGATAAGAGTAGCTACTTCCCAGGGTCAACTAATTCAGCTGGTTTTGCGGTTAGAAAGAACTTTGTATACCCCCTCGGAGGCAGTAGCGAGGGCACTAGATCTGAATTCATAAGGGCCTGAATTCAAATCCTACCAGCCTCTGCTACCATCTGTGTACCAGCCTCAGACACTTACTAAGTGTGTGACCCATGGTAACTCATCTGACCTCTCCTTGTCTTAGCTTCCTCATCTGTAAAGTGGGGGTAACAATAGCACTTAGCTCTCAAGGTTGTAGTGAGGATGAAATGGGATGGTATTTGTAAAAACACTTAGTAACTCATCCGGCACTATGAGAAAAATGATTATTTCTCTCTCGGATGAATAACTAATCATTGCATACAGACCCTTTTCTGCTTCCTCATCCAGAAATCAACCAGTGTGAGACACCTCTCTCAAAGGCTTACCTAGCCAGGATGGCTAGGTAATCAAAGACAGAAAAAGAAATTCTAAATTTAGGCTAATAGGGACATTCCTGCTCATTGTGTTGGCTCAGACAGGTCTTGGAAAACATGGATTCTCCCTTTTGTCAGACAAATGATATGGAAATTGATAAGTCTCTTTGACCAAAACTTGAGTTATCCAAATCACATACCCCAAGATCCTCAATGGAATATAACCCACTTGCCATTATAATATTCTCTCATTAATTATTAACCAATCCGAGTTGATTGCCACCCTCAGGAACACTCATTCTTCCAAGGGCATATAAACTGTAAGCCCACAGCCATGAGGGGGTCTTTGGCATTCAAGAGTATCACTGTGTAGCACCAATGCAATATTCATAATGCCCATGGTGGCTATGAATATGCTGGTGTAGTTGTGAATCACAAAATGTAACAGGCTCTCCACATGGAGGACAGAACCAAAGCATTTATTCAAACACCAGAAAACCAAGTCCCAAAACCAGAAAGTCAAAGTCATTAAAGTAACCATGAAGTTGGTACATATACTCAATGTGGCAAATACCCATATTCCCAAGCCTTCAAAACAAAGCAGGCTCCCTCAGGCCATGATCCTCCTCTCCTTACTCACAGTAGCTCCTCAGCCTCCACACTGCTTGCTACAAGCAGTTCTAGTTCCTAGCAGTTCTCATTCCTGGCAGTTCTGGCTGGCTCTCAGAAGTTCTCAATTCGGCTCTCAGAAGTTCTCAATTTGGTTCTCAGAAGAAGTTCTGGCTCTCTAACTTGGGCTTTTCTTTATATATGGTATTAGCTCCTCCCTGTTCCACCCCTTCCTGTTACATCAGCAAGTTCATCCCACTGTGAGATTCACAAGTTCTGGATCTTAATACTTGACACAGTCATGAACTTGTAACAAGGTGCTAAGTACCTGTTTGCCAATACAAGGGGCATGGAAGATCTTCAAATATCATTACCATTACACACTGACTTCCTTTTATTACTAAACATGCTGCTATTATTAATAAAATGACTACAATACCCACAAACTATGTCTCTCAAATTTTTTAAACATCATAGCTGTAAGGATGGAAGCCACTTAAATAAGAATTTAGTAGAAGGAGGGCAGATAAGATTTCATTTCTAAAACTGGCAAGGCTTTTAATGACTCTAAGTGACCCTCATAACAAAAAACAAAATGAAACTGTAAGAGATGAACCGACCTTCTGTTTCCACTAGAAACATACAATACACCAGAAGTCTGGTATTTGCTGAGAAGGTAGGAAAAGGAATAGATTAGAAAGTCTTGGGAATGTTGATTAATACTTCACAAGGATGTGGGCCCTGCTTATTAGCATATCTAAAAAGGTGAACAACTCCTACCTAGTACTTTAGATAAAATCCACAACTTCAAAGGTTGGAGGAGAATTACTCTTCTCATGTTAATGGCAAAGGAAACCTAAAGCATCCAGGATTCCCCCTCTTATCAATGAGGGAATTCCTCTAAAAGAATTTATAGCATGCCATTCCATAAAGAAAATGAGGAAAGTGGCAGGAATGTATGTGGGGCAGAATTTAGGAACCCTGAAGTGCCTAGCCAATGGGAGGCAAGTGGGAAATTCAAATTGGAAACAGGGCATAAAAAGGCTTGCATTTGTCTCAATATAAGCATACTCCATTAGGGAACTACCTATTCATTTGGAAGAATGAATGTAAAAATAAATAAAATAGAACTTTCCTGGCTTCATAATGAGTATTATGCTTTCTAGAAATGAGTATGTTTTTCACAAAACAAAATTTTAACCATAGTATTTTTTTATTTTATTTTTTATTATATGAATTGTCTCAGAGAATCAAAGAGGTGACACAACTGAATAATGTCTTTGAGGAAACAAAAAGTTGAAAACATGAGAGCTCATTCATTCTCTTAACAAGTATGTATCACTCTCCTCCCTGGCCATTTTCTCACCAGCTGCCTTGCCACAACTGCAAAATCTACTTCTCTCTACTTTCCAGTTATGAAGTCATAAAAAATAAAATCAATATTGCCATTGCTATTAGAAAGGATGCATAATTCACTCCCTTAAATGTTTATCTCTAGACTTTACCTAGTCATTTGTGTCTTGCTTCCCCCATTAGAATGAGTTCCTTGAGGGCAGTGACTGCATTTTTGCCTTTCTTTGTATCTCTAGCACTTAGTTAGCAAGCACTTAATAAATAGTGGTTGATCCATTAACTCATGACTATCCCAGTAATTTTCCAAACTCAAGTATCACCACTCCACATTATGGGCAATCTTCCTTTACTAAAATGTAGGGTCCTTAAAAACAAGGATTTTTTGTATTTGTTCAAGTCTATCACTTAGCACACAGCTTGACACATAGGCCGCTTTAATAAATGCTTTTATATTCATTAATTCAAGTACCTGCTCCATACAAAGCACAAAAGAAGGATCCCAAAAGTCTTGGAGCAAACTTTAAGCTCTGATAGCCTAAAATTGCACTAAGAGTTTTTGAACACCCTGTACAGTATAGTACTGCTTTCTCTAATTTCTGTACGACACAAAGATTATTTCTAGGAAAAAATTCAAGAAGGAACTATGACTAGAGCTGGTCCTTAAAAGAGAGGTAGGATTCAGATTGCTTCAAGAAAGCAGCGAGTAATAAAATCCATGTTCTGGACATTTATACATAAACGCACAAAGCATGGGAAACAGGCAAGAAAAGACCAAAAACCCTTCACACACATACACACACACATACACACACACACACACACACACACACACTTAATCCAAATTAATTACTCCTAGGGGATCTGTTCTGTGAAGTTTGGATTCAGTCAGAAGGCCACACTTGAGGGCCTAGAAGGTCACATGTTGCCTCAGACCACAGGTTCTCGGCCTTTGAGCTAGATTATCAATTAAAACTACTGTATGGGGAGAGTGAAAACTTCTCAGGCAGTTTGGGATTGTTAACCTCTCTCTTCCTCCTCCATTCCTGCTGTCATTCAGCAGCAAGCCTCCTCAGGAATCTTTCGACCCCCATCCCCCACTTTCATTTCTTTTGTCTGCTTTCCTGACTCTGCGGGCCCCTCCTCCCAGCCAGTGGGAGTCAGGGACAGCCCAGGCTCACTCTTCCTCCCTTGCTTGGGACCCTTCCCCCCTTTCGCTTGCTGTCAATCAGCATCCTTGCTCTTTGTAAACCTATTTCTCAGCCACTGAGAGATAGTGGCGGGCTTCCCTGTGACTTCCCATTTGGGGAAGATTTTGGTGCCGAAACTTGAGTCTGCCTCTCAAACAACAAGACAGGAGACAGTCAGGAAGGAGGTTTGACTGCATTAGGGTATAAATTCTTGCACTGTCTTTTGTAACACACCTGTCCTCCATGATGAGTCATGGGGAAGACTGCCCTCTTCTTCCAGGGAAGAGAATAAACTCCTGTTCTTACCCAAAGAGATCTCTATGTTTTTTTAAATTAAATTAAGGATGAGGTTTATTTTTCATCCCAAACAAATGGGGGCTTATCTGGGATTTCCCTCCCCTGGAAGCAGCTGTCCCCCCCACACCAGTCTTAGGGCAGGTGTGCCCCCAGAGCTTTCTCCAGTGGCCTCTAGACTTGGTGAGGAGCTGCGGCTTTTGGGTTGGGAAGATCCCGAAGAGAGATGCATTCCTTAGATAAGAACAGGAACGGAAGGGAGGACAGGAGCTAAAGTGAAACAAAAGGTCCGGCCAGTTGATGAGAAGCACAGTCATGAAAACTATATGCATATAGCCCAAAAAGGTAAGCAATATCCTATGGGTCCTATTGAGGTAAGGATACCATTTAATAAGCTCCTAGGGTGACTAAAAGTAAAAGAAGGAGGGGTTCTCCTTCCTAAGTAGTGAGTCTCTGACTTTGGGAATTTGGTGACAGTTCCCAGAAAAAGTAAAAGAAGGAGGGGATCTTCTTCCTAATTAGTGGGGTTTTCTTTCTTTTTTTTGATCTCTGGGGAAGCCAGAGATTCCACAGAGCTGTTAGGGTGGCAGAAAAGCAGTAGACCTGATTAGCTGACAAGGCTAGCTGGGTCTGGGAGACAAAAGAATTCCTCAGGAAATGCTGAGGGGTGAGGGGAAGGGGCTCTCCACCCTCTGAAATGGAAGGGGGGGGTAGAATTGCACACCCCCTCCCTCCAGAGGGAATTGAGGCAATTGAAAAATCTCTCTCTCTCTGTCTCTCTGTCTCTCTCTCTCTTTCTCTTTGGGACTTGCAGAAGTAGGGGATGGAGTGAGAGGGGATTCAGGACTTTTAGTATGTAAACTGTTTCAGAAAGGGAAAAGATCTAATCTTGTTAGGTGAGGTAGATGTCAGGGAATTAGGGATATAAACTGCTGGTTTTCCTGTGTCTTGTCCAAAATAACATTATGGGGGTGGGGAGGAAGCCTTAACTGAAAGGAGTTTCCATGGAGATAATTTATTTGTAACATATTTGTATGTTATGTTTATATGTTACTTCATCAGGTCTGCTAACCCTGTTATAATGTCTTTGGGTTCTGCTATTTAGAAAACCAAGTATTTACACCTTTACCTGTATTTATGAATGATTCTCTGTGCAAGGTGAATTAGAAATGTGTTTTTGTAGAACTCTTATTGAGCAAATGAAAAACCCAGAAAAGAGAGAGAGAGAGAGAGAGAGAGAGAGAGAGAGAGAGAGAGAGGGAGGGAGGGATGTGGCTTTTAAGCCTACTCCATCTAAGGATGTATTTGTGTTAATTTGAAGGTTTCTGGAATGTAAATGATTTCTGGTGGTAAGTTGATTGGCTGTGTGGCATTAAAGCAAGTTTTAGTCTGTGTATAACAATTTGAGATATATCCAGCTGAATCAAGGTAGCCAGATTGGTAATTAATTGGTTTTTAATTCAAAAGTTTAAATTTTAAGAACATAATAATTGTGTTACTGGTAAACAGTTATAGTATCTATGTTGTAAGAGAAGCAGTTTCCCTTAAAGTCTAAGACTTGTTATAGTTTGGAGTATTGTCATTTGAAAAATCATAAGCTTCCAAGTCTGTCTTTGTTTAAAAGGAAGTTTCAGTTAAGATTGTTTAAACTTGTAAGATTGTTAACTAAGTTATTTGGGCTACTGTTTTAATGCTAAAATCTAAAGTTGTTCATTGATTACAGTTATGTAGAAAGGAAGACACTGATAAAATATTATTCTGACTAGTTCTGCTCATTCAGAACATTCCTCCGGCATGAATGAGAATTGGCTAAGCAGGGGCATCCCTTTCCCCAGTCTCTCCTGCTTAGAATTCATACAAATTTTCCTTATGTTGTAAAACTGCCAAAGCCCCTAGAAACTATCGCTATTAGGCAAGGTCATTCAGCCTGGGAAAGGGACTTTTTTAATCATGTAGATCCTAAACAGTGAACTTGATTTGCTGAGAAGTTGCAAATTCATGTACAATAGATAGAAGGGATTTCTATCAATTGGTTTTTTTTTCTTTTCTTTCATCCAGGATAAGTTTAGATCTCAGAAGGAACTATGGTAAATGGAATTCCTTACATTAGTGAGACCTGGTAAATCTTTACTGTTTATTGCAGATCCATGAGAATAAAGGTAACTAACTGGCTCTGAGCTGTGATAGGTGAAGCTTGTTTAAGGTAAAAAGCACTTGGGATCATAACTAAATTTTGTTTTGAGTTTCAATTTGGGTATAGCTGTCTGCATTAAATCAGTATCTGAGAGAAATGCAACAAGCTACTCAAGGGAATGTGATCCTGTACTGTAACAGGTGGAAGTCTACATTTGGTAAAAGTCGAAGGGACAACCTCAGTTTTTATCTGGGATGGGCTCCCTCCTGGTTCAGTTTACCCATAGGGTTCCTTTGAAAAGGAATGTTTCCCACCTATTTCTGAGTCTAGCTATGAGGTAGAACAGATACTCCATGGTTGGATATCTGTGACCTTACTTAAATTTAAACAGAGCCAAGGATGTTTTTTGGAATGTCACATGTCCCTGTTTTTTTCCTTCTATAGCAAGTTTCTATGATTAGAGCAAGTAGTCAGTAAAAGATATGAGTTCTTTTGTGTTAGCTTACTGGAAAATCTAATATTATTTTTTTTATCTAGAATTAGAACATGTGCAGAAAGTCATGCATCCTGCTTAAGACTAAACTTTGTGATATCTAGGAATTTTACTCAAGGACACTAACTTAACCTAATGAATTCCAATTTTAAAGGTTTATTTTTGCTTAAAGGAAAAGAAAGATATCACTTAAAACTTTCCAATTAATTTTTCTTTCATAAAGGTTTGCTGATTATTCCTCTTAACACTGGAATAAATTCAAACTGTTTTTAAAGAAAGGTAAATACTTTTAGAGGAGATGTTTTAAAAGGTGTTGTGTGCTATATTTTTTAAGGTTTAGTAAATTTTTAAGATAAGCTATTGTTAAACTAAAGCAATAAGTTGTAAAGCAAAAAAGATCTTGCTGTTTTAATCTGAATTTGTGGTTATTGCATGGCATAAGTAAAAGTTAACAGTTGTATTTGAACATATAAGTGAAAATTTTAGATTCCTGAAGTATCTCACTCTTCCAGACTGATTATAATTAGGGAAGAATAAACAAACTTGCAAGGACATAAAACCATCAGCTCATGGGGTTTAGCCATTAACCTCTTTGCTTTGTTTAAGCAGAACCGTTATGTTAGCAAAAGAATAATAACTTATGAGCTATCTTGTTTTATGGTTTAAAATGTAAAGGAAAGCTGAATACACTGGATAATGGGTTTGAGGGATTTGGAAACATAGATAAAGGTTTGATTAGGAATATGGAAGGCAGATAAAGTTTGGAGACAAATGAGAATTTATCCAAGCCTCTCCTGTCTCTAGATAGTGGTCTGGATACCTTTGTGTCAGTTTTAAAGGGGTTAAGTGTTTTGAGAAAAGTGTGAAGAAGTATTTAGGAAGACAGAAAGATTTGTAACTTGATGTTATAATTAATAGTTCAATCACATTTTAGATGGCCTTATCTGAAGGATACTAGTCTATATTAATTTGCTATTTAAGAATTTTGGGGACTGCAAAGTTACTATTATTTTAAGCTTGATTACAGGAATAGTTGTCATAAAGACCAATAATGGAATGGCAGGGGCTGCAGGCTGAGAACTGCTAATGGTGGATGTTTGTGCCTGGGAAAAGTTGTGAAGAAGACCTTGGACACTGCCTAGGTGAGATCCTCTCTGACTCTATTTCCCAACTGTGTGCTTTCTTTCTGAAAAGGAACCCCCCCCCCCCCTTACCTATTTATGCCTAAGCCCTGCTTTCAGCACCTAGTGGCCATGTGATTGCTACCAGAGATGACTCATGCCTGGAATCAAACAGGGCTAAAGAAGTTTCTCCTTCTGGCAAGATTTATGACATTGTCCCCCTTTTTCTTGTATAGCAAATTCATTTAGGAATAATATTTGTGGCCAAATAACGAATAAATAAATATAGGGATAACATCCTTTAAAAAGAGGAAATGATTAGTAATGAGGCGAAAGTATAATGCAATAGATGTCTAAGTGAATAGGATAGTAAAGTTTGGGGAGAGGAGCAGGATCAGACTTAGATGATTCCTCTAGAACTATATACAGATGTATAAGATTGGCTTCTAAAAATTGTCTATTATGAGAATTTAAACTTTGAGCATGTTTGGGAATAAGATCAAAGGTTTGGATTTTAGCACAAGGACTCTATAAGATAGTGATACGAGTGAAATTAATATTTCTTAAAGCATCTGTCTGGTAACTTTTAAACAGCAGATGAAATATTTTTTTTTAGACCTTTGCAAAATGTGGACCTAATTTTAAGTGATTGTACTAACCTATATTAAGTCAGAATTATCTGGTAACCCCTAGATTGGAACTGGAGAAGCAGAACTCCTTTTTGAATTGTGCAAGTACATGAAGCATTTGGGATTCAAAAGTGTTGTTTAAATGAAATAGGTCACTGGGATACAAGAAATTGGACGTTAATGGACATTGGTAATAATGATTCTGTTAATTTGTATGGTTTGTGTGTAAGTTTTCTTGGTTATCTTGGTGACATGTAATCACCTTTCTAAAAGCTAATATATTGTGAGTCATCTAAGAAATTTAATCTGTACCTGACTTAATGTAAGCATGTAATTTTGTAAAATTGTGAGAAAACCTTATTGTATTGCTTGAGCCTAGCCTTGGGTGGCTAAGAAAAACTGAACTATTTAATTGTACTGTTCAGACCTAGTCTTTCATGGCTGGGAAACTGGACCTTTATATGTGCCCTTGATGTCAAATCATATGTTTCTGAGAACTCTGTTAGGTCTGGCTCGTTATGCCAGCTTGTGCATATGAACTCTAGGCGTCTGAAGATTACCCCTCCTCTGAGCCAAGGGATCTGAAGAAGACAACATCAGATGTAGACAGCTTTCCCAAGAGTCCAGACCTGACCTTTACTAGGACTGCTTCTTTCCTAGAGACCTCATCTTGGGAAGATGAGCAATCTAATGAGAAGTTTTCAGAGTAAAAAAGAAAAAAAGGGGGGACTGTATGGGGAGAGTGAAAACTTCTCAGGCAGTTTGGGATTGTTAACTTTCCTCTTCCTCCTCCATTCCTACTGTCATTCAGCAGCAAGCCTCCTCAGGAATCTTTCGACACTCCCCCACACACTTTCATTTCTTTTGTCTGTTTTTCCTGCCTCTGCAGACCCCTCCTCCCAGCCAGTGGGAGTCAGGGACAGCCCAGACTCACTCTTCCTCCCTTGCTTGGGACCCTCCCCTGATTTCCCTTGCTATCAATCAGCATCCTTGCTCTTTGTAAACTTATTTCTCAGCCACTGAGAGATAGTGGTGGGCTTCCCTGTGACTTCCCATTTGGGGAAGATTTTGGTGCCGAGACTTGAGTCTGCCTCTCAACCAATAAGAGAAGAGACAGTCAGGAAGGGGGTTTGACTGGATTAGGGTATAAATTCTTGCACTGCCTTTTGTAACACACCTCTCCTCCATGATGAGTCATGGGGAAGACTGCCCTCTTCTTCCAGGGAAGAAAATAAATTCCTATTCTTATCCTAAGAGATACCTGTGTTTGTTTTTTTTATTAATTTTGTTTGTTTGTTTTGCTTTTTTTATTTTTTGTCTTTTTATCAGGGGGATGATAGGGCAATTGGGGTTAAGTGACTTGTCCAAGGTCACACAGCTAGTAACTGTTAAATGTCTGAGGCTGGATTTGAACTCAGGTCCTCCTGACTCCAGGGCCAGTGCTCTATTCACTATACCATATAGCTGCCCTGTTTTTTTTTTTTTTATTAAATTAAGGATAAGGTTTATTTTTCATCCCAAACACTACTATAATGAAACTTAACAGGGTTGGTATAAAATCTTAAACTGAAATCTTAAAAGTCAGAAGTACAAGATAATAATAGCTAATAACAGGTAACATTTATACAGTGCTTACTACACTGTACTAAGTGCTTTATAATTATTATCTCATTTGATCCTTACAACAGCCCTCTAGTTAATATGAGCTATTATTTTCCCATTTTACAGATGAGGAAATTGAGGCAGAGTTTAAATGACTTGCCCAGGGTCACACAACTAGTAAGCATCTGGGGCCACATCTGAACTCAGGTCTTCCTGACTATAAGCCCAGCACTTTATTTACTGCCCTATGGTTGCTAGCTTTTCTTCAAAAAAAAAAAATTCTTACAGTATCAGCCTTTATGCCTAGGTCGTGCACCCATTTATTCTTGATTTTGTTGTACGGCGATAGATGATGGTCTATGCCCAGTTTCTGCCATACTATATTCCAATTTTCCCAGCAGTTTTTGTCAAATAGTGAGTTCTTATCCCAAAAACTGGGGTCTTTGGGCTTATCAAACAGTATATTACTATAATCGTTGACTACTGAGTCTTTTATACCCAATCTATTCCATTGATCCGCTCCTCTGTTATTCAGCCAGTACCAAGCAGTTTTGATGACTGCAGCTTTATAATATAGATTAAAATCTGGTACGACTAGGCCACCTTCACTAGCTTTTCTTTTCATTAATTTCCTTGATATCCTGGACCTTTAGGCATAAAGGCTGATACTGTAAGTAATCTGGGGAAGCAAGGAATAGTTTACCTGTCAGATTTATGGAGTAGGGAAGACTTTATGACCAAAGAAGAGTTAGAGAGCATGATAAAATGCAAAATGAATAATCTTGATTACATTAAATTGAAAAGTTTCTGTACAAACAAAGCCAATGTAACCAAGATTAAGAGGGAAGTGGGAAATTGTGAAAGAATGTTTACAACCAGCGTCTCTGATAAAGGCCTCATTTCTAAAATATACAGGGAATTAAGTAAAATCTATAAGAATACAAGTCATTTCCTGACTGATAAATGGTCAAATTGACAAATGGTCAAAGGATATGAACAGGCAATTTTTAGAGGTAGAAATTAAAGATATCCATAAGCATATGAAAAAATGCTCTAAATCGCTATTGATTCAAGAAATTCAAATCAAAACAACTTTGAGGTACCACATCTCACCAGTCAGATTGGCTAAGATGACAAAACAGGAAAATGACAAATGCTGGAAAGGATGTGGAAAAATTGGAACACTAATGCATTGTTGGTGGAGCTGTGAACTGATACAACCATTCTGGAGAGCAATCTGGAACTATGCCCAAAGGGCTATAAATAATTGCATACCCTTTGACCCAGTAATACCACCTCTGGGGTTGTATCCCAAAGAGATCATAGAAGTGGGAGGAAGACCCATATGTACAAAAATATTTATTGCAGCTCTCTTTGTGGTGGCAAAAAGATGGAAATTAAGGCATGCCCATTGATTGGGGAATGGCTAAACAAGTTGTGGTATATGAATGTAATGGAATATTATTGTGCTATAAGAAATGGGGAGGAGATGGACGTCATATTTACCTGAAGAGGCTTATACAAACTGATGCTAAGTGAGAAGAGCAGAACCAGGAAACATTTGTACACAATCACAGACACATCATATGTGTGAGGACCAACCTTGATAGACTGGACTCTTCTCAGCAACGCACAGTTATAAGACAACTCTACAAGTCTCAGGATGGAAGGAGATACCTACATTCAGATAAAGAACTAGAAAGAACAGAGTTTCAATGGAGACTGAAGCAACCTACATGTTCACGTTCTTTTCCACGTTTGGTTTTCTTTCTTTTTTCCTACTGTTCACTCCATTGGTTACAACCCTTCTATACAACCAGACTAATGTCCAATGTGAAAGTATTTGCAGATCCTATACTTGATTGCATACTGCCACGGGGGTGGGGAGGCAGAAAATTTGAAACTCAAGGGATTGTAGAACTGAATCTTGTAAACTAAAAGTAAATAAACAAATCAATTAAAAAAAAAAAGAACATTGGCATAAATTCATGGGGTTTTAGTAGGCTTCAAGGTCAAGATAAGTCAACAATATGACATGGCAATCAAAACAATTAATGCGATATTAGGCTGTGTTCAGGAAGTCACAGCATACGAACAAAGGAAGCAATCTTCCTGCTAAACCCTCACCTGGTCACACCATATCTGGAACACTTATTTAATTCCAATTGTCACATTTTAAGAAGGAGCCTGATAAACTAGAAAACATCCAGAAGAGGCTGGCAAGGAATGTGGAGGGTCATCACTTAGTTAAAGCAAAGATCTAAATCAACGCCAAATTACAATATTAAAAGATACTGCATATAATTATATAGCTCTAACCTTATCCATATCCATCCATTTTTGAGCTGTCGGCTTAGAAACTGGAAATGGATAAAAGTAACGATACTAATTGTGCTAATTATCACCACCTAAAGTTAAACTGATACAAAATAGTCATCACATTAAAACCAAGAGTCCAGAAACTGCCAGCCAATAGGCATTTGATCTCCTTGCTAAGAAAAAATATTTGCAAAACATTAACGAGCAAGATGAAAAAAGATGATGAGCAATAGCACCTTGCAAAACAACAAAAAGCAGTGGAGGGGAAAACAAGGCTGTAAAAATCTTAGCATGAGACCTAGTAGCCAAGTCATTCCCCAAAATACAGAGAGAGTAGATCAAAATTGCAAAGAGGACAAGATATAGATACAAAATTAAACAGGTCGGCCCGTATTTTTATAGCATCTTATTCTCACTATTGATAATAATAAAACCGGTCGCCAGAACTCTAAAAATTCAACACTTAATTGCTATATGAATAAGTGTAATGGCATTTAAGAAGAAAAAGTTTGGAAAAGTTGCTGGACCAGACCACAGAACTTTAAAGATACTCAAGGAAAGATTTTTAAGACGGAATCTTTTAAGGAAAAGACTTGAAAATAATAGAAAAAAAAAATCACAGACAATAATGTTGCCAAAAAGAAGTAACTGAAAAGACATCAGCAACTACCAACCCCTACATGATTTATCATCTTTGTAAAATCTCTTAAGAATGGTCCACACATGTATTGAAGTTGTAATGGGAAAGGAGAATAGGTAGGATTTCCTAAATGACTCTCTACAGCTGAGTAAAGCAAGTCTTCCCAGACTCACAACTGCCAGAAAGATACAGATGATGTAAGATCTCACAGTTTTTGTTGCTTAATCACAAAACAAACAAAACTGATTCAGTGGGGCAAAATGCAGCCTCTTAAAGGTTCTACCTCAATCATCCATATAATCAAAAATCAAAATCCATATAAACAAACACTGCACAAGACTCCTTGACAGATGTCACCACAGAGATAACTTTACTGGATGATTCACTGATTATCAACACGCACTAACACATAAAACAGCGAGAGCAAAGGTATTTGCCACCTTTATGCAGAATATACTGCATAGAGTCCAAGGAGAAGAAATATATTCCCAGTATCAAAGAACGTTTTCCCTTTCCCATATAAATAACTCAATAAAATAAAGTTTCTGCCCTCCACAGGCTAATAGGGTGATGACTGGGGCTTGTGAGGGAAAAGTGGGCGAGGGGTAGCAATCAGGAAAGAAGGACTCAGCAGATATTTTTACCCTCACCTCATACCAGGGAGATGGCATGAAAGTACTGGAGGATGTTGGCTAGTTAGACAGACTCGAATCTTGGTATTTGTGCTATAGATTCGTGAGGACTGTAGGATGAGAGAGTGGCTGAATAAATGAGACCAAAGTGGGGAGAGGCAGAGAGACAGACGTAGTCTCTCTGTGTCTCTGCTTCTCTCTGTCTCTGTCTCTCTGCCTCTCCCCACTTTGCTCTCATTTATTAAATCTGTTCAATGCCAGGCACTGTGCTAAGCATTGGTCACACAAAAATAAAACGAGACAACCTCTACCCTCAAGATGCTAAGCATTGGGATACAAAGACAAAAGAATAAAAATAAAACTGTACCTGGCAGCGCCGATTCTATCAGGGAAGGAAACATGTACATATGTAAGTATAACTAGAATTTACATGGGGTCTGGCCTTTACGTTTCACTGGGGTAGGGAGTACCCAGGGAGGCACTTCCTCGACCAGTATAGGTCAGCACATTCGTAGTCATGTTAACATTGCCTAGAGCACTAAGTGACTTGTCCAGACCCACAGAGTCAGCATTTATTTTTTTATTTACACAGAATAAACAGAAAACAAATACCAGGCAGACAGGAAGAATGTGGGCAGTTGGGTGGGAACAGGAAAAGCTTCCAGTAGAAAGATGAACTACGTTTTACAGAAATACCGGCATTCAAGGAAACTAAGGTAAAGCCAGAGGGCATTGCAGATATAGGAGATTGCACAAAGTCGCAGAGATGGGAGGTACAGTGTGTTGTGTGAAGAGAGCAGAGAGAAAGTCAGTGCAGCTAGAACAAAGAATGTGGCAAGAGGAGGAATGCTGGAAAGATGGCTCAGGCCAAGCTGTTGAGCTGTTTCAGTCTTGTCCGACTCTTCAGGACCCCATTTGGGCTTTTCCTGGCAGAGATACTAGAAAGGTTTGCCATTTCCTTCTCCATCTCTCGTTTTATAGATGAGGAAGCTGAGGCAAACAGGGGTAAGTGACTTACCCAGGGTCACACAGCTAGTAAGTGTCTGAGGCCAGATTTGAACTCAGGAAGAAGAGTCTTCCTGACTCCAGGTCCAGCTCTCTGTGCACTGTGGCACCACCTAACTGCTCTCAGGTCAGGCGATGAGGGCTTTAAAAGAAAAATGGAGGGTTTTACATTTGATCCTAAAAACAAAGTAGCACCAAGGGAGTTTATCAGATCTACGGTTGGGTCTGCTCTTATGGAACATCACTTTGACGGCTGCTGTAAGGATGGATCCGAGCCGGGAAAGGGGAGGCAGGGAGACCATCTAGAAGACTGTCTAGGCTGGGGATGATAAGTTGGTGGCCTTGTGAGTAGAGAGAACAGAAGTGATACAAAAGATGTCACGAAGGGGAAAAAAGAGCAAGGTTTGGTAACCAAAGAGAAATGTGGAGTTCAGGAAGAGCAGAGAGTGAAAGATAACGCCAGCTCACAAACCCGGGGGACTAGAAGAACGCTGGTAGTCTCTACAGAAATAGGGAAGTTCAAGAGAGGAGGGGATTGGGGAAGAGGAATGAGGAATCCTGGTTCAGACACACGGCCTATGAGATGTCTTGGGGACTTTCAGTTCAAAATGACCAAGACAGTAGTTAGTGGTGGAGGACTGGGTCATGTGATAGAAATCGTGACTAGATTGTTAAGTATTCTGTGTAGAGAAAATAAACCCCTGGGATCTGATGGGGGCAGAGCTTTGGTGTACATCTAAAGTTAGGGCGTGAGTTATGGATGACAAGCAAGCCAAAAAGACTGAGAGGGACTGGTTGGATGGGCCAGAGGGGAGCCAAAGCTGTAGGCTTGTCATAGAAGAGGAACAAAAGATAACACATGGACAATCCAAATGCTGCACAGATATCCATGAAATCTGCCTCATGGCATGGTGGAAAGAGTACCTGGTTTGGTGTCAGAGTACCTAGGTTCCTATCTTGGGTCTGTTACTCTCTATTACTTATATGACCTTGGTCAAACTGCCTAACCTTTCTAGGCCTCGGCTTCCTCGTTTGTAAAAAATAAGTCAGTTGACTTCGGAGGTCCCTTTTATGATCCTATGAAGGTTTGTACACACCTCCCCAACCCCAACCCCAGATCATTAGATCCTGTCCAGAGGATTTATGGGAGAATGTGGCCAAGAACTTGGGATGAGCTGTACCTGAGTTGTGATCTGGAAAGATACTGGGCATACCCACATTGTTGAAATGAAACATCCACTAAATTATCAAATTATGTAGTTCTCTGCAAGGAGTCTAGGGGAAAAAAAAGGATCGAAAATAAGAACTTGTTTCCCTAGCATTGTTTAGAAGAAAGGGTGCCCTGACCAGTCAAATCGAATATCCCTGTCTGCCTGGCAGATGAAGCTTTACAGTCAAGAAGACGGCAAGCTATTATAACTTAGAGATGATATCTAGGTCAATCAACTTCCTTTGTCATAACTATAACCACCAAGCAACTCTGTGATAGTAACTTTGCTTCCCAAATAAGCATTCTTATCGGAGAGAGAATATACTGACAAGATGACAACAATATTCTGGTCTATTGAGCAATTTTGTCAGTGTGAATTAATATACTGCCTTTCTGGCTTATGAAACTGTCTTTTTAAAAGATACTTAGTATGAAGCAGTCCCCTTCAGGTCATGCTCACGTCTAGGTGAAAAGATAAAATTAAATTTACAAATTTGTAAACCTGAAGACCAAACTCTGAGACTCCTGGTGACCCTACCAAGATGACTATTACACAGGTGAGTAAAAGAACTGCTTTTGTAATTGGGTAGGGATGCTGCCTCATCTTCAGTACAACTCCGGTAGCAGATGGTAGAAAGGGGATTTGTTATTCTGGTGACGATGGTGATGTTGATGACTGCCTCCTCCTTAAGGAGAAGACCTCTACCACCTGAGACCCAAGAGAGCTGCCCCTTCCCTCTTCCCCCCCTTTCCCCCCTCCTTTCCTCCCCCCTCCCCTCCCCACTCAGGAAAATCCCGGAGAACACTTCCCAACACATCATCCCTTCCTTCCCAGACCTATGGGCTCTCGGCAGAAAGCAACACAAGATGATGCTTGGTCTGCCAAGCTGCCCTTCACAGAGCTGGTGTTGGGCACACCTGGGAGCTAGCCGGTGCTCTGTTTCGCAGCCCCCCCCTGCCACCACCCTGCCCCTCAATTCTCTCCGCCCTGCCCTACCCCCTCTTCCCTGGGCTTCCACCGTTACCATGGTAATTGCAGCCTCGGCCTTCACTGGGCAGCTGCAGAGAGAGAGTACAGCTGGTAGGAGAGGGGGAGGCGGAGGCTCGGCAGCTTGCAGCCCATCCCCCTGCAGCCCGAGCAACGCAGGCAGAGAGCCAGGTTCCCTCCTTCCCTCCCTCCCTCTCGGTCCTCAGATGCATTCCTAAGCCCTAAGCTCCAGCCCAAACCACAATGCTTCTGCCTTCTGCAGGACACCAGGGTTTTAAGGTTAAAAACAATGCATACACTGGGTCCCAGGCTTCCTGAGTCTTATCTTTTGCTCTCTAAGAGGAAAGGTTTCTGACGGTGATTTATAAAAACCTGTAAGACACTAGAAGGGGACGATAACTTGATCTTTTTGCTCCATGGAAATTCTGCAACCATCGAGGAGTCACTTTTTAAACCTGGTCTTGATGTCCAGGACTGCCTTGGGCACTCTGTGAGACAAATCCTAGGATACAATGACTGACTTTAAGAGATTTAAAATCCCAAACTGACAACAGAAGAGAAAATACTGAGAAGCCTTCAAGAGTCAGTGAAGTAGCAAGTGCCAAACTCCCAAATAAGTCAATGTTTCTCATCTATTCAGAGCCAGGGTTTTGCTGTGGGTGAGGGTGGAATAAAATGATTGTTTCACTACTGTTCCATCAAGGTAAGGCTTTTAGGAAGCAGGACTTTCTGACCCTGGATTTGGAGATGGAAGGTACATCAGAGATCATCTATTCCAATGCACTGTGGGATTTAGAAAAAGGTCATCACATTCTTGATTTTGAAAATGAGGCTCAAAGAAAATAACTTACCCCAAATCAAGTAGTGTATAATGGAACTGAGAGAGGAACCTCCATCTTCTGATTTCAAACCCAGGCTCTTCCCTTCTACTGTATACTCTTTCCCTGCCAGAGGGAAGGGAGCGGGCAGAATTTGGCAAAGCTGTGGGGGAACTCTCATCAATAGGAGGAGAGCCAGTATATCCAGAAGGCTTATCAGTCTGGGCTCTTTGAGAGCACGAGGGTCTTTTGCCTTTCTCCTTTCTTTGTAACCCCCACCACTTAGCGCAGTGCCTGGAATGTAGCAGACACTTGATAAATGCTTGCTTACTGACTGGCAATATTCGACTTAAAATATGTTCCTAAAGAACAAGGCCCACAACACAGCATCACAGAGGAGAGTCATCAAACACACAGAGCCACATTCTGGAGTACAGACTAAACCAGATTAAAATGTAAGTGGGAAATATTTAATAAAATATATAAAAATATAGTAACACATAGAAAGGATTAAAAATTTTAAACTAAGCCAGTATGCAGCAGCAAAGATCTTAGATATGGTTGAGGGGCCTAATTTCAATTTGAATTTGATACCAAAGAAGGGATGATAGTTAGTTGGTCAAGTAGGGGTCAGATAACTTGGGTTTGAATCTTGCCTCTGACGTTGACTAGCTGTGCAGCAAGTCACTTTACCTCTGGGAGCTCCAGTTTGCTCATCTGTAAAAAAGACGATTACACTTGCATGATCTATCTCAGGTACTTATTTAAGGGTTAAAGGCATGTCAGTTGTTGTTATAGTTTGCACATTTATTTTAAAATGCAGCGATTGCTAGAAGCCAGCATTGCTGTGCTAAGAACAAGTCAATGAAGGTAGTTAAGAAGGAAGTGGGGAACACAATTAGTGAGTAAACCAGCATCCGGAGAGATAGACTGTCCTCTGGTATCCTAAAAGAATTTGTAAATACCAAAATGACCTTGTTTTTTTCTTTTTAGCAGAATCACTAAACTGGATGTGTACAATTCTTTCACAAGATACCTCCCCCTCCCCCTTCTCCTAGTTTCTATTGAAAAACAATTGGAATCATGCAAGAAAAACTGCAGATTTGTTCATATTGTTTGGACCAGGGGCTGGGAGTAAACCCTTCACTTGCATATATACTCTAAAGAAGTTATTTATATGAAGATACAATTGGCCCTATCTGGTCCTAATGCCCACGGCTGTTCAGAGAGGGAATCCTGGACCTGAAATTCTTGGGCACTCTGTCCACAAAGAATTCAGTCTTCACCCAACCTACTCCTTGTAGGCTTCACATCCTTTTCTGAAGTAGCTAATGGTACAGTGGATAGAGCACTGAGCCTGGAGGCAGAAAGACTCGAGTTCAAAACCAGCCACAGACACTTACTAGCTGACTCTGAACACTTCATTTAAATGCTATCAACCTCAGTTTCCTCACCTGTACAATGGGGATAAAATAGCACATACCTCCCAGGGCTGTTGTAACAATGGAAAGGAGATGTTTGTAAGGTACTTACAATTATCTTCAAGTACCATATGAATGCTAGTGATTATTATGATGAATCTCTATTCCTATTTGCATGTTGCTAAATGCTCCTGGTGAAGCAACTGTGTTAAATCCACTACAAGTCTGTCATCTGATCTCAGCCAGGTCCTCACTGCTACTGGACAGCTCTTTTATTCCCTTCTGAGTGACTCTCTATTATACAACAACAACTCAGCACCCAAAACCTCTCTCCTCAAGCCTCTTGAAATGCCCCATTCCACTCCCTTTCACCAGAGAAACTTGTTTCATGCTTTACTGAGAACAAAGTGAGTTCCCTCTTTTCTGGTATTCTACATCTGGAAACTCTTCTGCATCATTTCTCGTTCTCTCCTTCTCTGCTCCAGTCTTTGAGGAAAAGGTAGCTCTTCTCCTTTCTTTGGCCAACCCCTCTACTTCCAACCCCCTGCTATCTCTCTGACCTCCAGTCCCTTCCCATCTACTGGCTCCTTCCCTGACACTTTAAAAACATGCCCAGAGTTTTCCACCCTTAGAAAGCCTTTACTCTACCCAGGTAACTCATCTCTTAATCATCTTTTATCTCCCTTCCCTTTCAAAGTTGGCTTCCTGGAAGAAAGCTGTCAGCAATCACGGTATTCACTTCTTCAACTCCCACTCACTTCTCAAACCTTTGGTTTCTGACTCTACCACACAAACAAAATTGTCCTCTCTGAGGCTGACAAGGATTTTTAAAATGCTGGATCCTATGTCATTTTTTTTCAGTCTTTATCCTCCTTCAGTTCTTCAACACTGGATACTTTTGACAACCCCTCACCTCCTGATCAATCAAAACAATCAATCGATCTCTTGACAGCACTCTCACAATCGCTGCATTCGTGTGCCTGTGTACCTTAAGTGAAGAGAATCAAAGATTGTGGAACCTGTTCCTATCACAGAACTCTGGTCCTGTCACCCAGCAAGTTGGACCTGAAACAATACAGTTCCTACAGGACTCCAGAACACCTGTATTATGGACTCATGGGCTTGTTTTGGGAAACCACTCAGGCCCTGGAAACAATTGTTTGTAATCCACCTTTCTCCTCCCTTCGAATCTGTGATTTATGTCTACAATCTCTGCCTTCCCTATGCCAAGGTGGAATCCTGATCTGGGGAATTCCTGATTTGCATATCTGTTCCTCATAATGAAACTAATTAATTAAACCACTACTTGATTACTGGCACTTTGTCTCTGGCCTGTTCTGTTTGTCATCCCCGAGTTAGAGGCTGTCTGGGTAAAATTCTGTTAACACTTTCCTCCCTCGGCTTCCATGGCTCCTCTTCAGCCCCCTTTTCTGCTTCTCAATCCATGCCACTGTGAGCATTTCCCAAGGTTCTTTTCTGGTGTCTCTTACCTCTCCAGGCACCTTGCCTAGATGATATCTCCCTTTGGATGTTCTATGGGAATGTCAATCTCCATATGTCCAAAACATAATTCATCATCTTCTCTCCCTGCCTCCCCGCCCCCCAACTCATCCCTCCTCCAATCTTCCCTGTTTTTGTTTCATGCCACCATCTTTGTGATCACCTAACTGCACATCCTCACCATCAGGCTCAGTTCTTCCCTCCTTCTTCCCTTCCACATCCAATCTGTTGCCAAGTCATCACAGCTCAACATCTCTGCTCAATCCAGCCCCTTCTCTCCATCCATACCTTGTCATTACCGGGGCTATTATCTTGACAACAGTCTAGACTACAGTAATAATCTCTAAATCAATCTCCCTGTTTCCAGGCTCTCCCATTTCCAATATATCTTCTACCACAGTCAAATGGATATTTTTAAAGCATAAGTCTGACCGTGTCACTTCCCTAACGCCTCACTAAGGGCATTAGGATACAATTCCGACTTCTCATTTAGGCACTTAAAGTCTTTCCTAATCAGCCCAGGGCCCTGCTGCCAGTGCCTTCCCCCGTCCATCACCTGCTGGACCAAGTTTGACTACACACAGGTTCTCCCCACCCCACTGCACCCCCCAGCCCTCCCAGAAAATGCAAGCAGAGACAGTCTCATTTGGGTTTTAGCATCTGCAAGGCGTGGCTGCTACATCCCCTCAACTTGTGAATTTCACCTGTGGTTAGGCTCAGGATTGTAGATTTTAGTCCTGGAAGAGAGCTTGGAGGTCAGAGTCCGTCTACTCTCCCCCATAGTCCCCCTCCATTTTCTAGAGGGAGAGACTAAGGCAGGGAGGGTTGACTTACCCAGGGTCACTTACTTAGCTCGCAGGCATCTGAGGCAGGATCTGAGAGCAGATCTTCCTGCTTCCCTGGATGCTCTCTATCCACCATGCCACGCTGCCTTAAAGGAAGCTTGTTCTACCCGTTAAAATGAGCAACTTTGACGTTCTCAGAGGCGCCCCGAGAAATTAAGTGACTTGCCCACCATCGCACTGTCTGCAGGTCTTGAACCTAGGAGAGGTTTCTATCCACTGTGCAGCACTACACAATTCTTAATAAATGCTTTTTTAATTCAATTGAATCCATTTCAATTCAATTCAAGTGGATTTAATTCAACCAATCAACTGGATTGAATTGAATTAAATCAATCAATAGAATTCAGTTTCTGCAGGGCTCTTTCAAGACTAAAAGTCCGGAATACTGGGCTGGTGGGGAGCCTTCCCCAAGGGGAACAAGTCACAAATAAATCAGTAAATCAGTATAACGCCCTGTTAACCTGACTTCCGAGACAGCCCCGCACCGGGAGGGGAGAGAAAACGGTTGTCTGACATGGTCTCCCCTTTAGACTGGGAGCTCCTTGAGGGCAGGGGCCGTGTTTGGCCTTTCTTGGTGTCCCCAGCGCGTGGCACAGCGCCTGGCCCACAGTAGGCGCCTAATAAATGCCTCCTACGATGGCCTGACTTGGCTCTCCAAACCAGCGCTCTGCAGAGAGCCCTGGGTGCTCCCCCAGGGACCAGACCAGAGGCCCCACGAGAGCCTCCCGGAACCCTTCTCGGGAGCGCCAGTTTCCTCTCGACGCGCTCTGGGCACGGACCACTTCCTGCCGCTGGACAGAGACGAGCAGGAAGTGGCTCCGAGGGGCTCGGATCCTGCTGTTGAGGAGGTGGCGACGACTGCGGCGGTGGCTGCGGGGTGGGTGTGTGGCTGGGTGAGTGCGGAACCCGCGGGAAGGAGCCGTAGGCCGGGGAGGGAGCCCGCGGGCGGGCAGCACCCCCAGGGTGGGTCCGGCGCTGTGCTGTCTGCGGCTGCGGGCACCCTCGCCCTTCTCCTGTCATCGCTCCCCAGCCGTCCCCTCTCCCTCCGCGGGCGGTCGGCAGGGTCTCCTCGGTCGGGGCCGGGGCTGCGGCGGTGCTCTTGTCTGCTGACAAGCCCCGGAGGAGACGCGTGGGCAGCGGGCGCAAGGGCTTCAGGAGGGGCGCGCTGGGTCTGGCCCCCCCCCCCCGGGGGTTCAGACTCCGCACCTGCCGCCGCCCGGGTGACCTTGAGCAAGTCATTTCTCCTGTTGGAGCCCTTCTTCTCGAGCGCAAAGCGAAAGGGTAGGTTCCCGGGAACCTCCCAGTGCTAAATCCCGGGCCCGAAAGTTGTCTCCGGCGCTCGGGGACCCGAGTGGCCCGTGAAAGGTAGCTTAGCCCTGCGGCGTCCGAGGAGCCCACTTCAGAGCTCGCTCCTGCTCCCCGTGTGACCTTGGGCGACTCACCTAATGGGGTCCGGGCCTCGGGTAGCCGCTAAGCGATGGGTATGGACCAGAACGCCTCCACGGGCCCATCCCCAGGGGAGCCCACCGCCCGCCGGCCTGGGGGTTCCCTCGCTGTCCAGCCTACCTTTCCAGACTTGGTCTCCATCTTTCCCCGCCTCACTCCTGGAGGTCCAGTTAAACTGGCCTTGCCAGTCCCACTAAGGACGTTACATTTCCCCCTCCCCGCCTTGGCACGAGCAGGATGGAATGCGGGCCCCCAGCCCCGCAGGATGCCGATGCTCCTTCCCAAAAAAATTATTGGTATTTATTTTGTATGTATTATTGTGCGTATATACAAATACGTCACAGAAAATACACTTCTGTGTTTACATAAATGCATGTGCAAGCTTGTTACTTAAACGAGTAGAGGGAGCTGGGGGCCCGGGTGGATGGAGTGCTGGGCTTGAAGTCCAATGTGTACACAGACACTTAGAAAATGTGATTCTGGACAAGTCACTTAACCTCAGTTTCCCCATTTGTACAGTGGGAATAATAATAGTTAATAATAACCATGATAATAATAGTACTCCCTCTTAGGGTTGTCATAAAGATGGAATGGGATAATAATCGTAAAGGTCTTAGCACAATGTCTGGCCCATAGTAAGTACTTTATAAATATTAGTTACAGCCTATTTTTATTCACATATGTCACATAAAATGGAGAGAGAGAAAGCCTGACATAATGGATAGGGAACAGGCTTCATAACTGGGAATACCTGGGTTCAGGTAACACCTCAGACTTTGGACAAATCATTTAACCCCTCAGTGTTCTAGGTGGCTCTCTAAGACTAGAAGTTAAAGCAAAGAGCACCAGCTTATATGGGTCGAGGGAGGTTCTTCACTTGAGAGTTCCCTATACCAAAAAATTTACAGGTCTACTCCCTGTGCTTATCTTTTTATGTGCCACTTTTGTCTACCCCCATAGAATGTTAAGCTCCGTGAGTCCAGAAACTATTTAATTTTTGTTTCTGTATCCTTGTCAATGATCACATGGTGCTAGCTCTTGATAAATGCTTCTTCATATATTGGTTATTGACAGCTGACATATAAGAAAAAAGTCTTTAAAAAATTATGTTTTACTTGCCCTTCAGATGTGTATCTCAGGTGAAAAAAGAGTGTGTGTGTGTATGTGTGTGTGTGAGAGAGGGAGAGAGAGGAATTTAAAGTCACATTTTTCTTCGCATTCTATTTACAATGATGCATATTAAGAGCCTTCAGATCAGATGTTGGAACAAGGAGGGCCTTTTCTGTTCAACCTCTCATTGTAAGTAACACTAAGTTCCAGGCAGTGCCATGTACTCCATAAATGGTTACTAAAATTAAGTGACAGTGATGTTAAAATTAAGGAAAGGCAAGATTACTTGCCTAGCTAATCCCTTATTTCCCTTTAAGATAACGAAATAATGGATTGTCCAGTTTATCCAGGGTTCTAATTGGTATTTTTTAGCCTATAGAAACTAGAGGATTAAACCTTTGAATTATACACTACTGTAATTTTTAAAATCCATATTCCATGAACATGGAAAATGAATGAATTTATTCTTTAGAACTAATGTTGGTCATAAGAATGGTGACAGCTTTCTTTAAGGTTGCTGCTTTTCTGTTTTTTTAGATTGAGCTTTAAAATTTGGAGAGAAGGATTCTCTTCATGGTGCATGGACGGAAAGCCAATGCGCAGGTAGGCATTGAAAAAGACATAATTTTGATGGTTAAATTCCAGCAGCTGATGACCTAGATTTTCTAGAAGATTTAGACAGTTAAAATATTCTTTAACAAGATTTCTTTATGCAAAAATGAATTTTCCTTTTTCAAAAACAAACTAATAATATTAGGAAATCAAATTAGGAATAAGGTTATAGTAACACATTTTTGGTCCATATTTGTGATCTTGTATAAATAGGGAATTCTTGGTATGGAAACTCATTCTGCCATTACAGATCAGCAAATTTTTTTAAACTTACAATCTTAGAATGTTGCTTGATGGTAGTAACTCAGGTCTATTTTTAATTTTCATTTAATCCTGAACTATGTTTTGAATGTTGCATTTTAACTACTTATTTTAATTTTGCGTAGCAAATATTTTTTTTTGTTTACAAGTTCTTGGAACATTTTTGTGGTATGTGATCAGTAACCATATTACAGTATTATGTAGGGTTAAATTCCCAAAAGAAAGGGTGTTTTTATTGTGTTTCCTTATTGTAACTGATGACTATCGTTAATTCTGTGCTATAGAACGTACTTCTAAACTGATTCTGGTTTCATTAGCTCCTAATTTTTTGGAATATGTTAAATTAATAAATTAAACAAATTACTAAAGACATCTGCATTGCAGGTCAGAGTATTCGAGGTCTAAGAAAGGTATTAGACATGATAACTTAAGCTATTGAATAATAAAACAATCTGAAAAAGAAACTGGCAACTTGAAACCTCTTAGAATCTAGTTTAAGGGGCAGTTTGGTGGTTCAGTGGATAGAGCACAGGCCTTGGAGTCAGGAGGACCTGAATTCTATTCCGGCCTCAGACACTTGACACTTCCTGGCTATGTGGCTCTGGGCAAGTCACTGTTAAGTGACTAATTGCCTCACCAAAAAAAAAAAAAAAATCTAGTCCAATTTCCCCCCTTTCTTCTTTTCTCTCAAATAACATTGGAGTCCTTATTGAAACTTAGTCAACATCAATAGTAGTAAATGGCCATAGTAATTTTTTTTTCTTTTGATGAACCAAAAGACTCTAGCTTTTGGGACAAGAACTCATTATTTGACAAAAACTGCTGGGAAAACTAGAAAATAGTATGACAGAAACTAAGTTTAGAGTATAGACCAACATCTTAGACCAAGATAAGATCAAAGTGGGTATGTGATGTAAACATAAAGGATAATATCATAAGCAGATTAGGAGAGCAAGGAATAGTTTACCTTCAGATCTATGGAAAAGGGAAGAATTTATGACCAAATGAGATAGAGAGCATTATTAGATGTAAAAAGGACAGTTTTGATTATATTAAATTAAAAAGGGTTTGCACAAACAAAAACCAATGCAGCCAGGAGTAGAAGGAAAGCAGAAATTGGGAAACAATTTTTACTGGAAGTATCTCTGACAAAGGCCTCATTTCTCAAATATATAGAGAACTAAATCAAATTTGTAAGAGTACAAGTCATTCCCCAGTTGATAAATGGCCAAAGGATATGAACATGCAGTTTTCAGATGAAGAAATCAAACCTATAGGGGAAGCTAGCTGGCGCAGTGAATAGAGCACTGACCCTGGAGTCAGGAGGACCTGAGTTCAAATCCAGCCTCAGATACTTAACACTTACTAGCCTTGTGACCCTGGGCAAGTCATTTAACCCCCATCGCCCTGCCTTCCTCCTCCAAAAAGCAAAAAAAAAAAAAGGAAATCAAACCTGTCAATAGTAATATGAAAATATGCTCTAAATCACTACTGATTAGAGAATTGCAAATTAAAGCAACTGAGATTTCACAGTAGTAGCATCACCTCATATTTATCAGATTGGCTAATGTGACAGAAAAGGAAAATAATACATGTTGGAGATGATGTGGGATAATTCAGACACTAAGATGCACTGTTGGTAGAGTTGTGAACTGTTTCAAGAGGGCAATTTGGAACTATGCCCAAAGGACTATAAAACTGCATACCCTTTGATCCAGCAATACCATTATTAGGTCTGTATGCTAGAGAGATTTAAAAAAGGGAGGAGAGGACCTATTTGTACAAAAATAAAAATTGAGAGGATGCCCATCAGTTGGGGAATGGCTGAACAAGTTGTGGTATATGATTATAATGGAATATTACTGTGCTATAAGAAATGACAGGCAGGCTGATTTCAGAAAATCTAGAAAGACTTATATGAACTGATGCAAAGGGAAATGGCCAGAACAGGAGAACATTGTACACAGTAACAGCAATACTGTATGATAATCAACTGTGAATAACTAAGTTATCCTCAGCAATACAGTGATCCAAGACAATTCCAAAGGACTCATAATGGGAAATGCTCTCAACCTCCTGAGAAAGAATTGATAGAGTCAGAATATAGATCAAAGCATACTATTGTTCACTTTCTGTATGTTTTTTTTTCCTTTGGGTCTGTGTCTTCTTTCACAACATGACTAATGTGGCAAGAAAGAAAGAAATTGAGTCAATACAGTCATTATTTTTCATATAGCAGAAACCTAAAGCAAATCTTTATTTCTAAATTATCTTCTTACTTGATATTTCATATAACTGTTCTAGACATTTGTTAACTTTAAATCATAAATTGTATAGTTCTGTCAAACCATTTTAAGAGAAGAAACATTTTGTGGTTTGGTTTTGATTTATTCCTGGTTCCAGGAATGAAAACCAGGATGCATTGGCTGTTTTCATCTGTAGTGTTCATTTATTGGGCAACCTTAGGTTATTCACCATCTCTGCCTCAGTTTATCCCTACTAGGTCAGCTCACTGGGGTGTTGGGATTTCCTGAATCCTTTTGAAATATATTGATGAAAAGGTGCTATAGATATGACAAGTGCTGTTGTCTTATTTTTATCTTTTCCTATAATAGAAATGATGTTTGTGACATCAGAGTACATGGAGAAATAAACAACACAGTTATAAAATGCTTCTTCACTTCAGCTTTTAACTCAATTGCTACTCATCCTTAGCTGCCAGAAATTTCCTATCTTACATAACTCATAAAGGAAGAGTTCATTATTTATTTCACATAAAAGGAGGTACAGATTGTGGGGTTTATTAAATCATTTCTGAATGAAATATGTCCTCATTAACCTCTCATTTCAACTTCTCATTAATTATTTTTACTGTGTTGAATATCAAAGTCATCAGCCAATTATCCACAATAATGAAGGGAATTTTAGGGCAGATGATGATTAATAGCTCTTTTCATGTCACTACCACTTAGTCAGAGACACTCTTGTCTGCTGCTCTCCATTTTTACGTTGACCAATAATTTGCATCTTGGTGTCATTTATAAAAGGTACTGGGCTTTCTCAGTACTTAGGATTAGGTTCTTGGTTAACTAAATTATAACCAGAGAGAGTTTTTACTGCACATTCTCAGTGACAGTGCAGTAAAGTAAGATACTACAGTTAAGATTTCAACAGTAAGGTATTGTAGAAAGAGTGTAGGGTTGGAGTTAGAGCCCTGATTTCAGATATTAGCTTTGCTACTTACTATTTGTGTTACCTTAGACAAACCATTTCTTGAGGCCTCAGTTTCCTCATCTATAAAATAAAGGAGTTACAATAGTTGATAAGGTCCCTTCCAAGTTTAAAAACAATCCTTGACCCCTTGATACATCAGTTGAACATTAGACTATCCTATCCTCTATTCTGTAATCCCTTTTTCCTTTGTCCATATTTTGGTCTTGCCTTACCAGAATCCAACCTTGAATTATTCCCATTGTCCACCTTCATTCCTACTCACATGCTGCTGGACAGAACTGGAAGAAATCGTGAAATTGCTGACCAGGGCCACTGCACATTTACGCTGAGTAATCTCAACTGTCCCTTCACTGCAGTAATACAGTCCTACTACTCCTTAATTGATTCTCTATCCCATTCTCTCCAGTAGCTGTTCCCAGACCTTTTCTTCTTTCCTCAAGCCTCCCTTGCCACTCCTCCCTAATCTTTTTGCCTCATTACCAAAAAAAAGTAGAAGCCATTTGCTAAGACCAGGCTATTCACTAAGAGCTGCCTCTTTTCCCTTCCTCCTTTTCCCATATCTGTCTGACATCACCTTCCATTGTTTCCTCCTCCTTCTAGTCTCTGATGATTTGGTGACCTTTCTGTGTACCAGGCCAACCAAACTCCATGTACTCTTCATCTTGTACCCTCTTCTTGTAAAGCCAAGGATGAGCAGTTCTTCAGAGGACTGCTGCTGTGAGTAGCTCTAGGGTTCTGATCATGTAGTATAGTGAACTCTCTATTCAGCAATAAACTAAGGCAAAACATTCACAGAAACCAAAGTACAGCATTCACAATGATATAACATAACAACTTATCACTAAAATGGCCACATAATTTTAAACAACATATATCATTCAGTAAGTCCGTAACTCAATCATCTTTAAGGAACAATCCTCCTTAAATGACACAAAGTATAAAAGTCAAAGTTTTCCTACCCCTAGGTCACATTGTTTTAATCTCTCAGTCAAAAAATCTTCTTTCTTCTTGATTGGAGATTAGTTTCCAGTCATCCTTAACTCAGTCATCCTTAAGGGGTACAAGGTACAAAGTACAAAGTTCTCCCACCCCTTGATCACAGTAAATCATGATCTTGTCAATCAGCACTAAGTACCCAAGGAGAGGTCTTTTCATCTTGCCTCCAGACGGTCCGAATTCCATGGTTCTTCTTCCATGGGTCCAGCTCCCTGGATTCACAGGCAGGCAGCTCTCAGCTCCTTGTCCAGTTCCCATTCCATATTGAAGCTCACAGTGTCCAGTCCACCTCAAGTCCTTCACTGTTTCTGGCCAAAACAATATTCATACACATTGCCAGCACCATCATCAATTCACTATCTGCCAGTGAAATCAACTCAGACCCACAAACAAGGTCCAAGAACTCAACCCAAATCATCAGTATAGTCCCAGGACCTCTGAAACCTTCCTCCAGGACTTCTGTAAACAGACAACAAGAAAATCCTCTTTCAAGACTTCCAGCAAGGTCCTAGGGCTTCTGTTCAAAAATAACAAACACAACAGAACAGAGTGCTTGGCCTCCACAATTGTTCCCCTTCTCAGTTCTGCTCTGTCCCAGCTGTGCTCCTCCTTATGTATGGTGGTTCTCCTTCTTGTTCTGCCTATTCCTGTTGCATCAACAAGTTCCTCCCACCTTCAAATCACAAGGGGCTAAAAACAAGGTGCTAAATACTTAAGTAGCTGAAACAAGGCTCTAAGTACTTCTTTGCTTGCCATTACACTTCTCTAGCAGATTGTCCCAACCAGTTTTTTAATCTTTCAATCTCTCACAGTCTATTGGCTGCTTCTCTTTTACAAACATATTCAAGCCTTCCCCTTAGTTCTCTTCATTTTGACTTCTGACCTTTTCAGCTGAAACTGCTCTCTTCAGTTACTAACAATCTTCTAACTGTTCAATCTAATGACCTCTTCAAAATCCTCATCCTTTCTGCTGTATTTGACACTGTTGAGCACCCTCTGCTTCCAGTACTCTTTTCTTCCTTTGCTTTTTGTAATACTGAACTCTTGATTTGCCTTCTGTCTGTCTGTCTGCCTGCGCCTTCTCAGTTGCCTACTTCATCTATCACATCCCAAAATGGAGTGTCCCCCAAGACACTGTCCTTAACCGTTTTCCCTTCACTCTCTGTCTGCTCTCACTTGTTGATATTATCAGCTCCTCTGGGTTCAGTGATCATCTCCATGCAGATGACTCCCAAATCTCTGTGTCCAGCTATACTCTCTCCTAAATTCTGTCAACTTCCTGTTGGATATTTCAAACTGGATATCCAAAACAGAATGCGTTATCTTTTTCCACCAAATACTTGTTTCTAATCGAATTCCCCATTACTGGAGGGTACCACTGTCCTCCTACTCACCCAAGTTCACAATCTCAGAGCCATCTTGTACTTCTAATTTTTATTCCTAGTATCCAATCAGTTGCTAATCTCCATAACACCATATATATAAAACCTTGCAAAATTTCATTGAGAATTTTGTTTTCTTGAAGTTTGAATGACATGGAAAAATTAACCTTTTATGAATTCTCTGTAAGTAAAAAAAAAAACAACTAAATTAATTGTATAGAACTGAATTTTCACCCAGTTTGATTATTTTTTAAAATCTCTTTCAGTGATCAAACCCAAGATAAGGAAGACTTAGCACCAACTGTCAAATTTGACAGTTGTGGTATGATGGAAGGGTAGAGTGCTGTATTTGAAATCAGAGGACCTGGGTTCAAATCTAGGCTAGTACCTAGGGGCAAAACCATTTAAACTCTCTGAACCTCAGTTTCCTCACTTGTTAAATAAGGGTGTTATATTAAGTCTCTTCTAGCTCTACATCTATGATCTTGCCTAAGATCCAGTGCTGGACTATAGCTCATTTCACACATAGCAATTTTTAGTGTAAATTATAGTACTGATTCCATATCCAGTGCCTCTTAACTTGCTTTGCAGGATTTTCAAGTCAGTTTTCCCTTTGTTACTTAATTTACAGTTCTGTATGTTTCAGTAAATGTGTTTCTGCATTTGATCATTTATGATTGCATTTTGAATCCTTACTTTCATTTTGCTTCTGTGTTCCCTTTAGTTTCTAAATCTGTTAATTTTTTAAAGAGTTCTAGGAAACTATCATTGAGCCCCTAGGAAAGCTGTATATTATCTTGCTGTAGGTTATTTGATATAAATGAGGCAACTTTTAAAATCTAATGTCCTCATTTTAAGTTACTGTTTTTTCTTTAAAACATTAAGCTAAATATAGAAATAACCCTAAATTCTTTGTATTAATACAATGGTGACTCAGCATCTAAGGCTAATTTAAGTATATCTTCAGTTTGGGGATTTTTTTCTCAGAAATATAAAAAAAGTTGCCATCTTTATAGTGCAAAAATTGAATAGAATATATTTTGATCTACTAATGAGGTTATATATTAATACATACATATACATCATAGAGAAATAATGTCTATGGAAAATGAAATTTTACCTTACTGATTTTCATGTATTTTATGTATTTTAACGTATTTTCAGTATTTTATTAGAAAATTATTACTTTATTTTGAAATTACTTTTAAACAATTTTTCATGTATTAAAGTGTTATTACATTTTGGAGCAGAATAGTTTAGGTGTAATAGAAAGAACCTATGGGCTAAATTTACTTTCATTATATGATTGATAATGAGAAAAAGAGAATTCTGTGAATAAAGTTTATATAGGTAACCTTTACATTTATCCCATAAAATGAAGTATTTCTGTGATTTGGGAAGGCAATATTTGAGGAGGATGAGGGAAGGGGGTATGTTGTTCACTACCAAAAAAATGTTATTTCACATTGTGAGCTCCTTGAGGGCAAGAAATGTCATTTTTGTCTTTGTATCCTTGGCATCTAACACAGTGTCTGCCACATTGTAAATGCTCATTGATGTTAATTATAGCTATTCTTTCTGTCTAGAGTAGAGAAAGAGTTTTTTGAGAGTTGAAAAGGATTTTTTTCCATGCCTGGTACGTAACAAGTACTTAAGTGTGTTGAAGGAACGAATACTGTGGCAGAAATTTGGGGTATCAGCCCTTTTGAAAAGAGAACAGCAATATTGTCTTGCCAACATTTTGTTAATTTCAATCTCTCCCTTGCTCCCTCACTTCTTGCCAAAAAAAAAAAAGAAGTTTTTACCTGATCTCTTTTATTTGGTGGCCAAATAGAAGGAAAGACAAATAATATCAGCAAGTACAAGGAGGAGTCGGGGGGAAATTGTAGGATATATCTTAGTTTCAGTGACCCCAACTTCCCACAGTTTCTCCTCTGACCCCTAATTTAACAAACACTAGTCCACATTATTCCCTCAGTACTAAAAATACTTTGTGACATAGTGGAAAAAACACTGGATTTAACATCAGAATACTTTATCTTGCTTTCTGACTGGTAAGTTCCTTAAATATTCTGAACCTTATTTTCTTCACTGGTAAAATTGACATAATAGATCTATTTTACCTGTCACAGAATTGTGAGGATCAAATAAGATAATATATGGGGAAATTGCTTTGTAAACTAAAGCAATATACAACTCATATACTTTAATTTTTCTTGCTGTCATGGGGGGATTTTTTGGTCTTTAAAAAAAATTTCAGGGGTAGCTAAGTGGCACAGTGAATAGAGAGCACTGGCCCTGGAGTCAGTAGGACCTGAGTTCAAATTTGACCTCAGATACGACACAGTCACTAGCTGTGTGAGCTTGGGCAAGTCACTTAACCCCAATTGCCTTGCCTTCCCCCCTCCAAAAAAAAACACAAAAAACTTCATACTTTGTAAAGACCCCGAGGAGACATGTTTTGACCAATTATATCAAGTGATAACTTAAAAGCTATCTTCATTTTTATAATAATATATTTTTGTGTATCCTTTAGACCAAGCCTAGAAGTATTAACAAGTTAGTAATATTTGCTTAATTCAGAGTTGTTGTGGTTTGTTTGAGTGAGGGCCACACTACTTCATGTTAATAGTAGGCTAACATTTTGTACAGTCAGCTAAGTGGTGCCAGGGTGCCAGGCCTGGAGTCAGGAAGACTCATCTTCCTGAGTTCAAATCTGACTTTAGACACTTATTAGCTGTGTGACCCTGGGCAAGTTACTAAACCTTGTTTGCCTCAGTTTCTTCATCCATAAAATGACTTGGAGAAGGAAATGGGAAACCACTCTGGTATCTTTGCCAAGAAAACCTCAAATGGGGTCACAAAGTGTCAGACAAAACTGAACAACAAAAGTTTTGTGACTTAGAAACAAAATAATAGCTTTATTAATTCAAGATACAGAAATAGATTCCCATCATTTAATTTACTGCCCTCATGGAGTTTCAGAACTAGAAGAAATTTAAATGACATCTTAGTCAAACCCCTCATTTTCTAGATGCAAGAAATTGAGCTCAGAGCAAAATAAGTGATTTTTCCAAGGTTGTATCTGATTAGTAGAACCAGAACTAGAACTCTTATCTCCTAGTGTGGAGTTTGGAGTTTTTCCTTTTCTATCATACTACCTAGCCAGCTTTGTTTTGTGTGATATTGTTATCTCAACCCCAAGATAACCAATTCTAAAGTTAGAGTAGGATGAGCTGGAGCTGCCCTTTTGCTACTATTCTCCTAAATTCTGCTAGTTCAAAAATATTTATAGTGTCAGTAATGACCTTTCAGGTTATATAAATAACTGTATATATACTGTAAGTCCTTCACTTTCATGGGAGTAGCTTTTCTGGAAAATGACAGAAGTAAAAAATGCAAATGTTGATGCATTGAACCAGTGGGAAATAGGGGGTTAAGTTTGTGCAGCCAAGAAATTAGTTATTTCTTCCATATCACAACTTTCCCTATCACGGTTTCAGTATATCACAGCTTGGCATAAGAAATTAAATAGGAATTGGGGGGAATTTTGCAGGACAGACTACACAGAACAAATTTAGAAATTCGGAAATGGATGAAATATATGTTTAGTATTTCCACTTAACATTGACCTGCATGTGGCCTGTGACCAAACACTTAGCCCAAATTTCACATAAATAACTTCCTCTTCTACAAAATGAGGTCAATAACAGTGCCCACCTTCCAGTGCTGTTGTGAGAATTAAATGAGATATTTGTTAAGAGCTTTGCCAACCTTGAGCCTGTATAAATGACGGTTGTTGATGTTGCTGGCATCGTTAACAGGCCCCAGAGAGGTCCTCTAGGCCCAGCGAACAGCAGTCACAGAAAAGCGTATTTATGCATTGTTCGGCAAAACTTCTTAACTAATGGCACCGTCCAAAAGGGAAAAGGAGTACGCGAAGAGTTAGTGACCGGGGGTCTTTAAGCAGCCCTAGATAATCGCTTGTCAGGTGTGATATAAAGTATATTCTGGTTCAGGTTCGGGCGAATTAGAGGAGCCTCTGTGTTCCCTTCCAACTCGGAGGCTCTGTTGTGGGCCTTCTTCCAGTCAGTTCTGTCTTCAGTCCATCCCACACATTGCACTCAGATCAATCTGTCTAAAAAATTGTTTAGAGCATATCATTCCCCTGCTCAGTTTATATTCTACATAGCTAAGGATGCCGTTTGTTTAGATGAGTACAGTTTCTGTCTGAAATGGGTAAAAATTGGTAAATGGACTGAAATAGGTTAAAAAGGAAACAAAGTAAAAATGTTATTGTCACCAAACAGAGCCATTTAAAATACAGGAAAATATTTGCTTTGGGAATCTTAAGGAAAAGGTACTTACTACAGCAAAATCTGAACCCCTAACTCAATTCCTTAAACACAGTAGCTTAAAGACCTCCACTTCGTAGAAGAGGAAATTAAAGCAGATTAACTGATTTGACCAGGGTCACAATTAATAAGAGGCCGAGGCCAGATCTGAACCTAGGTCTTCCTGACTCCAGGCCCAACTATCACACCATTTAGCTACCAATAAAAGTTCATATTTACATAGTATTTAGTATTGGTAGAATGTTTTCCTCATAAAATAAGCACTGATGCTGTATGAGAAGGGTAGAATAAGTATTATTATCTACATTTGACCATCATTTCCCACAAGGAAATTGATTCCCAGAGAAGTTGAGTAAATTGCTTGTGGTAATAGGGCTAATAACTGTCTTAGGCAGAATTGGAGTCTACTGACTACACGTCCAGCATCCTCCATGCTGCCTAAAAAAAATTATAAAGTTAGCATTTACACAGTAATTCAAAGTTTGTAAGGTATTTTTCCTATATTAACTCATTTGGTCATTTAACTTGCTTATTAAGCAAAACAAGTATGATACCCTTTCCACGTGTTAAGTCTTCACATACTTGAACACAGGTATTATGTCTACTATGTCTAAACATCCTCAATTCTTCCAATAATCCAGATAGTACATAAACTTAGATATTACAGTAATCCAGATAGTATATAAACATAAAGAGATGTCACCATCATGATTGCCCTTTTCTGAATGTTCTCCAACATAACTGATATCTTTCCTAAAATGTGGCCCTCAGAACTGAACATAATACTCTAGATCATCGCTTCTCAACCTTCCTAATGCCGCGACCCTTTAATACAGTTCTTCATGTTGTGGTGACCCCCAACCATAAAATTATTTTCATTGCTACTTCATAACTGTAATTTTGCTACTGTTACGAATCGTAATGTAAATATCTGATATGCAGGATGTATTTTCACTGTTACAAATTGAATATAACTCACAGGTTGAGAACTGCTGCCTAGATGTTTCTGATAGCAAGATTTTCACCTCATTCCCAGAAGCTATTTTTTTCTTAAGTCTAAAATTATTTTTGCTCTTCTTGATTGCTATATCATACTGTTGACTTTATCATTGCCTTCATTGGAGTTCTCAAAGTCTTTCAAAATTGTTTTTCTTTATGGTATTGTTATCCTTGGATAAGTTGTTTCCCTAATTTTGCTCACCTCACTCTGCACCAGTTCATAGAAGTCTTCCTAGGTTTTCTCTCAAACTGTCCATGTTATCATTTCTTCAATGATATTCTATTACATTCATATACCATAATTTGTTTAGACATTCCCCCTAGAAATGGGTACTCCTTAGTTTCCAGTTTTGTGATTGAGAAACTCAATGGCATTTTCTAGAATGATCTAGAACAATTGGCATTTTCTAGAACAATGCATCCATGCATTGGAATATTCCATGTTTGATAGAAAGTATGAAAACATTTTGAGACCTGCATACAGCAGTATTTGTGGAGCTATCAAAAATTACCCTAAGCACAAGTGTCAGACCCCAACATGGCAGAAGCATCTTGAGAAAGCAATTGAAGATCTACAGAAAGGCTTTAGAGGATTACTGTAATGGCTTATACATGCTGTTAAAAATTTTGACACTACATTGCCCATTTAAAGGTAACAAAAAAGAAACATATAGAATGGAATCCAGTGGACAAAAGTATGTCTGAAATTCTGGATTTTCTTAATCATCAATAGAAACAGAAGTATAAGGTGACACAAGGGGTCACAGCAGCACAGAGAGCAAAATAGTAAAATTCAGTATCAATCAGAAACTACTTGAGAAGTGAAGAAATCAGAAAGTACTTCTAAAGAAAGGTTGTGGAAAATTTCTGATCATCTGTATGATTGCAGAAAATTCAACTCAATGAAAATGCAAGTTTTATCAAATTAAAAATAATATGCACACCCCCAAAAAAATGAATGACTGAACAGTTGCATAAAGGGAGGTGATAAAAACTAGTTTCTCTACAAAACTGGAAAACAGAGTCAGATAAGATCCTTAATTATTGGTGCAAGTACTTCACAATGGTATGTCAATTACTAGCAAATCATTTAACCAGCTTCCTCTCAGATGAAAATCTCCTTTATTTTTTTAAGTCAATTTTTTATTTATATCTTTTGTTTTTACATCAATAAATTTCTTTAAATGACTCCAGAGACCCACCTCTTAGTACAAGGAATATTTTTTAAAGAAGAAAAAGGAATATCAGCAAAAACAATCCATATATTGAAAGTCTTCCACCAAAATTTCTACCAGTATCCATACTTCTTCCCTTTGTTCCCTGTTTTTTGTTATTTATTTAATTATTTGTTTTGGATTTATTTTAAAGGCCAGCTCGCTCTCTCTTCTCTCTCTCTCTCTCTCTCTCTCTCTCTCTCTCTCTCTCTCTCTCATCCAAACTGGAAATGTAGGCACTGTTCATAGTCCCAGTCTCTCACTGATCCTTCACAGGAGCTTTGATGTGCTTCATTTCCCACTTGTGCAGGTTAGCCCCCGTCCTTAGCCAGTCTGGTCACCCACTTAAACCCACCATTCTGAGGGCTTACCATATGAATGAGAAACTTAATGCAGACAACCTATCAGCTTAACCCTCTGGAGCTCAGAAACCTAAATCTCTCGGGATTAGGGATTTATAGGCTCATGCCAGTCCAAGAGACCCTTTGTAGTTTGCAGTTTTCACTTCTGATTATTTTTGTAGGTATTCTTCCTATTTACATTGTTCTGATTGTGGTTGTGTACGTGTGCGTGTGTGTATTGTTTCTTCATTCCACATCAGATCGTGTGTTTCTGTGTTTTTCTGTAGTCATCATATTTGGGCAGGTAGGTGGCTCTGTGGATAGAGTGCTGGGCCTGGAGTCAGGAAGACTCATCTCCCTAAGTTCAAATCTGGCCTTAGACAATTAGTAGTTGTATGACCCTAGATAAGTCATTTAACCCTGTTTGCCTCAATAAAATGAACTAGAAAAGGAAATGGCAAACCACTGCAGTATTTCTGCCAAGAAAACCCCCAAATGGTGTCACAAAGAGTTGGATACAACTGAACAGCAACGACGTTCATCATATTTGTTGTTTCTTGCAGCACAACCATATTCCATTATAATCATGAACTACAGTTTGTTTAGCCATTCTACAGTCAATAAGCACCTACTTTTTTTCAGTTCTTTTGATACCACAAAAAGTATTGCTCTAAATATTTAGGTATACGTGGGAACTTCCTTCTTGTTAGTGCCCTCTTTGGGGTGTATGCTAGTAGCTGAATCTCTAAATCAAAAGATACAGACATTTTATGCACTTTATTTGCATGATTACAAATAGGTTTTCAAAGGGATTATACTGATCACAGCTCCACTGACATCAGATTGGACTGTGCATTCATTGAAAACAGGGGCTATTTTCCCCTTTGCATTCCCAGCTGGGATCACAGTGCCTAGCACATAAGTAGTAGATGCTTAATAAGTGCTTGTTGGCTTACTTCGATCTGATCTTTCTTAATTGAAGGTATCACATATCTACTACCAAAGGAAGAGAGCACTAGTAGAGCCCTTCAGATATAGATGTGTTTATGTAGTTTATATAAAGCATGCATAGCTTGTATCTCTAGAAGTATAAACATAAGAAAAAAAGTATGCATAGGAGTAAAAGAGGGGAGCCAAAAAGTCCCAGGGGTAAAGAAAAATTTATTTGGAAATTACTGAATAAGCCATCTTAAAGTACTCTGACAATTAAACTGCCTTTATAGGTTATTGCAAAGATTTTGATTCAGTTCTGCATTTGTGGCTTAAATATATAAGATAGGCCAAAGTATTATGAAAAGACAACATCAAACAATAATGTCAAGAACAATTGATATAAAATGTGACATTTTTCAGAGATGGTTCTGTCTGTGTTTAAATCCTCTTCTCTTCTAAATGGAATTACACGTCGCTTACAAATTAAAGGAGCGAAACCATAATATCTTATTAATCATCTGATGTTCGTGGACAACATCAAACTCTGTACTTCTACTGAAAAGCACATGAAATAGCTTCTTCGTCTCATAGTGTCTTTGTCCAATGATATCAAAATGTTGTTTGAACTTGATGACAAAATGTCACCTGGAATTGTAAATGCCTTAATGTGCTCCAAGGAAATACAGAGATGGAAGGCTTTGAATTTCAATTGAGACAGGCCACACTGAACTATTGGACAAAAGTAGTAATCTATAAATGCCTTGGTCTCCTTGATGTAAGACCTATCAAATATGATGTTATAAAAGGAAAAGTTGTAATTGATTGTTAAGATACTGGCATCCCAAAATCAAAGCTTCATGAGTAGTAGAATTTATTTAAAGAAGTTAATATTGAACCAATACTAGTGTTAATGTATACTTTTAGAACAATAAAATGGACTATAACAGATTTGGAAAGTACCACTGGACTAGACCTGTGGTTTCCTTAACAGAAGGAACTCCCAGGTAAGGAAACTCAGCACCAATGCAAAATAGCACTTTTTCTACAACTTCTAGTCTTAGAAAAACTTCTAGAGCACCAAGAGGTTAATTATTATACTGTTTCCTTGTAACAAAAAAATCTATATGATAGTGATGAAACACAGGCTCTCTTATGAAATGTCTAAGGCAGCCAAAGAAAAAATTAACAACCTAAGAAATACTTTTAGAATCAATAATAAATGTTTATAACAAGTACATGCCATCAAATTTGTCAAATATGACTAAAAGTGATTTACCTCTAGACAAAGCCTATAAAACAGGTGAGTGCCAAAAGTGAAATCAGAAGTCCCTCCATGGGCTTTATGAATTCAACCAATAGCATGTTGATGGGAAGTGTCTATGAGTCTAGTTCAATTTCTGTGTTATGAGAAAACTTTATTCATTTATGAGAATGGGGAGAAAACTCTATTGCATTGTTTAAATCTATCCCTGCTTGTGGCTGGGAAGCTGGACCACATCCACCTGCTGGTTAAAGATCCTCAGTTAAAGGACCTCAGGGGTGGGGAACCTGCAACCTCAAGGCCAGAGGTTTCCCACCCAGACTAGGTTATGCTGACCAGAAACCCAATCAGATCTGAAGACTGATGGAAGGCATTTTCTCACATTTATACATCTCAAGCTACCCACGTGTCTTATCTGAAAACTGGCAATCAGTTACTGTTTCCATCTTCCTTTGATTCAATACAAATTCTTGGGGGGAAGTGGGATACCTCATTTTATGATTTCAGGGAGTTGCACCTGTTCACTCTCCCCCTCCTGACTTAGAAAGTTCCTAATCTTTCTTCCAATTAAAAATCAGATTACCTGATCTTATATCCTGGTTTATGCCCTATTAATTATTTTCTTTTAATACATAAAAATCTGTCTCCTCCTCTGTTCAGAGTCAAGTGCCAAGCTAAGGAAGCCTGATTTCCAATTTGTCATGCAATTAATATGCATTACTTAATAGATCGATATTCTTGGAAGTTCAAAGCTTTGTTTTCTCAGTCATTTCAGATTTCATCCATCATAAAAGTTTATTAAGGTTGGGGGCATATGTTTATAGGCAGTAAAGGAAGATTGAAGAATAGATACAGGGGACAAGCATTCAGAAAGAGTCAGAAAAGAATAGAGTCATGGGTACAAATAGAGGAATTGGTCTTGTTGAAAAAAAGGGAAGAAAGTGCCTGGAAGAAAGAAGAGATGAATGATATCACCATTTTAAGGAATAGAACAGAGAAGAGAAAGGTTACTCTGAATGACCTCCATTGCTCAGTAAAGTATATGGTAAAATCCTTTGTTAAGAATTGGAGAGAGGGCTGCAAAAAGAGGTTTAGAACGTCTGTCTGCTGTTGGAATGTGCTAAAGAGTCAGAGAAGAATAAACAGATGACTGTGTAGCAGTGGGGGGCCCAATTTGGATTAGATATCATAAATGTGTAATAGACCTGGTATGTATAGATATGTGATTTTTCATTAGCTACTGTTTAGCAGTTTGAATGGAATCCAAGGGAGTAGATGGAGTGGGGTACGGTAGGGAAAGGGGTATTGATAACACAGAGTTGGGCTTTTGCAAGATATGAGCATAGGACAAGGGGCCACAGGATTCAATAATACAAGATAATTTGTAGTTGTATTCATCTGCTATAAGATCAAAACTGAACAGGATGAAAAGTCCAGAGCTGGAGTGATGACCTGGAAGAACACTGAAAGGAGGAGTGATTATAGACACACACATATGTATACATGCTTTATGGCACTAAATCTTTTACATTTTAAAATTATATGTAAATTAAAATTAGCATGAAAACTTTATTTAAACATTTCAGTTTCTGTTAGCATGGAACATGTTTAAAGCTGATTTTCATCACTTTCAAGTTAAAAAGTATAAGGAAGCCTAATTGTAGCACCAATAGCAATGTGATTAAAAGCTTACTTGCTTGTTTATATGGGTGAGTAAAATTATTCTTTAACAGCTTTTTCAATCATTACATATCCAAGTATAAGCAACATTCCTGCCAGGTCACAAGAATTATATGCAGTTTAAACCCATTTAGCTTTAAATACAGAAGTATATCTGTTCAGAATGAGTAAAAAGGACCCAATTTGGACATTTCTAACATTAAAATCACTTTTGAGATAGAAGCTAGAAACCTCCATGTGCCCTAGTTTCTTGCTTAGATATTTAGATTGAGCTGTGATATTCTCAGTGGCTGTACCTAACGTTTTTTTCAGTTTTTCTGTAACTTTTTCATCTCCTGTGATGCTTATTCATGCCTTTCTGTGTAATCTACATGAAAATTGTACCAGGGGGGCTTGTTGCCTTCCTCTTAAGAGGCATGTGATATAGTGGAAAGCATGTTGGATTTGTAGTCAAGATGTCCCCCAAGTTCAAATTGGTTCAGAACTCTTAGTAGCCTCGTACCGTAGGTAAGTTAGTTAACCTCTCTAAGGCTCAGTTGTGTTGTTATAAAATAGGGATAATAGGAGCAGTGAATAGAGCACTGGCCCTGGAGTCAGGAGGACTTGAATTCAAAACCGCCTCAGACATTTAACACTTTCTAGCCATGCGACCTTGGGCACATTACTTAACCTCAATTGCCCTGCCTTCTCCCCTCCAAAAAAAAAAAAGTGAAATAGAGATAATACATTAATAATGATGGATATTTGCATAATGCTTTAAAGTCATTTGAGCCTTGTGATATCCCATTGAAGCAAGTTCCATAGATAATATCCCCATTTTGCATATGAGGAAGTCTCAAAGAGGTTAAATGACTTGCCCATGCTCATAGTTAGTTCACGTGACAAGGTTCGAATTAGAATTCCTCATTCTAAGTCCAACCCTCTTATTATTCCTTCTTCTGCCTGTTTCACAGATTACTTGTAAGACATGTTTGTTTTATATTTTATTTAGTGTGTGCATTTATTATCTCTCCATTTCTTCCCTCATGAACAATAAAAAATAAACTCTCATACCAAATAAATAGTTCAGCCAAAAGATTCTCACATTGGCCATGTCCAAAAATAACTTGTTTTGTGTTTTAAGAGTTTGTAAACTTGAAGTACTATATAAATTTGAATTATTCTTATCATCATCATTGTTGTTCTTTAATATCTCAAGCTAGCAGTGTAACACTTAGGCTGCCCTTCAGTTGTGATTCATTTTTTTCTTCATGACTAACCCATCTCTCCTTCCAACCATGCATAAAATTACAAGATTTTGAGCTGAAGGAACCTTAAGGGTCATCTGACCCAACCTTCCTTATTTTACATATAGGGAAACCGAGACCCAGAAAGTTACCCCAGGTCATACAGTTAGTAAGTGCTTACACAGTGCCAGTCACATAATATTTATTGACTGAAGTGGCAGAGCTGGAATTTGGATCAGATCCTTTTAACTCCAAATTCATAGTTTGTTCTCTGGTACCACACTGCCTTCTATGGCCTTAATAATGTCCTTTATGCCACTTCTTGTACATACATCATTATTGGTAATATAGTTCTTTTGACCACTTGTAGTTTTAGTTCTTCTTAGGTTATGGTCTTCCCATGATTTGAAGCCACATACCTTCATTGGGAAAGCATGGGCTTTTTCACATCAAACATTGAAAATATTGGCCAGTTTCCTAAATGCTATCCAGTTAATTACTCAACTGTGGGCCCACCTAATTGTCTCTATAGAACTTAGTGGTCTACTTGTCCAACTATATGTCAAGATCCACTTTGGTTTTCTGCAGTGTAGGTGGCTAAATTAATCTCTTCTAAATTTTTATGAATTTCCCTGAAGAGACTTTGCAGTATTCAGGGACTTGACGCAATGAATATAATACCGTCTGCAAATAGGAACATTTAGATGTTTGAACTCTGTGCAGGATTATTCTTCATAAAATTGATGAACATCTTAAGTAAACATAGAGACTGTTTTACACTTTGGTGTAAATTTTCAGTATGTCATTAAATGGAGTTGTCTTCTCAGTCACATCTGTCACAGAAAGCTGTGTAATTTTAACACTATGTCTGTGAGACATAGTTTGAGGAGAACCTTTAAAAACTGCTTTTTGTTCTGCTGAATTGAATGTTTTTTAAAAACTACCAGTGTTAGTATAGAGGGCATGTATATTCTTTATGCCTCTCAGGCTGTTTGCTGAAAATGTTTTGCTATGAAAAAATAATTTTTTTCAATTCAAGTATTTAGTGTTATGACCAAGTCTCTGCCTTTAGAGAGGATCAGAGCGGGAGGGAGAAGAACAAATAAGCATTGGTTAGGTGTGTGCTGTGTGCCAGGCACTGCTCTTGAAGCTAAGTGCTTTAAAAGCATCTCATCTGAGCTTGCCGTCTTCCCTTGGGGTCTTCAGTAAGTCTAGAAAAAGGGCAGCTCTACTGATACGGTGGTTCTGGAGTCAGTGTGACCTTGAACAAATCATTTAACTCCCCTGAGCCTCAGTTACCTCTTCTGTAAAATAAGAGTTGAACTAGATGAACACTGAGGTTCTTTCAGCTCCGAATCTACAATCCTATGATTCTGAAGCTAAAATGTGTCATATGAAGGTTCTTTAATTCTAAAAAGCCATAGTGCCGATCCTTGAGATAAAATATTTCTGGAGCAATAAAGAGCAGTTTATGAGTCTGCAGTGGCCCAATGGAAATAACTCTTTTAAAACATTCACCTACTTTTATTCTCATTCTTTTCTCACCAAACAACATTCAGATTATTTTATAATTGAACTATCTGAAGGAATTTACTACTACCCTCCCCTCTACCCCATCAAAGAATTGTTATCAGTTATTTCAATGTGATATCATTGAGGATAAGTCCATGTTCCATAGGGAAAATGTCTTTAAGAACTAAACAAAAACCTTATCTTTTAACCTTGTCAGTTTGCCCAGGCTACATTAGGCTATCCCTCTTATTATTTTCTTGCCAGACATTTTTCACGTTATAAATTAATAAATTGATCTTCAGGTGGCTAGGTGGCACAATGAATAGAGCACTGACCCTGGAGTCAGGAGGACCTGAGTTCAAATATGGCCTCAGACACTTAACACTTACTAGCCATGTGACCTTGGGCAAGTCACTTATCCCCAATTGCCCTAACCTCCCCCCTCAAACAGCAGAAACAAAAAAAAATGATAAATTGATCTTCTGATTTGTAAGTTAGTCTCTTGATTTTACACAGCAATTAATGCTTGTCCTTCAGATGTTGTTGTACCAGCCCTCACTTTTATATTGAAGAAGTGTTTTTTTTTATTATGCCATATCTCACTTGAATAGCTTCCCCCTCTGATCTGGCCATATTTTGTTAGCAGTATTCTGCACATCTTAAACTATGCCATAGAGAAATTTCAAATATCTGAATAATCTGTTGAGTTTTTAGAAAAACATTGAATAACAGTGTTTTGGATGAGGCAGATCATAGAGTAAAGTCCACAAGCCAGTACTCTATAGAGAAAAATAAATCATTTACCACATTTCTTTTACAAAGTGATACGAATGGACTACAATTGCTTAATGGATCTTCCTTCTGCCACAAACCCCAGGACTTATGGTTTGGCTTACCTCTTTGATCAAAATATTTTGACAAAATTGTTTCTATATCTTATTTCTTATTTTAAGGCATTGGATAAGAAAAATTTTGTGCTGTGTTCAAAACTAATAGTTGTGAATACTAAGCAGGACTCCTCAGATTTCTCAGAATATTTTTAGACTCAAGAATTCTCAGAAAAGATGTTTCTCTGAATATATTTCTGACCAGTCTTTTTTGTCCCAGCACAACACTACCTCAGAGTTATCCATCCTTTCAAGCAAAGATGAATCAGTAATTTATCTATTCTCATGTCTTTTTCCACGTCCTTCCTTTAGGTGTACCAGCACTCGACCAGGAGAAACTGGAATGGATGTAACAAGCCGCTGTACCCTTGGAGACCCCAACAAGCTTCCAGAAGGGGTTCCCCAGCCTGCTCGCATGCCCTATATCTCCGACAAGCATCCCAGGCAAACCCTAGAAGTAATCAACCTTTTGCGGAAGCACCGAGAACTGTGTGATGTCGTACTAGTTGTGGGTGCTAAGAAGATTTATGCCCATCGAGTCATTTTGTCAGCCTGTAGTCCCTATTTTCGAGCCATGTTTACAGGAGAACTAGCAGAGAGCCGTCAGACTGAGGTAGTGATCAGAGACATTGATGAAAGGGCCATGGAGCTGCTAATTGACTTTGCATACACCTCCCAGATCACAGTGGAAGAGGGCAATGTTCAGACCCTTCTGCCAGCTGCTTGCCTCCTTCAGCTGGCAGAAATTCAGGAAGCCTGCTGTGAATTCTTAAAGAGACAGCTAGACCCATCCAACTGCCTAGGCATTAGAGCCTTTGCAGACACTCATTCATGCCGTGAGCTTTTGAGGATTGCAGACAAGTTCACCCAACATAACTTTCAAGAGGTAAGTTATTTCACAAAAGCTAGAAATTCCAAAACTATATCATGGGATCATGTTTGCAAACCTTAAAGTGTCATAAGTGGCCTAACCACAGTGTCAGTTATTATGACTACTGCTACCCTTTAGTCTTTATTTTCCTACCAATGTTATTTGGAAAAACTATTCATATATCTGCCAAGATATTGTTTCTAATAATTTAGTAAATGAAATAAGGGATAAAATAAATTACATGAATAGTTTTGATTTTGAGAGACTGCATGATATAGTGGATAGAGATCTCACCTTTTGGTCAGGAAGACTACCTGCTTTTACCACACATACCACACACTCTCTGTGTGACTGGGGGTATTAAAAATGTCCAGCCTACAATAAAAGAGACTGAGGCAGAGCTCTGAGCCAATGGCACTTTATTAAAGGGTCCATGGTCCCCTCTAATGAAGTGGGCTTCAGATCCTCCTCACTATCTGAGATGCCCACTTCTTCCAGTACCTTGTTTTTATAGGATATAGGGTCTGATACCCATATATGCAAAAGAGGCTTGGCAAAATACAGAATCTCATTGGTCGATAGACTTTGCCTCTTGAGGACCAAAAATGACAGATTAGTGGGGGATGGGGGAGTGTCACAGATTAGGTGAAACATGGGGCATCTCCACTAAGTGGTCATATGATGGTCACTCATGCTGGACAAGAGAGAGAGGTCCAGAGGTACAAAAATAAGTTGGAGGACTTTCCATGTAATTGAGTCACCTCCGCCACACTGGACTTGGTCACCATGACAAAGAAAAACAATCATGGAAGGCCTCTAGTTAGCTTCCTGTGATTAAGCAAGTGAACTTACAATCTGTAGTCTGCAGCTCTAAGGCCTAATATATAGAACCTATAATCACTACCCTAATAGTATTATATCAAATTGATTAATACTGATTGAAATACAGTAGTTGTCCAAATGAATTATTTTTCACATGACCCTAGGTAGTCACAAGACTTTGGGCCCCAAACAACTCACTAAAACTTTAAGTTTTTATATATAAATTGCAGAGCAGCTGCCAGTCTTTGTTGGTAAAGGGAATTTTCTTAACAGAAGTTCACAGTACCAGTGAAATAATAAATCTATTTTTTTAAACTTTATTTTAGGTCTCATGTTTGTTATTAATAAGTAACAAATCACATTTCCCAAGATAGGGCAGGGGTACTGTAATTTCCCAGCATTTGGCTGTTTGATAGTGGTAGATTGGTAGGTGTGGGCTGCCACTCATTTCGGAGGGACCTTAGAGAGTAGAGGCATTTTAATGGGGGTACCACAGTCTAAGATCTAGTACTCAGCCTTGCAGGTTCTGAAACTCTATTAGTTTACCCACATGTGATCAGGCTATGGAGAATAGTTACATCCAGTTTCACAGGAGATTGATTTATAAACTAGAGTCAGTATAATAATTTACAAAGCAAGATTACCTGACCAGATAAGTGATACGGATCATTTCCATAGACTCATAGATGGTGCAGATGAGGAAACAGACCCAAAGAGTTCAAGTGACTTGCCCAAACACAGTGCTCTTTCTGTTCCATGATACTACCTCTTATATACGTCCCTTGTGGAAATTTCCTCAGGAGACTGATTTATAAATTACAAAATTACATAGTCAATCAGTAAGCATTTAGTAAGTGCCTTTGTGCCAAGCATTGTGTTAATTGCTGAAGAAAAGAGGAAAAAAAGCAAAAGATAGTTCCTACTCTAAAGGAGCAAGGAACTCACAGTGAAATGAGCATAGTGAACAAAGAAGGGACCAGAGGAAGGAAGGAAGTTGGATATTTCAGAAGAATATTCATAGCAAATTAATGTAAGCTAATGTTTTATTTTTCTTCTCAGGGTTTATTTCTGCCTGGGTTACCAGTACTAGATGTTACAGTCAAAGCACTGTCTCCCTTGGTCAGTGCTCAAAAAACACAGAACAGTTCTTACAAACCATCTTAACTTTTTAAGTTTAATAAGCATTTACAAATTGTATCCTGTGAAGTTACAGTTTCCAAAATTATGTAACAATACTTTTCATGATCAATAGTGTCCCATGAATGAGATGAGGTAGCCTCCTTGATCGTGTAATATCAATTAGGAATTGCAAGAGACCTCAGAGATCATCTAAAACAGAACTCATTATATTTCCCCCCAAACTCACCCTCATCCTGACTTCTGTTTCTGTTCATGGCACCACCATTCTTATAGGCACCAGGTTTATATACTTGTAATCATCTTTGAATCTTCCTCAACTCCCGTATTCAGTTGCCAAGTCTTATTGCTGCTACCTCCACAGCCTCTTTTGGACGACTTCCCTTTTCTCCATGTAGATAGCCTCTGCCCTCACTCAGGTCCTCATCCCCTTGCATGGACTATTTCGGTAGCCTTCTGATTGGTTTCTCTGCCTCTGGCTGCTCCCCTCCACTCTCTTCCACATAACTATGCTAGTTCTAGAACACAGAATTGATCATCTTCTCTCACTAAGGCTCCTATATATCTCCATTCCCTGTTGCATTTCCTGTTGCATTCAGAGCCATCATTTGACTTTCACTGACTTTTTCAGTCACATGTCATGTTACTTCTCTTCTCACATTCTCCACATCAAATCAAGCTAGCCTGCTTGCTGTCCCACATATATGACATTACATCTCTTCTGTGTGCCTTTGTGCAAATGAGCTCTCCTGTCAGGGATGTTCTCTTGAAATACCTCCACTTAATAGAATCCCTAACTTCTCTCACATCAGAAATCGGGTGCTACTTCCTTATACAGGACCTTTCTTGATTCCCCCATCATTATCACTTTTTCCTTCTTAAAATTACTTTATTATATACGTTTTGCTTATACTACATACATGTATTTCCCACCCTTAGTAGAATATTAGTAAGGGCAAGGACCATTAACTTTTTGTTTCTGTGTCCCTAAAGCCTAGTACAGCCTTTTACACCTAGAAGGTGTTTCATGTTTGTTGAATTGGTGATCATGCTGCTATCTCCAAATTTGCATGGCTTATCCAGCATGAACCTGATTCTTGTTTAAAGCTTAGAATTCCCAAACTTGTCCGCCTATTTTGGAGATCATCAATTTAGAAACCAAAAGATCCTTTTTCTGTTCATTTTGTTTTTGTTTTAAAATACTTTTTTTTTTGGAGGGGGGAAGGCTGGGCAGTTGGGGTTAAGTGACTTGCCCAACGCTGGTGCTCCACCTGTTCACTGTACCACCTAGCCATCCTCTGAAATACTTTTTGTTGATGTTTTTTGTTTCTTACAGAATCACAATGTCCTGTGTATTCTTCCCCCTTTTCCTCCTTGAGAACCATCCCATGTGACAAATACTATTTTGGGAAAGGGGGAGCTATTATCATAATTGGTTGATACATTGAGAATGCATAACACCTGTGTACCTCCTGCCTCCATGAAGGCTGGGGGCATTTTCTCATCTCTTCGTTTAAGTCCCATTTGATCATTATAATTTTGTTACATTTACTTTTGATTTTTTTGGTGTGTTGTCCTTTTTTCTTCTATTCCACTTCTGTTCTGTGTTTATCCTAGATGGGATAGGGAACCTGTGGCCTCAGGTCACGTGTGGCCTTCTATGTTCTTGGGTACGGTCTTTTGACTGAGTCCAGGTTTTACCAAAAAAAATCCTGTTATTAGGGATTTGTACTGTGAAGTTTGGGTTCAGTCAAATGGTCACACTTGAGGACCTAGAGGGCCATGTGTGGCCTCAAGGCCCCAGGTTCCCCACTCCTGTCCGGTGCATTAATGTTGTCTGTGAGGAGCTTCTTAGTTTCGAGTAATTGAAGTTATCTATTTTATTTTTTGCATTTTCCTTTCATTTGCTTAAGAATACACTTCTTACCCATAGCTGCAAGAGATATATGATCTTTTTCTCTTCTAATTTTTTTTATAGTATGACCTTTAATTATAAGGTCATGTATCCATTTAGAATGTATTGTGAAGTGTGGTGTAAGGTGTTGATCTAAGCCTAATTTCTATCATACTCCTTTCCCAGCATTTTTTATTGAATAGGGAGCTTTTCCTCAGGTAGCTTATGTTTTCCACTTTATGAAACACTGAATTATTGAGTTGTATTGTTTCTGAATCTCCCTTGTCTAGTCCATTTTATTGAACTGTCTTTCTGTTTTTTAACCAATACCAGATGATTTTGATGCTGCATTATAATATAGTTTGAGTTCTAGAAATGCTATTCTCCTTTCCTCCTTATTTCTTTTCGTTGTTTATCTTGATAGTCTAGATTTTATTTTTTTCCAAATGAGTCTTGTTATTTTATCAAGCTCTGTAAAGTATTGTCTTGGTAATTTTGGTATAGCATTAAGATTGCAAATTAAGTTAGGTAGTATCATCATTTTTATTACATTGACATGGCCTAGCCATGAGTACTGAATATTCTTGCAGCTGTTTAGGTTGTTCTTTAGTTCTTTAAGGAATACTTTGTTATTAAATCTATATAAGTATTTTGTGTGTGTTAGGTTGTTGGTCCCAGTATAGTTTATGAATTTTGTAGTTATCTGGAATGTGACTTCCCTTTCTATTGTTGCTTCTTGTGTTTTGTTATTAATATATAGAAACGCTGTTGATTTTTGAGCATTTGTTTTATAGCCTGTAAATTTGCTGAAACTCTTCATTGTCTCAACTAGTATCTTTGCTTACTCCCCAGGGTTTTCCAAGTAAACCATCATATCATCACCTAACAGGGATAATTTTATTTACTCTATTTTATTTGCTAGCATTTCTAGAACTATCTGAAATAATAGTGAGAATAGAAATCTTTGCTTCACTTTTGTATTTATAGGAAAAGGTTTTCTTATATCCCCATCGCATATGATGCTTGCTTTTGATTTTAGGTAGATGGTTTTAATAATATTTTTTGAAAAGATTCTCCTGTTCTTCTGTGCCTATATTCTTTAGGGATTTTAGCATAAAAGAGTGTTGTACTTTGTCAGAGGCTTTTTCTGTATCTGTTGCACAGATCATGTGGCTTTAGATGTTTTGATTTTTAATATTATTGGTCATGGTGATTGTTTTCCTAAAGTTGAACTGTCCTATCTCTGACAATCAATTCCATTTAATCATAATGAATGATTTCTTGGAAATTTCTTTAATCTGTTTGATAGGATTTTGTTTTAAAATGTTTGAGTCAATATTCAGTACATATATTGGCCTATAGTTTTCTTTATAGTTTCATCTTTCTCTGGTTTAGGTATTAGAACCATATTTGTGTTATAAAAGGATTCTTCTCAGTTTTTGAGAATAATTTGTAAATTATGGGTACTAACTGTTCTTTAAAAGTTTGATAGAATTCTCTTGTGAATCCATCAGATCCAGTGATTTTTTTCCTTTGGTATTTCCTTTACAGATTGATCTGTTTCCTTTTCTGAGATCAAGTTATTTGAGATCTCTGTCTTCTGATAGTTTGGATATTTGATATTTTTGAAGGTATTTTTTATTTCTTTTGTCTTTTCAGTTTTGTTTGCATATAATTGTTTATAAAATGTTCTGATTATTCTTTTTATGTCTTCTGCTTTTATGTCTTCGTGATTTCAACTTGTTCATTTGCTATTTTGTTGACTTGAATTTCTTCTTTTTAATCAAATTAGCTCCTGGTTTATCAATTAGTCTTTTCAGAAACCAAGCTTTTAGTTTTATTTATCATTCCTGTGTAGTTTTTTCTTTCAGATTTATCTTTCCCCTCAAATTCTTAATATCTTCTCTTTTGTGTTTATTTTAGATTTATTTATTTGTTGGCTCCCTAATTTTTTAAATGCATATTCAGTTCATTAATCTTCTCATTTTCAATTTGTTTTTAATGTATGATTATAAGGATATGATTTTTCCCCCTGAGGACTGCTTTGGCTGTATCCCAGAAATTTTGGTATATTGTTTCATCATTATCATTTTCTTTACACAAAAGGTTATCGGTTTTTCTTTGGTTTGTTCTTTGACACATTTGTTATTTAAGGTTCCATTATTAGGTCTCCATTTAGACCTATATCTTTTGTTTACATTTTTATTACATTATAGGATATATTGACTATTTCTGCCTTCTTATATTTGTTTTATATTTGTTTGCAGTATTCCTATACTCTAGTACATGATCTGTTTTTGTAAAAGTTCCATGTGGCACAAAGATATTTATATTATTTTGCTATACATTGCCATAAGTCTTTTAACTCGTTTCTCCAGAAATTTGTTCAGTTCCATATTTTCTTTTTTAATCTTTCTATTAGACTTATCCAAAATTGGTAGAAGTGGGGCAGAGCCAAGATGGCAGAATAAAAGCAGGAACTTGCTTGAGCTCCTGCTCCAGCCACCTCCAATACCTGTAAAAAATGACCCTAAATGAAACTGGTAGAAGGACATTGAAGCCTCCTCACTACTATGTCTTCTTGAAGCTCACATAATGTTTCCTTTACGAATTTGGATACTAAGGCATTTGGAGTGTATAAGTTTATTCCTGACATTTGTTGGTTGTATATGGTTCAGATTTGCTTGATAGGTTTCCTTGGGCTGCATCTTGAACTCCTTCTCCTGATGTTTGTTTCTGAATTAAATTGTTAACTTTAACCCCTATGTTCTTGTAATTTGCAGCCGTGGGGTTTTTTCTGGAGGTGGTAGGTGAATAATTTCAATTGGAATTTCGTTTTCTATGTTCAGAAGTTCTGGACAGTTCTCCTTTATTATTTCCTTCATTATGATGTGATGGGGTGTTTGTTTTGTTTTGGTTTTTTGTCCTATCATGTTCTTCTAGGAAACCTGTAATCTTTAGGTTTTTTTCCATGCATCTTATCTTCAAGATTCTTATGTTTTGCTTAAATGGTGAGCATATTTTCTTTTAATGTTCTTGTTTATTTGGGTTTTTTTTACTTCTCTTCTTTCACTTCTTACTTTATCTTTCACTTATGTGTATTTGGATTCCTATTGTATTATTCTCTCTTGTGTTTCTTTGGTGAGGCTTGCCTCGCAAGTTTTTCTAGTTTGCTCATTATTTTTGCTGTGGAGGACATAAATTCTGCTCTTATAATTCTCGTTTCTTTTTTAGACTACTCAGGTACAGCGGATTGTGGTTCCATGTTCTCAGATTCCAGTTTCTCTCTCTTCAGGTCCTTCATTTTGCAGTATTCATAAATGCCTGAACTAATTTTCTGTTATTATTGTTGTTATTGATTAATCTGTTTATATTCAGATTTCTTAATTCAGCAATCTTTGATACTTTTGGTCTCTTCTCCTCCCCTCCTTATCACTTACTTCTGACTTCTTTGAGTATGGTTTCTTCCCTTTCTCAACCATATTCCTAGAAAAAGTTTTCTACAATTGATGCCTGTACTTGCTTCTTACCCTTTTCTAAACCCTTTGTAGTCTAACTTCCAGTATCATCATTCAGCTAAAAATGCTCTCCCATAGTTGCCAGTGATCTCTTAATTGACAAATGGGATGATCTTTTCTTAGTCCTCATCCTTCTTAACTTTTCTGCTGCATTTGACCTTTCTGATCACCCTCTCTTCCTGTATATTGCAAATTAAGACTGCAGCGGAGACTTTAAAACCATGCTATGGAAAAGAAACTGGCCATTTTTTGACTAGAGAAGGAAAGACAGAATAGACAGAATATTCAAACACTTGAAGGATTGTCAATTTAAGAAGGACTAGACTTGTTCTGTGTAGCTCTAGAGGGCAACACCATAACTAGAGTGTCAAAATTGGAGGAATTTTAGCTGATTTGGGCATAGTAGAATTCAGTAGAACTTCCTAATATTTAAAGGTGCTCAAAAATGAATTAGGCTACTTCAAATGAGGTAATACATGTTAACACTTTGCTAATTTTGAAGCACTATTAAAATTTAGCTATCATTCTTATTAAATAGAAAGTTTTCTGTTATTTGGAGGCATTCAACAGAGGGACATGATGAGCTTTTTAGGAGGGATATTTTAGAGGAGATTCAGGTATCAGGTAAGGGGTACAACTTAATTCATCAAACACTTATTAAGTATATGCCATGAGATAATCTGGTCTAGTGGATACTGGGCTATCCCTAGAGTTAGGAATTTGTGGCTTTTCAAGTCCCACACATACCCTAGTAACCCTAAGCAAATGACTTAACTTCTCAGTGTTCTGTGCAACCCTCTAAGATTATAAGTTCCAGAGAAGATACCAACCTGCATTTTTAGAGGGAGTTTTCTCACCCAGGAATTCCCTTTACCATTGAAATCATCTAGCCTTTCTTTGTTCAAGACACTGATAACGAAGATTCCTTAATTCTAATTTTGTCCTTTCTTAAGTCCTACTGTCTGATGTTGATTCAAACTGGAACAAGTTAATAATTTTTGCACTGGAATGTTGACCTCTTCATAGCTGTCTGTGACTGCATACATTTTCATTTTATCTTTGCTTACTTTTAAAACAGGTAATGGAAAGTGAGGAGTTTATGCTGCTTCCAGCCAACCAACTCATTGATATTATATCCAGCGATGAACTGAATGTTCGAAGTGAAGAACAGGTGTTCAATGCTGTGATGGCCTGGGTTAAATACAGTATTCAAGAAAGACGGCCCCAGCTTCCACAGGTAATAATGGAAAAGTGCATGTAAGGATCTCCTCTACACTAGAGAAAGTAGTTTGATTTTAAGCCAAAAACATGAAAGAAATCTTAAATTTCTCTATCTAGTACTATGAAATTAGCACTGATTTGGCCAAAGAATGTTTAGAATAATTTGTGCTTCTCTTAAGTATCTTACCCTATTACTTGCCTGAAAATCTTCACCCTGTTTTATGACAGTTATAGATTTAGAACATAATGTAAGTTATGATCTATAAAATCTGAAATTGTCAATATAAAGATAAATATAAATATCATAATTTCTTCCTAACAACTTGGAACTCCTGATATTTTTTAGTAGTGGGGGTGGAAAGGAAGAAGAAGAAATAAAGAGATGATATAGAACCTGAGTAATTGGAACACATTTGAAAAAATCTCCATTATTAATTTGTATAGTCTCTTAACTAGATTTTATCTAGCACCGCTAATTTTGTTTGTCCATTTGCATAAGCTCAAGAGAATAGTGTATGCTGGCTAAAAACTCAAAATAACCTTCTTAAATGACATAAGTTACTTGAAGTAAAGAACTCGACTCAATTATATTACTATATTTGCATCACCGTGTTGGTTGTTTGAAAATCTTTTTTTTTTTTAAACATATTTCTAATTTGTGATTTCAGCAATGTGGCTCGTCCCCCCCTCTGATGCAGATCGTAGCCACTTCACATTTTCTCAACCTTTGATTCTTATCCGTGTCCTTCCATAAGTCTTTATCTTAGGGCTGTCATCTCCTTTTATTTTTTTTTCTATTTCACCATTTCCAATTAGATCACAATATAATTGAAAGCAGAATTGGAGAGCATAGTTATCCCTGAGTCATGCACTCAATTGGATGTCCTACAGATTGTAGACTAGTACCTTTAGTAGTGTTTATTATCTTGTAGGTGCTGCAGCATGTTCGTCTACCTTTGCTTAGTCCCAAGTTCCTGGTGGGTACAGTAGGCTCTGATCCCCTCATCAAAAGTGATGAAGAATGCAGGTAAGAATATCCATTACCAGGAAGAAACTGAGGGATTAGGCATTGTAATGCCAAGCAAAGGCAACTTCCAAGGTTCGGATTACCAGCATAGCAAACCACATTTATTCAGCAAAACATTCACAGAACAGAGACAGTCAAAATACAATGTAACTCATTCATTTAGCAAGTAAGTTCTCAATTCGAAGCAAAGCACCAAGGTCCAGGTATGCCACCCCTGGATCAGTAGTCAAAGTAGCCCACTCCTGGGCAGTACATTCGTTTAGTCTCTTCTCAAATGAAAAATAGTTTGCACTCATAAACAAAGTACATTCATTTAGTCAATCACAGAGCACAAAAAGGCCAAAGGTTTCCCACACCTGGACACTACTGAATTACAATACCATCCATTAACACGAAGCGCTTTCTTTAAAGGGGCAGGAGAGCACAAAAGGCCATCCACCCTTAAGTTACAACAAGGTTAAGATATCATCTCAGCATTGAAAACCCAAGGAAAGGCCCTTCTTTCATCTTGAATCGAGGCAAGCCCTCAGCAGTCTTAGTTCCTGGGGAGACAAGGCTCAACAAAACCATAGCCAGTGTCCTTATCAAGTCACTCTCTGCCTGTAGAACAGTCTCAGAACCACTGAAAACATCAGCAGGACCCTCTTCTAGGATTTCTGTAAACATACTACAAGAAAATCCTGCTTCAGGGCTTCAGAACCAACAGCTAGGTTCCAGGACCTCTACAACAGAAGCGCTGTCCTCCAGCAGGTGAATCTGGCAAAACAACATCAAAGCAGACAAACAAAATACTGGCATCACAGCCATGCCTCCTCAGTTCTAAGCAGCTCCAGGTGGCAGTTCTCAAAAGTCCTGGGCAGCTCCAGTGGGCCCTCAGCAGTCTTTCTCTCAACAACTCAGGCTCCATGATGATGGATACTGCTCTCCAAAAGTCCTTCTGGCCTTCTCTCAGCTTGGGCTTCTCTCCCAATTCATGGCTCCTCCCAATTCAGCCCTCTCTCTTCACTTCAACAAGTCCATCCCACAAGTGGGATTCATAAGCTCTGGGTTTTAACACTCAACCCAAAAATGAAGCCAATACAAGAGCATCTAAAAATTCCATTACCATTACAAGCATTTATATTTTCTCATCTTTTATTTACTTCTATTTTTTCTGGTATATTATATTTCTTAGTGCTAAAACCACATTCTTTTATAGGTTTTTCTTCTAGGATAGAGTCAAGAGGAGAAGGAACCAAAGGGGAGGACTGAACTTACATTTATTCCATTCCATTAGTTTTTGTGTTATGATACTTATTGATATAGAAGTGGCTATGAAATTTAAAGCTGGATTTCCACAATATTAATACTAAATGCTTATTGAATAAGTCAAAGATTTTAAGGCATTTTTGGGTTTGAAGAGATAATTCTCTGCTAAAATCTGATAAATATATATTTCTTAGGATGAATTAAGAAGGAATGCTACTAACCTTTGAGCTGTTTTTGCTCATTCAGAAATTTCATTCATTCAACAAACATTTATGAAGCTATCTAGCTGATGCTGTACTTGAATTGACTCCAGCCTTCAGACATTGACTCACAATCATCATTTAACAACAGTCTTAGAACCATAAGAAGCCCTGAACCTCAAGGAACCATAGTAGTAAAGGTTCTGTCCCAGAGGAGATTCATATCCATTAGAGGGCTCAGACTTCATGGCACCAGAAGCATTAGAGAGCCTGCCGTAAAAGAGACTTAACTCTTTTAGAGATCCAGAACATTAAGGTACCAAAGTTATTAGAAAGCCTGTGCTTGTAAGGACTCAAGGATAGGAAACTAATTACTTGTTCCACAAGTAGAATGTCATTCTAGGTATTCCTTCTCTCTTGCCATCTTACAATATAGTTATGGAGCAGGAGTTTCCCTAAAAGAGATGACATTCCATCAGAGAGCCTGAGCCTCAGGCAGCCGTATGTACTAAAAGACCTAGTGAAGGAATCAGAGATTGGTAGAGCCAAGTGATTGTTCTACATACAGAATATTTTCTGTATCTCATTCTCCATAGTTTCAGAATGAAGGTATGGTGCTGGCACTGAGAGTCCATCAGTCCAAACTAGAGGAGATAATACCAGTTATTCATTGTCTCTCAGACAGGAAAAATAAATAAATATATATATATATATATATATATATATATATATATATATATATATATATGTATATATGTATATATGTATATATCTCCAGGGTGGATGGAGAAGACCTGCACCCAGGGGTAGCATGCAAGGATAAGGAACAGTTTTGGCACTATTTTGTGCTCCAAGACAGGAACAAAATTAAACGTAAGCAGCAATGGATGGCTCATTCCAGGAGCAAATCTAGGTGTTGGTTCCAGCTTCTACCTGAAGCCTGCAGAGGAATAACCAGGTCAGGCTGATAGTGGCTTGAGTCTAATAGCATGGTACTATTGCTCAGACCCAAGTGAACTTGTGAAACTTGCAGTGAACTTGCAGAGCTTGGATCAGTGCAGTCACAGACTTTGCCCTGAATCAGTCCATTTTGGGAGCAATGAAAGCTGGGTTCCCAGCCAGAGCTGTACCTGAGTTCCTGGGATTATAGAGCATTTGATACCCTCAAGAAAGCAGCAACAGGAGCAACTCAGTACTCTCCTTTCAGAAGTACAAAAATCTCAACCTAAAAATCAAGCCCAGAGTCAAAAAGTAGGCTAGATGAACGAGCAAACCAAAAAAGAACACTTCCATAAAGAGCTATTATGCTGATAAAGATACGGAAGACAGAAATCCAAAAGAAGAGAATGACTCTAAAACAAGCAAAGCCTCTAAAAAATATATTGTTTGAGCACAAATTCATCTTCCTAGGAGATGAAACAAAGAGTTGTAGTTTTTTAAGTTGAAAATATTTTTATAAATGAGAGAGCACTAAAGAAAAAAAAGGAATGAGAAACATGGAAGCAAGAATTAGAAAGAAAATTAGCAGTTTGACACAAGAGATTTAAAAAATATATAAACTGATGACTTCATGAAACAACAAGAAATATTAAAACTCAAAAGGTGAAAAAATTAGAAGAAAACAGAATATCATAGCAAAAACAACTGACCTGAAAAACAGATCAAAGAGAAAAAATTAAGAATCTTTAGAGTGCTTGAATACCTTGACAGAAAAAGAGCTGAGACATCATATTTCAAAAAATCTTAAAAGAAAACTGCCCAGATTTCTTTTTTTAATTTTTTGGAGGGCAATCGGGGTTAAGTGACTTGCCCAAGGTCACACAGCTAGTAAGTGTTAAGTGTCTGAGGCTGGATTTGAACTCAGGTCCTCCTGACTCCAGGGCCAGTGCTCTATTCACTGCACCGCCTAGCTGCTCCCCAGATTTCTTAAAAGCAAAGAGGAAAGTGGATATAGAATTTACGGCCACCATCTGAAAGAAGAAGCTCAAGATATAAACACCCAAAAGCATCATAGCCACATCCAGAACTTCCAGGTCAAAGAAAAAAATACTATAAGCATCCAGAAAGAAAGAATTCAGGTACTGAAGGGTCACAGTAAGGATCACACATTATTTATTTAGCAGCCACCAATATGAAGGAGAGGAGAGCTTGGAATATCATATTCCAGAAGGCAAAGGATATAGGCTTACAGGCAAAAGTAATTTGCCCAGTAAAACTGAGTATAATGGGGGTGGCTAGGTGGCACAGTGAATAGAGCACCAGCCCTGGAGTCAGGAGGACCTGAGTTCAAATCTGACCTCAGACACTTAACACTTACTAGTCATATGACCTTGGGCAAATCACTTAACCCCAATTGCCCTACAAAAAGCAAAAAAAAAATTTAATAAGGTGTAATTTTTAAGAAACAAAGTTCTGCCCACCTCACACCTATCAGGGCTAATATGACAGAAAAGGAAAATGATATGTTGGAAGGGATGTGGAAAAATTGGGATGCTGACACATTATTGGTGGAGCTGAACTGATCCGGCCATTCTGGAGAACAATTTGGAATTGTACCCAAAGATACTAAAACACTGTGCATTCCCTTTGACCCAGCAATACCACTACTAAGTCTGTATCCTGAAGAGATCAAAGGAAAAGGAAAAGTACCTACGTACACAAAAATGTTTATAGCGGCTCATTTTGGGGTGACAAAGAATTAGAAATTGAGAGGATGCCCATCAGTTGAGGAAGGGCTGAACAAGTTGTGATGGAATACTATTGTACTATAAGAAATCATGAGCAGGATGCTCTCAGAAAAACCTGAGAAGATATATATGAACTTATGCAAAGTGAAGTGAGCAGAACTAGTAGAACATTGTACACAGTAATAACTGCAATATTGTTTGAAGATCAACTACAAATGACTTAGTTTTTCTGAGCAATACAATGATTCAAGACAATGTCAAAGGACTTATGATGAAAATTGCTATCTACCTCCAGAGAAAGAACTGATAGAGTCTGAATGCAAATCAAAGCACATTTTTTTACTTTATTTTCCTTTTTTTATGTGTTTTCTTTTGCAGCATAGCTAATATGGAAATATATTTTACATGACTTCACATGTATAATCCATATCAAATTGCTTGCCTAAGGGAGAGGAGAGGTGGAAGGAGAAAATTTGGAACTCAAAAAAACAAATGTTACAAAAAGATGTTTTACATATAATTGAGAAAAAGAATAGAAAAATAGAGTTCTTCACAATTTGACTCCCACGTCTCTCTATAGTTAATTTATATCATCCTCCTTATTGTACTCTTATCTCCCAACTAGATTAGCCTACTAGCAGTTTCCAAAAACTGACATTCTATCTCATTTCTGTGTCTTAGCACAAATTGTCCTATCTCTCTCCCCTCCCCCCATTATAAATGTAGAGTTCTTCTACACTTCAGTCTTTTAGAAGCCTTAGCTTCCTTCAAGATGCAGTTCAGGTGCTGTGTCCTATAAGATGCTTTTCCTGACTGCCTCTCCCAATTCCCAAGGTGTAAGTACTCTTTCTGTACTTAAATTAACTTGCATTTTAGAACAACAGCAAGAAATGGGGGAGGGAGGAATCTTTGCAACAAGGTCTGATTTTAAAGAAATATGTATAGGAAACTGAGTCACAATTACAAGGGGAAAAAAGCCATTTCCCAAATGATAAATGGCCAAAGTATATAAATCAGCAGTTTTCAGAGGAAGAAATCCAATCTATCAGTAGTCATATAAAAAAAAATGCTCTAAATCACAAATAATTAGAGAAATGCAAATTAAAACAACTCTGGGGTACCACCTTGCACACATCAGTTCTGTGTCTCAGATTCAGGGCAGGACTAAAAAGGATACCAATGCAGGGAGAAGTAGTCCCAGTTATGGAGGCCCTGTACTATGTTTTTAAAAAAAAAGTTAAAATGTTTTTATAAAAGGGATTACAGTGCTAGAGGGAAAAAAATTGGAAAATAAATGAGAACTATAGAAACAATAATTGGAAGGGGAATTAGTAACTTGGTGCGAGAGGTACAGTACCTTGCCCAAGCATCAAAGTCCCTGAAAATTAGAATGAACCTAGTAGAAGTTAATGACCTCATGAGGAATCAAGAAATATTAAAACAAAGTCCAAAGGTTTGAAAAAAATAGAAGAAAATGCAAAGTTATCTCATAGCAAAGCAACTGACCTGAAAAACAGATCAAGGAGAAACAATTTTAAAATCTTCTGAATGTCATGACCAAAAAAAAAAAAAAAAGCCTAAATATCTTGCTTCAAGAAATCTGAAAATTAACTATGTGTCCTAGAATTAAAGGGCAAAGTAGGAAAAAAAACCACATTGGTCTCCCCTTGAAAGAAACCCCAAAATGAAAATTCCCAGGTATATTACAGCCAAAATCCAGAGCTTCCAGGTCAGAGAATACTGCAAGCAGGTAGAAAGAAAGATTTCAAGTACCAAAGAACCATAATCCGGATCACACATGATTTAGTAGCCACTTCTACTAGGAAGGGGAAGAGAGGTGGGAATATGGTGTTCTAGAAGGCAAAAGATACAGGTTTATAGCTAAGAATAATTTACCAAGCAAAACTAAGTATAATGCCACAGGGAGAAAAATAGACTTAATGAAATAGAGGAATTCTAAGCATTCCTGATAAAAAGACCAGATACAGAATTGGGTACAGAAATACATTTCACTCATCAGGGAAATATAAAAGAAAGAGTGGAGAGAAGGATGTAGAGTAGATTAGAGGGAGAATAACTTAAGAGAGAGGGTAACTTAAGAGGATGAATTAATCTTTAGTAAAACAAAGGATGTACAAAAATATAACTCTTTCATGTGGCAAAGAATGGGACTTTGAGGGGGTACCCATAAACTGGGAAGTGGATGAAGGGAGTACTAGTGTGCTGAACTTTTATCAGAGTAATGACTAACCAGCATTCCAAAGGACTACCAATGAAATAGGCTACCCATCTCTTGATAGTGATGAAGGACTCAGAATGCAGAATGAGACAGATTTCTTTTGGATAAGGCCAATGTGAGAATGTGTTTCAATTGACTACATATTTGTAAGGGTTTTGTTTTTCTTGTGATCTCATTGTAGGGCAAGGAGTGGTTAGGGTGAGAGAGTGAGAAGGCAGATTTTGACTGATTAAAACAAAATATATTTTAACAAAAGAAAAACTATACAGACATGGCAACTGGTATTGCACATTCAGCACAACTAGGTTTAGTTTCTTGTTAAGGCATATTTTGCTTCAAACTAAAACTTTTTATTTTGGAAAAGTTCATATTCATATTCCAGGCAAAAGCTGAATTGAAAAGGTGGATTCATAATGAAAATAACAAGTAAAATAATTCATAGTGTGACTTGTACTCTTGTTCTTATCTTCCTTTATAGTAGCTAGCATTTGTAACTTAGTTTGATAAATGCTTGATGTTTTTCATCAAATCACATTCCTAAACTATGTTAAAGCTTGATAGTGTTAATCAGACCTCTAAAATAAAATTATCTTTCTTCTCTCAGAGACTTGGTAGATGAAGCTAAAAATTACCTTTTACTGCCACAAGAACGACCACTGATGCAAGGACCAAGGACACGACCACGAAAGCCTATCCGATGTGGAGAGGTACTATTTGCAGGTTTGTGTCCAATGGGCTTGGTGTGTAATCAACATCGAAATATTAATTGTGTGTATTTGCATGTCTGCCTGTGGTGTACCCATTGTTATACAAACTCTATGATTAGAAGGTAGTATTAGAGACAAAAGTACTGAGTTCAGAGAACGTAAAAGGCTAGAACAAAGATGCCCAATAAATTTATTAACCTATGTATAGAAATAAAGAAAAAAAAAGCACAGATTTTTGCCATCTACCCCTGTTTCTGCTTCAATCTCGTTTTGAATATGTAAAATACTTGGGTATGAGAAAGTTCCAGAAAAGAATTAAACTTTGTTTAAGGGTATAATTTGATATTTCTTAAATAATAAAAAAAATATTTTAAAAAAAAATATTTCTCTTGATGGAAAGGGCTGTCCACATCCAGAAAAAGAACCACAGAGTCTGAATACAGATTGAAGCAAACTACTTGCTTTTTCTCTTTTTTGTTTTGTTTTGTTCCTTCTTTCTCATTGTTCATTCCATTGGTTATAATTCTTCTTTACAACTTGACTAACGTTTAATATGGAGGTATTTGTAGAACCTATATCGGATTGCATGCCCCCATGTGGGGGAGAGGGGAGTATGTTTTTGACCCTCCTCTTGTTTGGTTTCCCTCAGTGGGTGGCTGGTGTAGTGGGGACGCCATTTCTAGTGTGGAACGATACGACCCACAGACCAACGAGTGGAGAATGGTAGCGTCCATGAGCAAACGACGCTGTGGGGTTGGAGTCAGTGTTCTTGATGACCTTTTGTATGCAGTAGGAGGCCATGATGGGTCCTCTTATCTCAACAGTGTTGAAAGGTAAGTGGAAGCATTGGGTTTTTTTCCCCTCTATGAATAATATACATATATATAAATAAATAATAGCTAACATTTATATAGCACTAACTTTGTGCCAGGCATTGTGTAAAGCACTTTATAGTCATCTCAGTTGAACTCCTACAACAACCCTGGGAGGGGAGTTACTGTATTATCCCTACTTTATAGTTGAGAAAACTGAGACAAGCAGAGGTAAAGTGACTTCCCCAGGGTCATACAGAGGCTAGGCTTGAACTCAGGTCTTCCTGACTCCCATTCGGTAGATGAACTCACTTCTACTTGATTAAGAATATCAAAGCCATCTCATTCAGCTCTTTGCCTGTCCCTTAAAACTTTTCTGTATCTTCACCCTTTCTATTCTTTTTCCATCCTACCTCAAAGCTGGCAACCCTTTCCTTAACAAAGTCAGCCCTTCCACTTTTGCTCTTATTCCTATCCCTTTCCACCTCTTTCAGGCACTTTTCAATCTGTTATTCTTTTGCAGATTCTTTCTCACCACCTTTCCTTCCACCTACCTTTCTTTTTTTATTTTCTTTCCCTCTGCCTACAAACAAGCTTGTATCTTCCCTGTCCTGAAAAAACTTTCTCAGTTCTTTCTCAAATTACTATATCCTCTCTCTCCCCTACTTCATATCACTAAACTGCTTTAAAAAAAAAGAGCACTGTCCAGATTATAAGCTTCTTGAGTATACAGTCTGTTCCTCTATAACATGACATATTTGTTTCCAAAAAGCATCTCACCATGCAGAATCACAATAAAAATTGAAGGGCTTATTAGGAAAATGGCATTGGGGTGCAATACTCAGAAACTTTGTCAGTGACATACAGAAAAAGATAGCATTCGAATAAAAATGGTAGCAGAGTTTCATACTTCTTAAATTCTTAAGAAATAAATAAACACTGCAATAAATACTGGCGGCATCCATAACCTCAGGCTGCTGGTTGGCCTGTGCCCCAGCAATCCAGGATGATAGAATTCTTACGTGAATTGGTTAGACCTCAACCACAGGCCCCTGGAAGGAGGGGCAGATTTGAACCAGCCTTTCTGATCTACCTCCTTCTGCATCAGAAGATACACAATAAGTATGGATAGTACTTTACCTTGACAGAGCCCTGAAATCTGCTTGTGGAAGTGAGTACCAGAAGGGCGGTAGCTTTACTATGGAGTGGTGCAGTTTTCTCTGGAAAAGGTAAAAGATGCAGAAGTTTCACAGAAGCAAACTTGAAATTCACTTTCTGCTCAGAAATGGTCCCCTAATATATCAATCTCATTAGAACAAGCTTACATTTCCAAAACAAGCATTTATGCAGTACTCAGATGGATCTGTTATCTGTTATCAATGTAAATATTTCCTCCAGTGATACCAGTTACAACCATCCATGGCTACCCTTCTTGTGTGAATCTTCTCCATGTCCTCATAGCTTTGCCATGGGGATCAACCTCGTGTGCTAGGTTCCTTTTTTGGTTTTGGACATATCCTCAGTCATGAGGATACCAATATAACATATGAGTTGTCCATTGGTGATCCCTCATAACAAGCCAGTCTTCTTTTTTCAGTCATTTACTTTTCATATGATATCCTTTACACTGATTTACCTTTGTAATTTTCCTTTGCAGTTTCAAAGAATTACAAATTCCTTGTTTGTAATGTGTTACTACAGTCTGCTTGGACGTGACGTTTGTCTCTTCATTCCCCCTTTGAGTGTTTAATTTCTGGTTTTCAGAGACTGGTATTCCATAACTCACAACCATATAACACTGTCAGAAAAAAAAATAGATGTTAAAAAAATAGCTTAGTGAGCTTGGGGGATATTAAAAAAGATTCTACAGTGTCCTAAAGGCAGTTCAGCCTGTTCTGTTTGGTGCTAGGCCCTGTCATTGTCCGTTGTGTTGTACAAGATCTCTAATTACTGGTAGGCAAGCTGTGTAGATTTTCTCTACCGCTGCATTTTGTAGTCTCAACAACAGGCTTTTTTCATTCACTTGGTTTTTCCTGTGTGGCTAATTAGAAAAACCATTTAGTTTATAGATCTTTTTTTAGGAAGCTGTGTAATAGCATGGCTCAATGTAGTCAGCACACTGTCATCTACAAAAGCAGACATCTGAGGGACTACTTTATTTATCAGGAATCTTCCTGCTTACAGCTCTCTGCCAGATATACTCCATCTATCTTTCTTGCTGGCTCTTCTTCCTTTTCACACCATCTTCTTGTAGACGTTAATCAAAAGTTCTAGTCTCCGTCTTCTCTCTTTATGCTTTGTCAGTTTCATCCATTCAGCTACCTGTGAGAGTGCTACATTCTTACAGCTGCAGCTGCTGCCTTTGTCCTGAGCTTCAGACCCACCTTTCAGCTGCGTGCTAGACATTTCTACCCAAACTCATTATGTCTAAAATTAAACTAATTACTTTTCTCTAAAATCTATACCCATTCTTCACTTCTTTGCTTCTGTTAACTACATTTTGCTTGTTCTTCGTGCTTTTTTTTTTTGCTGGTTTTTCTCCCTTAAGACCTTCCTTTGCTGTAGCCAATCAAATTGCCAAAAATTTAGTCTCAGGTTTGCATTATTAAACGAACTCCTTTGATTATCATCACTTACTTTTCCATTCATCTCTGTATTCCCGTAATGGTTCTTCACCTTTCCAAATGATAATATTTGTGTAGCATTTTAAGATTTGCATTATCTCATTTTTGTTAATTTATTTGATCGTTTCAACAACCCTGTGAGGTAGGTGTTCTTATTATATCTATTTTACAGATGTGGAAACTAAGGCTAACAGATTAAATAATTTCCGCAAGGTCACAAAGCTAGTAAGTGTCTGAGAGAGAATTTGAATGCAGTCTTCCTGACTGAGTCTAGAACTCTGTGTCCTGTACCACTCGGTTCTCTCCTGTATTCTACTGTAAAATAATCCAGTGTACCCAATAAAAGCATCTAATAAACTCAAAGTACTGTATGAATGTTATCTCTCATTATCCAGGTTTAGAAACGTAGGTTCTGAATTGTGCTAGGTTTCTAGAGATCGTTCATAAAACTGGACTTCCCAGTGAACGTTGTCTTAGACATTATAAACCTTTAGAGCTTTGGAAAAAATATATATCCCCTTTGACAAGGATTTGTAAGTTAATCTGAAGTTTCCCATGCATGCAGGGTAAACTAAACTCAACTGTTGATTTATTTTGACAGGTATGATCCAAAAACAAACCAGTGGAGCAGCGATGTGGCCCCTACCAGCACCTGCAGGACTAGTGTTGGAGTAGCAGTTCTTGGAGGTTATCTGTATGCTGTAGGAGGACAAGATGGCGTCTCTTGTCTCAATATTGTTGAGAGGTGATTTTTTTTAAATCAATCAAGCCGTTACTAAGTGCTTACTGTGTGCCAGACACTGGACCCTTTTTTTTTTTTTTTTGCTTTTTTTGGAGGGGGGAAAGCAAGGCAATTGGGGTTAAGTGATTTGCCTAAGGTCACACGGCTAGTAAGTGTTAAGTGTCTGAGGCTAGATTGAACTCAGGTCTTCTTGATTCCAGGGCCAGTGCTCTATTCACTGCACCACCTAGCTGCCCCAACACTGGGCCTTTTTATACAAAGAAAAAGCAAAATTGTCTCTACACTCAGGGCTCTTACATTCTAAAATAAAATAAGTTTCTGAATGGAAAGAAATGTAAAGATCTTTTAAAAGAAGCTTATTACATAGAGATTTAGAATAATCGGAATTGTTAAGTGCGTTTTTCAAAAGACTAATAGGAAAAATGTTCAGTTAATCTGAAACTCTACTATTATTTAAGGCAATTCCACATCATAAGGATATCAGCAGAGCCTGCTAAGTATCTATTAGTTATCCTTCATTTTTGCCATCTGATTAGTTTATCTTTCTTTTCATTCAGACATTTCTCTTCTGACATTACATTTCTTTGTAATTCCTTGTTTTCAATGTATTATCCCCTGCTCATGCCTCTCCATTGTGATTCCAAATTTCCTTTGTTCAGAGACTGTAGTGTTCCATGATTCACCATCATCACAACAACATAACAATGTTGGGTTTTTAAACACGGACCTTTGTTTCCAGGAGGAACTTGGGGATCATTAAGAGAATTTTGCTAAGTATCGTTCTCATCCCCTAGTTAACCAGTCCTGCCGTCCACTCCGCATTCTTTCTGCAGCTGTATGTAGTGAGTTCATTATCTCCTTGTTAGCTGGCATTTAGTTGTATATGTTTCTTTCTTGAAATCTTGGTAGATTTGTGGAAATAATTTTGTATTTATTTGTGGTATATCCTTCCTCCTTCAAGATATGGGGCGAATTCCAATATTCCCTTTTGTATTTCCCTATACTGCTTTATACACAGTTGTCTTTTTTTTTTTTAATCTTTGTTCAGTCATTTCAGTTGTGTTCAACTCTTCATGACCCCTTTTGGGGTTTTCTTGGCAAAGATACTGGAGTGGTTTACCATTTCCTTCTCCAGATTATTTTACAGATGAGGAAACTGAGGCAAACAAGATTAAGTGCCTTGCCTAGAGTCACACAGCTAGCAAGTGTCTGAGGTCATAGTTAAAGTTAGTTCATCCTGTCTCCAGACCTGGTACTCTATCTGCTACACCACCTATCTGCCCTAGAGCTCAGTAAATGGGAGCAGATCAACTGAATTTTCACCATTCTTTACTTATATTTCATTCTGACTGTGGCATAAATGCCCAGGATTTTTTTTCCCCCAGAAGCTAATGAAAATGTTAACAGATTCATTGCATTTGATAATAAGCAGGAATATATCTTAAAGGATCTTTGGTGTGATGTAGATCCTGCAAAAAAAGTTCCCTCTTAATCAGAACATGCACCCAGACTTGATGCTTTCTTCCTACAGATATGACCCAAAGGAGAATAAGTGGACTCGAGTGGCTTCCATGAGCACCAGGAGGCTCGGGGTGGCAGTGGCTGTGTTAGGAGGATTCTTATATGCCGTGGGTGGCTCTGATGGGACGTCTCCTCTCAATACAGGTGAGTCCTGTCTAAGATGTGACTGCTTCCCTAAAACAGATGAGAAGCCAGGCCACTAATAACAGTAACAGTAGCTGATGTATAGCACGTGCTCTGTGCCAGACACTGTGCTAAGCACTTTACACTGGTCTCATTTGATCCTCCCAACAGTCTGGGAGGCCCATTTTACAGATGAAAAAACTGAGGCAAACAGAGGTTAAGTGACTTGCCCAGAGTCACACAGCTACTGAGTGTCTGAGGCTGGAACTCGGATCTTCCTGTCTCCAGGCCCACTGCACCACCTAACTGCCCTAGGTAGAGCTTCAGTGCAAACAAGTTACTATAGCTCTCTCCCTGTGGTCTAAAATTAGAAAGAGGAGCAGTTACCCCTAGACCCTGAACAGATAGCTCTTTATCCCCTGGCAGAGTCTAAAAACTTTGCCCTTTCCCTAAATTGTTGTACAGTTTTAGCCTTCTAAGATAGACCAAAAGTATTTCAATCTTCTTTTCTTCCCAAGCTATTAGAGAGCAATGGAAAACAAAAATAGGACACTTTAACTTGGTCCCATTTCCAAAGAAATGCCTTGTATCAATCTGGTTTTCTTATCTCTGTCTAGGAAAACAGATACTCACTGTTGGTGGGAGCTGGTGATTTTAATCGTGACCATTCCCAGACTCAGAGAGTGTTTTTACCTGAGCCTGTTAGGATTCTCGGTTTGTCTTCCTTGGCATAGGGAGTGAGACTACTATCAGCAAGAAATGATTGGAACATTTGAATATTATAATGGAGAATAGATGTTAGAATAAACCTAAAAGAGATCATTCAGTTGGAAAAATTTGCGATATTCCACATTGTTAGAGGTAACTTTCCATAACTGTCTGATAGTAAGTAGTTTGCTATACTTAAGAGTGTAGCATGAAAGGAAGCTAATATCTGGGCTGCCTATTAAGAATTTGCCTTATTTAAAACTGTGAAGCATTGAAGTTACAGTGATTTGGGCTTACAAAGTTCCACTGGCAATATGTGCTGAAGAAGTGGAAATGTTTTAAGAATCCCTCTGTGATCTTATTTCCCCTGCAGTGGAGCGCTACAACCCTCAAGAAAACCGCTGGCACACAATAGCCCCTATGGGGACCCGTCGAAAACACCTGGGCTGTGCAGTGTATCAGGATATGATCTATGCAGTAGGAGGCAGAGATGATACCACCGAGCTCAGCAGTGCTGAGAGATACAACCCTAGAACCAACCAGTGGTCTCCAGTGGTGGCTATGACATCCCGCCGAAGTGGAGTAGGTACCAAGGGCCTGACTGGCTTCTCTTTGTTGGGAGCCTCGTTAAAAGGAATTATCAGGGAAACATTCATTCTGCAGTCTCCTTTAAAGGATGTTGCAGTAGAATGGAGGCTGTGGACCGCTGTTACCTAATTGTTTAGTTTACTGCAGGTGGTGTTTGTAAGTCTACTTCTTGTGCATAGAGGAAAACTTTTTTCGAAGTATCACCTTTAAAAATGAAGATTTTGTGTACTTTTGTCACCAGCTAAAACTCCTAGTATTGAGTCATATTTCAGTTAGGAAATTTAGTTTATTTTTAATGTTTCACATCTTTTCCCATGCTATAAGTTATCTTCAACTACTTCTTTCTCCCACACTAATTCAATCTGTAATCGTTATAGCTAAATACTCTATAGCCCAATGACTATGCCACCAAAAGGCAAGGCATTACCCGTCTCCAGGGGTCACTTCTGTCCCAGTTCATCCTAGGGATACAGGTCCCAATCAGATTAACTCGGGGGATTTGTTGAACAAGACTTAGCCCTGGACAGAGATGACTTCTAGAAGTTCAAGTGCAGGATATATTCATTCTGGTGTTTTTTTAGTATATTTTTTATTTATTTTATTTTATTTTTCTCACTCATAAATTTTACTGGTGTTTGTTTTTGTCATTCCTTTCATCATCATCATCATCTTCATCTTGTTCTTCTTCTCCTCCTCCTTCTCCTTTAGTATATTTTTTAATCCCAGACTTGAGAGAGAACAGGAAGGGACTAAGCATTTATTATGTTCCTGCAGTGTGCTTTACTAAAGTGCTTCTAAATATTGTCTCATTCACCCTTCACAATAACCCTCTGAGGTCAATGCTATATGATTATCCCCATTTTACAGTTGAGGAAACTAAGGCAGACAGCAGTTAAGTGGCTTGCCCAGTCACAGAGTGGTAAGTGTCTGAGGGTCTTCTGTCCTCCAGCTCCAGGGCTCTATCCACTGCACCTCTGGTGTGGTAGAATAGTTTATGTAAAAGTACAGCTGTACAAATCTGGGTGTTAAGGCAGAAATAGCATCTTTCTGCTACCAATCCTGCCAGTTAAAAAGCATTTATGAAGCACCTGCTGTGTTCCATCCCCTGTCCTTAAAGAGCTCATATTCTCCTGTGGGGATACTGTATATTGGGGTGGGGGTGTACAGAATATATTAGAAACAAATACTGGGTAGTTTGGGGAGGAGAGGCACTAGCAGTTGTGGGGATCAGTAAATAGAGGGCAGAGTTTGAGCTGAATCTTGAAGAAACAAAGGATGCTAAGAGATGTTGGTGAAGAGGGAGTCTATTCTAGGTATGAGGAACAGCCAGTACAAAGGCAAGGAGGTGGGAGATGGAGTGTCCTATGTGAGGAATAGCAAGATGGCCACACTCCATAGAGTGTGGGAGAGAGAATTACAGATTTAGACCACATTGTGAGGGGAGTTAAATGCCAGACAGGATCCTAGAGGCAATGGAGGGCCACTGAACTTTACTGAGTAGGGAAGTAGCATGGTCAGACCTGCCCTTTAGGAAAATCACTTTGGTAGATATGTGGAGAATGAGTTGGATAGGAGAGAGAATGAAGGCAGGGAGATGAATGAGAAGGCTACTGCAGTAATTCACGTCAGGGGTAATGATAGCCTGAACTAGAGATATGGCCATGGGAATAGTGAGAATGGTTCCAATATGGCAAATGTTTAATGTGGGGATGGAATTTGCAAGATTTAGCAGCTTAGGCTAAAAGTGCCCCTCCTTTTATGTATGCACAGTGAAGGAGAGGAGTTAATGAAGAGGCCAGCTTAAGATTGTGAACCTGGGAGACTGGAAGAATGATGGTGCCTTCAACAGAAATAGGGAAGTTTGGAAGAGAAGTAATTTTTAGAAAAAAGATAATGAATTCTGTCTTGAACATGTTGAGTTTGAAATGTCTTTGGAATATCCGTTTCAAATTGTCCACTAGGTAGTTGCTAATGCAGGCCCAGAAGTCAGGAGGAGGACTAGGGCTACACATACAGAATTAGCTATCATCAGCATAGAAATTTAACTCATGCGGGTTGATGAGGTCACCAGCGAATGAATCAATAAAAATTCATTTATTTAGTGTTTACTCTGTGCTGAGCACTTTGCTAGAGATACAAAGAGAAAAGACATTCCCCTGCTCTCAAGAAGTTCATGTTCCAGTTAAAGAAGGTAACACATAAAAGAACTTAGCCTCAGGGTAGATGAAAAAGCCTAATTCAGGGAGGGTGTCATCTATGCAGGGAGGAGAGCAGCCTCCACAATGAACACAAATGGGCCTAAAAATCAGAGGGCACTGGGGATTCTTGTTTCCCTCAAGAAGAATAGGAATAGGGGACCATTGTCCATCCATAAGGGGTAAGAAGGGAGCATTGGCCAAAAAGGTTGTAGGTGAGTTCCATAGCAGCCAGGGCAGGGAAGGGGAAGTAACTTTGCGAAAAGTTATTTTAGCTAGCATCAGTGAATACTAGTTTGTACTAATAATAAACTAAAATATGAATACTGCCAAAGCATTATAGTAACTGGAGTAGAAATATCAACTATCGACTCATTACTTATAACTAATGAACAGTCTTTTAGCTTAAATTCCGAGTTTCAGAATTGAAGATATTCTCAGCCTTTTAATACAAACCATGCCCCCAAAAAAGAATTCTTCCCTACAGCCTAGCTAAAAAGTGGTCATTCAGCCTCTGTTTATAGAGTTCCAATGATGGTGGATCTACCAAGTCAGCTAATTCCATTGTGATAGCTGAGTCTTTCCTTTACTCAAATCTAAATTTGCCAGACTTTAATGTTCAGAACAAATCAAATCCTTCTTCCATATGTCATCCCATCAAATACTTAAAGATAACTATGACATCCCCCTATCCCAATCTTCTCTGCTTCAGACTAAATGTCCCCGATTTCTTCAGCCATTCCTTAGATGACATGAACTCAAGATCTTTTTCCCTCCTAGTTGCCATTCTGTAGATACTTTAAAGCTTATCTGCTCTTTTTGATATCATTACTGTACCCATTCGATTATATTTTCCCAATGAGTGAGATTTCTAAATATTCTTACATTACATTGTTTTCTTCCATCTGAATATTAATGAATGTTTTGGGAGCTGTTGACTTTCTCTGACTTTTTTTTTAAGTGTAATTTTGTAAATTTGGTCATTTAGCAACAGATTTATGGACTTATCCATTTCCTTTTCTATTTATATATAATTAAACTGAAAATGACTACATGTGGGTGGAGGGATTCAAATAAATTTGAACAGTATTTTTTGGTCCAAGCCTATGATTTCATCAGTGTAAGGAAATTCAGATAAAGAAAGTCTCCATACCAATACAGTTGCAGTATACTTTAATAGTCTTAGAGTGTCCCATGATCTTAAATAATTTAACAGTGGTCAAATAGAGAGTGCCTATCAGAGGCAAGATTTGAACTCAGGTCTTTCTGATTTGGAGGCCAGCCCACTTTCCACATTGCCTTTTATTGAATACTAGTTAATCATCATAAATATAATAGCTGATATTTATGTAACCCTTTCAGGCTTTCAAACCCCCTTTTTATACATTATCTCATTTTATCATAGAGCTTAAAGAGTATTTTTTTTTATTAAAGAGACCAATCTAATTAGGAAGACCAATCTAAAATTTCCTATGACTTTCTGTCTCCTGAATAGCTTTTATGTTTTTGTCCTATAGGTTGGCCTTGCAGTAGTAAATGGACAGCTTATGGCAGTAGGAGGTTTTGATGGTACAACATATTTGAAGACAATTGAAGTCTTTGATCCTGATGCTAACACATGGAGGTAATCTTCAAGCTGTGCTGAAAAATCATCTCTTTCATTCACAGCAAACTTGGGCCTTTATATGAACGTGAGATAACATGTGATCTGGAATAATCTTAGATAATTGAGTCAAGAAGTTGTTCCTTTTGGAGTTCATTCAAAAGAGACTGGTATCATAGTATTTAATTGGATTCAACTTGAAGCTGTATTGAAATGAAGTGGTTAAGTGATCTAGCTTTAAAATCTTTGTATCTTTATATCACTTGAGGCAGCCATTTCTTAACCTTACAGATCTCCCTCCCAGTTAGAAAAATTTTTGATAGACTAATGAAGTTCCTGACATTGGTTCTTTAAGTATTTGCTCCTTTGCAATATAACTAGTCACAGAAAGAACTTTATGGATAATCCAAAGTTGTTGATTGCAATATTAATATTACCTTGAATCTATATGGTGCCATTTTGCCAAAGTATTCAGACAACTTTTACATATAATCAAATCAGCTTATAATAACTTCCCATGATTCCATAGGTGATATCATTATATATTCATAGAATTATTATTTTAGAGCTATGAAACTCTCCAATCCAAGCTGATTGTTTTAAAGATGAAGAAACTGAGATGCAGAGAGATTGAATGACTTTTGGTAAAATAAGTAGTGGATTTGGGAATAGAAACCAGATCTCCTGACTCCCCAATCTAGTATTCTGTTTTTACAGATGGAAATGAAGACACAAGCTTAAGTGATTTTCTTTCCCTTACTATGAGGTATTTCTTTTCATCATGGGTTTTAGGTTTTTAGAGGGAAATGTTGGATAAAGACTGTTTGGGAAGTCATCCAAATTTTTCCATTGATTTTACCATTTAATTCCATAATCTTATGTACTGCTGAGTTTCTACATGTGTAAAAAAGGAGCCCTCAAATGCTTCTAAAGTACTTTCGGCCCATGAGGCAAGTGTTACCATCCCACTTTATAGACGACAACACTGAGGCTTATGTGAAGTGACTTGCCCAAGATAATATGCCTAATAAGTGTCAGAGCCAATATTTTCATCCACATCTTGTTGACTCCAAGACTAGTTAGTGATCTTTCTGCCCACACCAAGCTGCCTCACACATTCCCAAGTTAAATTTGTGAAATGCTTTAGGATCATCTGAGAGATCCTATCTGATTTTTGCAAATACTTACCACAAACTTACTTCATAATCTGTAAAGAGTTCTGGGTTCTATTCTATGGAAATGCTCCTTCTTGCAAACGATTGCTTGGATCCATCTGTTTTAGACACTGTTCTTTGTGTACTAGCAAGATTAGACATCAGTGGGTCATAGAATTGAATGCTTGAAGGAACCTTAGTACCCTAACCTTTATGCTGCACTATTTTGCCTCTGTCACTTGTAAACTGAACAGATTTGGACGGTTTTTTATGGAAAATACCTTTCTTTCAACTGATGCTGCTTTGGACTGGTTTCTTGTATGCTGTATTAATTGGCAGATAGTTTTAAAATAATCATTATCCTTGTAGGAGATTTATTTCTTTATAAATCTGTCAGATCACATGGAAAGAAAATCGTATCTTATGCATTGGACTGGCATGAATTTTTACAATTAAGAGTCCACTTACATCAAATACCTCCTCCCATTATTTGAACTCTATGCTAAACTATTTTGGGAAGAGCTTCCAAAGTGTGCTTATTTGGCAGGAATTTGTTTTAATTTCACCTTCTTACTAAACCATGACATGCAAAAAGTAATTGCTAAAACCTGTAACCAGGTATTACTAGGTGCTATAATCCCTACAAGAAAAAACAGGCAGCATACTGTAGTTATACAAAAACTGCTGATTTAGACATTTCCCCCTGATAGGTTCTTTTGGTTTTCTTTAGCAACAGGAATCCTTTTAAGGACTTGGTCATAGAATTGAAAGAGATGTGAATTCACTCATTCATTCAGCAAATTTATTGAGTGCCTGCCTTGTGCCAGGCACTATGTGGGCTATGGAGTTATAAAAGACCTGGTAAGAAAGTAAGGACAAGGAAGAGTGCCAAGTACTAAGCTTTTTGCTACTTGATTAACTACTCTGACAAGATCATCAGAGGTTCTTCTTAGGACAGTGATATGTTTCAGGCTGCCATTCCTAGGTTCAGCCTTTCTACACTAGCCCCAGAGAATTTTGCCCTCATGATTCTTGTAATCCTCCTACTCTCATAGTCTCTACCACTGCTTCCTTTTTTTTAACAGTACAAATCTCTTCCAAAAAAGGAAAATTGTACTAGTCACTTTAGAAGACCTGAGAGAGGCCAGATTTCTTTCCAAAGTTATAAATGTAGCAACATCTATTTTAATATTTCAGATTAAGAAAAGAAAAAAGAAACAATCTGCTTGAAATTTGGCATACTTGGAATATTGTATACTTTGTGGGACAATTGAGCTTTTTTACTTTTAATCTCATAATCCTAAAATACAGTTCCTTGGTCCTCTTTCTCCTTAGGTTGAAAAGCTGGATGGTCAGCAAACTGAAATGGGTAATGGTGATTTAGTCTGTCACAGAAACTTAAGAGTTGGGGAGGTTCTCAAAGGCCATAAAGCCCAAGTAGAATCTGTGTGGGATCCTCACCATAGCATCTTCTCAGGAGTAGTCAGTCATCCAGCCTTCCTTTGATGATCCCTAGTGAAGCAGCTCCTTTTTCTTTTGAATAGCTTTCAGTTTTTCCTTAGGTCAAAGCTAAATCTTTTGCTGCCCAGCAGTTTCCAACCTTTGACCCTGTTTTTGAATACATTTTTAATACCTCCTACATTCAACATCCTTTCAAGTGCTCAAAAACAAGTTCATGTTCCTTCTCTCCCTCGGGCTAAATAGCTACAGTTTCTTGAGTTGGTCTTTGTACAGTATGGCCTCAAGTCCCCTTGCCTTCCCCTTTGGACTATCTCCCCCATTGGTGTCCTTTAAGGCATAATGTTCTAAGCAGAACAAGTTCCTCAGGATGTGTGACCTCAACAGATGAATCACTATTACATCTAGTATCCTGGACATGCCTCTCTTAGGGCAGCCTAGGATACCATTAGTTTTTTGATGGCCATGTCCTATCACAGGAAACCTGATTCTGTTATAAAATTTGTTTTATTGATTTTATGTGAACATTTCTAGCAATGAGTGATTACTCTGGGCTTGGGTTTTTGGTTTTTTTAATCATAAAGGTTTCTGTTCTGTTTCATTTTGGGTTTTATATCCCCCATGGCCTAGCAGAATATCTAGTGTATAGTAGATGATTGATAAAGACATATTGGCTGAGTGCTAGACTAATGATTTTTAAAATGGAATTTGAGTAGAGAAAGCCCCAAATACCTTGCCATATTTTGTTTTTCATTTTTAACTATAAGGTATAACACACCAGAGAAACTTGTATCTTCCATAAACATTTCTGACTGATTTGTTATCTTGTGCTGGTTTTATGTGACTGGTCTGTGAACTGTTAGAAAATCTGCCTCCGTTTCTTTTTTTGCAGGTTATATGGTGGTATGAATTATCGTCGGCTAGGGGGTGGTGTAGGTGTGATTAAAATGACACATTGTGAGTCCCACATATGGTGAGCATCTATGAGGAAGCCCTGTGGTTCTCAGTCACATATATGCCTGTGTGGCTAGCGGAAAGACTCATTGACTTTGGAGCTGTGTGAGGTTCTTGAAAACAGATCAAATTTTATTCTTTGCCGGTGCCTCAATGTGGAAATATAAATCCAGTGACTTTCCTGAAAGAGCAGCTATCGGAAACTGCATTGGCTGGACTCTTTTCAACACGTTGAAGCTTCGCTTATGTTTTAGTTTTTTAAATACTTTATATGCTTTTTGAGCAAAAAACCTTCAGAGCACTCCAGCATGTAAGCAAGACCCCAGCCCCAGAAGGTATGTTGGGAGTCTGGCAGAGGGAACAAGTTGCCTCTTCCAAGATGAAATGGAATGGTCTCCCACATCGTGGGAGCTGTAGTATGGAGTGGGCAAAAGTGGGAAATGATACTGAAAATACTCCTTTTGCCTTATTTACAGAAAGCTTCTGAAAAAAGTACTTGACCTACAAGATGCCATCTTTGCACAACGGTTTTTGACAATGTGCAGAAGAATATTTATTTTTTTGTTTTCATTTGTTTTATAGTTTTCTTTGTACTTATCACCAAAAAAGGAAGGAAAAAAGATAAACAACAAAACCCATAATTGTTAAAGTAATTGACTTTGAAAATGCTCACTTGGGGGGATAAGACTACATAGAACCTATTCTTTTCTGAATATTCCAATTCCAAAACTAAATATGATGGATCAGCTCCTAAGGATCACGATCACAAAAAAGTTATCCAGAATACATTAAGTAGTCAGCCTTCTTACTTATCTTAAGTTCCATATGACTAGAAAGTCTTTAAAAAAACAACTCATTTTTAAAACATTAGAACTCAAAAAGGAATGTTAAGTAAATAAAAAGTCCAGACTCTCAAATGCTGCAATTTTCTTCAGTGACAACTTGATTCTTGTTTTCCTATGTGAACTTGTTCATTGACTGCTTTTATTACAGTCTTTTTAAAACAATGTTCCTCCTAGGTTTTTCTGCTAGAACTAGAGCTCTGCTCTGTGCCTCTAAAAAGCCAGTTAGGGGGCCCTCCTGTACTGCCTGGAGAATCCTGCAGAATCTTCTGCAACTCTGCAAGAGTTCTTGCTCAAAAGCATTGCAGACCGAAGCAACTTTGCTTTCTATTTCCTTATCCCTACCACGGACCAGCAGGGAGAATTGTTGTCTCCCCCTTAGTGAACACTGTCATGCAAGTCCTTACACTTAGTGCACAGGCCTGGAGAGGGGCTGAGGCCTGCCTGCAACGAGATGGGATTCTGCAGTTTGGGGAACAGAGTACATGTTAGTGAGCAAAACCGACTGAGGCATCTGACTAACAATATTTGGTTTGTTGTGTAAAGCTACACACTGTTGTCTTCATCCTCATTGGTGAAGAGCTAAGCATGTAAGATTAGTGAAAAGGAAAAGCAATGATGAAAAACCCTTATTTCTTCTGGGTTTTTTCCTTGTTTCCTTATTCATGTGCTTGATATGAAAGTCTTGGAATAAGACTTCCATGATGACAACAAAAGTGAATGACCATCCCTTTTTTCCCCAACAAAAATGGTTGGCAGTTCTTGTGTTTACATTCAAAAATCATTTGCACCTTTACAAGAAAAAAAGTATTTGGTAAACAGTTGTTTACATGTATCATTTATGCTTTTTCTAGCATGAGTAACTTGTTAAAAAAATAGTGTTTACCTTAATAAATTTCTTTAATGCTATTTAGTGCTTGTTCCTTTTTATTTAGTGATCAGTACAGCTGTCTTTCTACTTTCTGCTTTCTACTTACTTATTGATAGGCCTCATAGATTGTCTTTACAATTCAGATTGTGTAATTTAAGTTTAAAGGAATAAGAGAATTATCAGCCAAAATTATGAAAAGATAGCATTAATACTTACCTCTGTAAGGTTCTTCCCAGTGAAGGAGTTCAAAAAAGGATTATAACTTGAAACATTGTCAGGAACCAGATACCACAATAGATTGCATGCATTCCTTGTTTTAGTTAAACCATGCACAGTGTGATTAATAGGAAATATATTTATATTACATAACCTAAAATTTCTTACTTAAGGGTTTTTCTTTCTGGAATGCATCTTGCGTGCATTTGTAGCATCTGGTAGCAAATATCCAGTACTGTCCAGCACTGTTGATATTGCTTCTATTTAGAGGAGAAGAACAAAATCCTGAGAATTGCTAGAATTAGGGAACCCCCAGGCTTGGAAAAATTCCTGTAGTTTCAGGGAGAAACATGTCACAAGACCCAGAGCTAGGAAAGTGCTATAAAGCAATCAGAGCAATGAGGGGCACCATCTACCATTTCAAACTCTTCTT
>CM053586.1:310939812-310959346 GCA_028646515.1 Pseudochirops corinnae | reverse complement strand
ATTGACTAAATGAATGTACTTTATTTAGGATTGGAGGCTAATCTCCATTTGAGAGACTTTGTTCACTGACTAAATGTACTACCCAGGAGTGGGCTACTTTGACTAATGTACTGGCCAGGAGTGGGACACTTGGACCTTGATACTTTGCAACTGAATTGAGAACTCACTTCTTAAATGAACAAGTTACACAGTATTTTGACTTTCTCTATTCTGTGAATGTTTGCTAAATAAATGGGGTTTGCTATGCTGGTAATCCAAACCTTGGAAGTTGCCTTTGCTTGGCATTACAGAGACTGTCTATGAAAGTTCCCCTCCCCAATTTACTGCATTTTTTCTATTCTTTGTTACACTGGTTTTATTTATACAAGAAAATTTTAATTTAAAATAATCAAAATTATCCTTTTTACACTTCAACAATGCTCTTATAATATAGTTTAAAGTCTAACACTGCTGAATCTACTTCCTTTACATGCTTTTTTCCTCTACTTTCTTTCAAGTTCCTAACCTTTTGTTCTTCCAAATGAACTGTTATTATTTTTTCTAACTCAGTAAAATAATTTTTTAGTAATTTAACTAGGATGACATCAAATAAATAGATTAGTTAGGTAAAATTGTCATTTAAAAATTATTTTGGCTTTACCTATCCATGAACAATATTACTTCAATTATTTAGATCTGAGTTTATTTGTTATAAAAATGCTTTATGTTTACGTTCATACAGTTACTGTGTCTTTTCTGGCAGGTATACACTGTTTAGGTATTTTACCTAGATATACTCTAGTACCTAGACTCTAGGCATTTTAAATGGTCTAAAACAATACTGAATAATATTGCTGACACATAGTACAGTTTCTCTGTTTTTCACTTTTGATGAAATCTATTTTAACTTTAACTTTGTCTGAGATCGTGATTACTATCCCTGATTTTTTTACATACTGAATTCTACTCCTGGCCTTCATTTTATCTTTGTGTGTACTTCTCATTTTTATAATGTTTCCTGAAAGCAACATATTGTTGAATTCAAATTTTTAACCTAACTATCTGTTTCTGTGTTATGGGTAAATTCATCCCGTTCACATTCTAAGCTAAAATTACTTGTGTATTTTCCTCTTTCCTATTTTTCCTCACTAGCTTTCTCACACCATTTACCCTATCCCATCTCACTTCTCTGCTTTACTTCTACATACTGCCTTGTCCTCCCATTCCTTAATCTACCCACCCTTCTAAGAGTCCCTCCCTTATCCTCTCCCCTTAACTTCTCCCTTTGCCCTCTTATTCCTTTCTGAATTTAGAAGACTTTTATACCCTTCTAGATGTTTCCCTCTTTAACCCATTCCTGATGACAGTAAGGTTTCAGCACTCTCCACCCAACTAGCTTCTGCTGTATCAATTTTTCCTTTTATATCTCATTTGTATGAGATAATTGTTCCTTTTTTTCTCTCCCTAGTTTTATTTTTTAGAATCACCCCATCATACTCAGCTCAACTCATGCTTTTCTTTCAAACTACCCAAATAATGATGACAGTCATAAGAGTACTGCCGATATTTTCACATCTATGAAGTAAACAATTTGACCTTATTGAGTCCCTTATAACTGGTCTTTAATGTTAATCTTATATTTTTCCTCGATGTTATAAATTTTCCCTTAAATTCTGAGGTTTTTGTCACCAAAAAACCCTCAAAAACCTGAAAGTCTTGGAGTTTGTTAAATGTCCATTTTTTTCATTCAGGATTATACTTAACTTTGCTGGGTAAATTAACTTAGGTTGTAACCCCAGCTCTTTCACTCTACAGAACATAGTATTCCAAGAACTACCATTCTTTGACTAGTAGCTGCTAGGTCTTGTGTAATCCTTATTGCAAATTCCATGATGGGTAACTGGTTTTTTTCTTATTTTCTCCTTAACCTGAGAGCTTTGAAACTTGACTGATATTCCTGTAAGTTTTCCTCCTGGGATCTCTTTCAGGAGGTGATTGATGAATTTTTTCTATTTCTGCTTTACCTTCTTTTTCTAGAATTTTAGGGCAATTTCCCTGATAACTTCTTATAATATTGTATGTTCTTTTTTTTAATCATAATTTTCAGGTAGTCCAACTACTCATTATTTTTCCTCGATCTGTTTTCTAAATCAGTTGTTTTTCTGATGTTTCACTTTCTCTCCTATTTTTTCAGTCTTTTGACTTTGTTTTATGATTTCTTGGTGTATTGGAATGTCATTAGCTTCCCCTTGCCCAATTCTAGTTTTTAAGGAATTATTTTCTTCCTTAAGTTTTTGAATCTCTATTTCCAGTTGGCTGACTTTCTTTCCATAATTTTCTTGGATTGCTCTAATTTTTTTTTCTAATTTTTCCTTGGTCTCTCTTATTTGATTTTTAAAGTCCATTTTAAGTTCTTCCAAAAACTCTTTTTGGGCTTGGGACCATTTGATGTTTCTCATTGAAAAAGGAGTGACTATTTAAGTTCTATTATTTTTCTCCAAATATGGACTCAGTTTTTCTCTAGTCCCATGGTAACTATGGTTGGGTTCTGTCTCCTTTGCTTACTCATTGTAATATATTTATTTTGTTTTATTTTGTAGAAAGGGCATTGTCCCAAATTTCTGGCTTTTTTTGTGCTGCTGTTTTCAGAGTTGGAGGGGGAAGGAGAAACACAGGGTGGAGAGGTGAGGACAGAGGTCCTGTAAGTTTTCAGTTCTTCCAAGGCAATATGATCTAAGGAAAGGTGGGATTATTGTTTTCATGGCCTGTGTTCTGATCTGCGAGTGACCACAAGAGCTCTCTTCAGCCCTGGAACTGTAATCAGGGTCCCCACTCCCCTGGGGTCACATGCTCTATTGTACCTTTTTGCTCTGGGATTGTGACCTGGAAAAGCATATGGGCAATGCAACAAATTCCTGTGCCCAGTGCCAGTAAAGGGTCCCCTGTAAATCTCTTTTTGACTACTTGTCTGACTTCTTTACTGTTTGTGAGCTAAAAGCTCTGGAAGCAGGTGCTGCTGATTCAGCCAGGTATAGCCTGAGCTCCACTCTCATCCCAGTGAAAGACCTTACCTGCTGACCTCAGTTGTTTCATCTTGTCCTTTTGCTGGTTTGCTCCAAAATTCATTCTGAGGTGTCATTTTAAAGTTTGGAGGGACTTTAGGAGAGCTCGGCCACGTCCCTGCCTTTACTCCAGGTTCTTGGCTCTGCCTCAAGTCTTACTGATTCTGACTTCATATCTTCTCAATTTGCTCCCACTCATAAAACCACCATCTGAGCTTCTATCCTAGGCTCTCTTTCCTTTTCCCTCCAGGTAACCTTGTCAGCTCCCATAGGTTTACTTACCATTATGGTACAGAAGATTCACACATCTCTACTGTTCAGTGCCAGTCTCTCCCCTGAGTACTGGTTCTGTATCCCAAATTGTTTACTGCACATTTCAAACTAGATGACTTGTAGCTATCTCAAACCCTGTATATCCAAAACTTAACTTATTCTTTCCCCTTAACCCTTCTAATTTCTGTCAAAGGCATTGCCATCCTTCCAGTCTCCATGGTTTACTCCCGTGGCATTATTTTGGACTTCCCCACACATTCAAACAATTGTTAAATCTTGGTATTTCTAACCTTCACATCACCTTTCAAATGTAACTCCTTCTCCCCACTCACACAACTACCATTTTAGTTCAGGCCCTCCTAACCTCTAACCTAGATGCCTGCAAAGGCCCCCTAACTGACCTTCCCTCCTTATGTCTCTTTACTCCTGTCACCTCCACCCTTATGTCAAAGTATTTTTCCTTAAGCACAAATCTGACCATGTGATTTTGCTATTCAATCAACTTCAGCGGCTTCCTAGTACCTGCAGAATAAAATATAAGTTCTGTTCATCTTAGAAAGCCTCACATAACCTGGCTACAACATTTCTTTCTGGACTCAATGAACATTATTTCCCTGCCTGTCCTTTGGGATATAGTCAAATTGGCCTTGTTTCTTACTCCTCACAAACACTGGCACTCTGCTTTCCATTCTGGGGCTGCAGTGGCCAGCCTACACACTGGAAATGTACTCCTTCCTTATTTCTGCTTCAGAGAAGACCCTCTTTTCCAGCTCAAGCACCTTTCTTTGTATTTTCCTGACCCTCCCAATAGGCAGTCCCTCTGAAACTACTTTGGATTTAACTACTTTCTGTATGTTTGCATTTATTAACTTTGCATTTATGCTGTACATATTTTTAATCTTTTTCATTATAAAGTCAGTTCCTTATGAGTAGGGACAGTTCTGCTCTTTGTACTTGAATCTTCAGCTCTGAGTGGCTGGCACATCATAATGTCTTAATAAATACTTGATTTGTTAAACCTAATTTTTTTCTTCTGCCCATCATTTAAGAGGACCATTCCCAAATCTATACCGGAATCTTTTGGTGATCAATCTATTAGTATAGAATTTCATTTTATGAAACAGCTGTAAATATTCGACCCTTCTCAGAATCTGAGTTCCTAAACATTCCTATTTTCGGTAACAGCTAGATTAAAGAAATCTTACCTGTCAAAACCACCAACCATTAAAAGCTGCTTGAACTGTTGAGGACTCTGAGGAAGAGAATAAAACTTTCCGGGTTCCCTTGATGGTACCACAAACTCTTTTGCACCCTGATATCAAAGTAAGGGAAAGAATGGGGATATTGTTGAAAATTAAAAGCAAAGCATAAATAATTGACCAAAGCTACTGTCTTACATTACCAAGATCAAGTTAAAAAAAAGTTCTGGCTTAGCAGTTGGACAATCAAGACCATTTTGTGCATTATTTTCTACTCAAGTAAATATTAACTTATTTTCTACATTTAAAAAACTCATTGGAATGATACAGTCATTAAAAACATGGACTGTTCTTATTTATCTCCGTGCCTTCTCTACTTCACTGCTTTTCTTGCAAACAGTAGACACTTAATGTTTGTTGAATTGTTGCTTAAAAACTGTAGTTACTCAGTCAATCAATAAAATTTTGCACAAAAATACCAGTTTGGTAACTCAGTATTCTTCTTGGATTCTCTGGATGAAAGAGAATTAATTGTACAGTACGACTCTTTCCCAGTCCCTTATCAACTAATACCAATTAAGTCTCTAACAAACATGAAAATAAAACAAAAAAGCTGGACCCAGTTTGGTGATCTCATCTGCTCTTATGAGTTCAATTATTATCTCAGCATCACACACACACACACACACACACACACACACACACACACGTACAGATCTACGCCTAATCTTTCCTGTACTTCAGTCACATACCACCAATCGCCTGCTCAAGTGCCACCTACTTTTTGTAGATGCCTCAAATGAAAGCATGCTAAATCTTCCTTCTCAAACTCTCCCTTGTCCAAATGCCTGTCTCTGCGAAGGTCCTTAGGGCACAGCCATACTGAGTCACACTGGCTGATAACCTTGGCATTGCTGACTCTTCCTTTTTTCTATCCTCTTGATGTTATCAATTATTGAGCCTCATTGATCCTAGTTCCATAACATCTCCTGCATTTGCTCCTTCAAGAAGCCGCCACCCTGGTTCATTTTCTTATCAATTCTCTTCTGTACTATTTTAACTGCCACCTAATTCACCCTCCTTGCTTGCTTCCAGTTTTTCACCTCTCTAGTCCATTCCCCGCAGTTGCCAAAATCATCTTTCTAAGGCATAGGTCTGACAGTGTCACTCCTGAGATCAAATGTGCCTTTGGGCACAAATATAATTTCAGAGCAGGGTATTTAAAGCGGTCTATATTCTTGCTCCTAGTCATTTTTCCTGATTTATTTAATAAGACTCTCCTTCACTAACTTTATGTTCCTGTTTAACTAGCCTACTAACTATTCCCTAACCTTAATATACCATCTCCTGTCTGTCTCCAGTGCCTGGAATGCACTCCCTCCTTAGAAGCCTTTTGTCCTTTAAGACTCAGCTCATGTCTCACCTTCGGAGGTGAAGCCTTTCTTCAGTATCTAGCTTGCTGGTACTCATTACCTCCTTGAGTTACCTTGTATGGACTTATCTATAGACATGTAGTACTACCCCAGTAGAAGATAAACTCTTTAAGGGAAAGTACTATTTCATTTTTGTCTTTCAAACTCCAGAGTCTGGAACAGCTCTTGGCAAAGAGCAGGTACTTAATACTTGCTGAGTCAAAGTGAAGTCAGGAGAAAAACAAAATGACATAATGTTTCAGAATATTATTATATTATATTAAGGAAAAAGTAACAGAAAACTGAGTAAGGAACATACATACCCCTGGAGTTTTCTTAAATAATGTTGGTGTTTCAATATCCACAAACCCTAAAAGAAGAACATCAAATTTGTAATTAGTCACCTAGAGAAACCCAAAATGAAGTACATCATCTCTGAGACTGTTCCTAAAACAGGAATTATGACTGGCGGATGCCACCTAGTTTATTAATCCCAGTTTCCACAAATGCCACCAAGAAGCAGGTTTTAGGGATTTGGTAAGTCCTATCTTTCTTTAACAACTTCATCTTTGGCATAAAACAATTTATAAACTATTTATGATTCCTCATCTCTTGTTGCTGTGCAGGTTTTCTAAAAGTTACATGAGAATACCAAAGATAACAAAAAATTTAAACGAAAACTAGGCAGCACCAAACAGTGATATAAATACAAAAAGAGGGTGAAAGAAAATAACCCATATGCCCTACTTCAAAAGGCTGAGAGTAATGACTAGATAGGAGGCTAAGCAGAAGCACTCCTTGACTTGCCCAAGTCATACATGGCGGAGTAAGTGGTAGAGCTGGCATGCAAGTCCAGGCCCTCTGACACCAAACCCTGCGCCATTTTCACTAGATCATGTTACTTCTCTTAACGTAGCACTTTAAGTCTTACAGCCTCCGTCTGCTCAGCTATAAAGCAGGGCAATAATTATCTTAGGAGTCTGTGATGAAAGCGCTTTATAAGCTTTAAAAAACAATACAATGACGAGCTGTTATTATTTTATCTTCCCAAGTTTGTTTCAACTAAAGATCTAATAAGCATGCCTCTTGTCTTTGTCATTTCAATTCGATCATCACTAATCACCTCCCAAAAAGTGGATGGTACTGACCCACTGACTAGGCTTCTGGATTATTTTTCTGTTAAAAATCTCCTGAAAATAACCATTATTTTACTCATTTACTCATACTGCCGTATGCACTGAACGCATCCTAAGTACTAGGCAGATAGGCACATGTCAGTAAACAGAGAAGGCAGCGGAGTACTTAGAGGAATGCTCACTCTTACCGTGCAGATTACAGAGGTATTCCCGCATTCTCATGACCATCTGGGATCTCAGTCTCAGATTATACTGCATTTGGGGACTACGCAAGTCTAAGTAGCGATACTTCATACGAAGAGCTTCTGTTTTCTAAAATTTTTTAAAAAGTAATGTCTTAAGAAATTTCTATCTCTACAAAATATGCTTTAAACAAGTATTAAAAGATATAACTTTCAGACAAATATTTTTTTCTAAAGTGCTAGCGTAACTTTAATTTCTATCACATAATCCATCAGCGTTTATGTACCCAGCCCTAATATGTCTTCATTCTAGTTCATCATAATCCAGGACAGTACGGGGTTGTTGTTAACCTCATATTTATCTTTTTCTTTTCCTTTTTTTTGGCTTTTTGGAGGGGGGGAGGGCAGGGCAACTGGGGTTAAGTGACTTGCCCAAGGTCACAGGGCTATTAAGTGTTAAGTGTCTGAGGCCACATTTGAACTCAGGTCCTTCTGACTCCAGGGCTGGTACATAAGTACATAGGTACTATTCACCGTACCTAGACACCCCTAACCTCCTATTAACCAAACGGCAGAAGGCACAATCCTAATTCTACATATTTCCACATAATCAGTTTCTGATTTAAATTTTGAGTTTTTCACCCTTGAATGGAACTAGTCTGCTTTGAGAAATGTACCATGTCACTTCTATTTATTTAATCTTTAGTTCAATTTTGAAATTATTTGAGACCATAAACACATCAACTAAGAATTTATTCCTTAGCTCAAGATTCTCTGAAAGAGATAAAATGTTGGGGAATAGAACAGAAAAGGGAAGAGCTAGTTTACAAACCTTCATAGCAGTAAAAATAGTTGATCAAATCATCAGGGACATGTCAATTGTTATGCTATACCATTGCTGATATGGAGCAAAGAGGCCAATAAGGAGGTTACCGCACTAGTCTAAAAAAGAAGTGATGAGGGCTTGAACTAGGGTAGTGGCTATGTGATTGAAGGCAAAGGGACAGATGAGAGAGATTGTGAGAGGAGAGCTCATAAGGCTAAGCAATGGTTACATAAATAGAAGTGACTTCAAAGTCGCAAAACTGGAGGACTGAAAAAAATGTCAGTGTCAACAGAAATATGTTCCAGAAGGAAGAAATAACTGATGTCACCATTACATAAAAGTCAAGCAGAACTACTGAGAAAAAGCCATCAGAGTCAAAAGTTAGGAGACCACAGTTAACCTTGGAAAAGGCCACTTCAGTTGAGTGGTGTATCAGAAAGCGGAGAGCAAGGGAGTGGTTGGTGAAGGAAGTGAAAGACTCAGCAACAGGAAAAATGAATCTTTCTAAGGTATTTGCTGTGAAACTGAGATTTCACACACACATACACAACATATTATATGTGTTTCTGTGTACAGGTGTGTGTGCATGTATATATACACACACACATACATACACATATACACCCACATGCAGATAGAATGTATATGACTCTAGCTTGAAAGAATGGTAGGATCAAGTGAAAGATCTTGAAAAGATGGGAGATACCTGAGTGTGTCTGCTAGTGATAAGGGAGGAACTAAAAGATAAAAGGAGCCTGAAGTGGAAAAGGAGGGAAGGACTGAAGAGGCAAGGTCCTAGAGAAGACAGCACAGAATGGAATCAAGGCCATACAAAGAGAAGAAGGGTTGGCCTTGGCAAGATGAGGCCACCTCTTCAACAGAGACTGAATCAAAGGACAAGAGAATGGCTGATAAAGTTCAGAAGTTTCAAGGTGTGGAATTGGGAGAAGACAATACTATAGCAGATGCCTCAGGTGTCTAGAATGCAGGACGGGGCAATGCTTACCTACCTGATGACACAATATCAGTGATTTTTGGAGGTAGTTTATTTTTCATTTAGCAGAAAGCACATTAAATTATGCTGATCATACCTGGTCTTCTCATGAAGCCTGAGGTGACTGTGATCATATGAAGGACCTTAACATCATTCTAAACTCAAGCAAGTACGGGGTGCCACGTGTGCTCTGAATAGATCCCAACCACCATTTTCATGCCAGGCACAGATTTGCTCCCAAGACTAAAAACAATCACAGAAAGATGGCACAGACTAGCAGAAACAGATGAGTTTCCCAAACGTGACAAAGCAGCCCTCAGATAGAACAGATATCTGGAATGTGTGAGGATGAAATATTAATCTACCTCAAAGTACAAAAGGTGTTTTTGGGATACAAAGGGAACTACAGCTATCTGAGGATGGTTCATAGAAAAGTTGTGACCCAGGAAAATTTAAGGTGTCTCTATCATAAAGTTTTTCTATTTCATTGTTTGGAAATCAATCTTTTCTTTAAGAGTCCCTATTAATAGTCTACTTTTCTTTGATAATATCAGTATTTCCTGTAAACTGTATATAAAAAAAAAAAGATAGTGACCTTCATAAAGTCCTTAATTTCAAAGGGCAACTTCTTGCAGGAATTCAAAAGCTCAGCTGTTTTCACTTTGATTTCAATTTCACCTGTCGGCATTTTCTAAAAAGGGAAAAGAAATATCTCTTTGTAAAATCACACATTAGGACATAGGACCTTGAATCTCTCAAAACAATCTAAGGAGTTTTAGCTGCCCCTAGTTAGGATATATGCAAGTGCATTTGCCCCTGGTGTTAAAAGGCAAAGTGAATTCCACAATTTAAGATATGACATGTTATCCTTTTCGCTCTCCCCTATGTTTAGTAAAAGTAAGTCCAGCTTTTGTTGCCTTTCCTGGATGCAAGTTTAAGCTTATCAACTTAATTTTAGTAGACTTATGTTCCAGATGAACACACAAGCTACTTTCATTTTCCATTTACATAAAGGCACATATGTTTGTGTGCGCAAATGTTTATTACATGCACAAAATTTAAAAATACTTATCATTTACTAAAGGACACATGCATGTGTTCAATTCAATTCAGTAAGCATTTATTAAGTGCCTACGTGTGCCAGGCACTGTGCTAAGTGCTGGGCATACAGCAAGAGACAAAAAATAGTTTCTGCCCTCAAGGAGCCTAAAATCTAACAGGTGAGACAACAAGCAAATAAATACATATAAGCAAGCTGTGCCATTTTTGTGCAGACTTCTTCAAAGGATCCTGCCAATGGCTACCTGTTTATGTGCTATAATTCAGGATGTGAGCTCCTTGAGGGAAAGGACTGTTTTTCATTAGGTCCTTGTATCTTTAGAACCTAGCACAGTGCTGTGCACAAAGCAAATGCTTAATCAATGCATGTTGGTGCCACATAATGACGGGAAACCACATAAACAAACATGTAGAAAGGGGTTGTTTTTTGGCCTGGTCCTGCAATTTTATTTTTACTGTGAGCTGCCAGTGAAGAACTCTCATTAAGTGACTTGTCCAGGATCACAAAGCCAAGTCATGACTGAGGTGAGACTTGAACCAAGGTCTTCCTGACTCCAGAGTCAACCCCTAAGCCCTATGCCAAGCTCCTCTCATCAAGAGATTTAGGCATGACAAAGCTATCCATTTTCAGTGTTGCTCTAGTAAAAGTCAACATCCACAACTACATATGCTCACATGTCCACATGTCCAAACACACATAAACATGTGTATAAAGAAACAAATACATACATCTAGACATGCACAGATCTCTAGTCCCAGTTATGTGAAATTTACACAGACAATTTTTGAAATACTAACTGGATTTTCCTGCCCTGGAGGCCGAGAGATAACAGTTCCAGTAACCCGAACAACAGATTCTATGGGAGCTTCACATAATAGTTTCTTCACGGAGGCAGCTGACTACAGGAAAGAAAAAAATAGTTACCAGAAACACAATGACTTGGAAGGCATTTTCAGGGTCACCAATGTGATTGTTAGAAAAGGATGGGTACTTTACAAATCAAGTACCAGAGTGTCTCAAATAATGTCATTGTAATTAACTTTAAGGCTCTTATTGAATACTAAAAAGTTTTTTCTATTAAAGCTCCTTACAACAAAGGAAGTCAAAATCTCAGTCAAGAGTTTCTTAAATCTTCCTTTGGGGACAGAAGATGAAAAAGAGATTAACCTTTGAAACCAAAGTCCATGTATTTTGTACAAAAATGCCTCTCTGATTATTAGTGTTAAGAGGAATTCAATCCAATAGCAGTAACAGGCACTAACTTGGCTGACATAGTACAACCTGATGTCGCTAAACTCATCCTGGAACCTTGAGAGTTTATTTCATATTACAGAAACAAAAGATTTAAACAAATATCAATTTCCCCTCAGGAGTATAAACCCTAATGAGAACTGGTGTACAAAGTAGAAACCAATGCCATCCTGCTGGCCTGGTGACAAAACGCCAATACTTTAAATCATCCACAAAAATTGAGCTCAAAGCTGCAGCCATACTTGACTAACTTTCCTCCTTGGCAACCAAGAGTTTTTCCCAAATAAAAAGACTCTTCTCCTTACCTCATCTTGGGGAATGACAACTTGAATTAGCCCATGGAAATCTCTCAGGATCAGGAAAAGGCTTTGCCTGATTCATGAAGAATAAACACTTTCAGAAAAAAATGAACTTTTGAGGGCAGTCTTTAAGCAGAGTTTAAAAAAATGAAATTAGTCAAGAGGATTCTCAAATCTGTTTTTCATAAAAATTGTGTACTTTTCATTAGCCATCCCACTGTATTTAATTGCAGTGTTAAATATAGAGACAGGGACTGCACCTATATTTCATTAGTATAGTGAACTCCAGGGTGAGGGAACTCCTCCTCCCAATGCAGTTTGGCATCCTTTCTATAACTTAATATAATAATCAAAGACGGTGGCTTAGGGCACTCTCTTAGGTTAATTGAATCACTCAGTCACACAGTTAACATGTATCCAACGCAGGACTCTGAACCCAAGTCTTTAGGTTCTCTATAGAGTCTGTTAAAGTCAAGTTGGAAAATTTCTGTTTTGAGTTTATTAGAAACAAATCTAGTTAGTAATATTTGGAATAGTTATATAGATATTTTTCCTTTACCAAAAAACAACCCCCAAAGCACTATCTTCTCAGGATCGGTATTCCTTCTTTTTGAATTATTATTATTTTTTTAAATCACATAAGCTCTGGCACTAGAAATACTCTTGGAGGCCATTTGAAGGCCTTCTAGTTCAACCCCTTCATTTGATTGATAAGAAGACTAAGGTCCAGAGAATATAAGGGGCCTGCTCAAAGTCCTATGAGTCAGGAACACCAGAGGCAGAATCTGAGTTCTCTGACTCCAGAAGAAATAGCCTTTTGTTTGTATTATGCTACGTTTTATATCTTTTCAATGTGAATTATGTAGTCAGTGTTAGGATAACTCTTAGAACTGCACAAATACAGTATTGGGAATAAATGGTTTGGTCTTAAAATTTTAAACCGTATGGTACTTGTGTAAATCAGTGTTACCAGGACTATAACATTAGTATTACTACTGCACAGGTGTGGATTCATTTGCTATTTTTCAGGTTAGTTTTAAATAGAATATTTTCACAGCTTTTAATCTTGCTTTAGTGAATAACATTCTTATATGAAGATCAGACTCCCATAAACTAAATTTAGAGGAAGACAGACTCTTTCTAAACTCCTCTTGGAGCCTAGATTTTGGTCATGGTGGCCAGAAGGGACAGTTCAACCCAAAGACAGGTCTCTGGGCTCCTCCAATTAGTAACACAACAGAAGGTAAAGACTCACTATGAGGCACTTAAACAAATGCTACTGTTACCACTGTTTCAGTTACACAGCTCCTCCTTACAAATATGACTATAGTAGATTACAATCAGGCAAGATTAACATTTAAAAAAAATAAATTCCTATTATGATCTTTACCTTGAGCTAAAAGCCACAATCAGGCAGAGGCTGTGAAGTCCACAAAGAAAGACCTCTTTAGATCTTAAGACACAAAGGAATGCTAGAAACACTCTAGGAAAACTTCAGGAAGTCACCAACTCTTTTTACTCTTCCAGCTGTCCTGAAAGCCCATGGAGCCCTCAGACTGGGAGAGGAGAAGGAGCTGAGTGATCATCTGATCCCACCCCTTCATCTTCTTGATGATATAACTGAGGATCAAAGATGTTGCAGGTCCCAAGGGGTTATGGTTAGAGTAGCTAAGACTTGAATGTAGAGCTTATGATTACAAATCCAGTGTACTGTCACTTTACCACACTCAAAAACTTCAAGTTTCCTTAAAAGTTCTAATTCACTTTACCTTCTGTACTGAATCCATCCACACAAGGTGACTTCTTGGCCCAAGTGAGAGGAACGCAATTCTCCACAAGTATTAGTCCGGACAACAAAACTATTGAAATCTATTAAATAAAAAAAATACTAATGAAATTACATGAAATATCAATTTAAAAAATTAAAATCTGCTTCTTAAATGAGTTTATATTTACATTCAAAGTGCTTTAAACAAAGGATCCCAAACCACAATAGCTTTGGTTTTCTGTTCTAGTGTATAAAGCTTATAGAACACTTTAAGTCAAACACATGTATTTCATCAGCAAAGGATGCAACCCCTCTAAGATTTAGCAGACAATCTTTGAGACTTGATATGGAAAGTTACCACCTTGTGACCAACCTACTAGTGAGCCTTTCTGTATCTGACTAGTTTGAAAGACTACAGATTTTTTTTTTTTGGAGGCAACCCTGTACTGAAGGGCCTTCTATGTTGGACTGGACACATCAGTTTAGCCTTGGTTAGCAAAGGTCACCCCCACACCAGAGTGAGTGTAATTATATTTAATGTTAATAATGATTGAGAGTCAGCATGATCTAGTACATACTGGGTTGGCTGCTGAGTCAGAGGAAGACTTGGGTGTAAGTTCTGTCTCAGATACATACTGGCTGGGTGTGCCTGGGTCAGTCATTTATCCTCTAAGTGCCCCCAAGCAACTCTCTAAGGCTATGAAGGAATCCTGTAGAAGAGTTACCAGTTCCCATTGGTAGATGAGTTTCTGCAAAGAGTTCCCTATACCAACTGTACTGGCTGAAAAAAGATTACCTTGAATTAAACACTGTGACAGGAAGGGATCTTTTAACGACAATGCTTACGATTCATATAGTACTTTAAGGATTTGCGAAGTGCTTGGCACATATGCTCTCATTTTACTCTCAAGAGATTAGCACAGCACCCGGCACCCAGCAAGTGCTGACTTGACAACAAAGCTTTTATAAAAGAAGAAACCAAAACTGAGAGGATAAGTGACTCGTCCAGGGTCACAACCCTAGCCAATGTCTGAGACTGAACTTAAATCCAGGTCAGCCTGACTCTGAGGCCAGCCAGCTGCTACTGCTGTAGATGTTTCCACAGTAACCACTTCACTGCAGTTGTCCTTAAGGAATCTAATAAACAGTGACTCCTATTTCTACAGTGCCTTAAGAACTCCCTTCTTTCTCACCAATAGGCTATCGATCACTAGAGCAAAGATATCAGGATCTTATGTAAAGGCCAAGATATTACAACTGGAAAGGGGCCTTAGAGATCATGTAACCCAAGCCTCTTACTAGAAGAGATTACTTTTGAGCAGTCTTTTAACATCCTGCTTGACAAAACTTTTCAGCAGCAAGAAATGACTCAGGGAAAAGAATATATCTGTCTGCACACACACAAGTCTCTATATGGGGCATCCTAAAAGTTTCAGTGCAGTTTATTGAAGGGTAAAAAAAAGGTCCCAAAAGTGCCAGTACAGTTTTAAGCGTTCAAGCAGCTTTTTAACCTTTTAATAGCAGCTTAAAACCGCACCAAGACTTTTGGGACACCCCGTATAGAAGACAGACATCAGACTAATCTACTGAAGCTGATGTTGCTCTGACCGCAGAAGGACCTTGGCAGTTAAACAGACCCAACAGAAGTCCACCAAAATGTCACCTGAAATTCTCTTCTGCGTGCTCAGCCTCAGATATTGGGTGAGGGAGCCCAATAGTGGTGGGGTTGTCTTTCTGACCGGTCCTGACCAACTCCTGTACATCCCATACACCAGGCACAGTCCCCAGGGGAAAGGCATGTTGGAGCCACAAGCAGGAGCAGCTGCTGGAGAGGGCCTTCTCCTGTCAGTCTTGGAGGAACAAAATGGACTATTTAGAAAAAAAAAAAAATACTTCCACTTGAGAAAAAAAGAATCCTATTCTCGTTGACTTCTCTTTCTCCGGACATCACCGGGTCCAGGGACTAAGAGCTGCGTGACCAGAGTCCTGCTGCACACTTAAAAGTCTGGGGCAAACTCCCAGCTTGGATGTGTGCCGTGTGTGTGGGGGACACGCGGGGAGGAACCTGCCCGTGCTGGGGCACAGATAGGATGGAATGTGTATGCTGGGGGTCAGGCAGGGTGGGGAGTGTGTGTTAGGTAGGGTTGACCAGTCCCACCCGTAGGCATCAAAGGATAAAAAACCAGAACGTTTTTAGATTTACATTTCATCCAATTTGCCTAAAAATGTTCATTAAGTTCGGGCCTGCATCAGGCTCAAGGAGGAGCCCACGAATTGGGTTGAAAAGCAACAGTCTTTTTGGTCCTCCCTCCTCCCACCAGACAGAAAAGATGCATTTATTTAGCGCCTCTTGCATGCGCAGCGCTGGAGATCCAAAGAGCCTCGGACCTCAAGGAGCTTACATTACAGGATCCGATGAGGCTCACTGAGCTGGAGAGCTAGAAGACAGCGCTGAAGTCATCGGGTCCCCTCGATTCATTATGCGGAGGAGGAGGACCTGGGGAGGTCGGGAGAAGGCAAACGACGTGTCCAAGGTCGCACAGATAATCAATCAGTGGCAAAGGGAACTAGAGCCGAGACCCTCGGCCTCCAAATCCATGCACCTTCTGGAGGAAGAATAAGGAGACGACCCCGTCACCTAGAGAAAGCCGCACTGCCGGTAAGCTTTGCCTCGGTTCCCACTCCCACCCCAAACCCCAACACTGCTCTGCGGGAACCTCTCCGCGCCCAGAGCCTTAAAGTCACGGTGCACATCGCGCGTGCGCCCGCCGGCGTCCTGCGTCACCTCCTGCGCGCTGGGTGACGCCACGGCCACTAAGTTCTCTGTGGGCAGGTGCCGCGGGGCGGGAGAGGGGCGCGAGGTTTCCCGGGCAAAGTCAACGGTCCCCACAGGGGAAGATTAGCCCGGAAAGCAGGCTGGCTCTAAGCTGGGGGAGGAGGAGTAACTTACATCAGACCTATTACGTCGCTCGCCTTTGCCCGTAGTAAAGATGACTGGACGCCGGGCGACCCGAAGCCGGAGGAGGAGGAAGAGTAGGAGGAGCAGGAGGTGGGCACCGCGGGGGCGGGGTCTCTAGTCTGGCCGCACAGTCCGTCGGGAAACAATTTCAAACCGGGGCGGGGCCTCGCCTGCAAGATGCCGCCGACCGGCCGGACCTGAGACGATTGCTACGTTTGAGAGCCGGCACCCAGGCGCCCTGCCCTCGGCGGGCGGAAGGTGAGACACGAGAAGGGAACCCCGGCGGCGGCAGGGGCCGGGGCTCGCGGCCCGTTGGGTCCCCCGGCCGGCGAACGGGCGAAGCCGGGCGGGCGGCCGGGCCTCCCTGCAGCTCGCGCTCTTTCTGAGCCCTGACCGTGGCTGGGAGGTCGGGCGGCCGTGGACTCAGCTCTTTGCACTTCTGCCGGGATGACACCGACGGGGGTAGGGGAGTAGGAGAGCCGATTGTTAAACCTTTTACAAGCCCTCCCGGGCCGCCTCCTTGTCGGGATCTCTGCCTAATGACAACTGGGACCCCCTCTCGTTTCTGTTTTATTTTTTCCCCCTTTATCCGCGGCGCCGTGCCAGAACCCCGTAGTGCTTAGCAGCCGCGTGCCCTCCTGGGAATCCGCTCCCTCTGCCCTCCGTCCCCCTCTGGCCCCGGGGCTGCCGAGTGTTCCAGCAGAGTTGGAGAATCCCCTCCCCCGACCCCGTTAGCTGGGTCCTTCCTCTCTGTTGTGACTCTGCCTTCCGTGGCCACGTCCCCAAACCTTTTCTTCCTCTGCAGCCCCCTTCACAGCAAGCTAAGTCTCTTTAATCTACCAGACCGAGAGCGTCTGCAGGGTCCCTCATCTGCCCCGTGCTTGTTGTCATCGCTGTGTTCTGTTTTCCCTCCTGCCCCAGCCCCAGACCCGCCCCAGCTGCTGTTTCCCTGATCCACCCCCATTACTCTGCATTTGTACATCTCTGCCATGGACCTAGACATCTGCCTGCCTTGTCCTTTGATGGAATGTATGTTCCTTGAAAATGGAGATTTTATTTAATTTTGTCTTTGTATCCCTAGCACCAAGGACAGGGTCTGGCATTAAAAGCCCCTCTCAGCCTAATGTGAGTCCACCTTTCCAGCCCTGGCTCTCCTCCCTATGCTTGATGTATTCTACATTTCAGTCAGACCAACATACCAGCTTTTCTCTGTGCCTTCACTCCATATGAGCAAGAAAGCATTTATTAAGTGCTTACTATGCATGGAAGACACAAATAGAAAAAATAAGCCCGTTTCTGCTCTCAAGGAGCTCAGATTCTAATGAGGGAGATGACACAATCAGCTTTAAGTCAGATGGAAAAAAAATCCCATGACCCTTAGGGTGCAGCAGGAAAGCAGATATTGATGCTTCTTTCATGTAATTTCCTTTGGTAAAATCATACCACTTTTTTTGATGCTGAACTATTTGAATGTGCCAAAGACTTCAGTGGCTTTCTTTTCTAGGTATTAAATAGCAGTGGCTGTAGCACCTTCAGGAGCAAATGCCAGGCTGTATCTCCATAAGTGATACATGGAATGTCGTTCTTTCCTCTGTATTCATCCATTAAATGCTTTATTTTTTTGGAGGGGGGAAGTCAAGGCAATTGGGATTAAGTGACTTGCCCAAGGTCACACATCTGGTGTGTCAAGTGTCTGATGTCAGATTTGAACTCAAGTCCTCCTGACTCCAGAGTCAGCGCTGTAGTCACTGTGCCATCTAGCTGCCCCTCATCCATTAAATTCTTAACCATCCTTTAAAGCTCACCTCAAATTTTACCTTCTTTGAACTTCTCCAGTCATTAATGACTTGAATTCCACATAGTACTTTTTATCTCTTTAATGTACATATATATTTAAAACTTTTTATTCTGAACTTGATGAATGCCAACAGATGTAAACATTTTCATATACAAAGGACAGAAAGAATATTGTATGTGAGACTGTACATTTCCATTTCTTATAGCTTGTTTTTATTTTTTAAGTATATACTAAATTTCAGTGCTGTCTTGTCACTATCCCTTTAAACCTCTTTCTGTTCACTTCTGTGCATTTAAAAATGCTTTATTGATTTTTTCTTTCTTTTCACATTGTTATCACTATCTCCTTCTCCTCTATTTTCTTCTATTCACAAAATGGAATTAAAAAAAAAACTTTTGAGGGGGAGGAGCCAAGATGGCGGTGTAGGAGCAGCAAGGTTTGGCGGCTCCCACATAGCCACCTCAAAATACCCATAAAATATGACTCTAAACAAATTCTAGAGCTCTAAAACGCACACAGATGTACTTCCTGCTGAAGACAGCTCGGCTAGGAGGGACCATCTCAGTGCTGGGAGCCGAAACCAGCCCAGCCGGAAATGGCAGCTTGGCCCTGGGGGTGCCCTGATGAGTCGAGCCAGGGCTGGAGCTTCAGGAGAGCAGATCTGCGGCAGTTGTGGCAGTATCCAGAATTATCAAGCCATAAGAAAAAAAGGACTAAGTCAAAAGTCAGTGGAACTTGGCTAAAATTGGGAGAGATAAGCAGCCGGCCAAATCGCCTCCAGGGCAAGGAAGCAGAGGCCCTGCAGCCGCCTCCTCATTGCTGCTTCAGAGCTCCCAGCCTGCAGACTGCAGGGGGTCCAAGTGCTCTTGCTTTGAGCGGCCTGGATCCAGATTGTGGTCTTGGGTGGTGCGTTTTCAGTGAGTCAGAGCTGGTGGGGGCTGCAGCAGCCTCCTAAAAGCGCCGGCAGCTGGGAAAACCCCAGCGATTTGGGACAGAGCTTTCCCCTCTGGAAGCAGAGTTTCACAGAGCTAAAAAATCATTGACTGGCCAACCATGAGCAGACAAAGGAAGCAAAGTAAGAACAGCAACCAAACTCTAGATTCCTTCTTTGGGGATAAGAAGGATCAAAAGCATGGAATTGGAGGAAGACAACACAGTCAGAACTCCCGCACCAAAAACTTCCAAGAAACATGAAGACTGCCTAAAAGCTAGAGATCAGCTTAAGAAGATTTTGAAAACCAAATGAGAGAAGTGGAGGAAAAATTGGGAAGAAAAATAATGATGCAAGAAAATAATGAAAAGAGAGTCAACAACCTGACTGAAGAAATTAACACCT
>CM053586.1:310905104-310939312 GCA_028646515.1 Pseudochirops corinnae | reverse complement strand
CCCTCAGCAATCTCAGTTCCTGGGGAGACAAGGCTCAACAAAACCATAGCCAGTGTCCTCATCAAGTCACTCTTTGCCTGCAGAACAGTCCCAGAACCCCTAAAAACATCAGCAAGGCCCTCTTCCAGGATTTCTGTGAACATACAACAGGAAAATCCTCCTTCAGGGCTTCTGAACCAACAGCCAGGTTCCAGGACCTCTACAACAACAGCACTGTCCTTCACCATCAGGTGAATCTGGCAAAACAACATGAAAACAGATAGACAAAATACCGGCATCGCAGCCATGCCTCCTCATTTCTTGGCAGCTCTGGGTGGCAGTTCTCAAAAGTCCTGGGCAGCTCCCACGGGCTCTCAGCAGTGTTTCTCTCAGCAACTCAGGCTCCACAATACTGGATATTGCTCTCCAAAAGACCTTCTGGCCTCCTCTAGGCTTGGGCCTCCCTCCCAATTCACAGCTCCTCCCAATTCAGCCCTCTCTCTTCATGTCAACAAGTCCATCCCACAAGTGGGATTCACAAGCTCAGGGTTTTAACAGTCAACCCAAAAACCAAGCCAATACAGGGGCATCTCCAAATTCCATTACCATTAGAGTCTCTCAGATAGGATGTGAGTGGACTGGAATATTGCTGTGACATAGGAAATGGTGAGGTGGTTGATTTAGAAAAACATGGAAAGACAGACTTATGAAAGAAGATGCTATCTACCTTCAGACAAATATGATAGGAGGAAATAAACATAGTATGGTCTTACATGTATGTGTATGAGTTTATATATGTATAAATAGATGTGTTTATGTATATTGTGCATGTGTGTATGCGCGTGTGTGTGTGTGTGTGTATGTGTCCACACTTAATTGTATCCTTCTTTGGGGTGGTGGGGGAAGGGAGAAGAAAAAAATAAAGTAAAAAGTGCACAGCAGAGAACAAAAGAAAACCAACAAGTAAGCAAAACAAAGTTGGGCAGCTTTGAAAACAATGTGTAGTATTTATTATATATGTCTTCTTGAAATGGAAATTATGGTCTTATGGTCTACTGTGTACGTGGCAATGGTTTTTTTTTCCTTATTTTATACTTAAGTTTAAAATTTTAAAAAATTTAAAAAGTTATTCAGTCATTTCATTTGTGTCTGACTCTTTGTGATCCTATTTGAGATTTTCTTGGCAAAGATACTAGAATGGTGTGCCATTTCTTTTTCCAGCTCATTTTGCAGATGAGGATCTGAGGCAAACAGGGTTAAGTTACTTGTCTAGGATCATACAGTTAGTAAATGTCTGAGCCCAGATTTGAACTCAGGAAAAAAAAAGTTCCAAGCCCAGTACTCTATCCACTATGCCACCCAGCTGCCCTCCTCATAAAAACAGACTAGGCCAAATGGTAAAAGAAGCATAAAAATCCATTGAAGAACAGAAAAGCAGATTTGGCCAAATGGGAAAGGAGGTACAAAAGCTCACTAAAGAAAATAATAAAAAATGCTCTCCACTTCCAATGAAAGAACTGATGGAGTCTAATTGAAGATCAAAGCACACTTTTTTAAAACTTTTTTTGGGGGCGTATTTTTTTTGATCTGTGTTTTCTTTCACAACATGAATTATATTTTATGTGACTTTACATAACCTTTGTCAGATTGCTTGCCTTCTTAATGGGGAAGAGGGAGAGAATTTAGAACTTGACATTTTAAAAAAACAAATTTATTTTTTTTACATGTAATTGGGAAAAAATTTTTAAATTTTTTTTATAAGACTAAGGCTCAACTACAGTTAGGGTATATGATAGGAATGGTGAGCTAACAAAGGAAACTAAGAGGAAGTATTGAGACAGGAAGCAAAATAGGAGAGAATAGTGTCACAAAAACCCAGAAAGAAAAGAGTGAGAAAGAGGGTGACCAGAAGTGTCAAATGCAGAAAAGGGGTTGAGAAGGATTAGGGCTAAGAAAAGGCTGTCAGCTATGGCAAGGGTGAGGTCATTGCTAACCTTCAGGGGAGCTTTTTGAATTGAGCGACATGGAATGGGAAGTTGAGTGGTAAAAGGTTGAAGAGTAAGTGAAAGGAGAAAAATGGAGGTGAACAGCTTTTCCAAGGCATTTGGCCAAGAATAGAGAGATGAAGGACAACAGTTTACATTGATAGTAATATCTAGTGAAAGTTTTTAAGGATGACAGGTTCCTAGTCTTGTTTGTTGAAGGCAGTAAGGAAGGGTCCGTTTGAAAGGAGTGGTTCAGATTCTGAAAGATGGAGAGATGATTAGGATCAAGTGAATGTTGAGAAGGTGGCCTTGGCAAAGAGAAGGGGCTACGTCTGGCAGAGACTAGAGAAAAGGAGTGGGAGATGATGTCAGAGGGTTTTAAGATGAATAGATGGAGAGAGAACTCACCTCAAATGACATCGGTTTTTTTTAGTAAAGTAAGTAGCAAGGTTCTCAACTAAGAAGTGGGAGTGTATTGTGTAGGAAGAGGAATGGGAAGGTCGAAGAGGGAAGCGAAGGTTGGAATAGCTTCAGACAGGTTAAGAGATTTGATTGGAACAACAGCAAAAATGGCAGAATGTGTCTTCCTGATGTGGCATTCATTCTCATTCGTGTTTTGCTGGCATGGCTAGGATGATGCTTTGGTGGAAAATGAGTATGTCTTTCTTCCAGAGCTTACATGAATGGTGTTCTTGTAATTGCAGATACTTCCAAGTTGCCCGTTGTTATCGAGATGAAGGTTCTAAGCCAGAAAGGCAACCTGAATTTACGCAGGTATCATGAGTTCATTCATCTGAATTTTACAGAGTTATGCTAACCTGATGCTGTGTTTGTGTTAAGCACTATGCAAACACAATTTATCATCATTATTATTTCCTGTGTGAGAAATATTTCTAAGACTCCCGTATCCATTCTGCTTTATTCTATTTCATTTCTCTTTAATTTTAGTCATATGTCGAACATAATCATTGCAGTTATACTTCTAATTATCCTGCTTTTGACCCATCCTGTTCATCCTGGATTATGCCTTCTTATTGTTCCGGGTTACCAATAGAATATCAACATTTTCTTCTACTTGTTAATGATGCCCATAATTTCCTGATAAAATTTTGAAGACTCTCATCTATGTCAACTTAATTTAGCTATCCAAATCTGAATTATAAAAGCAACTAGAATGTGGCTTCTGTATAGAAGTCCAGTGATTTTTTTTCATCTATATAACATGTCTCTATAAAATCCTTTGGTTTCTTAAAAAATAAGAAAGTTTGGTTATAAATATTAGTAACAGCTATCGAAACTTATATCCATGTGATGTTATCTTAATTTCAGGTTGATATAGAGATGTCTTTTGTAGACCAGGCCGGGATCCAGAAATTAATTGAGGGTTTGCTTCAGTATTCATGGCCTAAGGACAAAAGTCCTCTTACTATTCCTTTCCCTTCTCTGACTTACACTGAGGCTTTGGACTTATATGGGACTGATAAACCAGATACTCGTTTTGGAATGAAGGTAATTATTTTTCCTGTGAAGCATTTTGAGGTATTCCTGCAGTCTTCATTTTAAACTGATTTTGAAGGTGGCAGTCAGTTGTGTGCTGTGACACTGCCCAATTTTTAAAATCAGGCTGCTTTCTAATCAACCAAAACGAAAAGGGTATAGAGCAGAGGTATCAAACTCAAATAGAAAGAGATCTCTATGGGCCACAGATTTACTTTGAAAAAAACATAAATTTGCATTATTTGTGTTGTATTTTTATTCATTTTGTTGAACATTTCCCAGTTACATTTTAATCTGCTTTGGTTTGTACCTGAGCCTCAAGGGCCCATGAATTTGACACCTCTGCTTTAGAGCCCTGTGCTACTACTGCTGGGTCCTTTTGGTTCACTCTGGTACTGTGTTTTAGGGGCAGTGACTTTAGTAATCAAACTCTAGGCAGCTTAGAGACAGCTAGGTGGTATGGTGGATAGAGCATTGAACCTAAAGTCAGCAAGACCCGTGTTCAGGTCTGGTCTCTGACATTCGCTAGCTATGTGACCAGGGGTGAATCACTCGGCCTCTGTCTGCCATAGTTTCATCATCTGGAAAATGGGGAGTATAATAGCATGTGCCTCCCAGGGTTGTAGTGAGCATCAAAGGAGATATTTGTAAAACTCTTAGCACAGGGCCTGGCACGTAGTAGATGCTACATAAATGCTTATTCCCTTTCTCATCCCCTCTGACTTCAGATGTTATCTGTGTGTGTGTGTGTGTGTGTATACATACATAGCATAGATGTGTGTATAGATACACATATATACATATATGGTGGTCTTAACAGAAAAATTGATGAAATGAGAATAGAAAGTAGCAAACATTAGTGAAGTACGGTGGACTCTGATAATCTGGGAAATAGCAATGTGATTCAAGTCATATATACCTCTTATCTCACGACTTTGAGGGTATCTCAGGCATAATGCTATTGAAGTCTGACATGAAATATAATAATTTTTCCAAATTGATGAAAATCATCTTAGTCCAATTTCAACTGAACAGGTACTAATAAATTCAAATGAAAAATCCTACTCTTAGCCTTAACATGGAGACTCAGGATCAGGCTTGTCATAAAATACTCTTCCAACCATAAATTTTTGACCAAAGATGTACTTTGAAAGATAAATGAGCACACGTTTTATGTGATGATGGTAATGACATTAATAGGAAATACTCACTTTGTGTCTTTACTAAATTATTTAAATTCAATGTGTATTTAACTGGTGGGAAAGGGTACAACCCTTAAAGCAGAGCATCTATTCGAAATGTCCTCAGTGTTTTCCTCTGATTTATATAATATTCATATAATTTATATGATACTGCAGTTCTGTTGCTTGGTAGGTTATTTGAATTACCTGTGTTTGTACTTTTAGTTAATCAGTCAATAAGCATTTTTGAGCACCCACTATGTGCCAGGCACTGCACTGAACACCAGCAATTCCAAAAGAGGCAAAAGACAGTTCCTGCCCTCAAGGGAGTGCAGTCTAGACAGTACTGCACAAGCTATGTACAGAATAAATAGGAAATGATTACCAGAGGGGGTGGAGAAGGGTCCCTGCAGAAGATGGGACTTAAGGGAAACCAGGGAAGGCAGTGGGTAGAGTTGAGAAAGGCGCACACTGCAGACATGGAAGACAGTCCGAGAAAATGCTCAGAGCAGAGAGGTGGAGCGTCCTGTTTGTGGGACAGCCAGGAGTCACCAGCTGGAAAAGGAGTAAGGAATGAGAAGACTGGAAGGCTGGGAGGGGCTAGGTTAGGAAGAGTTTTAAATGACAAACAGTTTGTATGTGATCAAAGTGATAGAAGCCGCTGGGGGTGACATGATCAGACCTACACTTTAGGAAAATCACTTTAGTGATTGAATGGAGGACATTGGACTGGGAGAGACTTAAGGCAGGCAGACCAACCTGCAGCCTGCTGTCCAGGCATGAGGGGGTGAGGACCTGTCCTAGAGTGGTGGCAGTGCGAGAGAGAAGGAGGGGAAGTGTCAGATGGGTTGTAAAGGTGATATCCCCAGGCCTTGGCAGTAGACTGGCTATGGGCAGTAAAGGATGCTGCCTAGGTTGTAAGCCTGAGTGACTGAGATGATAGCATCGTCCCCCTCAGTGACAGGAAAAGGGAAGGGAGCGAATAATGAGCACAGTCTCTCATGTATTCATACATACATACATATATACGTATGTATGTATCTATATTGAGTCTAAAATGTTTTCTGGACATCTAATTCAAGATGTCTGAAAGGCCGTTGGAGATAGGAGATTGGAGTTAAGCAAAGTGGTTGGGGCGAGAAAGGTAGACTTGGGAATTATCAGCATAGATATGGTAATTAAATCCATGGAGGCTGATGAGATCACCAAGTGAAGTAGCATAGAGAGAGAGAAGAAAAGAAGGCCCAGGATATAACCCAGTGACATACCTAAGGTTAGAGGGCATGGTCTAGATGAGGATCCAGGAAAGGAGAGGTCAGGTGGGTAGGAGGAGAACCAAAAGAGAATGATGTCCTGAAAACCTAGAAAGAAGGGAGTATCGAGGAGGAGAAAGTGATCAACAGTGTCAGAGGCTGCAGAGAGGTCAAGCAGAATGAGGAATGAGAAAAGGCCATTGGATATGGCAACTAAGAGATCAATGGTCACTTTGGAGAGAATAGCTTTAGCTTTGCTGGAACAATAAGGTCAGAAGCTGGATTGTAGGGAGTTAAGTGAGGAGACAGAAAGAAGAGGCTCCTATTGTAGATGGCCTTTTCAAGGATTTTAGCCCCAAAGGGATGAGGGGATATAAGAGGATAGTGAGCAGGGACAGAAGGATCAAATGAGTGTTTCCTGATGGGGGGAGTCATGTTTATAAACAGTAAGAAATGAGACAGGGAAAGATGGAAAATACAAGTGATAGAGTAGAAATGATAGAAGGGATGATTTTTTTGGAGATGTTGGAATGGAAAGAAGTCACTTGAGCAAGTAGAGGGGTTAGCCTTGATAAGAAGTACAGTCCCCTTATATGAGTTAGGTTTGCATTAAAAGATAGTGTCAGAAGGTTTCTGAATGATAAGAGGTGAAGAAAAAGAGAAAAGAAGGAGCTCACAGTGAACAGCCTCAGTTTTTTCTGTAAAATATGAGACAAGGGGAACTTCTTAAAATTTAAGCTCTACTTAAACCTTCCAAAGTGAACAGAATACAATTCTGAAAAGGTAATATATAGCGGTTGGGGAAAGTCAAGATACCCAAGTCTTATCACTAAGTATTTACTAGCAAGTAGCTCACAACTATTCTTTGTCTTGGTTTCCTCCCATGTCACGTGAATTAGATGACAAATTAACTAGTTAGAGAAAATTTCTGTGTTGAGCAAAAATATAAATATGTAAATATGAGTTAAATTATGTTAGCAAAATTATTTTAAAACAAAATAAAAGCTTTGCTGTGACTCATGTTTTATTTTGTTGCCCATTTTTGTTATTCATCTACCAGATTGTTGATGTCAGTGACATATTTAGGAACACGGAGATTGAATTTCTTCAGAATGTTCTTACGGAGCCCCAAGGCACCATCAAAACCATTTGTATTCCTGGAGGATCAGTAAGTGATATTTTGCTACTAGCAGAGTCGTCCTGTCAGGAAACAGAAATATGCCATATTAGTCAGTCGGTGCAGAAACAAATTTTGTTAAGAGAGACATTTATATTGCAACTAAATAATTTACCTGGAAGTCTTGGCTTCATTAAGCATTTATAAAATTCCCTTGTGGCAATAAGATTGTTAAAAATATCACATTCAGGGCAACAAGGTGGCACAGTGGATGGAGTACCGGCCCTGAAGTCAGAAGGACTTGAGTTCAAATACAGTCCTAGACACTTGGCACTTCCTAGCTATGTGACCCTAGGCAAGTCACTTAACCCCAATTGCCTCACCAAAAAAAAAAAGAACAACATCAGTTTCTATAACAGATTGCATGCCATCTTGGTGAGGGGAAGGAGGAAAAGAAAATTTGGAACTAAAATCTTGTAAAAGTGAATATTGAAAACTATATTAGCATGTAATTGGAAAAAATAAAATACTATTAAGTGGAAAGAAGAAAGTACACACACACACACACACACACACACACACACACACACACACACACAAACCATCAGGTTCTTTTAACCACTCCAAAGACTTACAAATATAGGACCTGTCCTACCGTTATCCACCAGCGGGGTTGGCACCTCTGGCCAGAAGGGAGGTTGGAGTATTTTCAGTTGATTTCCGCATCAATTGTTTAGCAGATCAAAATAGCATTTTTAAAACCTGACAAAGTAACAGGAGATGGCTTATTCTTTTATTTTCCAGACTAATTGTTGGGAAGTTTTTGATAGGCTGAAGGGTCCTAAGAAGCAGTTATGTAATTTTAGATATGATAAGTTAATTTGATATTTATTGATTGATAGCACACAAGGATACTCTTGCTGCCTTACTGAAATCCGAGCTCAAAGAAGTCATGTTTCTTGGAAGAATTAGCATCAACAAAAGCATCTTAACTGTGGAAGATCAGAATACCTGACTATTGCCCCGTTTGCACATAATACATATATATTAGACAGAAAAGAAGGGTGGATTGGGATAGGTAAAAGAGAGAAGCAAAACACTTTTGAGGATCAACAGAATTAAAAAGAGAAAGAGAGTGGGATAAATGGGGAAAATGGGATGGAGGAAAATACATAGTAATCATAACTCTGAAAAGTTTTACTGCAAGTTTCCCTAAAAAAGACTTCATTTCTCAAATATATAGAGAATTGAGTCAAATTTATAAAAATAAGAGCTATTCCTCAATTAATAAATGGTCAGAGTATACAAATGGCAATTTTCAGACAAAGTCATCAGAGCTATAATTATATGAAGAAATGCTCTAAATCAATATTGATTCAAGAAAGGCAAATTAAAACAAGTCTGAGCTACCACCCCACCCCTCTCAAATTGGCTAATATGACAGAAAAGGAGAATGACAAATGTTGGAGTGGGTATGGGAAAATTGAGACACCAATACTGTTGGTGAAATTGTACACTGATTCAACTATTCTGTAGAGCAATTTGGAACTATGCCCAGAGAGCTATAAAATTGTGCATATATCCTTTGACCCAGCAATACCACTTCTTGGTCTGTATCTCAAAGAGATCATAAAAACGGGAAAAGGAACCCCCTGTGCTACTACTACTAGGTCTGTAACCCAAAGAGATGGAAAAAAAAAAAAGGACCTATATGTACAAAAAAACTTATAGCAGCTCTTTTTTATGGTGGCAAAGAATTGGAAATTGAGAGGATGTCCATCAGTTGGGGAATGACTGAACAAGTTGTGGTATATGAACGTGATGGAATTCTATTGTACTTTGAAAAATGCCAAGCAGGATGCTCTCAGAAGAACCTGGAAAGACTTATGTGAACTGATACAAAGTGAAGTGAGCAGAACCACGAGAACAGTGTATACATTAACAGCAATATTATATGATGATTAACTATGAATGACTTGGCTATTCTCAGCAATACAGTTCTGAAGGATTTATGATAAAAAATGCAATCACCTCCAGAGAGAGAACTGATGGAGTCTGAGTGTATATTAAAGCATAATTTTTTTACTTTCTTTATGTTACTTGCCTTTTTTTTTTTTTTGCAAATGTGACAGATGGAAATTTTTTTCATGATTTCACATGCATAATTGATTTTACTTTTCCTTCTCAGTGGGTGGGAGACAGAATTTAGAGAGAATTTGAAATTCAAAATTTTTTAAATGAATGTTCAAAATAAATAAATTACAGGGGGAGAGAATGTACCATATATACATCTTTTTCCCCAAGAAAATTGCTTGTTGGGGCAACTAGGCAGCACTGGAGTCAGGAGGACCTGAGTTCAAATGTGGCCTCAGATACTTAACACTTAACTAGCTGTGTGACCTTGGGCATGTCACTTAACCCCAATTGTCCTGCTTTCCCCCCTCCAAAAAAAATTTTTTTTGATTGTTAAACATTTACCAGCTCATCACTACCTGGAAATAACTTCTTAAAACTGGGAAGTAGTTGTACTTATACGGTTCAGACCTGCCTCAGACTATGTTCCTCTGAAAAGTTAATAAACTGTTTTCATTTAATCCTTAGGCTCTGCCCTCCCAGCTCCCATGGAAGCCCCTCATAGAGGGAAGGTAGAAGTGTCTCTAGTACCTAGTAAAATAGGTGCAGTAGGCACTGAGTAAATGTTTAATGAAGATGATGATTCTAACAGAAAAAAATCATATGAATATAAATATAGCTAAAAACTGAAGACTTAAAAAAATTTTAAAAGCTCTTAATTATCAAATTATGAATATTCTGTTATTTAGTAGGTATTAACCTATTTTTCAGAATATAAGTGATACAGGGACTGTGAAAAAAAAGCACTTCCTACTGAATCCCCACATCCCAAAGAGAAAAGGTCAACAAATGTGAGATATGTAGCTGAAATAAATATAGTAACATAAAATTCTCTGTAGTTATCATTCGGTAGCAGAAACTAGTTTTATTGAATTTCTGTGATGTAAAATGGCAGTGAGTTCATGTCCTATTTAATGTGTCTTACATGATGGCACTAAGTTTGTGAAACTATACATCATACTGAGAGCTCAACCTCTTCATTTTGTTTTTCAGAAATATTTGAAAAGTAAAGACTTTGAGGCCATTAGGAAATCTGCTGTTGACCATTTTAATCAGGTAAGAAAGAAGTGTGTCTGTTTTATGAGGGGCTTTTTTACTTCCTTGTCATGATCTAGAACTTTTAATGAAGGTCATCTTGCTGTCATGGAAAAAACATTGAACTTAGAAGCAGAAGAGCTGGGCCCAAGTTCCAGCTCTGCCACTTTTGAGCTGCAGGTCTTTTCAGTCTCTCGAAGACTCATTGTCTCTAAAATGAGGCTAATAATTTTGGAGCTATCTGCCTCAGAGTTGTTGAAAGGAAAGTGTTTTATAAATTGTAAGGCCTCTGTGGGGGCATCTAGGTCACACAGTGGATGGAGTGCTGGGCCTGAAGTCAGGAAGATTCATTTTCCTGAGTTCAAATCTGGCTTCAAACATTGCCCACACACACACTTGTGTGACCCTGAGCAAGTCACTTAACCCTGTTTAGTTCAGTTTTCATGTCTGTAAAACAAGCTGGAGAAGAAAATGGCAAACCTCTCCAGTATCTTTGGCAAGAAAACCCTATATAGGGTCTCGAAGAGTCAAACACGACTTAAAAACAATTGAACAACAACAAGAAGGACTATATTATATGAGCCATTGTTATTACTTAATTAAAATTCACTTGAGCTATTAAGCCATATCTAGTACAGAAAGTTTTACTAGTTTAGGGAATCCTTCTCTTTCTTTAACCTTGCCAGGTAATGTTATTCATGTCTTTTTGCATCATTCTTAGGTTTTAATAGTTTAAAAATCAAACCTTGTTTCTTTAGAGTCAAGACTCAAGTTGAAATCCTGCCTCAGACACTTGTCCCTTAACCCCCGATGACCTCAATTTCCTCATCTGTGAAAAGGGAGCAGTGGTAGTACCTGCCTCCTAGCCTCACAGGAGATGATACTCTGAAGTGTTTTGCAAACCTCGAAGTGCTGTGTAAGTGTCAGCTACCGCTGTAATTTCACTTAACGAACAACTTAATGAGCTTCCTAAATTGCTGCCCGGGACACGTTTTCTCATAGAGAAGGTATTGCTTGCTACCAACCTTATGTCTGTTTTTCTCACATCCACTAAGACTGTGCCTGCATTGAGAGTATCTGGTGAAAATAGGGCTAGGGAACAGGCATTCTTCAAAGATCACGTTCTCCAGCAGACTACAATTTCTATTTTTTGGAGGGGGCAAGGCAGGGCAGTTGAAGTTAAGTGACTTGCCCAAGGTCACACAGCTAGTAAGTGTCAAGTGTCTGAGGCCAGATTTGAATTCGGGTCCTCCTGACTCCAGGTCCAGTGCTCTATTCACCATGCCACCTACCTGCCCCCAGACCACATTTTCACAGTCGTGCAATTGGCTGAAAAATATAGAGAATACCATCCAGCTCTATTTATAGTTTTGTTTTTTCAGAGCTTTTGGCTCAGGAGAGCCAAACACATAGTGACTACCATTTTTCAACAAAGCATCTGCAGTAACTTGATTTATAAAATGATAAAAAACATAAATTAAACAGGAAATAATTTCTTGCTCAACAAAAGCCCTTTGCCAAATTTGTTGGTTGGTATTTAGAAGATAAACATGACTTTTTCTTCACCATAGGAGGTTTCACCCTTATTTCTGAAAACCAGTGGAAGCGGGAAGTCTCCACTTACCAAGCTCTTAAAGGAAGAGGAGAAATCATCCCTGATGAGTCTCATGAGGGTCCAGGAGGAAGATGTGCTCCTATTAACTGCTGGAGAGCACAAGAAAGCGGTAAGGAAAAATATACACATGTCCACATTCCCAGCTCCCAGCAAAGGCTTTTCCTGAAGAGGCAGTCATGTATGTCTGGTCTGTCCTGGGCCCAGGAGTACATGTAGGATTGATAGCAGGGGCTCGGGCTTCTGTTCTGTGTAGCACACATTAGAAATTGGAGAGTATTTCCATAGAATGGCAACCCCGTGAATGAGTGCTTATGTGTTTGTTGAGCCCAGCATCTCTATGGAAATAGAGTTTTTAAAGTATATTTAAAATATACTCCAACTTTTTAAATGTATTTCATAATGTACCTGAAGAAAAATATCCTTGCATTCTCTTTGTCAGTAAAAAAAAATCCTTTAGCCTTCACCTGCAATTTTGCACATAGATTAAATCTCTGTTTCAATATTAATAAATGAAAAAAGCATTTTTACAAACTTAGTATGTGCCAGCCAGCTATTTGCACAGCTGGGTGGCTCAGATAGAGCACTGGACCTGACCTGAGTTCAAAACCAGCCTCAGACACTAGCTGTGTGAACCACAAGTCACTTAACCTCCATTTGTCTTACTCCACTGGAGAAGGAAGTGGCATGCCACTCCACTATCTTTACCAAGAAAACCCCATGGACAGTATTGATGTGCTGTGGTTCACAGTCACAAAGGGTCAAGCACGACTGAACAACAGATGTGCCAAGCACTGTCCTAAGCATTAGGGATACATAGAGAAAAAAATGAGGCAGTCTCTGTTGTCCAGGCCCTCACAGTTGGAAGTAACAACATCTAAAATAAAGTTTAGCTGCAGAAGAGATGGAAAGACCCAAGTCCTCCAAGTTCCTTGAGTGGGTAGCAGGGCCCAGAGGTTCTTGGGTTCACCAGTATGTCAGCTGGGTATAGAGGTTCAGCAGATGATCGGGCCTCTGGCCCTCCATCTCAGCAGAAGGAATAGAGGTTAGCAGCCAGGCAAAGGGACAAACAGAGCGGGGAGTAGGCTCCTGGATGACTGAAGGCAAGAGGCAAGGGGCTAGTGATAGGAATTACAGGATCCCTCTTTTATAGTAATTGTCAGCACTTTTATGAAGTTCACTCTTCTAATCTGTGATAGTTTTACCTGTTACTGTCTCTTTACAGAAGGTCCTAAAGAATAACTTAAAAGCCAAACGTAACCCACAATCTCTCCTTATAATAGCAGTAATGTGGAGAAGACTGAACAACTACAGATTTTATTGCTCATGAATTCCTTTAGAAGATTTGGTTGTGTGGTCTTTTTGTTTTGTTTTCAGTTTGAAAATCTTATTTAAATAGGATAGCCAAGTAGTGGCATGAGCCAAATAAGATAAATTTGTTTTGCTTACGTTTAATGCCTCCTGGACCTTCCTTGAAAGACATCTAGAAATCAGGCTTTTGAAGATCATAATCAGCTTTTTAAACATTCTAAGAGGATGGAAGGTGGGAGGATGGTTTTCTCAAAGATACCACACATGGTTGTGAAATCACAGAATCCTGTATTTGGAGAAGACTTCAGAGATTATCTAGTCCAACCTATATCTATGTTCAGAGTTTCTTCCACATGTAGATGTTAGCAAACTATAGCCACGGGCCAAATCTAGCCTAGCAGCCAACTTTTGTACAGTTTGAGTAAGAATGGTTTTTACATTTTTAATAAGATTACAATTGTACTTAAATTGTATGTTGTATTTAAAAATGTAAAAACCATTCTTAGGTCACTGGCCTGACCTTACAAAAGCAGGCAGTACACTAAATTTGGCCCACAGACTGTAGTTTGCCAGCCCCTGCTCTCTAAGCTCTGCAGTGAGCGGTCATTCAGCTGCTGCTTGAAGACCTCAGGTGAAGGAGATCTGTTACCTCCTGAGGCCAAGCTCTTAAAGGAAGAGGAGAAATCATCGCTGATCAGTCTCATGAGGGTCCAGGAGGAAGATGAGCGCCTGTTCCTACTTCCCAGCTCTGATTGCTAGGAAGGTCTTCCTTAGCTCACACCAAAATGTGCCACTGCATACCTTCTGTCCATTGTTCTTAGCTCTCGCCTCTGAGGCCAAGCACAAGAACAAACTAGATTTGATCCCTCTTAGACAGCAGCCCTTTAGAAACAACCATCCTGCCCTCCCATGTTCTGGAGACTGTATCCAAGTTCTGCTGTGCATTGTTTCTGTGTTGTTACTTATTAATGTGGGGTGTTTGGTTTTTGTGTTACTTTGTTTTGCTTAGTTATAACCAGTTTTCAAGGACAGTGAGGGTTCTGCCTTCTCTTGCCTAGTCTCAGACCCACTGTGCTACTTCCCAACCTCTCCAAGCCATATTGCTGTTCCTTACCCACCCCAGAATAAGAACTCCCACTTCCATGACCCTGACTGAGGGTGTCCTCATTTTGCCCAGGCTTATGCTCACCTCACTCTGCAGTGCCATAACAGGCTTCCTGCTCCCATCCTCTCCTTGCCCTCCAAGGCTAGCACTGAGAATCACAGTCAAATCAACATTACCGTTCCTGGAAAGGACACATCAGTCATTTACCATCATTTCCTCTCACTTCCTTGTCCAAAGCCCTCCACCCTGGACACGTCTCCCCTGTTGTCTTGTCTCTGTTAGAGTGTAAGGTCCTTGAGGGCTTGACCTCACCCACTTGCTTATATTGGTGTTCCCAGCACCTACATTAATGAATGCTTCTTTCATTCTTTCCTTGTACATGTCTGTTCCAACATTACTGTCTTCAGGTGCACAGAAAGTTGTTTAGAAGGTCACCAGATAGACTCCTCTTTTTTTGCCACATCAGTCTCATCATCCTAAGGTTTTTGCCTCCATAAAATGGAAAACTTAACAACTTTTTTGGGAGGAGGGGAGAGGGGAAGGCAGGGCAGTTGGGTCTGTGACTTGCCCAAGGTCACATGGTCACTTCTGACTCCAGGGCTGGTGCTCTATCCACTGCGCCACTTAGCCCCACCCCCTTAACAACAGCTTTAGCTTTTTAAAGTTTCTTTGATTCCTGCTGCACTAGGTTTTCATTTCTTGGCTTCTTCACTTTTCCCCCTGTCAGATCCAAAGAGAATGAGTGTTCATTTACTATGGCATCTTCCACATCAGTAGGTCCCTACTTGCCCAAAGCCTTCTTTACTCCTGGCAGACTTGCTTTATGCTCTTCATTAAGCTGATTCACCAACAAAGAGCATAGTACAAATCAAGTGGTGGGCCTGAGGCTGCTTCCAGTACTGCCATGTCAGACGATAATGGTACATAGCCCTGGAGATAGCTCTCGTTTGCCAAAAAGTCAGTGAGGTGCTTATCACCTGTTGGTGACTTGAAATCTCTCAAGCCCATGGCAGCAGGTATGTTCAGAATAATGTAGAGACAGCAACATCAAAACACACTCACTGGAGAAGAGGAGTGCACATGTGACACCAGTACCAGTCACTTACAGAAAATAAAAGGTACTTATCTAATACCCTTCACTTCCTCTGTCAGGAAATGTAGTTTTTTTGTTTGTTTCTCCATGTGAACGTGAGGCCTCAGGAAGGAGCGTGTATAAAACTAGCAAAATCAGCCTTGGAAATTAGTGGGAAAATAGGTGTTACGTAGACTTTTTCTCACATCCTTTTCATCAGGAAAACAACAGTTGTTAACTAATAGCTCATAATTTATCAGACAATTCTCTATGAATTCCAAGGACTATCAGTAGCCAAGCCCCTCCTTTCAATCTAAGTTCCAATTAACTGGGTTTTCCTCTACTTGCTCTCTCCCTGTCATTCACAGTGTTCTGTATTAGGAAAATTACGCCTGGAATGTGCTGACCTTCTGGAAGCCAGAGGAGCAGTGCTTCGTGACCCAGCTGTGTTCCACTTCCTTTGGGTGGTGGAATTTCCACTCTTCCTTCCTAAGGAGGAGGATCCCACAGAACTAGAGTCAGCCCATCATCCATTTACTGCTCCTCACCCCAGTGACATTCATCTCCTCTACACTGAGCCAGAAAAGGTACCATTTTCTGTATTTTCAAATAAAAAGAGAGAGAAGTCAAGACAGAAAACTTTATTTCTGCATCAGTCTTCAATACTGACTTTCACTATTAGCAATTCAAAAAAAATTTAAACAGTTCCACACATTGCCTGTTTTGAGTCAGTAATTAGCAAACTGGTGCATTTTCAATACTTTGCAGTGCCATCTCCTTATAGAACTGAATCAAGATAGGGCAACAACCTTCTAGTATATGAAAATCCCACTTCTTTTCTAGGTTCGAAGCCAGCATTATGATTTAGTGCTGAATGGCAGTGAGATAGGAGGTGGTTCTATCCGAATTCACAACGCACAGCAGCAACAATATGTCCTGGAGGCAGTGTTGAAGGTAACCTTACCCCTATAGGTTCCTCTGCTACCATCCATGCAAAATCCTGGCATTTGATAAAGTTTATTTTAATAAAAGATATTTTTAATCTAAGTAAACCAATGTAATTTTACATTACAAAGTTAACTTTACAGTCTGCTATTACAGTTTTTATGGTCTGTGTTGAGCTTGAGACATTGCTTATAAATACAGAGCATTTAGAATGTAAATCTGAAATAATAGTGAAAAGACTTAGGAGGTAGAAAAATTAAAAAGGCTTTAATATCACTCATTATATAGCCTTAATTTGGATTTGAAATGTGGCAGATCTCTAGGATTTAAAGCAAAGGAAATAGAAGATGGTATCCAGAATATAAGCCAGTACTCTGGAAGTTACGGTTATTAGAAAATATAGAGTAGATTTAAGGAAAAAAGGCTTGAAGAGATCTAGAATTATATCCTCAAAAGAGGGGAATCTTATTGGCAGTTGAAGTAGAAGTGAATATAAGATGAATGGAATTTCTGGACTTCTTTAAGTATTAGATTCCCCAGGAGTAAAAAGGGAAAGTCTGTGCAGCTTTAAGACTGTTGTCTTTTTGGAATTACAGGAGGATGTTAAACTGCTTTCTCACCTACTTCAGGCTTTGGATTTCGGGGCACCCCCCCATGGAGGAATTGCTTTAGGTAAGTGCATACAAATCATTCCTTTCACCTAAAAAAAACGTGTCGTGGTTACCTTTTATTTGCAGGGGCTATTTGTCCCTCTTATTTTATCAAACAAGAAGAGGGACAGATTTCAGGCAGCCCAGCCAGACTGTAAATAACCCAACCAGAAGTCTATTTTCTTCTAAACTTATGTTACCTAGGAATCTATTATGCCTGGTCCGCAGAGAGCCGTCAGCACATGGTTAGCAAAACTTTGGTATTCATTATAGTAGCATTTGGATATTGATCCCGAGTACTGCTCTAAAATGAGAGTGTCGAAAAAAGAATGTAGTCTCAAAGTAAAAAGTGTTCCTACAAATCGGATTCATGAGCCAACCAAATGGTGTTTGACTGCTTCAAGACTTTATATAGAAAATTATCTAGAGTTTGGATAGAAAACTGCCTATTAACCCTAAGTCACATGGTTTTTATTTAGTAACATGGGGTTTCACTTACAGGGCTAGACAGACTTGTGTGCCTTGTCACTGGAGCACCAAGCATAAGAGATGTCATTGCCTTTCCAAAGTCCTTCCGGGGACATGACCTGATGAGCAATGCCCCAGATTACGTATCTCCTGAAGATATGGAGTCCTACCATATCCAGGTCAAGAAGCCAAAAGTCACAGACAGAAAAGATGTCAAGTCTGTCATCTGTGAAGCTGAGTCTTCCCAACACTTGGTCCTTCCAAGCCCTGCCAAGACTGAGGATCCCTTGGAAGAGTTGGCTTTGGGCCAAACTTCTGAACTTTTGGAAGGAAGGAAGTCCAACAAATGCCCAGATAACCAGTGAAGGAGAGGAACACATGGAGGGTGTCTCCTTTTCACATCTGGTGTCACAGACTGACAGATTCTGTGCCCATCGGATGGCGAGGGCAGGTGAGAAAGGCTCCTCTCTGAGATCAGTCATGGCTTCCTGCCCACTAATCATGGCTCTCCAGCGTACCCAGGCACTACCTGCCCATGCATCCTGTAGAGCAAAAACGATCAACATGTGTTAGGAAAACTCCAGAGTCGCTGTGCTTGTAGGGTCATTATCACCCTGGTAGAGCTGGCTAAATTTAGTTTTACTTGCAGTGTTGGGGAGGGGACCGAGCACCAGGCAAGAAGTGAGTCAGGAGGCCCAGGTGTCCCAGGGTCATTGCACCTCTCTCAGCCTCCGTTTCTTTACCTGCAAACTAATCATGATACCACTTGTTCACCAATCTCACAAGATGGTTTTGAGAATTAAATAATATCCACTGAAAAAAAGTGCAATGCATCTGTTAGGTGCTGTTATTAACTACTGAAAATATGTACACAGAGGCAGCTAATCAGTTGTATATTATGACTAAAGCCCAAGCAGAGATTGATGTCAACAGATTCGTAAATCAGCTGTTTATGTTGTTTTAAAGAATAATACTTTTATCATTAAATGTGATCCTTTGCCCTGATTAGAAGCATCAGTATATGACAGTACTAATTACGATGTGAATGACATAGTAGAAAGAACACAAGGTTCAAGTGCTGACTGCCACACTACCTGTACCTTGTAGGGTCAGGACTCTTGACATTCAGCTGCTATTCCTAAATTACTGACTTCAGGAAATTATCGTGAGGAAAACATTTCATGGCCTATAAAATAGCACTATATAAATGTGACCTTAATGGTACTGAAGAAACAGAAGAAAGTTGGTTCAATTCATTAATGATTAGAGTTGACAACAGAAATACAGACAAGAATATAATTAGTTATACTTCCCTGACTTACCTTAAATTGGACAATATGCATTTGGTCCAGAATTTTAAAATAGCTTGATATATCTGGCTATTTTTAATTAGGTTTCAGGTGAGAGATTATCAATCTTGGGCCTTTTTTTGGTGAATAAAATTTATCTTCGACTATGTTTTGAGTTGTATATAACATGGATGGGATTATATCATAGAAAAAAGTTGGCTAACCAGTAGATGGTGCTTTTCCCTCAAGTTTGTCTTTTCCAACCAGCAGTGGCTCACCTTACTTTGGCGGGCACTTGATGACCAGAAAATTTTTAATGGGAGCATTTCGGTGATGACATAAAAGGTGCTTGTGTTTTCCTGCTCTTTACCAACTGAAGGTTTTTCTGAAGTGAACAGAAACCTTCATTAGGCAGAGCAATCCCATTTTTTCCAACTCCCTCTCTTTCACCAATATGTAAGCACCCATTTCCTGATATTAATAAATATTTTCACCATGCCTGCTACACACTGACAAAAAACTCAAGCCTGGCATCATAAAAACATCAGTATGCTATTAGTGTCCTAAAAACTCAAAGAGATCAGCATTAGATGCCAGAAAATTTAGTCACATTGCCTAAGTCCTTTCCACATCTACCAAAAAATGCTTATTCTGAAATTCAGTAATATTCTACCACTTTTAATTCTTGGGGGTTTTGTTTTTTGAACTAGAACTGTGATTCTGCAGCTACAGAAAGGTCTTTGCCCCTCCTCCCCAGCACACAAACAGTTGGGCAGGTGCTCCAAGACTTAGTCTAGGACATGGTGAGAAGTTCAGTAACACCTGGGGTCACTGCAGCAGGACTCTATCCCAACAAGTCTTTCTGTCTGTCAGATCGCACTGTCTCTAGTGAGTCATTTAAAGCCGAGTATCCACTGGCAGTTTAACTTTTAAGATGTCCTAGGGCAATTTTAAAAATAGGGTATATTGGGAAATCTCTCTTTAAATTCAATTTTATTTGGTTATCAGTTTTAGATTCTTTCCCTCCCCCCAACCTCTTCCTTATCCATTGAGAAGGCAAGAAAAATAAAAGCCATTACATATATGTGTAGTTATGCAAAACAAATTCCTGCAGTAGCTATATCCCCCCCCCCCAAAAAAAAAGGGAAGACTAGAAAATATGTTTCAGTTGGCACTCTTCCTCCATCACTCTGTCTGGATATGGACAGCATGTTTCCTATGAGTCCTTTGGAATTGTAGTTGGTCATTGTTTTGAACAGAGTTACTAGGTCTTTAAAAGTTAATTACTTTTCCAATATTATTGTTATTGTGTGAATTGTTCTCCTGGTTCTGCTCACTTCACTTTGCATCAGTTTGTATATGTTTTCCCAGGTTTTTCTGAAACCTCCCCCTTCATCATTTGTTATTGCACAGTAGTATTCCATCACATTCATACACCATACCTTGTTCAGCCATTTCCCAATTGATGGGCTTCTCCTGTTTCCAATTCTTGGCCACCACAAAAAAGAGCTGCTATAAATGTTTTTGTACATATGTGTCCTTTTTCTCTTTGATCTCTTTAGGGTATAGACCTACTAAATGTATCACTTGGTCAAGGGCATATACAGTTCAATAGCTTTTGAGGAATTTGTGAATTCTCAATTTGGGAATGCTTAAACAAATTTCAAATCGAAGCCAAAATTTTCAATTCCAGCCAAAACCCTGAGAAATAACTGTGTAACATACATGCTTAAAAGGGGGAGTAGGAGAGTTGGAGAGAGGCTGACTGCTACATCTTGGGGAGAACAGTGGTAGCCATTGTTCTGCAGTGATCCTTGTCCTGTGAACAATTTCTCCTTGTTGTCATCTGATACTTCTATTCCCATGTCTGATGGATTCAGTTTTATGCCCTTCTGCTTTAGAAACAATGGTTCTATGCAGCTGATTTGTTTACTCCAAGAATTCCCCTTCCCTTCTCCTTTTAAAAGTTTAGGTCTTTCTATATTAATTAATAGAGCCCTTTCTACCAACTTTAAGTATGGGTCCTTCTATGATTGGCTGTCCCTATACTGTTTCCTTACTTCCAAGAAAAGGGATTGGCAGAAAATGCTCAAGGTGAAAACACAGTACTAATATTTCTCTACAGAAGTTGATCCTCCTCTGTAACGGAAAGTTGGATTTGATCTTTTTGGTGAGGGGCAGAGGGGATTGGCTGTAAAATTCTGTCAGGCACATCTGTTAAAATATCATTTCTCATTTAATAGACTCCATATCCTCTTCTCACTATTTTATATCTTCTCTAATTTGAACAGTGGCTGAGTCTTATCTCCTCCATGAAGACTTATGGAGCTAATAAGAGAACTCATTATTTCCTTTAGCTAAAGGTCCTTGGCCTCCAGCTAATAATGCCTAGATTAATATACTAATATTTTTATAGCACTTTAAATTTCATCTCCTTTGAGCCTCACAACAACCCTATAAAGTGTCGCTACCAAAGGTGTCCATAATCACATTTTACAATTAAGAAATGGACTTGGGGAAGTTAAGTGACTGCCCTAGGGTCACATGGCTGGTGTCAGAAGCAGGATTGAAACTAGGTTAGCACTTCACAAGGGTCACACACACTGCCTTATCCCGAATGCCATGATTTTTTCTTATAGGCAGGGTTCAGGTTATACAGTACAAACAGCAAATGACCTTTCACTCATGCCAATGCTGCCCTTTAGAATTTTTCTCTTAATATTTTTTATTATGAATTTATTAAACATTTATGTATAAGAACAACAAAAAAGGACTGCATGTGAAATTAAGCTTCTGTTTAAGTGAATATAAAATTTCACATGATAGTAACAAAATTCCCCTTCTCTCCAATGTCTCCTTCTGAACTTCCTTTTGCCCCCTTCCATATATCTTTTCAGTTATCTCTTCAATACTCTTTTTTTGCATCATCATCACAGCCCTTCCCCAAACAGCTCTTCCTTCACTAGTACAGGTATAAAAGCCAAACAATCTGCACACTGGCTTTGTCTGTTGTCAGCTGTGCGGGGTGTTCAAGGAAGACTAGCACTTTTCAGAGTTGCTTCTCCTCCTTTGTTGTCTCCTGCCAACCCACTCTCACCTGTGGCTCCAAGAAGCTGTGGTCATCCAAGGTCATGCACTGTTGTCATCCTAGGCCAGTGCCAGTTGTCTTGACTTTTTCCTGCCACTGGACTTTGGAAGACATTGAGGCTGATGACTTTTCACAACTCTGCCTCACTTAAATACAATTCACAAGCAAGTCAAGACATCACCCCTGATGTCACTGGTCCCCATTACCTCCCCATTTAGAGAAATCAGGATCAGTCCCTGGGTCAGGCAGAGTTCTAAAGTTGTTTTCATTGTTGTAATTGTCATGTAAATTGTTTCCTTGTCTTTGCCTACTTCCCTCTAAATCTATTCTTCTCAGGTTTCTCTGAATCTGCCATTTGTCATTTCTTATGGAAATACAGTGTTCCACAGCAGCCCCTTTCAGCCCTAAATCCTATGATATGCTGATATGTTGGTTCAGCCATTTTCCAATTGATGGATATCTCCTTAGTTTCCAGCTCCTTGCTACAACAACCACACCCCTCCACCCAACCAAAAAAAAAATGCTGCTGTGTTTTTTACACATGGATCCTAGGATTTTTCTCTTTCCTCTCTCTAGCAGCTGCTGTCCATGACAGCTCCAGACCCCAAATGGTCAGACTCATCTCTCTGAGCCTGAGTTTCCTCTTCTCTAAAATGAAACTGTTGTACTAGTGACTAATCGAAGTGACTTGCCCTTGGTCATACTGCTATTTTAGATATGTTAACTCAAACTTGCCCAGATTAAAAGTCCAGAGGATGAAAGAACTTGGGCAAGGTCAGGTTGCAAATAAGAATTTAAATTTTCTTCAGCAGACATTTTTTCAGACACCTGGGATGTTTACTGGAATCAGATGCATCATTATAGTACCACCAATCAGTATGGAGAAAAGTATCTTTAAATGCTTACCGACTAATTGTTGTCCTGAGTCTATACATTGTGGCTTTAGTCATTTCTAAATCACACCCTAAAATTTCAAAGTCATGTTTGGGAAAAGCAGAAACTCCATACCATACATGGCCCTGAATCGACTAGGTTTAAGCCATGGGATTGGTGTGTCTTCCTCTTAAAGCAAACCTGAGGCCTCTGTTTATTTTATATTCTGGCTTTATTGGTCTTTGTACCTCACTAGCTTATTCCTGAAAATCAGTCCAGTCTTAGTAAGTGGTGATTATTCTTTTATTGAGGTTAGGCTAGGATAGAGCAAGGGACTTGGAATCAGGCAGACCCGAATTCAAATTCAGCCTCACCACCCTGGGCCAGTCACTTAACCTCTATCTGCCTCAATTTCCTCAAACGTAGTATGGAGATAATAATGGCACCTACCTTGCAAAGTTGTTGTGAAGATCAAAAGAGAAAATATTTGTAAAAAGTACTTAACACAGGGCAGCTAAGTGGCACTGGATAGATCACTGGCCCTGGAGTCAGACCTGAGTTCAAATCCAGCCTTGGACACAAGCTGTGTGACCCTGGGTAAGTCACTTAACTCCAATTGCCTCCCACTTAACAGTGCCTGGCACATAGCAGAAGCTATATAAATGCTTATTCTCTTCCCCATTTAAAGTAAAGTAGCTCCCTTAGAGCCAGTCGAACTGAAGAATTCTTAGTCCAGATTCTTATCTCCAGTCTTCTTTACTTTTCCAGTCAACCTAATGTGAAACCTTGTTAATCCAGACCCTGTAATTCCATTGGTATGGGAGCACACCAAGAGGAAACTCCGCCAACTCTAGTGCAGTTTTGCCATAGAAAGTTGGCTGGAGTGCTGTGAAAAGATGGAACCTAGGAGTTGGTCCTTTTAAAGGCAGTGTCATCTATATCCTAATGGGCAAATGTTACTTGGAGGTGAACAGAAGCTGTCTTATTATGTAATACCAGCTTTCTGAATCTTGAAGCTTGAGAACAGCGACACATAAATCCTCCCTTTGTGCTCCTCTAACTGTCCATGGCAATAGGCTTTGTTTCAGCTCCGCTAATTAAACAGATGGCATACCAACCCAGAGTGGCCATATGTGGGTGCTGGTGCTTAAAATGCTTTGGTTCTTATAACAGTTTGCACCAATAGAAAAATGGAAGGAGTGTCCTAGTCTTACAACAGTGACATAAGTGTTCTCACACATACTCGAATGCATACATCTGGATATGTGTTTGCACTTTGGAAAACAGGGACCAAGGAGCTTGTGTTTTCACATGTGAGTATTTACAATTCCTTAATCTCTTTCCAATTCAAGGAATTGGAGCGGGTATGGGAGGGGGAGGAAAGATTTAATTCTGGAAATTGTTTGAAGGCTGTTGTCAAATTGTTGATTTAATAATTCAAATATTATACAATAGCCCAAATAAATTAGACTACTGATCAACTCCTATCTTCCCTGATGGCTGAAGTGAAATAAGTAATAGCATTGAGACTGTAAGAGGGAAAAGCTTATGGCCTATTCAGCTATCATTCTTGCTCTGCCCAATAATTGAGAATCTGTGAGTGCTGATCTAAAAGTCATAGCAACAAGAGCGCTAAAAAAAAAAAACCTGTTGGTCTAGTGTCACTCTTAATTTTTATATGAACTTGAGCAAAGTACTTCATCTCTTTAGGATTCAGTTTCTCCATTTATAAAAAGAAATTGGGTGAGATGATCCCCCTCTGAGGGCCCTTTTCCATCTCTAGACCTTTGATCCTACGAATTTTCACCTCTTTTATACATTCTTTGATTTTCACAATAGCCTTATATATTAGACAGGTAAGACAGAACACTGGAAATAGTGGTATGGATTCTACTAACACTTACTTCTCCAGCACTATCTTGGTGTTCCCTCAGCCTCTTCTCCTTTAACTTGGCAGTCAACAAGCCAGTCAGCTTCCACTGGCAGGGTAGTAGTTCTTGACACAGCTCGGCCTGTCTCTCATCCCTCAGTCATTCAACTGATGCTGCAGCCTTTCCCAACTTTCCAGTCTATTGGAAGAGAATTCATAAACAACTAACACTGGCTGCCAAGCAGGACTTGACTCAGTATTTCCATGTGCAGTTTAGGGTTCAGGTTTGTTTTTAAATGACCAATGTTGCTATCTGCGATAGCTGCATCACACTGCTACCTCGTGGCCAACTAAGATGTGATCAGTATCTCTAAGGTCCTTTCTAACTGTATGTATGAGTGTTTAGGTAAAAATTTTTAATGGATTCTTTTCACTTTGACATCATTTGTGGATATAAACCTCCTCTGTCACACACACACACACACACACACACACACACACACACACACACACACACACACACACACACACACACACACACACACCCCCTACCTTGTAAACAAGAAAAAGTTGAGCCAAACCACCAGGTTGGTGACCCCACATTCCATTCTCAAAGTCCCTTCCCATGTCTTTTTCAGATGAAAACTATGAAGCTCATTTTTTCCCTGCCCTATATTTATGCCATTTGTGTAGCAAAGCTCAGCACAATGCAGGGTCTAACATTTTACAAGTTGTACCAAAAGTCTTAATGCAGTTATAAGCTATTAGTTTCAGCCCACAGTCGCAACCTATTAAAAAATTATTTTAAGCTTTGATTGCGCTCCCAAAAATATTACCGCTCTGAGCTTTGGAGTAACTGCAAATTTGATAAGCATTTTGTTGTATCTTCTCTGACTTCCTGATATCACAGCACCCATTATGGTATAAGAGAAAGCATACTCACCTTGGAGTCAGGAAGACCTGAGTGTAACTGTAGACGAGTCACTTAACCTCTGCTTTTTCCAGTTTCCTCATCTTTAAAAGATGACCTAGTCTTCAAGGTTGTTGTGAGAATCACTATTTATTTGCAAAGCACTTTGCAAATCTTAAAGTGCTATATAAATGCTAGTATAGTAGTAGTAGTGGTGGTGGTGGTGGTGATGGTGGTAGGAATATATGGCTGTCAAATCATTTCTCTGTGCCTGTTGTCTCACCTGTAAAACAGAAAACAGCCTACTCTACTGACCTCCGTCATTTTTGTAGACCTTAAAACTCAAGTTATGTTGGACAAGGTATCTAACCTTGACCCAAATTCTGTGACCCACTAACTACAGATTTCCATCTAGGGCTAATTCATTATCAGTCTGGAGTCATTCAACCAGTTAATATTAATAGCATTTTTTATAAACTTTAAGGTTAGCTAAGTGCTTTACAAATATCTCATTTTATCCTCACAACAACCCTGGGAGGTAGGTGCTATTATGCCCACTTTATAGATGAGGAAACAGAGGTTAAGAGACTTGCCCAGAGTCACACAAGTCTTTGTGACTCTTGGGCCAGTGCTCCATCTGCTGAGCCAAGAAGTTAGCTGCCTAATGCTGTCTGGTTACTCCTCATTATTATCCTCTAACTCCCATCTCATCTTGTTCTAGGATATCCTGAGAGATTTCCAAGTGTCAAGTGTTCCCATACTTACCAGTCTAGCAACTCTATTAAATGTGGACATGTTAGGGCTGACTTTCCTTAGCAAACATTCTGGCTCCTAGCAATCACCTTTGTTTTCCACATGCTCACAAATCATCTATTTAATAATCTACCTTAGAATGTTTTGCTAAAGATTTTTATCAAACTAGTCAGCCGATAGTCTCCAGAGGCCACCTTTACCCATACTGAAAAATCTTACTTTCGGGATGGCTAGATGGTGCAGTGAATAGAGCACCAGCCATGAAATCAGGACCCGAGTTCAAATGTGACCTCAGATACTTAACAATTACTAGCCATGTGACCTTAGGCAAGTCACTTAATCCCTATTGCTTTGCCTTCCCCCTCCAAAAAAAGGCAAAAAAAAAATTCTTACTTTCAGCTATCTCTAAACTTTTAAAGACACTTTTCCTTATGATTTCTCAAAGAAAGAGTAGTTGGGTGATCACAACTACTCTCCCTTTCAGTGACCTGGACTGCAGCTCATGTGGGTCTGTCAGGAGACTGATTTCAACAGGGGCTCTTCTCTCTTGATACATTATACTGTCCAGTTTAAAAGTACACAGAAGACAGAAAAAGTAGAATCCTATCAAAGGTGATCGTTTACCAGTTCCTGCACATCAGACCTGCTTTTTCTCTGCCTGTTCTTTCAGCTGACTCCACTCAAGCATCTCTTTCCTCTAGAGTGGACATCATGATCAGATCCCTAAAAAAGACCTTGCTGTCCCAGAACTTGGAGTCACCTAAATGGAGCCCAGCAGAGATTTCGGTAAATGCTGCCAGAATTTGGGATAATTGTGGTGGGAAGTGGAATGAGATTTATCATAGGGGGTTTCTGCAGAACTGAAGCCAACTGAAAAAGGATCCTGGGCTTGCAGTATGGTTTTGACACTGGAGGGTTTTTCCTGGGTCAGTCTACATTCAAATCAATAGGCATTTTATTAAGTGTAACAAAATAGTAGGGACCCTGCCTGGTGAAAACAGTAATGGCTGTTGAAGACATTCAGTATCTGGCTAGACAGAGGTTAACCACAGACTAGGGCAGAGTCAAGATCAGGTCTAAGCAATGGTACTATGTTCCCCACTCTATGTCCCTTGACTATTTTTTCACCAGAGATGTTCTAAGACCTTATCAGTATCAGCTTCTGAAGTAAGCCAGAGTTTATCAGCAATATTAAGAATAGAGGCTACTGACTGATTAACCTGTTCATCATGGGTCCAGTTAGCTGCAGGACTTGCTTTTGTTCATGGGTCTCTATAAAGTCTATCAGATAAGTAGGATTTGATAGTTGAAGTTTCAGCTTTTGGGAAGAGAGTATGACAAGGCCACTTCCTAACATAATAAATGGTTGTCCACCAGAGCACATCCTGAAAGATGGTTGTATTCCCAGGTGCCCGGATGTGAACTCCGGCATTATGAGGCTGGTCTATGGGCCAGCACTGTGATCACAGGTGGGAGCCAGAAGGAGGCCCTTCGTCAAGGGTTCAGGAAACTCTTCCACTACATCCAGGGAGAGAATGAGACAGGTATCCAGCTGCTCAACCCCCCAAACTCTACCCAGAATGACCTTTCTTACCACTGTAGGTGGTATTGCTAAATCAAGAGCTGGGCTCTGTAAACAAGACCAACTATGCAGAAGGCGTAAGGCTACTTAAGTTTCTATCTCCCATCTGGATTACAAAACCAAACCTGGTTTTGCCCTTTTCTCTTAGAATAAACTGCTACCACTATCCGAAGGCAGATTTTGCAGTAGAGATGATTTAAAAGGCGGTGACCAGTACTGAGTACCCTACCAGGTAACTGCTAAGGTCTCACCATAATTAAGTAGGTCCTCCAACCTGTCCAGATTATAGCCAGAGCTTGTTTTAACACATAATCCTACAGCAACATCAAACTGTGGAGTGGTATTAACTTATGCCCAAGGTGACTGTCCTTAAATTATAATTTAAGTACTAAGCTATTTTTGGTCACATTCCAGGTCTACAAACCAGGTTTACAGCTTCTTATAACTGTGTCCCAGATAGCAATTTTCCTCAAAGTGGTTTTTTGTTTGCATCAATACAAAAATGTGTATGACATGTATACTTACTATAACTGGCTTGTGCCATTTTTTTCTGTAACAGAAGGCCTATCATAGGCCTTTTTCCTACATAAACATATAACCCTTACTATACCATGCTATGGTACCCTAAACCAATTATCTATCCAAATTCAACTGAGTTATCAAAACATCCAAGCTCCCATCACCTGCTTCTTGAAGGCTCCCAAGGCAAGGACGTAGATGCCTCTTCAAACTAATGCCCTTCTCATGGTTTTAGCAGGTTTTGTGTAGGTCACTATTGAGTTTTTTCTTACCAGAGACTAAGATTGAGATGACAGTGCCAGTGACCTGCCTGGTGCAGCCTGGCACCACTGAATACAAGGTTTCCTTCTTTGTACCAACTAAGCACCAGAGTTCTCCACCAGAGCCCACAGACCCGGATGTGTTCCTTGAGCAGAGGAAAGGAGCAGCCATTTTCGTCAGGTAGCTATTTGTGCTTCCACTTCAGTGAGATCAAGGTCCCCGTGGCATGGAAGTACAATGTGTAATCAAGACTTCATCCTACATTGTACTAGTTTCCATCAACACCATTTCCCTATACAATTTCAATTTAAGGTGCTATGACTGAGGGAAGACCCTTACATCTTATTACAGGTCATTTGGAGGATTTGCTTCTGTGGAAAAATTCAGCAAAGAAGCAAAAGCTCTGGCAGATACTTTGCAGAAAGAGGGCCAATCCTTTCATTCTGACTTCTACTACACTGCTGGTTATAACAGCCCTTTTAGACTCTTCAACAGACATAACGAAGTATGGTATTTCAAGAAGGAAGAGCTAGAAGGGTTGTGGGTAAGGGATTAATCTTTGTACCAACTTAAATCATTGCCTTTATAAAACTCTTAATAAATTCTTATTATTTATAACTTAAATCTAAAACCTTAATAAAGCCTTTTAAAACTAGACCCATGTTGCAAAATGGTGGCAGTTTTGGGGAGGAGGGACAGATTATCAGTGGCTTTATCTCCTAGAGCAAGGTTCACTGCCGAAGCAATGAGAATTTCTAGGTCATCCAGTTCCATATGAATTCTATCATTTCAAATGTAAAGATACCTAGTATAAAGATGTTACAACTCAAATCTCATTATGGGAAATGGGATGGGCGAGTCAAATAAAGGGTCCAGGTAGTCATTTTGTGGAAAATATTTGAGTTACAGATGGCAAAGAACTTCCTTGGAAAAATTGGCAAACTTCTAGTCTAATGGACACTATAGTGAAGAAAACCTGGGCATCGACCTCAACTGCCATTGACTTGCACCTTGTGAATCTGTGTATGTACCTGCAATTCCTTTTCAAGTTCTTTATCATCAACAAATATGTACATTGTTTTTGCAAACTTAAAAGTACTCTATAAAATTCTTTTTGTTAAAAATGGTTATTTTAAAAAAAATCCTAGTTACTCAAAATGACACAAGCTCTCTCAGTGACGCTTATGAATACTCATGTTATCTAATGTCACTTAAATAGTCTTTCCTTACAAATATACCTCATAGTCTAGAGTGGATGCCATAGATCATCCTTCCCTTTAATGGTGCTAAGTGAGCTGAGCTTTTTATCTATTTGAAATTCATAGTTCTTAAAAAGAAAATCATGACAGCAATTAATGTGCAATGTCATTTTATTAAAATTCTGTTGTGTACACCTTAACAGCATACTGGTGTTTTGTTCCACTTCTCAAATCCCCAAAGAGGTCCTAACCTGTAAATGCAAAAAAGGTCACCCTTAGTTTAAAAAAAAAAAAGCTTGACACTTTCCCAATTTTATCCCAATCAGACCTTAGTTTCTCATCACTTCATCAGTGAGAGAGTTCAAGTAAAGGATGATGTCATCATATTGTAAAAGGCAGGGCAGGGGTTTATTTTATTCCCCCCTCAACTTACTTGAAGTTGGAGAACAGTCTCGTTCATTTCTGACTATTCATCAAAAGCATTTCTATATGAAAAAAAGGTAGTATTAGCCAAAGTTCTTGAATGCCTGAAACAACAATTTATTTTTTTAATAACCTCAGAATAAAAGTGGAACGGTTTATGAGTAAAATCACAGCCATTTCATTTGGCAGAATCATTAACATCACTGGTTAAGAAGTTGCCATCCAAAAGATCAGCAAAATCTAGGTAAAAAGATCTTACCCTTCCACAGTATTTAGGTTCCTGAGGATTTTGCCAAATCTATAAGAAGGATGACAAAACTTTACAAAGTTGCAACTTGGATATTTGGACTCTTACCATGCAGAGAATTCCTTATTTTGCCATCTTCCTTTACATGTGTGCAACTTTCCCATACCCTCAACATTCAGGTCATTTCTAATCAAAACCTCATGTAATTATAAAATTCCTAGTAATTAGTGACATAATGCTACTGCATTCATGTTCCTAAATGTAACCTCAGTGTAAAAAAAAAAAAAATGGAACAGGTTTATGAGTAAAATCACATCCTATCATCTAGCAGAATCTTTGTATCACTGGTTACAATTAAACACTCAAATATCCAACTGCATGAACTACAATGATTTCACTTACCAGGTTTTTTTCTGCAATCCCTTGATATTTTATTATGAAAAAGAAAAGACAGCGCAATGAAGTCAAACAGTAAAAGAACCTATAAAAACCCTCATTCTAAGAATATTTTCTACAGCAGGAAAAAGTACAACTGCCCAGTAAATAACAAATAAAAAACTTCAAACCCTTTTGTAAAATCAAAAGGTTATCTGGCATAGTCAGTACGTTAAGGCAAAGACTTACAGGAATTAAAGATAGTCCTGGTGTCTCCAATGGCAGATACGTCAGATAGGAGCGAAAGACAAATCTAGTGTTCACCACCATACATCTGCTGAACTATGTTATCATCATTGTATCAACTTGGAGACACCCCATTAAGCTTATCGTAACCTGGTTGCAATTTCTCAAATTTTATTAAATTACAATCACCTTTTTCAGCATCTTCACCTTTGGCTCAAGACAGATGATACTATTTATCAATAGTAACCCAGATCAATTCATTTTCATCTGCAAAAAGAAAAACAAAAAACAAAAAATCTAAGTCTTTGCCAAATTGTCCAGTCTATACACATTTTCAAAAACTGTACTGTTTCAGAAAAAGAAAATCCACATTCTCTTTCAGAGAGATTCCCATTGTTCTACTATATAAATCATCACTAACAGTACATCATGACCCAACTCTACAGCTCCATAACATTTATAGATTGGCCTATGCTTAGAGCCAAGTTTCATCTTTATGTACTAAGACTTCCTTTAAAGTTTGGAAATTTATATTCAGAAACAGGTACTCATTTTACAAATGGATCAACAACAGCCCAGATTGCCTACCAAGGGAAAGAAGTTTGTTAAAGCTAAACCATGCATTAAATCTTTATTCTTTAAATTTTACACCAGGAAAAAAAAGTCGAGGAAATCTAGATAATAGTTATTGGATATATTTCCCCAAAGTTACCCAGTTAACACCAGTATTTCATCTCCTTACCCATTTCAAGTGATAATCACAGCCTCTGGACAGACCAGGGAAACCTAAAGCAAAAGTTTTTATTAAATGTAACTTTGTCACAGAGAAACAAAGGTTGTACTTAATTTATTACAGGGCACTTCAGTGCTACAATTTATCTACACACTGATTTCAGGTCAGACATTTGAAGACATCATTATAAACCCTGTTAAGTGGCTTTAGAAAATTATTGTTCTATTTATTTCTTATTATTTCTTATATTATTTATTATTTCATTTCCAAATGATCCCTGCAAAATCCAAATTGAATATATTGTTGAACTTTTTGAAAAAATGCTCTTCAAATCAACTGATCCATACAATCTCAAAGAGGTGGGTATTACCTACAGTTATTATTCCCATTTCACAAAGAAATTGCAGCATGGTTAAGTCATTTATGGATTCTTACACTCAATCAAATTGAATCTGACACCAACTCTTCCTGCAGCACTAGTACTTTGTATCAATTCAACTATCTCATGGATAATAAAAAACACACTTACAAAATAATCCATCTGCAGCAACTTCAAGATTCAGCTGCCTAGAAGAGATCAATATTAGTTACGTAACAGTCAAACAGGAATTAGTATTGAAAGTTTAAAACAGTGCCTGAAATCAGTTAGAGCTAATTAGACCTCCATGATAAAGTCAGTTAATTGGTTCATCATCATTCCAGGCTTATGAGACTACAGGACAACTTCCCTGAAACTGGGCTATGAAACTAGATCATTTTTATTTATTTTATTATTTAACAGGAAATTAAATGTTAATAATATTTAAAAATTAATTGTACACGAATACCAGCAAAACCTGAACTGGTGAACTAACCTTGAACAAGCCAAAAGTATCACAACCTCTAATTTGTCAATCAGAAAACTAAAACAATTAGAAAATTTATTTAGCATTAGAAATTAATTTTAAAAAATTAGAAAATTATAAAAATTATAACCCAATTAGAAAACCCAAAAGGATACAACCAACCTCATTACATTAGTATCCTTAAAGCCCTGCAAGGAACAAGTTGCAGTTCAATTTGTTTTACCCATAGGGAAAAAGAGGTAGGACCAAATATTTATTTCAAAGTAAAATAAGCCATTTCATCAACTGGTGTGCTTGGTATTTCTAGTGTTAAATTTTTTTTCTAACTTTTTTGGATTACTACAAGCCTAAAATAGCCTTTACATTTATAAATGGCACCTAAGCCCAGTTTCCCCATGGATATATTTTCAATGGCTGTAAGCCTTACCATTTCTGCTTCCAGTTGTCATTCCTAGAAGTAAAAATGGCATAGAAAAAAAAATTATTCCTTTGATTTTTGAGGTAAACTTTCGCAAATTATTTTCTTGCAAATTAGACACATCAGATAATAAGATTAAGCACTCTTCACTATTCTATCTGCTGAACTATGCAACCATCATAGTATCTGTTTTACTATACCATTTAAGTGTTCACTAGACAGTGAATACTGAAAGAAAACTCAGCATGTTTAGTAAATTACCTGTTTGCCTGTGATTGTAACACTTCAGAGCCTAGGGAGCGAAATAAACAGCATTAAATAACTATTTCCTTGTGTACAAGTCTCAAAATTAAGCAGTTTGAGTGCTTCAGTGTAAGAAAAAGGTGGTAATAGTTCTCATCATATTCATGATCAAGAGTAGCAAATAAAAACTCATCATTAAAGCACAGTTGTTCAATGCTTTTGTCAGCTTTAAGATTGGGCCAGATGCTAAATGGCAAGGCACTATTTCCCAAAGCTGCATTTTCACCGAAATGTATTCAACACTTACATCAGCAACAGCAACTTCATCCATGATGTACAACTGCAATATACAGAAAAAAAAACATTTAACACTGCACAAAGTCAGGGTGAAGGCAATCACTGCCCTTCGATATCAAAGCCTCAGTATGTAACATTGTCAGAAATGATTTCTGTCCACTACTCTGAAACCATCATAGGCTTAACAGCTTGGCATCCCCAAGACGCTACTGCTTTAGGACTCTGTTCCCTCTAATCACAACAGCTAACATCTGAGACATTCATTTGCTAAGCGCTCTGCAAACTTCAAAGCACTACACAAACGCTATTTTTGAGCATTACGGCCCCAAGCTCCCCGAAAATCCCGTCTAGCTTACCTGGAAAGCCAGCAAGGGACACCCCCTTTCGGCTTCTCCGAGCTCCATGCCTAAAAACACACAAAAACAAGGTTTTGTGGAAACCAGTCTATGCAAAGTGACTCTTAAAAGTCGTATTTTAACCTCGTGTCACAATCAACATCATAAAAATTCTCTGGCTGCTATCCAAGGTTAACGTACAGAAAAAACTAATGACTCATTTGTTTACTTTTCAAAAAACTGCCCGACACCAAAACGTACACATCTATTCTGTGTCCGGCCTTCTTCCTTCGCTTACAGTCCAAAACCCAAATTCGGTCCGTGAATTTAGCAGGCCTTGAATCTTGGCCCTCTCTGCC
>CM053586.1:310802192-310895581 GCA_028646515.1 Pseudochirops corinnae | reverse complement strand
TGCCTCTGAAAATTGCCTGTTCATATCCTTTGACCATTTATCAATTGGGGAATGACTTGTATTCTTGTAAATTTGACTTAATTCCCTGTAAATTTTGGAAATGAGGCCTTTATCAGAGACATTGGTTGTAAATATTCTTTCCCTAATTGGATTTTTAAAGAAGGGGAAATGCTATCTCCCTTTATCTACTGTAATATGAGCCACTTACCTCAGACTCTGCCCTTTGTGACAGAGAAAACCCTTAAAGATCACCTGGAGGAACATTCTCATTGTGAAAGCTAGTTCTTTTGCCTATTCTTCTTCCCCCTAGATGGAGCCATTATGTGACTTTTCTCAACAGAGGTTCCCATTTTAAATATCTGTAGATTTTATAGTTTGGTACTGTGAATGGGAAAATAGAATAAAAGAAAAGGGGACCCTGAAAAGACCCCCAGATCTTTATTCTTCTTCGCCTAGCTTTTCTTAGGAACAAAAGTCTGAAAATTCTGCCTTCATCTTCAACTTGGAGAAAATTTGCGTAAGTTCATTAACTAGGTTTTTAATAGACATAACAATTATATGGCAGAAAATAGTGGCTAAAAGAGTCACTGAGTCACTGTAAAAACAGTTACAGGGGAGAGAGATATTTTAAATAAGTGACCCCTTGAAGTTAGTGCCACCAAGTTGAGGGAAATCACTGAGAAATGTGACTGACATCTCTCTATAGAACAGACAAGACAGTTACATAGCAAAAATATCTAAAATTTATATTGTATTCCTAATTTTATTTTTACAAAAATAATTTTAAATCATGTAACTTGTATTAAAAACAGTGAGCCTGTTTTCTTCCTTTCTCTTTCTTTTTTGAAAACTGGCCAAACTTAAAATAACACTAATATAATTCAGCATATTTCAATCGTTTATGCACATTCATTTGAATACAGATTGGTATATTCAAGATAGCTCCTGCAAAGGAATTCATGGTTAGTTTGATTATTTTCTTACATAATATCTATCTTTTTTCATAAATATATGTTTATAAATATATTTACCCATCTACTGTGATCTTGGTAACAGAATAATTTCATTTAGTTATGTCAAAGATTCTAAAATTCTAATTCTGGACAAAGAGAGCTTTTTTATTGCTTTGGTTGTATTTTGGCCAAGAAAATGTTTCTTTGCACTTTCTATTTATAAAGAAGCTATATATATAGCACATTGTAGCCACTTAATACAGCTGTTCCCTTGAGATGAGAGATAGGTGTTAAAATAAGGTTCATGTTAAAAACTAGGGGAAGTAGGAGAGGGACTTCAGTGGAATCTGGCCTGAATCCACCTGGGGTGGAATTGGGAGTGACACAAAAGTAAGGCTGTAAAAAACTCTAGGGATTGCTTGGTCTAATAGGGCTGTGAGGGAGCCAGCCACCCAGTAAGATGTGGGTGTGGGTGTTTTTGCATGTCTGTGCATGAGAGGTGTTCATTTGAGGCAGAAAAGTAACTGCAGCTTCTACCTCCCATTCAGAAATAAACACGTACCCAGTTGCCTGTCACCACCAGGTGGAGGCTGGATGCATTAGCCAAGGCCTGCTTTAGCCCTTCTACCTCCAGGCACTAACCGAAGGGAATGTGCAGCACACAGGAGCAGATAAGAACCAGGCCCACCTTGGACAGGCTGAAATGTCTGGCATTTTCTTTACTAGGCATGCATGTTAACGTTTTTATTAGTTTTCCAAACCAAATCCATTTCTAAGCACTTGAGAACCTGGTTTAATATTTTATCTATAGGCTTTCATTTGCTAGGAGTGGAATCACTTTTTCAAAGAGTAATAGAATAAGATAATCCCAAAAATCTATTCAGATCCAAAATTCTTGTTTTAACTACTGTTTGTAAAGCATTAGGAGGGTAACACCCCTTGAGTTGTTGGTATGTCTGCCTGTATTTGTATGGAGAGTTAAGGAGTGAATGTAGATGCTTACGTAAAATTATTTTAAGGCTTTCTTTTTCAGATCATCGATTTTGTTTTCATTCATTTCAAAGATTGCCATTGGCTCACAGTCCATTAACTTCTGACTAGACAAGGCCAAAGTTCAGAGGCTAATTTTTTGCATTTAGGACATGTGTGTCTTGAGAGCTCCTTCACTTCCTCCCATGCTATTACTGTTGTAAGAGTCTGTGATCTCCTGGGGAAATATTTGTGAAAATCAAAAAATTTAATTTCAGCAATGAAATATCACAGTAAAGACTACCTAGTTTGATTAGTTGGCAAGCTGGGACCAGTGCCTAGATTTCCTACCTGTGGTCAATGTTTTTTCCACTATTACCACAATACCTGTTCATCTCCAGATGGACAGCAATAGTGTCCCATAGTGTCCTACAGAGATAATTTCTTGCTTGTCATGGAAGTTTACCTCATTATCTCTTAGGGCACAGTTACACACAAACCAGCTAATACCCTGGTATCTTTATTAGCGCTTGTTTTTTTTTTTTTTTAATTTACTCATTTACTTTTAATTTACAAGATTCAGTTCCACAATCACTTGAGTTTCAGATTTTCTCCCCTCCCTTCCCCCCCCCCCCATGGTATTAGGGCTTGTTGATACTTCAGAACTGTTAAGCTGCAAAGTGGGATCTTCAGAGTTTAATGATGATGCATGGGCCTGAAGAGCTGGGGTTCTTGGGAGCTAACTTTTTTAAAATTATGCTTCACTTGGTTGACATTGTTGGGGAAAGATTTTCCTGCTATTGTCAGGAAAAGGAACTGAATTGCAGCCCTGAACCCTCAAATTCTTCTAGTCTGGAGGAACTTTACATCAGGATTAATGTGACTTCCAGAATTCAAGGGTTAAATTTGAAACCAATACATACTTTTTTTTAATCAACAATCTAGATTATTTAAGTTAAATCTAGATAGGGTGATGAAATATAAATTTTCCCTAAATATGATTATTTAGGATGCAATCTCTGTTTGATCCTTTTTTAAAATATAGTACAAAATGGTCTTATTGGCCATTCATTGCTAAAATAACCTTGAAACAGAAAACTAAATTTTTAACACAAATTTATCCAAGATTTTTAATCTTAAATTAAAAAAAAAAATCTTCAAAATACCAAAAGTATCAAAATATACACATTTGTTTGGCTTTCTAAATCTGAATGAACAAGCAAGCAAACAAAAAAAAAACCTCATGTAGTCTTTTCATCTAGTTGTTGGGGGTACTGAGTAGATTTCCTTTTTTGAGTAATTTCTGACCTTAAACTTAATCAAAACAAGGCCATCGCTTTGCCTTCAAAGGATTTACTAGACCCAGTGAAGTTGACAGCTATCAGTTTTTAATGCTTTCTGCCTTTTAATGATGAAGCTCTGGCCAGCCCTCTGTTGTTAAGGGGCTACCGACTGTAACTAATGAGTGATTCTGTCCAAAAGTGGGGAAGGGAGTGAACCACTGTCAAAGACGGTCGTCAGTCCTGTGTAGTGGTTGGCAGGTCAAGACCGGTAGCCCTTCTGGTGGCTTTAAATCGTGATGAGGACATTATGGGGCATGTGAAGGTCAAAATAATGACGAACACAGACTTCTGCCCAAATACACGTGGAGTATTTTAGGAAGGCAGAGGCAAGTGGAATCATGGGAATTCATTTACCAGGACTGCTTGTTGTCTTCTTCCTTCTTTAGAATAGTTTTCAATCTCTAAGCCATGGTAATACCCTAGACTCAGGAATAAACTCCTGCTTAGGAAAATCCTTTCATTTGACTTTTTCATTCATCAGAGAAGAATTCTCTTTTGTTCTGGTGCTGCCCATATATATATATGGCTGGGTTTTGTCCAAGTCAATAATTGTTTTTTTCTGCCTATGAAGCCAAAGTTAACAATGCCCAAGTAATTCTAGTAAAGCATGTTAAACTCATGGAGCTGGAGGGAGAATACAGTCACTCTGCCTCTCTTCTATATCTCTCTTCCATGTGTCTTGGATTAACACTGGTTTTTAGAAATTATTATTATGGAGCCAACCTAGACAGTTTTTTCATGGTTAGTGATAGAGAGCCTTCTCTCATTTTCTTTCTTCCTTTCTTTTTTTTTTAAATTTGACTGATGTAAGGCTACCTTGATGCGTGGCCATTAATTGTGAAAATGAGACTTACCTGATGCAGTCATTGATTGGCAGATGATGAAATGGGCAGTCTATGGATAAATGTATCAGAGTAATTCTGGAAAGAGATGAAGTCATTCTGTTTCCACTCTTGTGTGTCTATATGCATTCTTGTTCCTCCCTAAAAAAAAAACACGACTCCAAAACTCGTCTCTTACAATAATTTTCATCTTCTGGGTTCCAATCTTCTGAAGTGCATCTTGATCAGTAATATAGACTGTATCTCTACCTGGGTTAAAGCCAAGATGCCTGGAAGTTGTTACATTTGCAGCTAGGCAGGCAGGCATGTGCTGGAGGCAGTTATTGGCTAACAGAAAAGGCACAAAAAGATTTCTCTGTCGTTTCACATTTCTTTCCTCTTTGGTTTATTTGTGCTGGGAGGGAAGAATGGTGGGTAGCAACCAGAAAGAAAGAGAGTGACTTGCATAATATACACTGTATAAGCCAAGCTGAGCAGGGGGGTAGGCCCAGGTAACTTTGACTGTTTGTCTCTTAGCTTGGCTCTTAAGTGAAATTTCAGTCCAAATGAGGCTTTCATTATTCGCTGGAGTTGGTGAATGAAATACACTGGCCAATGCCTGGGTGTTTTAAGTATTCAACAAGGAATCTGAAATAGCTCCTTTCACTATCTCTGTTCTAGAATATAAAAGACCTAACCCATTAGTTCCTAAACGAGGAGCTCTGACAGCCCTGTGTTATATCTTTGCGGGCATTACATCTTCAATTACCTGGAAACCTTGTTTCTTTTTTATCTATTATTATCCCTGATTCTCACTATTTTGTAAAACATTGAGTATTAAAAAGAGTATTAAAAAGGTTGATACCTCCTGTCTCTCACTCCTACCCAAATGCACAGAGAAACCAAGAATGAGGTATATAATTAGCCAAAAGAGGAAAAAAAGACCCATGAACCATTGATCTAAAATAATAACCCCCACAACTCTTCCCACTTTGCCATTCCCAATTCCAGTCCAAGTGTTCAAGGGTACTAGTCTCTTGCCTCAGAGAATAATTCCAGCTCACTGCAACTAGTAACTTGAATTTTAGCGCGGGGAGGGTGGGAAGCAATGGCAACCAATTATGGTCAGTGGGGAGGAGTTTGATGTAGAAGTTGAGTCAGCATCAGGTTAGAGCTTTTTGATAACATGGTTCCTTCCTATTTGCTGAGTTGATAAATGTTGTAGTCTCATGATACCATTTTTAGAAAAGGTCTCCTTCCTCTTGGGGTGATGGGCCTAAGCTTTCTGTCACTGGGTCCTGACCGTTAGGCATTTACTCCTGCCTTTGGGACTTCACATTCCTCATAGTGAGGCTAAGATTTTAGGGCCATCAGATAGGCCCAAAGGGACCTTAGAAGCCATCTAATCCCTTCATCTTACAGATGAAGAAACTGAGGCCCAGAGACATTAAGTGCTTCCTATAGTGTCCCATATGTAAGCAGTGACAGAGCCAGGATTCGAGCCAAAGTTCTTGAGACTCCAAATCCAGCACTCTTTCTACTCTACCATGTGCCTCCCTTTGGCAGGGTTATCACACTGAAGCAGGATCTATGGATTACTGTGAAGCTTTACTCCATTTCTGTGCTACTCTTAGCTGCACTGGATTAATGTGTTTTATTTTGGGAGACAGGAGCATATGGGGAAGAAAAAAGAACAGTTTCTACTTTGCACTTGAAGCAAGAGATAAAGCAAATTCCATCTTGGCAAAATAACTGTAAACCTTGGTCAGATTCCCCTGGCCTCCTGGGCCTGTGTGCTGCTTCTCCTTGACCCTCTAAGAAGATACTTCTTTAGACCGCTAACAAGACAGCTTTAGAGATTCCATTTTGTGAGACACTAGAGATGGCAGGAAAGTTATTTCTAATCCTAATCCATTGACTTTTCAGCTGGCTAAGGGTTTTTTTCCCAGGGTGCTACTAGCCAGTCCTTTTCACCCCATTACAGTCCATCTGAGCCTCTAGATATGACAGCAGGAATTGTGAATTGGGGAGGTTGGGTCTGGCATACTTCTAGCCTTTAGAGAATGTCAGAAAAGTTTTTCTCTGCCTTTACTAATACTCAAAATTAGTACTTTAAATTTGGAGGTTTCAGCTTAAGTCAGTGAAGGGGAGAAGTTGATTAGAATAGCCCTTATACTTGTCTCCTCATAATTTTAGTGGGAAGTCTACCTATACTGGTGGGAAGGCTTTGAGGGTAGGATGAGGGAAAAATTAATGTAGCAAATATTTAGTTTCTTTCAGATGATTACAGTCTGAAAGAAGTCTATCCAAACTGTTCTCTATGGTGCTTTTTCTTATGTGGTGGGAGTTGTCCCATCTCTCCCTCATCATCCCTGGGCACTGTGCCTTCCCACTGGCCTCTATGAAAAGCAAATCATAGTAAACTCAGATGCCAGGCTTCCACGACACATTTCCCTTCCTCGCCTCAGGCTTATCACTTCTGCACAAAGCTGGGGATGTAGCATTTTCCTTCCATTTGGAAAGCGCTTTGGTTTTCCTAAGAAGTGGAGTATCAAACTGAAAATGGCCAGGTTATAATATTCTGGTATTAACTAAATCTGGGGAGTGGGGGGTGGGGTGGGGAATGATAAGAAATCCCCTTTTTCTAATCTTACAGTGACTCTGCCCCCACCTCTCCCTGTGAGTTTGTAGGTTACCATAACATTCCTAAGCAGCATACAGGCTTAGCTAACATTGCAAGTGGTTTTTCCTCATATATTAATCAAGAAGGATTCATACTGAAACAGACAATCAGTTTCTAAAATATCCCCTAAAAGGGAGAACATGATAGACTATATTTATCAATTAGATTGTTTACCAGTCTCTTTTTCCCTTTTGAAAAATTAACATTTGAAGTTATATCCTTCTCCTGAAGCAATTACTCCATTTAAAAAGATGCATCAGGAAAACAAATGGCCCAGTACTGCTTTTCCTCTTCTCTGTTACTGCTGAGGCTGAGAGACTGGGCATTTGCATCTTAGGTTGAAAAGTAGTTGCTTAAAAAGTATATTTTACTGTAACCTTAAACATATCTGCCTATAGATATGAATACTGTAGGGTTATTTTTCCCCCACCTTTTAACCATTATCACTTAAATGTAAACCACCCCTCCCTTACTGAAAAAAATGCACTTTAAATCTTACTATGTGTGGCTGTTGCTGGCTTTGTAGCCAGGTCATTTTGGTAGGAGTTGAGGAGGGAGAGCTGTTGCCAGATCTTTTGCTGCTGCCATCACCTGGCAAATGAGTGCAGCTCTGCCTCCTGCCTCAGCAACCCCTCCCCAAGAAGAGTAGATCTGATGGGATTGTGGAATGCACGAATTCAGAGATGTCCGTTTTTTTAAATGAGCCCCACCCCCAAAGAAAAAAACAACCCAAATGGGAAGAAGTCTCAAAATGTTAGCTCCCTCCTCCATTCAAAAATTTGGGGTAAATTCCCAACCTTAGGGATTATTTTTACAGTTAGGAAACTTTCCAGCTGTATTAACTTAATGCGGAGGTAACTTTTGAGGGCCTTTTCATTTGAAGAGTTAGTGTTCACACTGAAGAGCCAAGTGGTTGAGGTGTGGTCCTACTCTGTTATTTCTAGATATCAGAATTATTCCCTTAGATTATTTCACAAGTTTTCTCAACACTCTCTTCCCTTAGATTCTTCTCTTCCCCAGATCACAGGATAATAGTGGGGCTGCATGTCTCCTGGAGGGTAGCCCCAGGAACAGTGTTGGGGGGGAGGGCACAAGGGTGGGCAGAAGACTGGGTTTGGGGCAAGGGGAAACAAAGAAAAGGTGAAGATACAGAACTATATTAATGTATTTAAAGCAGTTTAGCAAAAGCTTTCTCGTTGAACAGCTTTAAGAACAATGTGAATGAAAACTTAGCAAGTTGGTTAGGAATCTTTGAAAATTCTATAAATGTATACTTGAAATTCTGTTTGTATAAAGAAAATGCATTTTCCTCTTTATTTTAACACTGTGTAAAAGAACATTATGCATGTGAGTGGTTTGAGAATTAAATGGTTTAATACTCTTGTCCTGACCCCTCTTTTTTTGTATGTGGAAACAGTGATGGATATGTGATGAAAATACCAGGACTTCATGGATTCCCGGTTCCTTGAGCACATGTCTCTGATCTTTCACAGAAAGGCAGCATAATCTTTCTGCTGCACTTTCTCAACTCCCAGTGGTTTTGCAGGAACCCCACCAGTAGTAGGCAGCTTCTCCCTCCCCTTCTTGATGATTTTAAGGGATGAAATGTTCACAAGTAGCCAAAAACGGAAATAGTCAACATTTTATTTACTGGTATCCACAAACCATACTAGGGCGAGGTACAAAAGAGTAGGTGTACCTCAGTTCACACAAGGGTTGGATATTCTGCCTATGAAGATGATAGTATTGAGAGCAACTTCCCTGATCAGAACCAGGAAAGGCCTATTGGCCTTGAAGGTCACCCTGTTGAAGTTGAGTGAACGACCAGAAATCACAACCGCAGTGCTTGCAGCAGCTTCACTACCTTCCTCATTTACCTGCCATTAGATGGGGGAAAAGATGTCACATTAGCTGACACAAACATGCAGCAGTCCTTCCTGGCTGGCTATTTAAGCTCTTTAAAAATGCTACTGGGCATCAGGTCCTTACAGGTGAAACTGAGTGAATGGAACATAACTGCCTTCATTACAGAAACACACCTGCCCTTCTAGTACATAAAGCTGAGGTCTGTTGAAATCACACCTTTTTTTCATTCATCAAGTGCTCACTACGCAAAGCGATCCCATCACCCCTAGGTCCAGAAATCTGAACCTAGCCTAAGACTGCTATCAATTCTGTACAGCGCTGGTGGCACACAGCACTGTGATGCTATGTTGTACTAGCTCTCACAGAAATAATCTGGATATAAGCCATCTGAGAAAACCATCATTTTTTCTTGGGGCAGTAAGGTCACAATTTCTCAAGCATCTACACAGGATGCAAAACCCCTAAGAAGAGGGAATTGGCCTCCTATGCTGGTGAATAGTGAAGGAATTTCTGGAGGTGACATAGAGAGTGGACCCCTCAAAAAAAATTTTGCCTGAGCCCCAAAATATCGGTTTATGCTAATTGAGCAAGTTCTTTGTACCCCTCCTTCAAATGGAACTCTGTGCTTTTTGCTGTGGACAGTTGGATTCTCTCTTAGGCTTCTGTTCCCCTCAATCAATTCACACTTCTTCACCATTGCTTTTGCAAGGACAGGTATTGTGAAAAAAAATTGCAACAGATTATTTCATATTCCCAATGATGGATACAAAGGCAAATACAGAAACTAGAACAATGCTTACCTGGCAGATTTCTCAAGGCCAACAAACAAAATGAGGCTCTATTGATTACTTCCTCAGAGATTAAGTTCTTTTTAGCTGTGGCCCTTAGGTTTTTAAGCTGCCCCTGGATCGTGTTGGCTTCTCAGAGTCTCATAGAAGACCCAAAGAGCTGATATTATGGTTTAGTAGCCACAAGTGACATAGAGTAAAGTGGTCCTTCAGTTTCTTCCAGTGATATTCCAAAGCCCCTAAGTTGTTCAGAAGAATCTTATCTGGGGGTCCTAGACACAGTATTACCAGTATCAGTTCAAAACCCCTTCAGCTTCTGCTGTTAGGAGCAGATTTCCCCATGGAGAACCCAAATCAGCTCAATAGTGAGAAAAATTTAAACCATTTGGCCAGAAAAAAAGGAACAGTCCATAAAGCTTCCCAAGGACAGACACCCTTTGCTTATATTTTACTTCCGATACCTTCAGCTTCTTATGATAATATATGGACCACTTCTGAGTACACTTAGCCAAATGACTAAATGACCCTTTTAGGGCCATTGAGAATCAAAATCAACAAACTCAAATGTAGTACCATCCCTGACTTGCGCTAAGAAGAGCAATGAACCAATTAGAAGGCACTGGTAAGACATTTGGCTTTGAAAGGCCAGAGAACCAGTTCCCATTTGGGTAGTAGTTTAGTCCTACTTAAGTCAAACTTTATGGCCCTAATGTTTTTCAGTATCAGTCAACTACAGGGGACTCTACATTAATCTCCAGCAATACGCCAGACGCTCTTTTAGATGGTGGAGATGCAAAAACAAAAATGAAATATCCCTTGCCCTCAATGAGTTTACATTCCATTGAGAAGACAACATATTAAACACATAAAAAAATCTGTATGTCAGGGGAAACAAGGAAGCCTTCTTTCTTCAACTCAGGAATTCTCTCAAGTTTTGAGTTTCTCTTCAGTCTTTATAAAAATGCAGCATCATGCTTTGCTTACTTAATTCATCATTTGAATTAAGGTAAACCAAGCCTTCCCTCTCATTCATACCATTAGCTTGTGTTTCAAGATGGCTCTGTGGCTTATGTGCCTAGCAACCAGGAAACACTTAAATGCTTGTTGATCAATTGACATATAAAATAAATACCAACTTATTGGAGAGGGGGGTAGAAGGATGAACTAGCAGCAGATGGTTTTTTGACCTTGAACAGGATCTGTCAGGTAGGTTACAACTTCAGGTATACTCCATTGCTCTTTACTGGAAGACTAAGAAGTGAGATGTCATTTTATTTTTCACGGGGGTTGATGGTTAGAGGTCTATCACTTCTTCCCACTTTCTGTATTCAGAACTTAGCAGCTGTCAGCAATTTGCAATACTGATAATAAGGATTCCCTGCTTCTGGTTAAATTTTATTTGTAGGTTAAAAGAAAAAAGCATAGTAATTTGATTTTTTTTTGTTGTTGGGTTCCCAATAGTTAAAAGCCATTTTAAGGGTTGCACATCTGGGGGGCTGGTAGCCTGCTTTTTGATTGATCATTAGGGTCAGCCCTCTGCATAGAGGGAGTAGATAGTTGCTTCCATGTTATTATCTAAGCCTCACCTAACCCCATCACTCCCCAAAAAAATATCTACTCCACCTCACCTAGCCAGACTGTCTGAAATGTGCACATTATTCACCCTTTGGCCCATGAAGTTTTCTGTTAAGAACTAAGAAAATTGCCCAAGAAGGCCGAAATACTAAATTGCAGTTACCCTATCAACACACCAAAAACAGTTAAGTTTATTAGGTCATCTTCGAAGTTACCAGGAAAAGCTATGAAGAGTTTGGATCAAAGCCAGAATGGTGGAGGATGGGTAGAACGAAGAGATGGATTGCATTAGACACTCAGGAAGGGCAGTTCTGGTGAATTCAATGACACTTGACCCTGAAGGGATGGAGGAACTAGTGGCTTGGAGAAAGAGAGATGTTGTAAACCTTAATGACTTTGCAGAGCTGAGATCCTGCTGGTCATAATGATTAAAGATTCCCTTGCCATCTGCCTACACCCATAGCCACCCATGGAGCAGGCATTGCAGAGTTACATTTCTATGGAAAACGTAATGGATAAAGTGAGAGCAAAGCCGAGTAAGAAAAGGAGGAAACGGACAGAGAGATCTACTGACCTCCAGGAATGCTTTATGGAAGGCATCCGAAACAAAAAAGTCTCCCTGGCCTTCAGCAATGATCCCTGGGGAAAAAAAAAAGAAGCATTGTACCCTGAGACTAGGGAGCTAGCTACTTCCAAGAGAGAATCCCCTCAAGTTAAAGAGGTCAAGTGTTTCAAATAATGCAGCACAAGGCCTTGCACATAGCAGGCACTTAAAAGGCTTATTAAGTTCAGGTGAACTAAATGAGCCCAGCCCTCCCACTCACCGTTATCATCAACATATTATCACACATTGAAAGATAGTTTAAGGTCATTCAGACTGGCTCATATGAACTTAAGTTTGTGCTCACAAATACAGGATGGCACAAAAGCTGTATTTCTAGAAAAATAAATAAATAAAAGAAAAGCCACACCATTTATGAGGGTGCTTTATCATCTTGGGCAGGCCAGACACTATAAAACCCATCACCCCCTCTGTAAATGGAGGTGACATCAATTGACAGACTGACAAGTATAATGAAAGTCCTACTCAGATAAATACCTAATCTTAAAATGTCCCTTCCCCTGACATTCTGAATGCCACAGCTACATAAAATCCCGGAAAGAGGAATAGAAAAGCACATAATTCTGGAATTCTTAAGGACTGACTCCTAGATCTGTTTCATAATGTGTAACATTCTAATGCTAGGTTTAGATAATTTTATAAAACCATTTTTCCAATTCACCATCTTTTTATTTCTTTATCATATTGTTTTTGTGCCTTTTTAAAAAATAAAAAATTTTTAATTAACCAAAACTAGCCTTTTCTACCTCCAGTCTTACCTCACACACATACACACACACACACACACACACACACACACACACACTGAAAAAGAAAGAAAATAAAAAAGGTCTTTGTGACAAATATAGTAGTTTAGTAAGGCAAAATAAATTCCCTGGTTGGCCATGTCTAAAAAATACGTGTGTACATATCAGTGAGGCAGCCAGGCAGCGCAGTGCCCAAGCACCAGACCCAGAGTCAGGAAGACTCATCTTCAGGAGTTCAGATCTGTGTGGCCTTGGGCAAGTCCTTTCACCCTGTTTGCCTCATGTTTCTCATCTGTAAAATGACTGGAGAAGGCAATGGCAAACTGCTCCAGCATCTCTGCCAAGAAAACCCCAAATGGGGTCATGCAGAGTCAGAGATCACTGAGATAACTGAACAACAACACAACAATCTGTACTTGTCAGGAGTTCTTTGCCATCTGTTTAGAAGCACTGATTTTAAGAATAAATTTAATCACCATTCAATGAGATAGCCAGGTGACCCCGTGGATAGAGCAGAACTTGGAGTCAGGAAGAGCTGATTTCACACATGGCATTAGACGCTAGCTAGTTAGGTGAGTCACTTGCCCTCTTTCTGCCTCAGTTTCCTGATCTGTTAAATGGGCATAAGAATAGCACCTACCTCCCAGAGATGTTGTGAGGCTCAAATGAGATATTCGTAAGGCACATAACTGGCACACAGTAGGCACTTAATTAATACGCGTTTCCTTCCTCCTCAAAAGACAGATTGGAGGGGTAAAATTTATAATTAAGACCAATTAGATAGAGTATGACAAATTCTCAAATAGACTGAGCAGTCATTGCCTTAGTGACCTCAAAAACTAAGTGTGCTCTTCCATTTGTCTGTCTGTGATTTGTGGCTATCGCATTCTTTGGAATGCCAGGGGAAGAGGAGGAGCACTGTAATGTCGGTCACCTGTCTGCCTGGGTGAGACCCAGATTCTACCCGTCTTTGTGTCTCCAGCCCTGTTCCCCCTTCAGAACCATCATGGGATAAAGGAAGAGACTGAGATGCTCATGCTCACCTGGCAGCTTGGCCCGTTCTGGGTTGAAAAGATCATCCAGGCCCATCTGTTGTAGGTTATCCTTCACACTGAAGTTGTCCTCAATTCGGAATCGGGGTACGTGAACTGCCAGCAAGGTCTCCTCTAGGCTCTCCAACCATTCACGGAGTATGTCAGGCGTCAGGTCCCTCTCCACCTTCGCTAAAGGCTTGTCAGGCTTGGGCAGAATCAGCACCATGGTGATGTCATCGCCTTTGTAGGGTAACTCGAGCACCTCCACCTGGCTGCTGCCCCTCACGTGACTGTAGCGGAACTTGTTCTCCTGGTACATCATGGATGCCCAGCACTGCTCTCCATCAGCCTTGTGAAACAGCTCCTTCTTGGTGTTCTCAGGGCTGAACTTTGACTTCCACAGGCCCTGGGGGATTAGAAGGGAAGTCATGAATCCCAAACAAGACACAAATCCAGACTCCCTCACTTTCCTTACACGTAATTTCCATCTTCCCCAATTTTTGTATGAAAAGGCAGCTCACCCATTTGCATTCTTAATTTGAGGCTGGAGACTAGTACTGCTGCCCTTTAGATAAAGGTACCTAGGATTCCCCCAAAGGAGGTCACACCATTGTCAGGCAAATCTGGACCATGATCATGCTTCCAGTTAGATATTTGTTCAGGTTGTTCTCTGATCGTCCACTCCCATCCCACTCCCTAAAATGGCTGGTTAATCAATCTCCCATTTCCTTCATATCCGCTGTCCCAGGTGTCACCAAGCAGGAAATCTGGGTTTGTCAGAGACAGAGTGACACTCTGGAAAGGGGATTAACCATCATAATAGTCACTAACATTTATGTCGTGCTTACTACAGGCCATACATTGTGCTGAGTGCTTTCCAGTTCTCCCCCTTTTAAGTGTTGTCTTCATTGTCCTCCTTCTTTTGGAATATAAGTCCCTTGAAGGCAGGAGCTATCTTACTTGCTTTATCTGTATCCTTACCACTTAGCACAGTGCTTGGGACATGGTAAATACTTAAGAGATGCCCAACCTCACCTCCTCCTCTTCTCTGTCTCTCTGTATGTTTCTGTTTCTCCCTGTTTTCTCTCTCTCTCTCTCTCTCTCTCTCTCTCTCTCTCTCTCTCTCTCTCTCTCTCTCTCTCTCTCTCTCTCTCTCTCTCTCTCTCTCTCTCTCTCCCCTCTTTCTCCCCCCTCCATCTTTATCTTGACTCTGATCTTAATTTTGTGTGACCTTGGTCAAGTCATTAATGGTTCCGGGCATCAATTTCCTTAAATGAGGGGGTTGGAAGATGATACATAATTTAGACATAAAGGGTAATATCATAAGTAAATTAGGGGAGCATGGAAAAATTTACCTGGTAGATCTATGGATAAGGAAAGAGTTTATGACCAAATAAGAGACTGAGAAGATTACAGGAAGTAACATTAAATCATTTTGATTACATGAAATTAAAAAAATTTTTTTTGTGAAGAGTAAAAAAGATTTTAATAGAAAGGAAACCTAAATTTGATCACAAAGCCATGAGACAGCAGTACTGATATTAGTTAAATGAAACATTTATTCCTGTTGGTTTTTTTAAACTAGAATTACATTTTTTAAAATGACAAATTACAAAGACTAGGAAACAGAAATTTACTTAAAATATTCATATATAAAGTAGTTAGCAGAAAGTTTCAATCTTGTACAACTGCAGTTAATTAAAAAAAATTATAGATTCTTTACAAAGAAAATGGTAGCAAATTCAATAAGAATAAATTACATGGATTATCTTAGCACATTCCATTTAGATGAGGAGAAACTTTTTTATGTGGCACTTTGCCCATTATCCCACCAGTTCTAGCCTAGAATTCTTATTCCAAAAAAGTTTGTGAGTAGCCCAGATCAGTTTCCTGGGTTTTTCAACCTCTCAAGGGGTCAGCCATTAAGTATAGTCCAAAAAGTAGACTCATCTCTGGACTTGGGGCTAGCCAGCAAATACTTTTCTTTCTAACTTCTGTTGTTCCATTAATTTTTTATTAGGAGAGGGTCCCATGCTTCTGAGACTCATGTGAATTAAGTCTCATTCGGTAAAAATTTTACTTTTGACTAATGATACCAAACTATATTGTAGGGGATTGAACACTCCAAAAAACTTTTGTACAAACAAAACTAATGCAGCCAAAATTGAAAGGAAAACAGGAAAGCAGGAGGAAATGTTTACACCAAGTTTCTCAAATGTACAGGGAACTGAGCCAAATTTATAAAAATACAAGCCATTCACTAGTTGATAAATGGTCAAAGGATATTTCAGAAGAAGAAATCAAACCTATCAATAGTCACATGAAAAATGCCTTAAATCACTACTGATGAGAGAAGTGCAAATTAAAACAATTCTAAGATACTACCTCACACCTATCAAATTGGCTGATATGACAACAGGAAAACGACATGCTGGAGGCAATATGGAAAAATTGGCACACTATTACACTGTTGGTGGAGTAGTGAACTGATCCAACCATTCTGGGGAACAATTTGAAACTATAACCAAAGGCTTATAAAACTGTGCTTACCCTTTGAGCCAGCAATATCACTATCAGGTCTGTATACCAAAAAGATAAAAGGAAATGAACCTATATGTAAAAAATATTTATAGCAGCTCTTTTAGTGGTGGCAAAAAATTGGAAACTAAGGGTATGCCCATCAGTTGGGGAATGGTTGAACAAGTTGTGGTGTATGATTGTGATGGAATACTGTTGTGCTATGAGAAGTGATGAGCAGGATGGTTTCAGAAAAACCTGAGAAGACTTATATGAACTGATGCAAAGTGAATTAGGCAGAACAGAACATTTACACACTAGCAGCAATATTGCAAGGCTGATCAACTGTGAAAGACTTAGCTATTCTGATCAATACAATGATCCAAGACAATTCCAAAAGACCCATGATGAAAAATGCTACCTACCTCGAGCAAGAAAACTAATGATTTAACTCTCAGGGCAGATTGAAGGATACTTTTTTTAAACTTTATTTTTGTTGTATTTTTTTTTTGTTTTCTTTTGCAACATGACTAATCTGGAAATATGTTTTGTATGACTTCACATGAATGTTGTTGTTCAGTCGATTTTCAGTCATGTCTGACTCTTCATGACCCCATTTGGGTTTTTTTGGGCCAGGATACTGGAGGAGTTTGCCATTTCCTTCCCCAGCTCATTTTACAGATGAGAAACTGAGGCAGTTATGGTTAAATGACTTGCCTAGGGTCACACTAGTGTCTGAGGCCAGATTGGAAAAATCCTCCTGACTCCAGACCTGATACTCTATCTATTGCACCACCAAGGGTGGAAGGGTGGGGGAAAAGGAGGGGAACTCAAAAAAATTTTTTAAATGATTGTTAAAATTTTTTTTACATGTAATTGGGAAATATTTAATAAAATAAATAAAAATATATCTATTTTTCAAAATAAGGAGATTGGACAAGATGACTTACTAGGTCCTTAGAGGATTTTATGCTGCTCTGAAGTAGAAAGTCCAGGTCATTTTTGTGAGTCTGAATGAGTCTGAGGAGATTCTTGACATCCAGATGTACAGAACCTCCATCTCACCAAGCAACTATGACCTTTGAGTGGCTGAGTTTCTGCAATTGTCAGAGACTCAGCAACGCTAAGGATTGGTGTTGCATTTGATTATTTTGTTGACTGGAAAGCTATTCATTACTTTAAAAACGTCCTAATTTATTTGTTTGTTTAGTTATTTGAGGTTGTGATTCCATTGATTTGGGGGATCTTGCTCTACTAATGCAGGTAGTCAGTCAATAAGCATTTGTCAAACACCTGTTATGTGCCAGAGAAGGCAACTGTTCAACAATGTATAATTTTAGAGTTGCCTGGGATACAGGTTAAATGACATGCCCGTGGGCACAGCCTTTATGTCAGAGGTAGGTCTCAAATCCAGGTCCTTCTAACTAAAGCCATGTTTTTATCCATTATGCCATGTTGCATCACTCTCTTTGTCCTTTTTCCCCTCCATTAGTGGCTACAACTGGAAGAACAGGAAAAGGTATGTACTTTATTCCTCCTTAGTGGACAGGTTCACTTCTTCATCCCAACTGGCTTCTGGCCTTGGTTCACTTTGGCCTGGCAGACAGCAGCCGTGCAGAGATCTTCCCATATATATGTACATACATAAAGTTTTAAAAAAGTACAGGATACCTAGACACTGCTAGGAGTGGCTTAAGGATTCTTCTGCCTAATCCTTTATTTCAGCACTACCACAATGCCCTGTCTATCCCCTGCCTATCCGATGCCCACCTTCTCTCAGCTCTCAATGGAGCAGCCTTGGAGCAGCCCATTGGAACAATGGTTCCCATCCTTAAAAATTGCTGGCTTCGTGGGTCTGCCAGTTACACCAGATGAGGAAGTTGGAGTAGGTGGGCACAATCATATGTGCCCAATATGCCAACATAGCTCCCAGAGATGGAAAGGACCTTTATTCTTTATTCATGAATCTATATACATTGATATCCTGAAAAACTTAAGATTCCCCTAATGGGGAATGCATCCTCCAATGGTGCAAACCCCTTCACATTTCAAGAGCTACTGTGACTGAGAAATTCACCTTGTAGCTAAGTAGTGATGGGCCACATTAGTGAGGCTGGCTCTCAGATGAAAGACACATTCCCCTTTGCTGGGACCTGTATTTAAAACCTTCCCCAATTTCCTGCCAGAACTTGAGTTTTATTGGCACAGTCAGGGTCTAAAACATAACTAAGAGCCTGGCAGTTAGCTAATGATGTTTTCCTTTATAGTCAGGTAGGCTTAGATCCAGGGAGCAAGCAACCCACTTTATTCTTTAATAGACTACAGGATATACAATAGAGGGGTTCAATTAGCCAGGCAGAACAAGATTAAAATGTAACAGTGAAGTGCTTAACAAATTCAATGAAAATGCAGTACAACATAGATAATGTTAACTTGTAGTTTTCTAAATATACTGCCCACAGAGATCCATTTCTCTTTGAATGTAACATGGGTGGTATACACAATATCACCAACACAGTGTACAAGTTGCTTGTGTTGATTAACTCCGTGTTGGTGTATCTGTACATACATGCACATGTGAACACATGTACACACAGGCACAGAGTTAATTGATACTAACAAACTTCACAATTAGTGTGCTAATTTTGTTGCTATCTATACCTTTTAAAACTTGGAAACCCTGAAGAGAAAACTATTGTATTTGTTCCTCAGATTCCATCCTGGCAACTTCAACTGAACATAAGCTACTCTCTTGGCCCTCCAACCCCTGGCATGGTTCTCTGGCAGCATGCCCACCACACTGTCCTCCCCCAGCTTTTTCTCCCTGTCCAGTTCCATGCTTGACGCCCAGCTCAAATGGTGTCTCGTCCATGAAGCCTTCCTTGATCCTTCCAGCTTTAAATAATTACACCCTTTTCTGGGAAGACTCCTCATTTGTACCTCTCTGATGACTTTCATATTCCATCCTATATATTCTCCATATAGTTATACATATGTTCTCTATATAGTTATATATTCATAAAACTATTCTAGTTATGTGTCTGATGACTTTTCTTATCTCCTAGTGGACAGGAACTATTATCTCATTCATCTTTATGTTCCGCCATAGGTCCTAGACCAACCCCTTGCAATAGATCTGGAAATATATTGAAATTCAATAGTGGTGTGTTCAGGAATAAAGAGGATATTCCCAAGTCACCTCAAAACCTTTGCCATGGGAGGGTGGGGAGAGGATTAGACCCCTGGACATCTCCAGCATCTAGCTTTTTAAGTACCTTGAAGTAAATAGTGTTGACCAGCACCAAGACGGTTAGGTCGGTGATGGCATCCTTAGGAATGACGTCAGTGATGAGCCCTTCAGTCTTGTTTGCAACCCAGTCATTAATGGTCGCTCTTGACAGCTCTGGGTTTCCCTAAAGAGACAGAACAGAAATGAAATGTATGTGCTTCCCCATGTCTTGTGCATTTGTTTTCTTTATACAACGTGTATAAGCACATTACGGATTAGTCTCATTTGGCCATTCTTCCACAAATTCCTTGAGCACTTGGATTGCTTCCAGTAGTAGGTAATACAGTTATCCCTTCCATGTCATGAAGATTAGGGGTACAATGCCCTTCGTGATCTGGAAAATCTATGTAAAATTTTTTGGCCCTCCTTTTGTATCAGAGAAGAAGAAATTGTGTATAGTTATGGCATTAAAAGATAACATTGATATTATACAATTCTATACATATATTTTATGCATTTCTGAGTTTCTAAACTTTTTCTGTGTTGTCTGATGGCCTTCATGTGTCATCTGTGGCTTCCACAAAACTCCAAAAAAAGTTCCTATTTTATTTCTTATGCCAACCTGTGATATATCAAAAGTCTCAATGTGGAAAGGATAACTGTACAGTGCTTTGTATCTTTTGGTACTCAGTAAGTGGTAAAGAGAAGAGGAAGAAGGAATTATTTTAGACAGGGGACTCCAAAAAATTTTTTTTATGTCTTCTAAATAAAATAACAAAATGCAACTACCCAGAGTATGTATTTAAACTTGGGTAATCAATGAAAAGAACTAATTGGGTGAACTGTTTTGTACAAGGCCTTTCAGGGAAGCTATTGAACTTCTAAACCCAAATAAAAATAAATTTCCCCACCTCTCTAGGGTCCAAGAAAGAAACCCAACTAAGAAGAGAAAGATACAAATTGGCATAATCTGAGAAAGTCCTTTTAATGACGCTCATAGGGTGTATATGGTGTTCAGGGAGGACTAGCAGCTCTGGTGTGAAGGTTTGCTAAAGCCCTTTTCAGGGCTGTTCACTTTCCACTTTCACCTGTGGCTGCAAGAAGCTGTAGCATGCCTACTGGCCACACCCAAGTAAACTATCTCAGCAGAAGAGTTAGACCAGGGGGCCTCAAACCTGTTGGTGAGCTAGGGGGCTTAGCTTCACATAGCTTCTAGGGGGCTTCAGCTTACCCCAAGCATGTGAAGACTTCCCTTTCAGAATGGGTGGATGAGAACAGTTCATTCCAATAGCCATGAAGGCAGCTGAAGCAGGCACCTGTAGAGTGCACAGAGCTCAGTCAGGCATTGAAGATGCCAGGGTCATCCACTGCATCTTGAGCCATCTCCAGAAGTCTGACTTTTTGTTTTGCCTCTGGACTTCATTGAGTCATGAAGAGAGAGTGAAGTTGAAATAATTCAGCCTCACTTAAATCCAATTCACTCACAAGTCCAGACATCACCCCATATCCAGGATCATGTCATCTCAGTCCTCTTTGAAAAACCAAGGATGAACAGCACAGCAATCATTCTCATCCTCTATTCCAGGTCCATCTTGTTTAAAGACAGCACTAAATTTCCAGGGAAACAATCCTAAGGGCACCAGCCTTCACTGCTGATAGAAGGAATGACACTCGTCCAACTCACCTTGAAGTCCAGTGGCTGAAGCTTGGCTCCGTACACCACCTCACTGATATCCTGGTAGGTCTCATTGAAGGTGAGCGACTTCTCTCCAAAGAGGCGATTGGCTGCCACCAGTTCAGAGGATTTATTGGCTTTTCGATAAAGCCGGCAATTCAGCTTGGCAAAGAAGAAGTGGATCTGATCTGATGTTTTCTCTGAGATTGTATCAAACCTGAACACCTAAAGAAATCAAGTAGAGACGCTCAAGGACAGCAGAGGAGTTCATAGGAACATAGAACTAGAACCTTACTGTTCATCCCATCCAGCGGTTCTTAGCTGTATTTGTGCCACCTTGGAAGCCTGGTGAAGCCAAAGGATGATGTTTTTAATTGCATAAAATAAAATACATAGGATCACAAAGGAAGCCAACTAGACTGAAATCTATTTTTAAGTAATTTTTTAAATCAAATTTTAATCAAATTTTATTTTTTTAAAAGTTCATGGACCTCAGGTTACAAAGTCCTGACCTAGCAGAACTCCTTCATTTACAGATGAGGACCTTGAGGCCCAGATTAAATCACAGTTAAATAACAATGCCAGAAGTCACACAAGTATCAAATGGAAGAGTTAAGATTCAAACTCAAGTCTGATTCATCACTCTCAGTTCAACAACAAGATGTCCCACCAACATCATGTCGCCTCTCCTATAATTGAGACTTGGTGTTAGGGAGAGTTCTGTCTTGTCCTGGAAGAAAAAAAAATGGAGGAGCTGTGTCAAAATGGTGGAATTAATGGGCAGCTAGATGGTGCAGTGGATGAAGCAGCAGCCCTGGAGTCAGGAGGACCAGAGTTCAAATCTGACTTCAGACACTTGACTAGCTGTATGACCCTGGTCAAGTCACTTAACTCCAATTTCCTTCCCCCAAAATACAAAAAAAATGGTGGAATTATAGTCATGGCCATTAATGAGTCAAGTTTCACTTGCTCACATACTATCTTTCCTTCCTTAAGGATTCTGTCCTGCCATCCCAAATGAAACTCCATGCTTTGTTTCAAAGTGGGGACAAGAGGCAACCCTCCTTATACCAGCTATAAGCTGACCATCTGACACCCAGATTTGAGGGGTCCTCCCTTACAGGGTCCTCCCTAATAGAGAGCAGGAAGGAAGAGGCTTTTTCTAGCTAGTTGGGACTAAAAAGGCATGAGACTCATATACATGCAACCAACCCGTACCCAAATAAACGAATCCTCAGCCCCACATTGCTAAGATCTTTATCTTCACCCTTCAGACTTCCTGTGACTTCTGTCATGACTTTCCTTTTTCTGATTTCTTGCCTTTCCCAATTCCTCCATTACATATAAAGTTACTGTATGAAATGAGTGAAAACTTCTTAATTTGAGGTTGTTAACTTTCCCTTCCTCCCTCCTCCTCCATTGCTGCTGTCAATCACTTTTATCTTCCTTTGTCTGTTTTCTCACCTTGGTGGGACCCTCCCCCCCTCTTCTCTTGCTGTCCCAGCTGGGGAAGAATTTGGTGAAGTGTGCCTCTCCACCAATGAGAGAGGAAACAGTTGGGGAGGGGTCTTGACTAAGTTAAGTTATGAATTCCTGCACTATCTTTTGTAACTTGCCTCTTCTCTATGATGAGTCATGGGGAAGACCACCCACTTCTACCGGAAAGAGAATAAACTCCTGTTCTTATCCTAAGAGATCTCTGTGTTTATTTTTTCACTAAATTAAGGATGAAAGGTATTTTTCATCCCAAACAGTTACTTCTGTGTTTTTGTTTGTTTTGGTGAAGGGGAGACTGTGATCCTCCCTAGACCCTCCCCCATACCACTCCTAGTTGGCCCAGTCCAAAGTCTTGGTTTCAAGTTTCCATTTTGAAGGAGTCCTTTACTATGACATGCCACCAACTCTCCTCTCCAAACCATGCCCAGCTACACACCTCAAAGAAAGGCATGCAGAACCCAGGCCAACCCCCCCCCACACACACACACACAGTGGGAGGGAGGGCCTAGAGAAAGCTGCTTGTTTTGGAACCAATATTTCAAGACTATTGCTCCTGTTCCAGGAGGAATCATACCTATGATCTTGCTGAGCAGAGATACTGGGCTTCATTAAAGGCTTGGACATTTTTAAGTCCGATAATTTTTTTTTCGGAGGGGGGAAAGTAGGGCAATTGGGGTTAAGTGACTTACCCAAGGTCACACAGCTAGTTTTTGTGTTGAGTGTCTGGGGTCATACTTGAACTCAGGTCCTCCAGACTCCAGGGCTGGTTTTGTATTCACTGCTCCACCTAGCCACTCCCTAATAATATTTTAAATGCTGTTTACAGATAGATATTGAAAAAGCAATGTGGCCCCCAGTGTTTTCAAAGTTACAGTCTCGTCTGAAGGGTTGAGTTAGTTGTTCCCAGAGGGCCTAAATTATCTGTCTGTGCAGGTTCCCAAGTTTGGTAAAGCCTGTGTACTAACCCTGTGTACTAACTGGACCCCTGCTCTGAATACTAGGTTGCCCCTTTCAGGAAAAAAAAAGAAAGTTCTAGAAACTTCTGCTAAAAGTTTAGGGATATTTTATTCAGAGAAAAGATGAAGATGTTTTTTCAAGAGGAAATATACCTCATTTCTCAAATATATAGAGAACTGAGCCAAATTTATAAAAATACAAACCATTCCCCAGCTGACAGTCAAAGGATATGGACAGGCAGTTTTCGGAAAAAGAAAGCAAAGCTAACAATAGACACATAAAAAATTCTCTAAATTGTTATTGATTAGAGGAATGCAAATTAAAATAATAAAGCTACCACCTCACACCTATCAGAGTAGTGAATAAGACAGAAAGGGAAAATGACACGCTGGAGGGGAGGTGGGAAAAATTGGGACACTAATGCATTGTTGGTGGAATTGTGAACTGATCCAACCATTCTGGGGAACAATTTGAAACTATGCCTAAAGGGCTATAAAACTGTGCATACTTTTTGACCCAGCAATAGCGCTACTATCTCAAAAAGATCAAATAAAAGGGAAAAGGACCTATTTGTACAAAAATACTTACCACAGCTCTTTTTGTGGTGCGAAGAATTAGAAATTGAGGGGATGCCCATGAATTAGGAAATGGTTGAACAAACTGTGGTTTCAGAAAGACCTGGAGAGACTTACATAAACTGATGGAAAGTGAAGCGAGCAGAACCAGGAGAACAGTGAACATAGTAATAGAAATATTGTACAATAATCAACTGTGAATGCATTAGCTGTTCTCAGCAATACAAAAATCCACAACAATTCTGAAGGACTTAAGATAAAAAATGCTAACTCCAGGAGGGACCCACCTATGAACTCCGAGTGAAGGCTGAAGCTTATTTTTTCACTTTCTTTCTTTCTTTTGCAACATGACTAATATGGAAATGTTTTGTGTGACTTCAACATGTATAACTGATATCATTTTGCTTGCCTTCTGAATGCAAGGTGAGGGATGAGCTGAAGGGAAGAAGAGAATTTGGAACTCAAATTTTTTTTTTTAAATATAAATAAGGGGTAGCAAGGTGGTGCAGTGAATAGAGCACCAGCCCTGGAGACAGGAGGACTTGAGTTCAAATTTGACCTCGGTTAACATTTATTAGCTGTGTGACCTTGGGCAAGTCACTTAACCCCAATTGCCCTGCCTTCCCCGTTCAAAAAAAAAAGTAAAGAAATTGAATTAATGAAAAGATAGTTTAAAAAAAGAAGAGGTGGTTCCTTCTTTTGCAGAGTATAAGAGATATTTCAGTGCCATGTGGGTTTTATAAAATCATCAAGAACAGTGTCTCACATGTAGTGATAAATACAGGGACAAGACCTAGGCCTCTAAACCTAGTGCTCCCGCCACCACATCACCCTGCCTCCGGGGATCTCTTGACTTTCCTGAACTCCATACATCCAAACCATGGGCTAGCCCCTTTGAACTTGAGAAGGACAGGAGAAGAGAGCACTAGAGGAATACTCCCACTTTAAGAAACACTGGTTTACAAAATGATAAATCAGGAGGCTACAAAAGGATTTCTTTTTACAAAAAGATCTACCACTTGGTTCCTCTAAGAAATCCATTGCTTCCCTAGAGGACACAGATTGTTCAAGTACATCAAGAGAAGGCTCATAGGTGATCAAAAGCTCCTGGTTGAAGCCTTGAACCCAGAGGGAGTTTGGATTAAAGAACACTCTTTAGTTACCTCCATGAGCTGCTTGAGTGTGTTGTTGCAAGCACCCAGCTTGGTCATGGCAAAAGCTGTGGAGATACTGAGAGGTGACATGAAGATGTTGTCATTGTTGTCCTTGGAATCTGCCAACTGCTTGTAGAACTCTGTGGCAAAGCGGGAATTGGCCTCGGACAGTTCCCACACTCGGGGATTGGTCATCTCAGGGACCTTCTTCGGCTCTGAGCCCTCCTCTTCGGAAGGTTTCTTCTCTGGGTGGCGGTAAATGCACATGGGATTCACTGGAATATCCCGGGGCTTGGCAGTGCAGATGTCACCCACAGGGTTCCAGTGAGAGGTGGCACAGCCCCAAAAGCCAATGAGCAGCAAGGACAGAAGGCATAGCTTTCTAAAAGGGGGCAGAAAAGAAAGTCAAGCAAGCCAAGGGGACCCTCAATTTCATCCCCCAAATCTCTAACCCCTTATAATAGCTGCCAAGATGCCAGGGCTTCCTACCTCTCCTCTATCCAGCCCACTCATCTCTCTGCCACCTATATAACTGCTAATAATGTGACTGTCACCTCTTTACTCAGAACCCTTCAGGGATATCCCATTACTAAATGAATGAAACCCAAACTGATCCTGACATTTGAGGCTCTCCAGAGTCCAACTCTGACTTTTCCAGCCTTGTCTCACCCTAGTCCCCTTCACAGACCCTTTATTCTAACCAGACTGGACTACTTCAAGTCCCTCTTCTCTTTCCTTCCTATCCTAAGTGCTTATTCTCATACCATCCCCTGTGCCTGGAGGAGACTCATGCTCTCCCCCCCCCCATCATCAGGCTCATCTAAGGTGCCACCTCCTTCTCCACAAAGCCTTCCCTGCCCATCTCCCCCAGCCCAGTCAAAGTGACTTCCTCCTCAGACTTCATCTGGACTTGTCCTTTGCACTTGCCTTACTCACCATGGTATCAGATTGCCTGTTTACCTTTCTCCCACATTCATTTGCAAGCTTCTTGAGAGCAATGTCTACACTATAACTATCTTTCTATCCCCAGGACCCAGTAAAGAGGCTGGGGGTATCCAAAGTAAGGGGAATGATTGTCCTGCCTTAACTCCACCCGAGTCAGACTATATCTGAAGTTCTGAGTACCACATTTCAGAAAGAACATTGATTCCCCTGGAGAGCATCCTGAGGAAGAGGGCCCCCAAGCTCCACTCATCTACTCGGTCAACATGTATTTATTAAACACCAGTTACTTATTGGGTACTCTGAAAGGAGCTTACATTCTATTAGAAAAAACTTAAACATAGAAAAGTCGACAAAACATGTACAATGTAATTTCAGGGAAGTAAGGGAAGGTAACCCCAGCCTGGAAGATAAGGATTGACTTCCAATAACAGGCGGCTGCTGAATTAAGTTCTGAAACAAGTTTGGGATTCTGTCAGGCAGAGGTGAGGAAGGGGAGCTTTCCAGGCTTGTACAAAGATGCAAAGGATAATAATAATCATAACAAACATTTAAGCAGCACTTATGGTTTGCAAAAATTCTTTACATATGTTATCTTGCTTGATCTTCATAATAACCTAGTGAAGTAGGGTTATTGTTATCCTCAATTTACAGATGAGGAATTTGAAACTGAGCCAGGTTAAATGACTTGCCCAGGGTCACATGGCTAGTAAGCATCTGAGGCAAAATCTGAACTCTGGTCTTGCTAACTGCAAGGGCTGCACTCTATCCACTACATCAGTCTAGACTGAAGATTGTGAAGGGGTACTCCCTTCCCCCCTACAGAAGGAGGCTAGAAAAGTCAGCTGGGGCCAGGTGTTGAAGCACTTTAAATTCTACAGAAAGGATTTTTTTTTATAGTTGACCAGAGAAATAATAAGGAACTTTTGGAATTTATTGAATAGCGGGATGATTTAGTCCGGTGGTCTAAGAAAATCACTTTGGCAGTTGTGTGGAGGACTGATTGCAGAGAGGAGATATGGGAATGCTGGAGACCAGTTAGGAAGCCATTAACATTAGTCAAGGCAAACGAAGTCCTGAACTGAGGCGGTGATTGTGTGAGTGAAGAGAAAGGTGCAACGTGAGGGTATGAAAGCAGAGAGGACACAATGGGGGAAATCTGAGAAGCAGACCTGGGAGGCTTTCCTCCCTAGAGACAGGGGAGTTTGGAAGATGGGTGAGTTGAGTCGGCAAGCTCATGAGTTCTCTTGGGGGCACGTTGAGTAGATATCTGTGGGACTCAAAATGTTCACTAGGTAGCTGGCATCGTAAGACTGGTGCTCAGGAGATGAACTAAAGCAAGATGACATAGGGATTTGGGAGTCATCTGCCTAGAGATGATATTTAAACTCATGGGAGTGGATGAGGAGATCAAGAGGCTAGAGAAAGAACAGAAGAGGGTCCAGGACAGACCTGTGGGACATACCCAACGAGATACAGTCATCCAGAAAAGGAGATGGAGAGGGAATGGTCATGCAACAGAGGTGAACCAAAGGAGCTGCAGTGGCTTGCCCTTACCTCTAAGAGCTAATGCCAGCTCCCCTGTTTGCCAGTCTGGCTCCCCACCCCCACTCCGCTTTTCCCCATCATCCCATGAGTTGCCAAGTCCTCCGGCTTCCCCCTAGCGGCTCTCACGTCTGCCCCCTTCTCTCAACTTGTTTCTTCCATGAAGACACACGCTGCCACTCCTCCCAGACCCAGACTGGTCTACTTCTCTCAGGTTTCCTCCTTCTCCCTCTACCCTCCACACAGCTGCTCAGGTGATTGCCCTAAAGCCTGGATCTAATCAAGTCACTCCCCACTCACTCAACTGACTCACTCCTTAGGGCCTCCCTAACGAAATACAAACTCTTGGCTAACAGGTTGTAGGGTGTGGAGGAGACTAGATGACCTCTGAGACCTCTCCACTTCTGAGATTCTGTGACTGCTGTGGCTTGAGGAGGTAAAGGAGCTCATGTAGAAGATTGGGACCAGAGCTGAAGAATGGGTATTAAGAGGCAGCTAGTTTTACAGTGGGTAAAACCAATGGGCTTGGAGTCAACAAGACTTGAGTTCAAATTTTTTTCTTTAGACACTAGCTGTGTGACTTTGGACAAGTCACCTAACCACTCTCAGCCTCAGTTTCCCTGTCTGTAAAATGGGGGTAATGATAGTACCTACCTTTCAAGACTGTGGTGAGGATTAAATGAGGTAACATCTTTACAATGCTTCCCCCACTTTAGAATGCTATATAAATTGTTGTTTACAGTTGTTTTCAGCCCTGTCTGACTCTTTATGACCCCATTTGGGGTTAAGTGACTTGCCCAAGGTCACACGGCTAATAAGTGTTAAGTCTCTAAGGCTGGATTTGAACTCAGGTCCTCCTGACTCCAGGGCCGGTGCTCTATTTCCTGTGTCACCTAGCCACTCCCCATTTGGGATTTCTGTGACAAAGTTACTGGAGTGGTTTGCCATTTCTTTCTCCACCTGATTTTACAGCTGGGGAAACTGAGGCAAACAGGGTTAAGTGACTTGCCAACAGTCACACAGCTAATAAGCATCTGAGACCAGACTTGAATTCAGGAAGATGGGTCTTCCTGACTCCAGGCCTGGGGCTCGATCCACTGTGACATCTGGCACCACATAAATGCTAGCTATTATCATTATTAGGGAGATAGGGTCAAGTTTCATTCTCTGCCTCTCCAAGCTGTTGTGGCAGTTTGGAACGTAGTATGTGGCAGGCCTCAACTCCATAGACAGCCACACAGACCTGAATTTCATATTTAGTAAAAATAGCTTTACCAGGCATCCTATCAGCCAAAATCTACATGAATGATGTCATTTCTATATGAACAGTACCATGATGATAATCCTAAGGTGTGCAGGATCTTGAGGTGCCTTCCAAATAATCAATCACAAAATTAGAATTACAGAATCTCAGGCTCAGCAAAAGCTGAGATCCTGTATTATAATTCAAGCTCCTGACCATTAAACCCTCCTACGACATCCTAAGGAAGAGGTTATCTAGCCTCTTGCTCGATGACCAGTGATAAAGGGGAACCCACTACCTCATGTGCAAACCATTCTTCTGTAATAATAAGGAAGCATATCCTTACATACATCACCTGAAATCTGCCTCTCTGCCCCTTCCTCTGAGACCAAAAAGGACAAATCTAATCATAGAAATCATAGATTTAGACATGGTGGTCTTTCAGATACTTAAACATAGCTCTCATGCCAAACACCCCCAGTTCCTTCAACTGATCAAAGATCATTTTATGTGAAGGATAGTTTTAGCATTAAGTACATTTCACTATGACTTTATAAACTGGCAAAAATGGTGACTCTTTTGTCTAGAATTTTTGAGTGGCCAAAGCATTTCATTTCTCAACCTTGCTGGCTTAACATGGAATTTACTGTAAAGGATAAAAGAATTAAATCATACCTCACCATCCAAACCATATTTTTAGTTGCCTTCATCATGTTGAATTTTTTAGTGTGCTTGGTTCTGTTCTTCTCTCTGACCTTTCCCTGGCCTCTCCCTTAATCATTCAATCAGTAAACATTTATTAAGCTCCTACTGTATGCCAGGCATTGTACTAAGCACTGGGACTACCCAAAAAAAAAAAAAAAAAAAGCAAAAGATAATCCCTGCCCTCAGATGAATAAGGCATCTTCTAAGAGTATGAGCTAATTACCACTTTCTCCCTTGGTCACAGATGATCGCTCTGATTCAAGCTCAGGTGTAAGCCATTACAAGGGAGAACTGGAAAGAGTATGGTTAGATTAGAAGAAACTCATCCCCACTACTAGAATAACAGCAACAAAAATTCAAGGTGCATTCCTGATTGATGGTTGAATAGCATCTTTCTGTGCAAAGAGAACATATAGAAATCAAAGAATTTCAAAATCAAAAGGAAATTTAGTTTTTTAAAATTCCTCTCTTCCCCCCACCCCACTCCGCTTTTTGGAGGGGGGAAGGTAGGGAAATTGGGGTTAAGTGACTTGCCCCAGGTCACACGGCTGGCTTTTGTGTTAAGTGTCTGAGGCCGAATTAGAAGTCAGGTCCTCCTGACTCCAGGGCCAGTGCTCTATTCACTGCACCACCTAGCCAGCCTCAAGGTTCCTCTCTTTTAACTGTAAAATAAGAGTGTTTCATTAGTTGATCTCTTGGGTTCCTTCCAGTTCTGGGTCCTATAGCCCATCACTACCAGAGAAGGAATCTTTTCAATAATCCCAGCTACTGATCATCCAACCTTCCCTCAAAGACTCTCCAACAAGGGCAAATCCAAAGGGTCCTGAGGTAGCTCACTACACTTTTCATCAAGTCATCCCCAAGTCTTTTCTAGGATAAACATCCCCATTTCTTCCAACTAATCCCTATATGATACGGTCCCTACTCCCCTCGCCATCCTGGTCATCCTCTGCTAGACCCTCTCCAGGTTGTCAATACTTTGATACTGATGGACTCGTCTATAGGAATACTCCCTCCTTCCAACACTTCAGAGGACCTATCCCTTCTTGTCTTGTGACTCTTGTGCCCTCCACGGGACAGTCCCCAGATACCAGATACTATAAACATTGCTACTCCTGTGAAATCCTTGATAACCTGTTGTAGCCTAACCATGCGTTTCCCCATTGCCCCTTGGTTGACCTTTAATTTTTCACCAATGGTGCTATCCCCTGACTTGTTTGTGGCCCTTTGGGAATCACTGGAAGCATACCGATGTTAAAAAGATAAGCCTTTGTTTCCAGGAGAGTTTGGGGGTTACTAAAATCACTGCAAAATTTCCTAAATTCAAAACAGCAGCTTTCATCTTCCTGTGTAACTGTGGTTTCAGTAGCATCATCCTCCATTCACAGCATTTTTCCAAGACAGATATAGGGGAGTCTGCAAGGTTTTGCTGACCAAAAATTCAGGGCTTTGTCGTTAACCAATTAGCATGATAAAAGGGAGAGTGTGGGCACAGAGGATGGAAGGAAATGGTCTGGCTTTCTTCACTTAGCTACTTGCTGTTTTTGCTCACCTTCCTTCCCACAGCATTTGGAGCAAAATGAGTTTCTCAGAGCTAGCCTTCTAGCTTCTGAGGGGTGGGGATGGGGAGGAGTCTGGTTTTCTTGTTTGTTTTTGTTACAGGTCCAGATTTGGGCTTTGGGAGCACAGATCTACACAAAGCGTTAAACAGTTGGTGCTGTTGCTCAGTCACGTCCTACTCTTCCAAGACTCCATTGGGGGTTTTAGTTGGTTTTTTTTTTTTTGCTTTTTGGAGGGGGTAAGGCAGGGCAATTGGGGTTAAGAGACTTGCCCAAGTTCATACGGCTAGTAAGTGTTAAGTGTCTGAGACCAGATTTGAACTCAGGTCCTCCTGACTCCAGGGCCAGGGCTCTATTCATTGCACCACCTAGCTGCCCCGATCTGGAGTTTTCTTGGCAAAGATACTGGAGGGGTTTGCCATTTCCTTTTCCAGCTCATTTTACAGGTGAGGAGAAACTGAGGCAAACAAGACTAAGTGACTTGCCTGGGGTCACACAGCTAGTAAGCTTCTGAGGCCTTATTTGAACCAGGGTCTCCCTGACTCCAGGCCCAGCACTCTATCTACCAGCTGCCACTGGTTAAACAATAGTTACAAGGAATTTCTAAACCTAAGTGAGATAGTGATCTGGACCCCTGGACTTTGAATCTGTATTAGACTGAGGTAATCAAAAGAACAGAATTCTTCTTAGCCTGAAGGAGGCACTCTGGCCTTTACTGGCTGTCCCTTGTGAGTCTAGTTTGGGGCAGCTAGGTGGCTGGCACAGTGGATAGAGCCGAGGGCCTGGAGTTAGGAAGACTGGAGTTCCAATCTGACCTCAGACATGTACTAGCTGTGTGACCCTGGACAAGTCACTCAACCTCTGGCTGTCTCAGTTTTATCAGCTGTAAAATAGGTTTAATAACAGCACCTACCTCCCAAGATTGTGAAGATCAGGTGAGATATTTAACAATATGCCTGGCACATACTTGGTTGGTAGTTGTCAAAGAGAACCAAAATGACATCACTATGTTGGGGTCAAGGTACAGCGTGTCCAACTGTGGCTGATCAGACCAATACGAGTTTGCAATGCTCTAACACAGGTCAGGCCAGGCACAAATAGTCCGTGTGAACATTTGGGTGGATTCTCTGAATTTGCACATCCCTCGTTTCTTTTGAACTACATCAGTTCTGCTTTGTCACACAGCACAACACCTTCTCTGATGAGGGCACACCAAGCTGGGCAGTCCCATGCCAGTGTCTCCCATGTTGCCCAATCAATTCCAGAGTTCTTAAGAGAGACTTTGAGAGTGACCCCCATGTGAATACTCGTTCTGAGTTCTTCATAAAATAAGCTTTTTGGGCAAGTATACATTTCACATTCAAACAATGTGGCCAGCCCATAGTTGTTGCACTCTCTTCAGCAGAGTCTGAATGCCTGGCAGTTCAGAGCAAAAAAGGGCCTGTTTCTGGGACCTTATCCTGCCAGGTGATCTTTAGAACCTTCCTAAGACAATTCGAATGGAAGCAATTCAGTTTCCTGGTATGATGCTGGTAGGCTGTCCAGGTTTCACAGACATACAACAATGAGGTTAGCACAAGGACTCTGTGTAGACCTTCAGTTTGGTAGGCACCCTAATACCTCTTCTCTCTCACACTTCCCTTCAGTGCCTCCCGAACACTAAGCCAGCTATGGCAATGTGTGTGTCAACCTCCTTTTCAATGTGTACATCCCTGGAAATTAGACGGCCAAGGGAAGTGAATTTATCCACAACATTCAGAACTTCTCCATTTGCTGGTAAACAATGGTAACATACAGATGGTGTCGTGCTGGCTTATGGAAAACCTGTATTTTCTTGGTGTTAATTGTTAGGCCAAAATTAGCATAAGAAGCAGAGAATCAATCCAGACTCTGTTGCTACTCAACTTCAGAGGCTGCACGGAGTACATAATCATCTGAGCACAATAAATCATGCACCAACTCTCCCTCCACTTTAGTCTTGGTGTGTAGCCTTTTCAAGTTGAAGAATCAGTACATTAGTGCAACAGTTAACCTTGATGCTATGATTGTCCTCAGTGAAGGCATTTGACAACATGGCTGAAAACCTCATGCTAAAAAGCACACAGTCTTATTTTATACCCCAAAGCATTTAGGCCAGTGAACTGGAAACATGTCCCATTCAGGATGCCATATTTTAGGTGAGACATTGACAAATTGTAGGAAGCATGGTCAGCAGAAGTGGACCCGAATGGTGAGGAATCTGGAAACCTTGCCATATGAAGTTTGAACCATTAAAGAAATTTTGAATCTTGTCTTGAGAAAGCCTTACAGAGGCAAGAGAGGATATGATACTGGCTTCAGTTATTTGAAAGACTTTCATGTGAGAGAGGGCTAGAACTTGTCCTGCTTGGCCCCAGAGGGCAAGATCAGGGCAAAGGGTAGAAATGAAAGGGCAGCATTCAGAATTGTTTGTTTTAAACCCATCAGTGAAATGTCCAAGCAGAGGGGGCATGGCCCAATGTTAGTGACACTGTAGGTGAGGGAGGTTGTTCAAGGTGATCTCTAACGTACCCTGTAACTCCTTCATCTCCTTTTCTCTTTTTCCTTTACATCTGCTCCTGATCCCAGACTGGAGGGACAGTTATTATGGGAAAGGTGGGAAGGTAGAAACACAAAGCCATATGGGACACACAAATAAATCTGAGAAGTCAGGTTTCCCCCTATCAATCCAAGGCACCAAGCTCTGTTGGTCTTCAGCTTCCTTTCCCCTTCCTCTTACCTCCTTCCATCATCTCCAGGTCCTTCCCCATGAAAAAGCATAGCACCTAATATCCTCTTCAGATCTGAGAAAATGGAGACTGGTGTATTCTTGGGCACTGATTCATTCCCTTCACATAGGCTGAAATTCCTGGAGGTTGGGAGTGGCCCATAGAGCCAGGAAGGGGAGTACCGAGGTCAAAGACAACAGTCTTCAACAGCTCTTTATCCCTGTGGTTTAACTTGCCTGAAGGCTCGACAAAGAATTCAGCAGTATCTTCCATCTCTGTTGCTGGCCCTGGGGTCCAAGATCCAACCAGTTCAGAGGAGGGACAGAAAACTAGTCAACCTACTGAATCACAGCACTGACAAGGCTTCTCAGACCACCTTGGGTATTTGTGATCAGGGCTCCCTGGGCTCTGAATCATCATCACCATCATCATCATCATCTAGGATTTACATAGTGCTTTAAGGTTTACAAAACACTTTACATACATTATTTGATTTAATAATGTACCAACCAACCACTTAAACTTAACTCTGAAACTTGAGTCTTTCCTCCCCACCCCAACATCTATCATGTCTGTTCCCTCAGGAATGCCAGCTTCCCAAGGGCCCAGAAAAAGTCACACAGGCAGTCAGGGAAGAGTGCTGATGACCATATTGCCAAACAATTTCTGCAAATTGAAGAAGCAAGAACAGAAAATTGAGAGGGAAAAGAAAATGGCCTGCTTCGCTGACATCAGAAATTGGTGAGAGGTTGGAACCACTTGGCAGTCTGGCTGATGAATTGATCCCTAGCCTGAGGGATCAATACCATTGACTGTGACTCTAGTTTATTGCATGACCCTGGGCAAGACATGCTTACTGATAACTTCCCATTTCTTACTTCTAAAAGGTCTTGGGGGACATGCTACTACAGAATCTGTTTAAACACAAATCTCTGGGGACCAATGTAGTCCCCAAGAGGCATATTTCCTAGCATTGGCACCAAGTATGTAAACACACACTGAGGTCTACAGAGAGAAGGCTCCTCTAAAATTCTGGCCACTGACGCACCCTTCCCCCAAACCGCCACAGCCTTCCCAACCTTGGAACACCTCCATAGTGGATAGGGAGTCTGGCATCCAACCTTCCAGAAGTGGGTAAGAGATAGTCATCTTTGTTCTGGTACACATGAACAGGGTGGGGGCGTGGGGGAGCTCAGAAAAGGCGAACGACATTTTAAAAATGTTTCACCCTATATAGTCAAATAATTAGAGACTCTTTTTGGTTGGCAATTTTAATGACATGGCACTTTGATTGGGAGCTTCAGAGTGAGGATTTTGTAGTTATGGGTATTGCAAGGGGTGGCAAGACTGAGTATCTAGTTTTGGATCTCTGAGAGTATAGAAAAAAGAAGAGAAGGAGGCATTAGGAGAAAGGAGCTGAAAGGGGCAACTAGGTAGAATAGTATAGAGAGTGTCATCCCCAGAGTCAGGAAGATATGAGTTCAAATCTGGCCTCAGACTGAACTGTGACACTAGACAAGTCACTTAACCCTGTTGCCTCAGTTTCCTCATCTGTAAAATGAGCTGGAGAAGGAAATGGCCAAATCACTCCAGTAGTTCTACCAAGAAAACCCCAAATAGGGTCATGAAGACTGAAATGACTAAACAACAACATAGTACAAACAGAGAGGAGAGGGAGTCTATTAGAGATAAATCTTGCCTGATGTGCAGCTTCTCAGAGGGAAAACCCTAGTGATAGTGACTATCTCCATGAAAATGACTGCTGTGCTATCCCTCAGCTGTAAAACGAGGGGCCTCTCCAGTTCGACTTCTACGAGCCCACTGTGTATTCAGGAACTCTATGAAAAGCTTCCCCCCAACCCTCAGGATAAAGTTCTTCAGGATCCCACCTTCCAGAAAGACATTTTTATTTATAGAAGGTGTGTCACTCCCCTGAACCTAGCAAGCCAGGTCAGGGCTGCCATTTCCAACAAGGTAACATGCTGCCATTTAAAAGTCAGAAATCCCACTGAGGAAATGTTACAGAGAGATTCCTCTTACCTCCTTCCATCACCTCCAGGTCCTTCCCCATGAAAAAGCATGGCGCCTAATATCCTCTTCAGACCTGAGAAAATGGAGACTGGTGTATTCTTGGGCACTGATTCATTCCCTTCACACAGGCTGAAATTCCCGGAGGTTGGGGGTGGCCTGTAGAGCCAGGAAGGGGAGTACTGAGGTTAAAGGTTGATGACCAGCCCCAAAGGGTCAAGCAAAGAATGAAGCTGAGCATTTGTTTAATCAGTATAGAAGTTTTAAAGTTCATTTGGGCCAGGAGAAAGTTTGATCCATCTCTGCCCAAATACACTTTCTTTGCCATCTTCTACAGATAATAAAAAGAAAGGCAGTTTAGGATTTAAAAAAAAAACTCATCAAAAACCACTTTTCTGAGTAGATATTGTTTGGGAGGGGGGGGTTGTTTTTCCCTGATTAAATAACCCAGAAGTTGAAAAAAAAGGTTGTAAATAACTGGCCAGATTGCGTCATTAGCAATGTCCCTCCCTCTCATCCATCACTTTTCACTCATTTCAACTTCTTTCAACACCTTGTGGGAGTGGAGGATGGGAGGCAGAAGGTCCACAAAGACTAACTGATAGGCATGAGGTACAGGGTGATGTTTCTGAGGTGGGAGCTTCAATCTAGGCTGAAGTGAACAGATGTCTGAGAGCCAGGAGGGACAAAAAAACACAGCTCGGGGAGGTAGGAGTATAGAGATACACCTATACTCAGACCCTTGGGACGTAGTGGCTAAAGATGTAAAGGAACTCCTTCCTACCCCCCCCCCCCCCAGAGTATATGGTAAGTATGTTTCTGGGAGCAGGGGTGGAGGGGAGACTTTGCAAAATTCTGCTGTAAAGACTAGAATGGAAGCTTAGGTTTCTTTTTTTTCCTTTAAAAAATAAAACAAAACAAAAATTTTAAGTCATTTATCATTGTTATAATATTAAGCAGAGTAAAAATGGCAGGAAGGTAGGTATTGTTCTCTGCACCTGAATATCCTTTCAAAAGTCTACTTACTTCTTAAATATATTTGTGTTTACTAATACTTTTTGTCTTAACATTACACTCATTCCTGAGAATGAACACTCTCTCTTGAGATAATGGAAAAACATCCACTACAGAAACTATGTCCAACAAGGTATACAATATTTTTTTCTAGTATCCCCTCACCTCCCTCCTGTGATGAGGTGATAAATTTCATCATCTCTCCTAGAGGATCTTCATTGGTTTTTCCATTTCTTAGTTTTTTTAGTTTCTTTTCAGTGATCTTTGGAGTTACTGAGTAACTAACAGATAAACTCTTTGATACCAATTTGGCAAAACACCTAGGACTTGAAAGAACAGTCCCAGAAAGAAGTTTGCTATTTCCCACCTAAATTCTATTTGAATTTAACTCCTGTGGCAGGACACCTTGAGGCAGTAAGAATGCTTTTGGAGGGATAGATCTTCTTAGTGCCTCTATCCAGAATCCTGGGGAATAGCCAGGAAGACTGCAAATAACTCCAGTTGTTTCTGATCACCTGCTCCCCCAACCACCCTCCCTTTCTATCAGTTCTCCCCCGTCCCCTGGATCCCCCTTCCCTCCTACTTCCTACAGCAGCAGTTCTCAACCTGTGAGTTATGTTCAATTTGTAACAATGAAAATACATCCTGCGTATCAGATAGATTCATAACAGTAGCAACGAAAATAATTTTGTGGTTGGGGGTCACCACAACATGAGGAACTGTATTAAAGGATCACGGCATTAGTAAGGTTGAGAACCACTGTCCTATAGGCTAAGATAGATTTCTATACCCAAATGAATGTGTTATTCCCTCTTTGAGTAAATTCTGATGAGAATAAAGTTCAAGCGTTATCTGATTACCTGCTATGCTCCCCCCCCCAATATTCCCCTCCACTGTAATAGGTCCTTTCCAGCCTTTTATGTGAGATAATTCACCTCACTCTCTCCTCTTCCTCCCTGCTCCCAGTGCATCCCTTTCTTATCCCTTATTTTATTGGGGCTTTTTTTGGATATCCATCACAGTCAACTTGCACTTGTACCTTCTAGCTGCCCTAACAGTGATAAAGTTCTTAAGAGTTACAAGTATCATCTTCCCATGTAGAACAGCTCTGGTATTTTTATCAGGAATGCTTGCAAGTCATGTATTTCATTAAATATCCATTTTTCCCCCTGAAGGATTATGCTCAGTTTTGCTGAGTAGGTGATTCTTGGTTGTGATCTCAGCTCCTTTGCCTTCTAGAATATCCAAGCCCTCCAGTCCTTTAGTGTGGAAGCTCCTGTGTAATCCTGACTGTGGCTCTATGGGACTGGGACTGTGTCCCAGGACCATGAACCACATCCCCTATTCAGGCAATGCAAAAGAGTCCTGTACCCAGAGCCAGCAAAGTATCCCCTTTAATTTCCTTCTAACCAGTTGCCCAGCCCCCTTACCGTCTGTGAGCCGAGAGCTCTGGGAATCATGGCTACCGATTCAGTTGCCCCCAAGGCCTGCACTAGCTTTCTGGTATGAGGCCTTGCTGCTAGCTGTGCAAGGGCACAGGTCCTCCCTGCTGCCTCTATCGGGTGCAACCTGTTACTAGCTTGTGCAAGTCGCCTGCACTGGAGTGTGCTCCACTCTCACCTTGGTGAAAGAACTTTCCTGTCAAGCTTCTACGTTGTCTTGGGCTGGAAAACTATTTCACGCCATCCTTTTGTTGGTTCTGTGTTCCAGATTTCATTGTGAGGCATTATTTTAAAGTTGACTGGAGGGGAATTTGGGAGAACTCAGGCAAGTTCCTGCCTTACTCCACCATATTGGCTCTGGGACTTTGCCCAATTCCACTGTTGCAGGGACGTAGTCTAAACCAATATGACTGTTTATGTCTCCCCTGTAACACGCCCTACAGACGACTATCTAACCATTGCTTGAAGACCTCCAAAGAAAGGGAACTCATTACCTCTGAAGGCAGCCCATTGACTTTGGGAGCTCTATTAGAATAGTTGGGGTTTTTTTAAAATGTAGACCCTATACTTGTCTCTGCCATTTCACCCCCTTTTGCTTCCAGTTCTGCCTTCTGAGGCCAAGCAGAACAAAGCCATTCCCTCTTCCATGTGACATCCCTTCATCAAAGCCATCCTCCTAGATGCTCTCTAGTTCGCATCCTCTTAAATGGCAGTGCCCACAAGTGAGCACAATACTCTAGATGTGGGATTTGAGCCCCTAAGCTGCAGTTGGGAAGTCCTGAGTTTGAATCTTGCCTCACACACCTGGGCAAGTCACTTAACCTCTCTGAGACTTGGCATTCTGAACTGTAAAATGATGATGAAAATAGAACCTCCGTTAGTGGTTCTGGCAAGGGTCAAATCACATGACGTTTGTAAAGCACTTCGTGAACCTTGAAGCCCCATGTAAACATTCACTGTTATTATTAGTTATCAATGTCAGCTATTATCATTAGATATTGGTGTTAGCCCTTATTAGCAACCAGTGCTAGGGATTATTAGTGATCAGTGTTTATTATTTTTAGCTGGGAAAAATACAGGGATACTTCCCATGTCCAGTCAGTCGCCAGATCTTACGGATTCTACCTCCCCAATATCTCAGATGTTCCCTTCTCTTCATTCACTCAGGCACCTGACTCCCTATTTCAAGCCCTCATCAATCCTCACCTGGCCACCTGCTAATTAATCTCTGCCTTAAGTCCCTTCCCCACACCAACCCATCCTCTACACAGCTACCACAGTGGTTCCCTTACAGTGAAGATCTGTCATCCCATCCCTTGAATCCTAGTGACTTTAACTGGGCCCTTTTCGTGTATCAAAAGGTAATGGATTTAGCACAGCACTATCTATTTGGATACAGTATATGTATGTATATGCAAATGTATATGTGTATGTATGTATAAAATAGGTCCCGTTAAGAGCTTATATTCTAACACATATGAAAAGATAACTAACAGAAATAATTACCAAACAACACATGCTCTACATCATTAAATTCCCTTTTCACTTTGTCCTCTCCCTTACTTTTAGCCTCTGAAAAAATAAAGTAGTGCCGAGGCTAAGCCTCTCTCCTTGCGTGCTTCATCATATTTTGGCCCATGTCTTCTGGGAACTTGTCCCCCTCCATCATTTTCTTTCCCTCAGCACCTCTTCCTCATTACCAATAAATTCTTTAGGTCTTACCATCCTCTCAAACTACCATCTGCAACCTTTTTTTTTTCCCTCTTACTACCAAACTCCTGAAAAAACTACACAACTGTTCCTATATCCTCATCACCCCCTCCTCAAACTCTTACAATCTGGCTTCTGATTCCAACCTTTCACTGAACCTGATCTCTTAAAAGTGGGCTGAAGTTTAAATTTGGCTACAAGAAATTTGGATAAACGGAGGAAAATTTGAAGAACAATCTCTCGGCCCTGATAGATCCAGATTCTAGTACCAGGTTGAAAGAGGAGCAGAACCACAGACAGTTAAGAAGGACATGGTTCGACCCCTGTTCTCTAAGAGGGCTAAAGATAAGGAACAAGATATAAGGACTAATGTGAATTAGGGAGAAAAGTCTGAAGAAGAGAGCTCAGAAATAACAAGGTTGACAGATTAAGGAAAGGTGAATGAAAGGTTAAATGGGAAAAGGGTGAAGGCAAATTGACAGGGTAGGTCAATGGGTGGGGCATATTTGTGAACCAAGATTAGAAAAAGCTCAAGGGAAGGTAGGGGAGGGCGAGATCAAGAAAATTATAAAAGATTATAGAAGTTCTAAACAAGTGCTCAGGGAAGAGGTATAAACACGCCCAAGTAACTGAAAAGACAAGAAAAATCACAACACAACCTACATGGAGAACATGGGCAACTGTGAGGGACTAACGTGTGCTTCTGCCCGCCTAAAGACTTCTGGGTACTCTGGAGGCAGACTGCAACGAGTGAGCAGTCGAGCAAAACGAACCCATGGCGGCCAAGTCCAAAAGGAGGCCCTCACTTACCATGACTGGTCCTCTGGAGACATAGCTGACCACTGCATTGATCGGACAAGACAGTGTCATTCTCTAAGCTGTTCTAATTCTCTTTCTTTCACTCTACATCAGATCGTGCTACCCAGAAAGCTCTTAAAATGTCCTCATTGCTTTTCATGGAGCAATATTCTCTTACCTTCACGTACTGCATCTCGTCCAGACAGCCTCCAACTGGTGGGCACCCTTATAGATCAAAGGTCTTTGGCCTTTCCACCTCTCCTTCTCCCCTCTCAGGGTCAGATTTGTTTTGCTTGTGGCTCAGTTTTTTCCTCCCTGCTAGGATTCTTCTGAACCCACACCCTACCCAACCCCGATCCCTGCTTGTTTGGTGTAAAAGTGTGTGTATGTAACTCTGCTTTTGTCTATTTTGAATAAAAATAAGTTTTCCCCATTCCTTCCTCCCATGTTTGGATACTTTTTTCCTATTATTTATTTTTGCTTTTTTGGAGGGGGGAAGGTAGGGCAACTGGGGTTAAGTGACTTGCCCAAGGTCACATGGCTAGTGTTAAGTGTCTGATGCTGGATTTGAACTCAGGTCCTCCTTATTCCAGGGCCAGTGCTCTACTCACTGCACCACCTAGCCACCCCTTGGATCCTTTTTTCTATACCACTGTTTTTCTTTTACTTTCCTTCCCTTCTTTAGGCACTGGGAGCAGAACCAATGCATCTGCAGGGCCTTTTTCTTATTTAACTCCTTCAATCCCAATTCTCTTGGAAGACATCAAGGTTCTGAAGAGGAATTTGCTTCTCCACCTCCACCCTCATTGGAATACTAACATTGCATTACATAGAGCACCTCCATGTGCTTAAATTTACCTTTCTCTAGACTTTGAAAGCAGTTCGATTAACATCTATCCCATCTCACCCATATAATTACCTACAATTATACTCAAACATTGCAGCATACCTTAATTCTTTTTTTTTTTTTTTTTGGCTATTTTACTTCACTAATGCAATCTTCTTTAATTGCTTACTACAATCCTGGGAGGTAGGTGCTATTTTCCTCCCTACTTTACAGTTTAAGAAACTGAGGCAGACAAAGGTTAAATGACTTATCCAAGATCAGAGAACTAGTAAGAATCTGAAAGGCTGGATTCAGTGATCCAACTCCAGGCCTAGGATTCCTTCCACTGTACCACACTACCAAGCTGCTAAGTCTTATGTGATCTGGATTATGGCTCCTTCTCTGTAGAAGCTCGACAATGTTTTTTCCTTTGGCTTTGGAGCTCTGTATTTTGGCTATGACATCCCTGGGACCCCTCTCCCCCTCGCCTCTGGTAACAATAGCGAACTTTTTTCTATATTCACATTGCAACAATTCTAACATGTGACATTTTCCTTCATTTCTTGAAATACATTGTTCGGTTTTTTATCATGGTTCTCACGATTCCTAAACTCTTTCTCCTTGACCCGTTACCCAATGTCTTGCTGTCTAATGGAACCACTAATTTTAGTTAGGTTTATCATAGTTTTCAGGAGTTTGTTACTTAAGTTTACCACATTCTCCTCTAAGTGATGTGTTTTCCTTCCAATGTTTTTCTTTTTCTTCTTCAAAAGCACGCTTCATTTTTTCTAGGAATTCAAAGTCATCCTTTCAGAGAATCTTTATTTTCCTTTTGAGTCTCTGCTTGGAGTTGTTATGTAGTTACAAGTATGGACTCTGTACCCAAAGGATTTTTGATGCTAGTGTTTCTTTAGATTTATTTATTTATTTATTTTGCATTTTTATTTCCTGAATTAAGTTGTTAGGACCAGTTTCACCAGCAACAGGTGCTTTTGGATGGGGTGGGTGGTTGGCTTTGCTTGGTATCACTGAGTCACCTGGGTACAAAGGCTGACTTCCACCATGCATGGACAGGTCAAGGATCTTTAACCTTCAGGATTCTCTATGTTATATCCAATGGATACTCAGGATCCCCTGGGACCAAGATTTCTTGGTCTTACGAACTATTGTACTACACAAATCTCCCTTGACACTTGCAGTCTACATGTCTCTGGCTACCTTGGTGAGAAGTACTTGATGCTTACTTGCCTGCACCTGCAAACACCTTCCTGGAACACCCCTTTTCTATTATCCATGGGATTCTGGATGACTGTGAAGTTCTAGGGTGGAAGTCATATAATTTCTCATGGAATTTTTATCATTATTGAAGCTGGTGAAAATTTGGAGGTTTTGCTAGAACAGGTATATGAGAACTGGGTGGTTGACCTCAGGCAGCCATCTTCATTGAAATTTCCATCACCCCTCTTTCTAGGGTTTGTGAAAATCAAGAACAATTTGTTCTTGGTCAAAGAAAACCACGAGAAAGGAAAAAAAGGAGAAAAGAAATAGTATGTTTCAATCTGCATTCAGACTCCATAGTTCTTTTTCTGGATGTGGATAGCATTTTCTATCATGAGTCTTTTGGAATTGTCTTAAATCGTTGCATTTGCAGAGAAGAACTAAGTCTGTCAGAGTTGGTCATTGCACAATGTTGCTGTTACCATGTTTTCCTGGTTCTGCTCACTTCACTTGGCATCAATTCATGAAAATCGTTGCAGGTTTTTCTGAAATCCACTCTTGGAAAGTAAAAGAAAAACAGTGGTGTAGAAAAAAGGATCCAAGGGGTGGCTAGGTGGTGCAGTGAGTAGAGCACTGGCCCTGGAATAAGGAGGACCTGAGTTCAAATCCAGCATCAGACACTTAACACTTACTAGCCATGTGACCTTAGGCAAGGTCACAAAAATGGGAAAAGACTCCACGTGTATAAAAATATTTATGGCACTAATGTGTTGGTCAAGAATTGGAAACTGAGGGGATGCCCATCAACTGGGAAATGGCTAAACAACTTGTGGTATGTGAATGTAATATAATACTATTGTTCACATAATAATCACATAAGACTTGGCAGCTTGGTAGTGTGGTACAGTGGAAGGAATCCTAGGCCTGGAGTTGGATCACTGAATCCAGCCTTTCAGATTCTTACTAGTTCTCTGATCTTGGATAAGTCATTTAACCTTTGTCTGCCTCAGTTTCTTAAACCGTAAAGTAGGGAGGAAAATAGCACCTACCTCCCAGGATTGTAGTAAGCAATTAAAGAAGATTGCATTAGTGAAGTAAAATAGCCAAAAATGATGAAAAACTACATAACAGAAGATGAAGAGCATGTCACCTTGTAAAAAAATATTGTTGGAACGTCACAGCTCATAAAAAATTGATGCTGACAAGGTTCTTAGGTTACAAGAACATGCACCCCAAATTCTGGGAAACACTTCAAAGGGATGAGAGGAAAAAAAGTGGGCTCCCATGGAACATGCTACAAGAAAAGTCAGCATAAATACCACTCTGAGGTCTGTATTCCAAAGAGGTCACAAAAATGGGAAAAGACTCCACGTGTATAAAAATATTTATGGCACTAATGTGTTGGTCAAGAATTGGAAACTGAGGGGATGCCCATCAACTGGGAAATGGCTAAACAACTTGTGGTATGTGAATGTAATGTAATACTATTGTTCCATAAAGAAATCGTCCAGGTGGATTTCAGAAAAACCTGCAAAGATTTTCATGAATTGATGCCAAGTGAAGTGAGCAGAACCAGGAAAACATTGTATATGGTAACAGCAACATTGTGCAATGACCAACTCTGACAGACTTAGTTCTTCTCTGCAAATGCAACGATTTAAGACAATTCCAAAAGACTCATGATAGAAAATGCTATCCACATCCAGAAAAAGAACTATGGAGTCTGAATGCAGATTGAAACATACTATTTCTTTTCTCCTTTTTTTCCTTTCTCGTGGTTTTTGTCTCTGATTCTGATTCTTCTTTACAACATGACTAATGTGGAAATATGTTTAATAAGATTGTACATGTATGGACTATATCAAATTGCATGCTGTCTTAAGAAAGGGGGAGGGGAAGAAAATTTAAAACTAAAAATCTTATAAAAGTGAATATTGAAAATGGACTTTTTTTGTTGGAGGGGGGAAGGCAAGGCAGTTCAGGTTAAGTGACTTGCCCAAGGTCCCATGGCCAGAAAGTATGTCAAGTGTCTTAGGCCATGTTTGAACTCAGGTCCTCCTGACTCCAGGGTCAGTGCTCTATTCACCGCATCACCTAGCTGCCCCAAACTAAATATTTCTTTAAAAGTCAGCATCTTGAAATGCTCAAGAAAGAAAATTAAAAAAGGAAACCATTCCAATGAGAGAGAAACACGGGATTTATCTGAAGACTGATGCAGATGCAGTCAATTTACAAGTCAGTTTAGATTTTAAAAAGAATGTACAAAAGATGAAAAACTACATAACAGAAGATGAAGAGCATGTCACCTTGTAAAAAAATATTGTTGGAACGTCACAGCTCATAAAAAATTGATGCTGACAAGGTTCTTAGGTTACATTGAGAAAGAAAAGTGGATCAAGGCAGGCATGGGTCTGGACATATTTGGTCTGGGGAGAGGCAGGACATGAAAGCTGACAGTATTTAAAGGACTGTTATAAAGAGGACTTAGACTTGTTCTATTTAAGCTAAGAACTAGGAATAATAGTGAGAAAAGCAAATTTAGGTTTGATGTTAGGAAAACTTAACAAAAAGGTGCTATTTTTAGGTGGTCTGAATAACCAAATCATGGCAAGAATTTTCTTTTGTGTCAGGGTTAGACTTAAAACTCTAGAGACTTCTCAAATTAATATGGTTGGCCCCCACATTTTTTCCCTTTGGTGATCTCCTGTTTCTAAGAATTCTATTACCATCTCTATGCCACAATATGCCAAATCCATAGTTAGTCTCAAACTCTCTTGTGAACTTGATCTTCATCTCAACTTGTACATTTCATCAGCATCTTGAAGTCATGTTCAAGAATTTCTATTTTCACATCCCACCTTCCTTTTCCTGTCTCTATCATGCAATGCTTCCTGATCTCTTGACTTTCCCTTCTCTTCCGAGTCCCAATCAGTTGCTAAGTGCTGCTCCAGAAGATCTTCTATCTTCTTCTTTCTACTCAATCATCAGCCAAGTTCAGGCCCTTACTGTTTCTTACCTGCCTCTTCACTGGTCTCACAGCTTCCAGTCTCCCTACTCCTCAGTCTCTCCCCCATAGTTGCCAAAATCATCTTTCCATAATTGCAGATGTAGAACTATGTGCTTCCTTTGCTCTGTAATCTTTAGACTCCCCATTGCCTCTAGGATAAAATTCCTCAGATTTAGAGACCTCTCTTTTCATCCTTATTGTACACATTCACCTTCATTCTAGCCACACTGAAAGTCCCCTGCACTTGTCTCCATTCACACAAGACCCACAGATCTCCCCTCCTCACCCTAAATCAATCCCACCTCTTAAAACCCTTCAGTGCTTGAGCAACCTCTTGTCTGAAGCCATTCTCTGATTGCTGTCCCTAGGCAGGTGATTGTGTTTTTCTTTTCAAAAGTACCTTGTACTTACCCTTTTTTGGGGGGGAGAGGGGGAAATGAGGTGGGTATCTGTTGTGCCTCTGAGCAAGCTCTTATTAAATATTTCTTGGGGTGAACTGTCATGACAGAGATCTTTTTAGGTGGGCAGACACTTGTGAGCTTCTTTCAGAAGCCCCTGGAGGTCATATCCCAATCCCACAACTTATCAACTGTGCAACCTTTAGCAAATTATCTAAGCTGTTTCCAGCCTCAATTTCCACATCCGTCAATCCTGTGATCTTCAATGTTCTTGCATGTTCTCCATCACCTCCCAAAATCCCAGGAGGTTTTCTTTCATCTTCTCTTTGATGTCCTCCATGTCTCTCAACAAATATTACTCTGCACAACATAATGTATCTTGCGCTAGCTGTCATGTTGTCTTCTACCCCAACCTATACTGAGCCACTCCAAGAATTATGACACTTCCATACACTGCAAGGGGTGACATGCTTCCAACAAAGCAGGCTACGATCCTTCTGTTGATCCCTGAAAATGTGGGACAGGTGACATGTAAACCTCTGGGCTAGCAGCTTATGAGACATAAGTCTGTGGTTGCTTGTTTGTGATTTACATGAAAGGATTCAGATTTGTAGTTCTGCTTTTTAAAATACTGGGGCCAAGCTGTATAATAAGTAGATATGGAAGATTTCCCAATACCAGAATAAAGTAGTACAGGCACATTTACCCCTCTTCCAACAAAAAGAGACTACACATTTCTTCATTAATTTATCATTTAATATAAATGCTGACAGAAAGCAGATAAGACCTTAAAGACAACTTTCACATATTTACAAACCAAAAGGTGAATCACCTCCCTTCCATTTCTTAAAATAAATTCTCTTATCTGCAACTCATATAGGAGCCTTAAACACTATGTAGGAGCAACATGAGGCTGAGTCAGTTTTAAAGATAACGGAGAGAAGGAAGAAGAGTGGCATCTTTTATAGGAAAAACATGCACACAATTTCCCCCTAACATAAACTTGAAAAAAAAATTGGCTCTATACCTCTGAAAAAACTTCTAACAAATGAAAGATATACTTTTTGAGACCCAGTTAGCTGCTGCTTGCTGCCCTTGCATCCGTAATGACTGTTTCTTCTTTTCTACCTCATATAATGGTCAGAAGGCTTTCGAAAAAAGTAAACATAAATGGATTAAAATATAAGAAAGAAAAAAAAATTATCCATTTCAAACAGTATTTTTCTTTCTCCTATTCCAAAAAGACTTTCAGGAGACAGTCATTATATCCACTTTCACAGTTTCTCCAAATCCAAATGGAGTTAAAGAAAGGTTCACAGACTGCAAATTTCACCCACAAATTCCAATTACACTCAATTTTGGTGGAGTTTGAAACATGAGAAGAAATGTAATCACCATTTAGAAAATTCAGCAATTTCAAGCAGCTGCTGCTGTAAGGCTCAATGAATTTGTTTTCTTTTTAAAAGAGGTATGTTAGGAAGAGAGTAGGGAGCTGAGGCATAGGAAAAAGGGATGGGGAGAAACCATACTACAACAAAGATTAGATATTTTAACATTGATTTAACACATTAGATATGAATTTTCACTTACCCAAAATTCTAGGTGATTAGATGTAAGTGAAGTCACTTATAACCTGACTCAAATCTCATGGTCTCCTTTATTAACCTAGACTATTTTTGCTTTGTTAAATATACCTCTGCAGGGCACAATCACATACAATCAATACGATTGGTAAATTACACGAGCTCTAACCCAAGCATATATGCACCAATGTTAAAAAGTTACTTTTTTAAAAACCACAACATAAAATAAATTCCACCCAAAAAGGTGATAATGACTGCAGAATGTCTCAGGAGACTGGTATGAGCCTAAAGACCAAATAACCATAGTCAGATAAAAGGGAGAGGAGGGAAAGAAACCACACATACCATAAAAGGAACCTCACAACTAGAAAGTTGCTTTTGAAATTAAAAAAATTTATCCCATGACTACATCTTAACCCTTTTTTCTTCATCTCTTATCTTCCCAAAAAACCACAGAACTATCCAAAAGCAAAATGACCGTGTACCTGGACCAATGAATAAAAAATGAAAGAAAAAATAATTTTGAGTGTTTCAAGTTCCAGTTACCAGAAGGGAAGGAAAATAGCATAAAAATGTTGGCAATGATGTACTTGGAAAAAAGTAGCCTTTTCCCGGAAGGTTCCTTAGTAGTATAAAGAAAAAATATATGGCATGCACAAGTTAAAATGAAAATTCAAAACCACATATATCAGAAAACAAAGGAATTTTTAAGGGGCTGTTTCAGATACTATTTGAATTACAGTTAAGTTAAAGCAGAGGGATCAAGCCAATCTATGGTACTACTGATAGCTACAGGTAACAAACTCATGCCTTACTATAGTTTTTTAAAATACAAAGTTGGGAAGGGCCACAGGACAGTTTCCAGTTGTAAGATGACTGAGTGCACACTCTGTTTTGGATGCCAAAGCTTTGCCTGCTGAGAATGGGATCGCCTCTCCTGCCCCCCAATCAGACTGAGACCTCAATATAAGAACTCAGTCATCACATTTTATGATAATAAACATTAAATATTCCACAGGTTTACCTTTTTCATTTGATGCACACAGCTTTCTGGACACCTGATATTTTTGGTAAAATATGGCATTTCCCGCTAGTCCAAAGAAACTTATTACTCTAGGAATTTTTTTTCTTTCTTTTTTGTTGGGGGGGGGAAGGGAAAGGAGGAAGAGAAGTTCAAGAAGGATGCTAGGTTTGGAAGAAATTCATTATCTGGATGAAAATCCAAGGGCAGATAAAGACATGCTAAAGTTCAAATAGGTGTTCAAAAAAATTTGGCTTAATAGTTTTATATAAACTGCATGTATGTGTGCGCATATGTACAAAACCATATCACACACATATCCCCTGTCCCTTTTCATAACAGGATTTCAAAGAGCTGTTACCTACTTTGCTCAGTACAGTACAGAAAAGTCCTCTTAATGGGAAAAATAGTTCTCATTCCTGGTATTTTAAGTGATATTTTTCTTACTCTTTATCACAAAAACAAGAACTGAATAGTATAAGTGTATCTTTTATGTACTATTTAGCATCCCTTACTAGTGATAGTCAACTACAGATCCTAATAATCCAAAAGACACATTTCTTTGCTTTTTAGTGATCACGTAAAATCTAAAAGATTAAAGTTTAAGTATTCAAAGTTAGCTATTCTTTCTAAAAAATGCAAATTTCCCATTAAAAATATTTTTGAAGTGACTAAAAAGCTGATTTAAGAATACTTTATGTTAAATCCAATACATCCAAACAAGACAAACTTAAACATCTTTTCAGCAGAATTTACTGAACTAAACAAAGCTGAAATTTAAAAAACAAAAACTGCAGCCACTCTGTTTTTAAATACAAGATGATCTGAGGACACAAAAATCATCGTATTGAAATTTAATTTAGGCAATGTCAGAGCAGGGAAGAATGAATGAATGAAGATAGACTAAGAATGGGCATCGCAGCAAAATAATGAGGCGCCTTATTGTACTCCAGATGTTCTGCTTACATCATTCTTCAGTCTGACAATTCTGCACCAATAAACCCATGTGGGTTAAGGACACGTGTTGGGGGAAGAGGAAAAAGTGGGCCACACACTGCTGCCACTTGGATTCTTCTTTCAATCGGAAAAACAACCGTAACACAACAGCTCAGAACAGAAGCCCTTAGTGATAGACTGAGCAGTTATTTTCTAGAAAATATAAAGAGGTTGGAGGAGCTGAGGTGGGGAGTGTTTAAATGACTGAGACAGTGCTATTAGTTTTGGTAAAAAAAAAACCTTTCAATGGCACTTTAAAAGATTTTATACATGGATTCCCTGAAAAATAGGAAAAAGAGAGGAGAGGTGACAAATGAGTTCCTTAGAATCTATTTTCAAAAACTACACGGTCCTTCTTTCACTAGTGGGAGATTAGTAATATTAACTGCATCCTCTTTGATAAAAAGGACCTATGTGCATATTAACCACTCCACTTGTTCTTGTAAAAAAAACTCTCCCAAATGCAACATAAATATACCTTGCTTCCTAAGCTGGATGTCTCAACGCCATTTCTAATTAGTGATCTGTTCAATAATTAATTTGTCGAGTCCCATGACTTGATTACAATGATATTGGCCTCTCTTTCCTTTATATACAAAGTTAAAAGAGGCTGAGAGAGAACGAAGCAACGTAAGACATGTATATGAAAGGAATAATGAGTTTCTTAAAACACGCTACTGTAAAAGATATGAGATTAAGCAGTTTAAAGAAATGACTTTTCACTATCTTTATACTTTACAAGGCTTTAGCAGTTAACTTTAGACACATCTGTCTGCACAGTACTATCAACTCAAACACTAAATGGTTTCACAATCAAAAAAAGCTACTAATTCCCCCAAACCAAAACAGAGTAAAGCACAAGTCTTTGGCTCTCCTTTAAAGAAAATAGCAGGCTACCATTCTTAATCAGACCTTTGTTTGCCTACCAGTAGGGCAATACCACATTTGTGCATCACTGAGTAATAACACCATTAGAAAAGGCAACTTCACAGAAGTTATTGGCTAAGCGAATTCATTTGAATGCTCTGTTTTGAGGCAGCAAGCTGTCACTGTTGCACGACTGGGGAGGGTGGTGGGTGAGCCAAGGAGGATAAGCAGAATGGAACACTGACAAAAGAAACCAGGCAGCTGAGGAACTATTTTTTGGGTTAAACCTAAGCACAGTGCTGCAAAATTTGAGATGTTTTTAGAATTCCTATTCTGTAATGTGATGGCATTAAATAAATAATAAAGTGGCAAGTGAGAATCATACACAATTCCTGTCTTCTGGGAAATAAATGAAATGAGAAAGTGTGGAAAAGAGCAAGTAAGGAATAAGGGATGGATAAGGTGAGGAAGAGGAAATCACCCCCACAGTAGGAGGTCAACTCCATCTGCATTCCCTGCTCTCCGGCTGGTTATCTGGGGCTGGCCTTGGAGGCAGGGTTGTGTCCCTGTTAAACATTTCTCTAGGTGTGGGCTTTCATAGGATGAGCGCTCCCTTGAAACAGGAAAGTCACAAGGAAATGAACCCTCAGTCATTTCATTCTCTTTAAAGGCACATAAGGAAGGAAATCTACAGACTTAAGTGATGGATTTACTTTAAAAATATTAAGGTAAAGTAAACCGCATATTTAAGAAGGGCAATCAGATCTAAAAATCATCTTCCAGATAACCTGTGAAAAATCCTGAAGGAGCATTCTTTTTAACATCGCCTACCACAACAAAACCCTTATTCTGCTAGTTGAAAAAAAAGAATTAATTATCACAGAGCAATGCTTGTAAAGTCTTGCCCTTAATCCACTCACCTTTAATCAAGCCTTTACAGCTTTTTCTAAAACTGCTGGGCAAAAAAGCCGGTTTTAGGTCATGCTTTAAATTTTACTTTCCTGGCACACATCAGTAAGCCAACTTCCCATTAACCTGACTGCATAAAAAGAAACAGGAAATGAATGTTTTCGATATCCTGAAGAAACAACAATATTCAGAAAAAAATTATTTTTCTAGGGAACTATGGTGTCAACCAACAGTTCTTACAGTGGAGGTATAATCATATTTACAGAGTTTCTCACACTTCCCAGGAAACTCAGTCATGGGAAGAGACTCGAAAGTAGTATTCAGAAGAATTTAAATTTTCTAAAAAAGTGTAAAGTTTGTAAACTATATTTCTAACCTGACTGGTTTCACTTGCTAATAACTGTCTCCAAGGAAATAGGGAAAAGACAACCAGAAATTTAAAACTAACTCAAACAAGTAAGACAAAAAAATCAATGCCTTTTGCAGATATTAACAAAAACTAGTTTAAGAGCCAATAGATTATGTCCAAACAGGACATTCACCTGGCCCAGTTAATCACAACAAGGACACTGTACAAAGTGCAGCATGAATACAACTGGGGGAGAGTGAGGAGAACAAAACCACCATATACAATATTTTGGATTTTCTTTTGCTGCTGTACACAGAGAAAAAGTCGATGGATTTGGAGTAAATAAGTTATGAGTATAGTTTTAATGATCCTCTACCTAACCAATTTTTTTCCTGAAATATGGAAATAGGGAATCAGAAGCAGTAAATACATGCAATAACTCAGGATACTTTTTCAAAATTACATATTTAAAAATAAAACAAGGTGGCTACAAATTCAAGTTCAAACAACAGAATTTTTTGGTTCACTCATACAGATGTATAGTGTAAATTCAACCTAGTTGGAAAAAGCTTTTGTATTACTAAATGTCTCGGAAGGAGAAAAGATAAAAATAAGCTAGTGAGGGCTGTGCTAGTAGAACTCACTATTCTTTCCCTCAAAAAAAAAACCTCCACATAGATCTTGGCCTTTGTTTTGCTGCTACACAATCAAGGTCCCTAAAACTTCTACAGAGCTGCTTCTACCATCAGAAGGCACCATAACTTCTAAAATTAATCAACTTGCCTCTCAAATGAAGAAATTATCTAACACATCCAAATGAGAAAAGGGATTTGTCCAAATCATTCTCTCATGAGAGATCTACACATTGCCTTTTGGTTGTACAGAAAAATGAGCTGTAGAAACCTGGAGAATCTATCAGGGATATAGAAGCTTTTCTTCCTTCTCCCCATGGAAAATAGATATTAAAAGAAGAATCAACTTAGGGGCTTAACTACTCAAAGTTCAAAAGGTCAGAAAATCAGAATTTTCAAGTGAGCAAAAAAGAAAAATGTGGCTATTAACTGGAAAAAAGATCTAGTTTTTGTTCAAGTTCAGTGCTTCTACCTCCCAATCGGACATTTGATCGCAACAGCTGCGCTCATGCGAAAAAATCCTTAAAACATACTTAATATATATACAGATATAACTATGTATATGTGTATATATATAATATATATATATATATATATATATATAAATTTTTATTTAAATAAAAAAGAAAGCTCGAATCCCAAGCCAATATGTGTATATCAAATCCTTGACCAGCCAGGTCTGTAGGGCATAATCAAATTCAATGTGAAATAGTATATAAATGCGGTGCCTTGACTGGGCAAATTAAATAATTGCTACTCAAAAGAGTGTTCTGTTTGGACTCTCCTACTGGTAGGCAATGGCAGGACTGTATCACTTTCCCCCCCACCCCCCTTTAATTAACAGTATGATGGACAAAAAGCTTAGCCCAAGGTTGCTATGACCTTAGCAGGAGTTAAGGGTTAAGAAAAAATAATAAACAAGAAAAATATTAACTCTTGCTTTTACCCAACCAAAGCAATGCAGTAACTTATTACATAACCAGTGCTTTCTGATTTAGTAGTCTAATACAGAAAAGGAAACAAAACAATCAGGCCAAGAAAGGGTAATAGGCAGGAAGAAAGGGTGACTTAGATCAAATTATCCCCACAGAACATCAGATTTAGAGGCTTTTGGCTCAGGGTAGATATAAAATATCAGAATATGTGCAGCAACCATTAAACGTTCTTTTAAGTGACTGGCAAGAAAAATTCTTCATTCCTTTCAGTGGCTTAGTGAAGAATAATTTTTAAAATTACAGCCAGTGAAGGCCCACCAAACCTGATCTTCAGGTAACAGCCACCCACTTCTGCTAACTGTTTTGAAGAAATACGCATCGGTCATTCAGACTATCCTCAAAAGCCAGGCAGGCTGCTTTCTTTTATTCTTCTTGAAAATGAAGAGCTCTCAGTGTCTCCAGGGCTGTGTTCTCAGGACATAAACAGAAAATGAAACAAACTAAGACACGTGAAAGGGAACTCAGATTTCGAGTTCATTTTCACTTAAGATCCAGTGATGCATTCTGTCACGTAAGATGTACTGCCTCCTGAACACACCATGATTTCAAACTGGAGTTCAGAGCTCCAAATTTCTAGGCACTACCCCAATATTTGCAAAAAGAATTTCTAACACATAGTTAACAGAAGACAGTCAGCATATTCTGTGCTTTCAGTGCTAAGCTACAATTGGCTTTCATTATAACCTGGGCTAAGTGCTTGAGAAGGTAAATCAGTATTCTCATTATATCAAGGAGATAGGTGGTATTGGTATAACAATGATGAGGCTATTCAGTGTGTTAATGACAGATCACATCTAGGGATTAAAAAAAAAAACCTAAGATTTGCTTACACACAAAGGCAAGATGGTTAGAAAAGGAAAAAAAAAATGAATGACTGCCATTAAAGACAAAAAACGAAAAACCCACTTTGTAAAAAGAAAGTTTACTGCACATTTTCTGACATCATAGCCAGTAACCAAATTTTTGCCTCTTAAGCACCTTAAAATTCACACAAGGAGTTCAGGTGATTTTTTGTTTGGGGGAAGTTGGGGGGAGAAGGGGAGAGGGAAGAGAGAGGCAAGTTAAAGCAGGATGTGGGTAAGAAGTATACACTGGGTATGTAATAATACCAAAATAAAAGAAAAACCTACTTCATTAAGATCATACAATTAATCAAACAGAGTATATATATAATATCTTCTTCTTCTTTTTTTTTAAAGCCCTGGATCCAAGGCGTCCAAAGTTATTAAAATAAAGTTCATTCACAGAACAAAAACAAATTTAATCTGAATTGCTTGCAGATACTGCTTATTTTCATTTTTTTAATTAAAAAACGCATTAATGTGAACTATGTGCAGGTTCTGTTCTCAGTAGTGGTGTTTGTGCACATTGTCTCCGAACCTGCTGCTATTCCTGGGTTTTTCTGGTCGCCCTCGGAGCAGAAGGTCTGGAAGTTATGAACACCACTCCTGAACGAGGGAAGAAGAGAGCAGCTCTTCTCTCATTTTAGGGAGCAGAGCTAGGCGTGACTCCCGTCCTGTGAGAGTCATTGTTATCTCCTCCTCCCTCAGGATCCTCAGCCAGGGTCAGAGCCGAGGTCTTGTTTGACAGGAGGCTGATGTTCTCTTGAGATAAGGACGATCCATTCGGCACCTCACTGCTAAAGTAGAAAGGATGATACAGTAGTGTAAAAGGAGAGTGAGAAAAATGATTACTTAGCTATGAAATGAACAAAGTGATCAAGCAGTGATTAAACATGTAGTGTTCTGAGCGCCACTAAAAACGGAGAAAAAAAGCATCTACAAGGGGCAGTTAGATGGCGCAATGGATAGAGGACCAGCTCTGGAGTCAGGAGGACCTGAGTTCAAATCTGGCCTCAGACACTTGACACATTTACTAGCTGTGACCTTGGGCGAATCACTTAACTCTGACCGTGGGGGGTGGGGGGAAACACATCTATACTCTCAACTGTTGTGAAAATATATCTTTTTGACGTATTATTAATTTATTTTAAGAAATCATATCAAAGTCTATGATAATTTTTTTCCCAACTACTAAAAAACCATTACTTGATGGCATAAAGTGTTAACGCTGAATCACATATTTTCAAATACAGAGATATTTGGCACAGTAACATTTAAAAAGTAATGTTGCTAAAAGCTGGACACTGTGGAAGCTTAACAAATAGACATGGTGAGAGAGTCCCTTAATTAATATAATCCATTTGAAAGTCATAAGGGATTCTAAGTGAAGAAAACCTTTGAATATTTCATTAAGTTTAGGTTAATTAGCCAAATCACTACTGTGGCTCTGGCAGAGCTAAATTTTATCTTTTTTTCATCTTAAAAGTACATATTCAAAATTAAAATTCAAACTGACAAATTCTTAAAATAGCTCTTAAATTTTAGCACAAACCAAAATAATTAATCTTTCTTTGGGTACTACATAGAAGAATACAAAGAGCAGAATGTATATATAATAAATAATATTCTTTACCTGAAAGTCAATGCAAGGTCCTCAGTTGGAACCTTGTTTTGTGGTTCAGCTTGTCCATTTTCTGCTTGCTTACTGGGACCCAATTTGTTTTTCATGTCCAGAGAAGATTGGTTCTCCTTTGAAAGAGGAGGAAATAAAGTCATCTCTCAATTACCCAAGCTAATGAACAAGAGACAAAACAGAGATAATACAGAACTGCAGGCATTCCAGATATTATTCTTATTTAGCTTTGAAATAGTCAAAAACAAAGTCAGATTTACCCTAATCCATATCCAGTTCTTACTTATGTCCAGTGAAAGGTTCTGGGACCACATGGGCAATAAGAGGGAGTAGGCTCCAAGGTAAAATGGATAATTTTACTCATAAAATAGGAGTCAACTCTATTTAACAACGAAAACCCAACCTTTAAAATAGTTTTAAAAATCATATTACTAACATGGAAAAGCTCAAGAAAACTAGTCTATCCATTAAGATTTTGAAATTTCTTTAAAGGAAGGACCACAAACTATAAAATATAAAACCTAAAAACATCAGTACTATAAGTAAAATCCCACACACTTGGCACTCATTGGAAGAAATGGGTAAAGAGTGTGTGTCACTAATTATTCATGGAAAAACAAAACAAAAAGATGCTAGATAATAGCTTTCATACACTACACTATTTTTACAGTGAGTAACAGCAATTCTATGCCTCCCATCTTGGCTCTAAATTTCAAAATCTAGTTTAAACATTTTGGGGTAAATTCTGTCTCTTTCAAGCCTTCAGTAGGAGGTTTTTTTCTCTTAATGCAGAATATGAAGAAAAAAAGAATTAAATCAAACAAAACAGGAACATCCAACAAAGAGAGAGTTAATTTTTATGAACCCAATGGGATTCCCTTCTATGATTGTCAACAGATTTTCTGATTACAGCAATTACTCAACTCACTCACCATGCTCAGCTCCCGAGTTCTCTTCCCAATTTCTCGCTCCACCTGGTGTAGCTCCAAACTCAACTGCTCACTTGAGACCATTCCAGGCCACTTGGGGGGTAGTGGTGGAGGTTGGGGAGGGGGCTGGCCTGCCAGAGTGTTTGTCTCCCTCTGCAACAGCAGCCTGTTACTAACAGCCTAAATGCACAAAGCCAAGCATATACACAACTCAGCACTCAGACCATGTGAACAAGGAATAAGCGATAATTGCTGCTGTATGACAATAAGGGCAAGTATCTTTCCAACAAAAATGATGGCATCATAAAGCATTGCCTCTTTCTTTAAATTAAATACTATGTAAAATATTAAGGCCTAGAGGCACTGAGTTTTTGCCTTCTTTTTGTATCCCCAATGTTTACTGAGTATTTATTAAGTGATAATGCCTTCAGATGTTCCATGTTTAGGCTGATTTGTTCTTTCTCTTTTAATTAAGTAGGATATACTGGCAAAGATTTACCCGTTCCAACCCATTTAAAAATTTTTTTGCTGGGATTCTAATCCATAAACCTTTTACTGGAGATTACTTAATGTAATAGCAAAGAGGTCTCACTAAAATGACTGACGTGACGAGCAGCCAGCAAAGTTGGAAATGGCCCTGATTATCTGCCTTTCAGATAGTTCTAGAAATTAGCACGAATAATAAGAGATTAAATTGAGCAATAAATCTATAGACTGCAAATACCTTCCTGGGGGGAAAAAAAGGAACCAGGGCTAAAGGTTCTAAACTTTTGAAAGTGCAGGATCTAATTCAAAATATGCTCAATCACAGATGTATTATAGTGATCAGATGTGGCAGAAAGAAGATTGAGATAATCCAAAATTGAGATACTGACAAAAAGCAGATGTGCAATATAAACATATTCCAGATCCTATGAATGCTAAACCCCAGCACAAAGCAAGACATGAAATTAAAAACAATCCCCCCCAAACAATTCTTCCTCATTATAAAAATCAGGACTGTGGCGAGTTATAACACTCTCCAAAACAATCTACAATCATTTTTCCTGAAGAAAAATAATATATTATTATCCACACCTGGCATTCTGATTCTAGAAGAAAAGTGAAATTATAACCAAAGGGCGATGATTTTAACATACCAAAATTTGCTCCTTCATCTATGCTGTCATTATTTGTTACATCTGTTATCCAATATTCTTTTCCCAAACTTGCAAACACAATTATAAAATAAAGCAGCAAGCTTGTCTTCTGAAATTTACTTTATTGCAAAATCTTTTACACACGTGCATGAACACACGCATGCATGTACATGTACATGCGTATGGAAGTATGTTTTCAAAATTTTAACTTAAAAAAAAATTCAGTTCAACAAATAATTATTAAGTACCTACTGTGTGAAAAGCATTATAGTAGAGGTCTAGATATACAAAAATAAAACAAAAGACCCTGCTTTCCAAGGAATTTATGACATTTACACAGATAAAGATAATCTGAAGGGAGAGAGAACACAACTAAGGGAGACAATAAAGACAGGAGGAGGTGGCCCACAAGCTGACCCTTAGGCCCACATGGAATATGTATCAGAAAAAGCACAGGGGCAGATGGAGAACTGAGTGCAGGAAATAAAAAGCAAGCCCCGTTAGTTAAAACACAGAATATATAAAGAAGATTAATGTGGGCAAAGGTACATTACCCTTTTAAAACCTCCCATTTTTCCAAAAACATTAATTATTTATGGAATTAATTACAAATGGTGGCAATTTCAGAGAAAAATACAAATCAAGACTTTAAAAAGAATACTTTAATTTGCAGATCCTATACATGATTGCACGCCACCATGGGGGGGGGGGGAAGGGAGGGGAGAAAATCTGAAACGCAAGTGACTGTGGAACTGAATCTTGTAAATTAAAAGTAAATGAATAAATAAAAAAAAATTAAAAAAAAAAAAGAATACTTTATACACAACAGGCACTTGAATGTTTGTTGAATGACATTAATGAAAAGGATTAAGCTAAGAGCATTTGTTCCTAATTACTATAATTCTTAAACTCCAGATTATTAACAGGTACACAGAGGTCCTACCACTTAATAATATTAATCAAAATGTCTGCTAGATATGGAATTTAGCTATGTATTGAGTTTTCAGAAAGATACATTTTAAATACTTATACAAAGTTCATTCCACAGAAGGCTTAATCTCTAGAATATGGCATCTAAAAATTTGCCTCTGTAGCATGTCTTGAAGTTCCTTCAAAGTCTCTAACCAAAAAAGCAAAGTCATGTGTAGGCTAGTACCTCGAGTCCTCGAAGCTGGGTGTGCTGGTTAATCTGGTGGTTCAACTGCTGCAGCTCTAGTCTGAGCTGCTCTCTCTCCGCAGAGGGCAAGGGCTTCCCATGACTGGCCGCTTCCGACACGGACAATCTCTCCCTTTCGTGGGAAAGCAATAAAAGAAACTGAAGTGCAACTATTGTCGCCACGGTAACTGAACAGTAAGAGAAAACTCCCTTAGGAACTCTCTCAAGGTTCACAGCAAACTCTCTGTGCACACTTCTGAACCAGTAATACCCCTACTCGGCCTGTATCCAAGAGATCAAAGAAAAAGGAAAAGGACCTATAGGTACAAAAATATTCATAGCAGCTCTTTTTGTGGTCGCAAAGAATTGGAAATTGAGGGGATGTCCATCAACCGGGGAATGGCTGAACAAGTCAACAAGTGTACAACTGTGACAGACAACAGGACACTGTGCTCTAGAAAAAACATGACAAGACCTATATGAACTGATGCAAAGTAAAGTGAAAAGAATCAGGAGATCACTGTGCAGAGCAACAGCAATGTTGTAATAATGATGAGCTGTGAAAGAACTGGCTTTTCTGATCAGTAAAAGGGTGTGAAACAATTTCAAATGACTCATGATGAAAAAATGCTATCCACCTCCAAAGAGGGATCTGATGAACTGAGTGCGAACTTTAGTATAATATTTGCACTTTCTTCACTTTTTTTTAAAATTAGGGCTAATATGGAAATGTTTTGTATGATTTCACATGTAATTTAGATATTGCTTGCCTTGTCAGTGGGTAGGGGAGGGAGAGAATTTGGAGAAGGGAGAGAAAATTTAAAAAGGAAAGTGCTAACAAGAATGCTAAAAATAATACATCATTACAGAGAAAGGAAAAACAATCCATACCTTCTCCAGTGCCTGCCCCACTCCCCCCACCCAAAAGAGAAAAAGACAGATAGACATACCTTTCAGTGAAGTGTCCCTGAGAAGGTATTGTTTGGTGAGGGGAATATGGAGAACCTCCCCAGCCACCATGAGCTCCATATGGACTGTAATCTTTAAGAGAAAAAGAGCTATTTAGGGAATATCCAATTCATGTTGCTTTTTCCTTTAAGCTACAGTTCCTAGCTTCCTAGATAGCCTCAAACTTATAATAACATAATTTTCTAAACATCAGATAAATTAAACACTGACAAGCTAAGAATGTTCCAATATTAAATAAACAAAAATATTTCATCTGACCCTCAGTGAATTCACAAACACTCACCAGAAATACTGATTGATTTGGTAGAAGTCCCCTGAGCTGCCAGAGCCTGCATTGGGCCAGAACCCTGATACATGGTCTTGGAAGTTCGAGATATGGCGCCAAACCGGGACACTGTGGGCCGGTCACCAAATGGGATGAGGTCATCGTCACTGGTTTCTGCTACCCTTCGCTGAAGTTCTAGCCGCTGGTCTCTCACACTTTTACTTTCCACATTCTGGTAGACAATCAAAAAGAAGAAAGCCCATCCCTACCTTAAGTTTTTTCTACTATAATGTTCTTTACTTCTAGAAGACTAAAAATACTATAATGAAACTAGAAAGATGAGTAGACGGATTCTATATTTTAATTCAACATAGAATTACTGAATGGCAAAACTGGTTCTGGATTCCCTAGTCCAGGTTTCTTAATTTTAGGGTCTATGACACTGTTTGTCTTATTATTTTGATAATCATATTTCAAAATAGTTGGTTCTGTTTATAATCCTATGTTTTGTGTTTTGGGCATTTAAAAACATTATTCTGAGAAGGTATCTACGACACAAAAAAAGCTTAACACCTCTGCTCTGGTCCAATAATAAGGACATGAAGGCAAAAGTGGAGTCCACATGACTAGTAACTGAGGAAACCATTTCTTCAGGTTTCAGAGAGAATTTTAGCTAGGGAATAAAGAATGAACCAGGTCATGGTCCTTAACCTCTTTTTTGTGCCAACATTCCCTTTAGTAGTCTGGTGAAGCCTCTTCTCAAAAGAATGTTTGTTATCAACATTTATAATTGAAGGAAATGCTAAAATTCAGTTAGAGATGGGTGAAATTCATGGTCTCCCTGAAAATTATCCGTGCCCTTTCCTGTGGGGCCCATGGATCCCAGTTTGAGAATCCCTGACCTAAACTGAGCAACCCAGAACAATTTCCATAGATGAGGGTGTTTTCCAAGACTTGCTATAGGAAGCTTTAATAACTAAAAAGAGCAGAACCCTGAATGACACATTTCTAGTCTGGAAGAGCTTAAAGGGTGGAGAACCCTGAATGACACATTTCTAGTCTGGAAGAGCTTAAAGGGTGGGGCAGGGTAGGCAATGTTTGTCTGGCCAGTTGAAAGGTGGAAGGGAGACTTGTTTTCATTAACATTTCTGTTACCCACATTAATATCTCCTTCTAGTCACTGCCACAGCAAGGATTCTCCTTCCTGAGAGAAGGTAAACTCCTTGAGGGATGGTCTCTCTCTCTCATTTTTTTCTATCTCCTCAGGACCTGGCACAGAACCTGAATAAATGCTTTTGGATTGCCACCAAGTTCAATCACCTATCCTCAGTTAGATTAAAATATAACTGGGAAATGTTTAACAAAATATACAATGCAACACAGATAATGGTAATTTGTGGTTTTCTAGGTCAATAAGAAGCCTATCAGGATAAGTATCTGAGTTGACACATCAATGTCCAACAGATATCTACATCATCCTACAATACTCCAAGTAGTCATAAAGCTTCTTCTTGAAGAAAGTTATTCCTGATATTGTACAGAGATTTACCTCCTAACTTATACTCACTGGTCCTAGTTTCTCCCAAAAATAAATCTAATTTCTCTTTTCAAATAACAGACCTTTAAAGCAGGACAGCAATTAGTCTATCTAGATTTCATACAGAAATTGTTCTATGCATTGTGACAATTAATGGGTTACTACCATTCACAACATTAGCTATAGCAGCAATACAATTTACACTTCAGAACTACTAAAAAATTAGGGCTATAATTCAGTGAAGACAACAAATATGGGTCTTGATCAAAGACAACACAATGAGTATCAATTTGTGCCAGCTGCTGGAGAAATAACTGCTACAAAGGCAGACATCAAACAGCATGGAGAGCAGAAATGAACTGGGAAACCTGGATTCAAGGTGGCAAATTCTAAAGATAGGCCTTCCCCAAATGGAGGAATGCCTAAACAGGGAAAAGGCCAGAAGCCACCGAAAGGAAAGGGCTTGGGACCGCAGACTGGTTAGACAAGCCTGGTGCTGTACATACTGTCATCTCCACACTGCCAGCTGCAACAGCATCTTTGGGTTTCGCATCTTTGGTCCCAATGTAGGAGCCGATGGTGTCACATGACCAAGGGGAGTACTGGCTATAATCATTCCCTTTGTATTTCCCAGCGACTTTCAGGTCATCATCCAAATACTGGAAATGAGAAACAAGATGAAGCTGTGAGTAATCAAGGAAAAGATGAAGCAAGGGCATTTCCAAATAATTTTTAGTTAGAAGCAAAATGCTGGCAGTTCTGTGGGATAAATGGTTTACATCAGAGTTTTTATTTACTGGCACAAATTATGAAACCGTAAAACTGTTCTTATAGATTCTAGATACCTGAACTTCAAGCCAATACAAATAAACACAACTGAACTCATGACCAGTTTCAGTGCCAATGGTGGTAAAGAGAATTTTAATACCAACCATTGTCATCAAAAATAAGACAGAAAAATAATCCAATTAAAGAATCACGTTCTACAGTGAAAAAAAGACTTACCATGTTACAAAAATAAGCTTTGTAATTTGATGTAAATTTCGTAAGTTGTTGAAATACTGCCCAAATATGGATAAAAGTCCAAAATTTGGTAAATTGCAGAGATCAAACCAAGGGCATTTGACCGATCTGAGGCCTCTTTGAAATTCAAAATAGAGTGTGAGCTCAGTCAGTCAGAAAGTTACTAAGTGTCTGTGCTAAGTACTAGGGATATAGAGAAAGAAAAAACCAGCTGGGAAAGGAAACGTGAAAACAACAATTTAAGTATAAACAAGATATATTGGAGAGTAAAAATGAGTTTCTTGGTTTCTACATTCCCAGCCTTACCACAATGCCTGGCACATAGCACTTAAAAAAAAAAGCACGTTGGTTTTACTGACCGACCAAAGGAAAGACAAAAGAGCACTGAGGTGTGTGTGCTGGAGGTGTGTGGGAGGTGCTTTCTGTGTAAACTGAGGCATTTGAAGCAAAGGGTGACGTGTGGTCTACTTTAGCAAATCACAATGACCTAGCGAGAGGATGACCTATGGAAAACGCTTTATATAACAGTAACAGGTAACACAGACATCATGCTTTAAAGGTTTGCAAAGTGCTCTACAATTGCAAGCATATTTGCAAACATATAATTTTATCCTAACAAACCTAGTGCTATTATTATTCCCATTTAACAAATAAGGTTGATAAACTCAGGGTCACACAGCTAGGTAGTATTTGAACTGTTTTCCTGACTCCAGCTCTAGCCACTATGGCTGCCTATAAGAAATTTACATTTAAATTTTCTGAAGAAGGATCAAAGTCTAACCTATATATATAGCTGGAAGACAACAAGGAATACAGTGGAAAGGATATTAGTCTTGTGAACCTGAAGACAAACCAGAAACTGAGGTCCTAGAAGCAACAGTATTCAATACGTACTAGCTTCACCTAGGAGGAAAAGCATGTGTGCCAAGGGTCTACAGCACTACGCTGTTTACGTAATAGCTACTTAAGATGTTTTTAAAATTGAGTTTATTATAAAGAATTCAATTCAATAAATTTTACTAGGTGTCTACTCAGCACCCAGCACAAAGCAAGACAAGAAGTTCACTAGGTCCCTGGCAAGGAGCTGACACTCTACTGAAGGAAAAAAACATAGATGAGAACACACAAAGTAATTTCAGGTGAGGGGGAGAGCACCTAAAGGAGGTAGCACTTGGGGTGAAGCTTAAAACAATCAAAGATGGAGCCCATTAAAAGAGTCTGCATTATGCAAAAGCAGAGTATAAGAAACAATGGTGGGAAAGGGAGGATGGAACACAGAGTGCTATGAGAGAAAAAAAGATAATGACTACAAGGGACTAAGATGAAACAGACATTAGTGCATTTATATTTAATAGCAGAGGCAAGAAAGAGCCACCAAAGATTCTTGAGCAGAGACTAACCTGATGAGGACCTGTGCTTTAGAAAAATTAATTCAACAGCTGTGTGGAGGTGTCAAATGAGCTGCACATGCACCAGAACAAGATTAAAATAGCAATGAGAAATGTTTAACAAAAGAACTGAAAATACAATTCAACTAGAGAAGCAGCCATGTGAAGAGAAAGGAATAAACAGATGTTACAGAGTTAAAAGTGAGAAGACTTGGCCATGATAGAAAGGGGAAGGGGAGAGAAGAATGATGAGTCAGAGACGATTCTGATCAGAACAATAAGAGTGCTCTCAGGGAAGTGAGGGTCGGGGTGGAGATCACAGGTGGTTTAAAGGGAAAAACCCAGTGAATCCCATTTTGAACATGTTGAATCTGAAATACCCATGGAACTTCCGGGTGGAGCTGTCTAGCAGGAATATGGAATTCGGAGAGAGAAAGCGGAATTGAAAGAAGCTGAAAGAGATGAAGAGATGAAGTGCCAGTCATCTGTGTAGATTTGAGAATTAAAACTGTAAGAACCAATGAGATCACCAAAATAGAGTAGAGAGAGTCAAGGGCTCCAAAAGGAGAGTTCTGGGATACCCAAAGCACAGAGAGCAAACATGGATGAAAAGCCTATAAAGGTGACTGAGAAGAATGAAAAGCCACCTAACTCTCCTCCTCCGTCATATACCCTGTGCTCCAGTGACAGTGGCCTCCTCCTTTTTCCTCTCCTAAGACTCCATTTCAGGACCCTAGGCATGTTCACTGGCTCAGCTCTATGCCTGGGATTCTCTACCTCTTTATCTCATCTCCTGGCTTCCATCAGAGATGGAAGAAGCATTTCCCATTATCCCTTATTCCTGATGTCTTCTCTATGTTGATTATCTCAAATATATTCTATATATGGTTTGTTTATATGTAGTTGTTTGCATGTTGTCTCCTCCATCAGACTGCTGAAGTCTTTGAGAACAGGGACTGTTTTAGCCTCTCTTTGTATTTTCAGTTCTTAGCACAGTACCTGACACTTTAAGTGCCTACTACAGGCACTTAATAAATGTTTACTGATTTGATCAGGAGACAGAAGTGTCATGAAAACTCAGAAAGAAGAAAGCATTCAGGAAAAAGTAAAGAAGAGGTCAATGCTCTTGGGAAGTCAAGAAAGCCAAGGACTAAGAAAGGACCATGGAATGTAATAATTAATGCAATACTGGTGACCCTGAAGAAAGCAGTTTCAGCCAAGTAGTGTAGTTAGAAGGGAGTGGGATATGACAAGCAGAGGCAAAGTATAGGGGAAAGATTGTTTCCTCTTAGATTTTTTTGTTTAACTAATGTCAAGAAAGGCCATCAAAAGAATTCTGTGGGGTAGTAAAAAAAAAAAAAAAGGCCTGCGTTCTAGTCCAGTTCTGCTTGTAACTCACTGTGTGATTTTAGACAAGTTACTCAGAGAAGGAAGTTATTTCCTTGGATCTCAAAATCTTCATCTAGAAAACAATGGGGCCAAAGTAAATAAAACTTCTTTTTTTAAATATTACATGGTTTCTTTTAATGTACTCTGACACTATAAATGATGACTTGGTCATCAATATTAAGATTTATAACTGAAGGTATATCAGCAAAATTTCTGTGGGACAGCTCTGGGTAAAAGACTGCGTAAGTGCCTGGAGTCAAGTCAGAAAAGCAAAGTCTGGGCTGAATGGCAGAAACAGGAAGGCATCTAGGACACTGGGACCTCTTCAACTATTAAAAAGCCATAAAAGAAAGTTCTTAGTGCCAACATACATAGTACTATCAAATGGTATGAAGGATAGGGCTTCTTCAATGAAAGATACATTGCTATCTGTCTGACCACTGCAACCTGCAACTGAGTACTTCCAATTGACTTACAGCTGAAACCTAATAACAGATGTCGTCATTTCCCTCCCCTCATTAGCTCTTCTCTCTAGATCCTGTGTGCAGTGGTGTATCCCCAGTAGGCATATCATAAAGGCTGTCTACTGCACCTGGGTTACACTGTTCCTCCTGCATCTGATCTTTTCATTTCCTTGTCACTTCTGAGGATTAACCAGTTCTGGTGCATTTCACCCTCATCTTGAGGTCCATGGCTCTTTTTGCTTTTAACATCTCTAGAGGCCAAGGGGATATTGGGGCTGGGATTTTATTCCTACTCTTTTTTTTTTTTCACATATATGCTTTTTCCCCCCAAAAAAACGAACCAAAAAACCAAAACAAAACCAAAAGCCTTGATTCAAGACTGTCCTGGATGCATGAGGCTGACTTTCAGATAACTAAAGCTAATGTAATATTGAACTGCAATTATAATTGCTGACCTGTACAGGAAGATGCTAATCTCATGATTAATAAGTAGTAGAGGGGCTGGTTAACAGGTAGCAGATGGAGTACTAGCCCTCCTAGGACGGAGTGCTCCTCGGTACTTCAATATATAACCCATTTCAGGAGGGAGTCAAGAACAGAAGATCAGCCTTATAATAAATTCTGTAGCAGTATTCCAGAACATTTTCAATTGCTGCTGTTACTGAGGGGAAAAAATTGTTATTGTGTGGATTTTAATAAGAAAAAAAGTACAAGATATTTTGACTACACTGATTACTTTGTATGATCTATGCATTCCTCATTAATTCAAATAGAACTGAATATAGTAACTTTTTTTCCACAGGTGGGTCAACTCTAACTTCAACTTGCTTGTTACTGGTAATCCATCCGAATCATTACATTTATTTTAATTTTAACTAAGACAAATCAAAATATTAGCCATTTTGATTGGGAATGAAAAACTGCTAAATGAACACTGTCGATGTGCTTTCAAATAAACAGACACTGAAGATTTAAGATCATGCTTACTTCCTCTGGATGGAATGAGTGGGGCAAGGTTGGTGAAGGTGCAAAAGGAGGTGGGGAGATGACTTTTCTCTCTTCTAATTGGGCCATGATTTCCTTCCGTCGTCGATGTAGTTCATCTAGACTAGGGTGGGCTGGGGGGGGAGGTGGCAGTCTGCCATAAGGCTCCTAGAAATGAAAAAATTTAGAAATGACTTTAAAAACCCACTGAATTTTTAATGGATATTTAAATAGTTAATAGCTTTGGTACATCCATTTTATAACATTTGTTTTAAATGCCCACCCTCCCCCCCCGCCAGCTGTAAATACATAATCTAATGAACTTGGACGTTTGAAATTTAAAGCCAGCAAAAATTTGTCAAAATTCTCAAGAGAAGGAGGCTAAATTTCTTATTGTCGACCAGGTAGCTGTCAACCTTCTATTACATTAAAAATTTCTTATTTAAAAAAAAAAATCAAGAAATTAAGAAAATGAGATTGTGGCCAAAAAAAAAGAAAGAAAAAGAAATATGGCTTCACTTTTAATTACAAATTAAGCAAAATTATTAAAATATAAACAGAAAAACTGATAATCTAGAAAGAGAACCTTTGCATATATTTCAAAAGTTAGATTAGGTAGTGAGGTAATAGTGCTAGCTAACCTATTCCAAAGATCAGAGAATCATTTTAAGAGACTAATTCATTAAATAGTAATTTTTAAAAATTGGCATACTCTGATATATGGTGGTCTTATCTGACTTGGATGTGGACCCACTGGATAATAACTCTCTATTTGCTGGTATCTCTCTCTGGACTCTGGTACATAAGGTGAAACAGCTGCAGGTGGAATCTCAATGGGTACAGGGCTTTCCTGGAAAATCTCCTCTCGTGGATAAGACTGAGTAGGGTACACCCGACGGCCATCATAATGTGGTGGGTACATGGGTGGATACTGTTGTGGCTGAGTCCCATACTGGGAGTTTACGACACGATCCGGAAGGTAGGGTGGGTAATGATCCAAGTATGGAGGACCAGGTTCAGGAGCAGATGGTGGAGGTCGGACAAAGCGAGAGACACATTGCGGGGTTGGAGTATAGTACATTCCTATAAGTATAAAACAAGCACCAAAAACAGTACTGGTAAGCAAATCTTCTAGTGAGAAATGGACTTTAATTTTTACCTCTTTAATCATCATGAAAAGAGTCATTAATTTACTCCTACATTACAAAACAAACCGACAGCAAGACAATCCAGTAAAATGTGGGAAAATGTTAAACTTGAAAACAGTAGCAAAGCTTTGGAGTATGCTTGCTCTGAACCCGTAACCACCGTACTTTTTCCTAACGTGTTCCAGTGTGGGCTGTGCCAGACAGTCAGGCTAGTGAGCTCCTCCCCAGGAGCAAAGGCTGGTGACATCACCAAATACTCCTCCCTCCTCTACTCCTGTCTCACATTTTAGCCCAAGCAAAAAGGTTTACCATGTAGCAAATAAATAAAAATTCATTTAAAGTTACTGCTTATTTTATATTTACCCCAGTCTTTTTCTCTTCTATTTCTGTATATATAATTAAAATAATATATTATTACAGAGTATGTGTGTATATACACACACACACACGCAAATACACATAGTTTATAAATAAAAAATTTTACTGATGTGGTATATGATCAAATAAATTTGGAAATAACTTCAAGGCTAGAGGCTCACTGTATAACACTACTAAACTATGATCTTAGTGCCAGGAGATGGGGAATATTTCTTGTGCTAAAGAATCAACAGGCTGACTGTGACGACCACTGGGTCACAGATCTGTAACCCACCTTTAAAATGGGCAGAGATGGAAAAGCCACAACAATGACATAGTCTTAAGTTCCATATAGGTTACTTTAACAATAATGAGATTGATTCTTTGCTCACCTAGCCAAAAAGGTATACATACACTAAACTAAAAGGAGATGAAAAGCCTCAACACTACTGTTTTAAAAGCAGGGAAAAAGCATGTAGTTAATGTTAGCAAGAGTAGCCTGCAAAAATGCCTGTAGGCTATTCTGATTTAAAGATGGTCCATTTTCACTGTTACTCATTTCATATTCACAGACGTTCAGCTTTAGCACCATTTTAGTCTTCTCTCTATAGAATCCTCCACCCTGAGAACCATTTTAAGAGACTATTTCATTAAATTCATTCATATTTTTAAAATAATAGGCATACTCAGATAGATGGAGGTCTTGTCTAACTTGGATGTGGACCCACTGGAGAGTAACCCTCTATTTTCCTTTACTAAATCAATTCTTACTCCAGACCTGCCTGTTTCTTAGTAGTACCACTCTTCTACAAGTCACCCAGGCTTAAAATCTGTCCTGTATCTCTGGCTTCCTCTCTCTGCCATAACATTCAATCAGCTGCCAAGTCTAATAGATTCGATCTGTGTGCGTGTGAGAGTGAAAGTGTGGGTATGTGTGTATATGTGTCTGTACACACCTACACACAGGAGAACCAGGTCTGTGAAATCAGTGATACAGGAGTACTCACAACTCTCTTTTTATCAATGAACATTTACACCTGAGAGTGCTAATATTCTCTGGGCCACTGAGGCATTAAATGTCACATGGTCAGTATGGGTCAGAGACGTTTCTGATTCGACAACAGGCTAACTACTACTACATCACACACATTTTTGATTAGCGTACTCATCCGAGGTCACACAACTAGTGTTTGCAGAGAGACTGAAACCCCCAGCTTTTACTCCATGCCCAGCACTCTACTAGGATGATGATGATGATGATGATGACAGCAGTGACAACTACTACAGTTAAAACAGGTGCTACATACACAGTACTTGAGGTTTGCAAAGCAATACACATGATATCATCTGATTCCTCAAAGATGTAAAACTGTAGGAAGAGTTGAAAAAACACAAGTTCTGGAGGCAGAGAACCTGTATTCAAATTCCACCTGTGATGTTTACTACCCATGTGATTTTGGGCAAGGCATCTGTACGATGAAGGAGGTCTCTAAAACTGTTTCTAAACAATTCTAAATCCATTGTTCTATGCTCACCACAAACCTGGTAGGTAAATGTTACTTACAAAGGAAGAACCTAAGGGAAGGAAAAGACACGTAATCTGCCCAAGGTCAAATAGCAATTATATGTTTTGGAAGATGGTTTCTGAATTTGGGTTTTTCTAACTCAAATTCAGCACCCTACCCGCTACACACTAACCCAGGCACTCCCCCTTCCTCTTGTGAACTAGTCTCTGTCCTGAAAGCGTGAAACGCTGGGATGCTTAGTTAGCTGAGACAACGAAGGACAAAGTCAGAACTCAAAAAGATCTCGGCTGGCTAGAACAACAGGCTAAATATATTGTGAAGTGGACTTATTTAATAGGGACAAATGCAAGACTTCACACTTCTCCACCTCCTACCTTGAGAACCAAGTGGGAATGCATCTCTCCCCAAAAGAGAAGGGCTGAACTTCTAGCTCACCTGGAACTCTACTGGGACACACCTCAAGCCCCGACATGTGACTGAGAGAATCTGCAGATAAGAGGGCAGGGTAGGCCAGAAGGAACACGTGGAGACCAAGAGGCTGTGCACCCTGGATGGTTGACATTAAATGGAGTTGTTTCCAGACCTGGCACCTTTACAAAGCCTACCCATTCTCTCATACTCATCTCAAAAATCACTTGCTTGAGAAAGTTTTTTTTGGTTCCTTTAAATCAGCAGTTTTCAACCTGTGGGTCGCAACCCCATTGGGGTTGAATGGGGTTGCCTAAGACCATCGGAAAACATATTTCTGACGGTCTTAGGAACCGAGACACCACTCCTCTGTCTGTCTCCACGCAGGTCCGCTCACATGGAGATATGCTCCACACATAAGTATTAAAGGGTCACGGCATTAGGAAGGTTGACAACCACTGCTTTAAATGGATGAGATTTCTGGTTCTCTGTATGACCTTAGACAAATTATTTAGCCTCAGGGCATCTAACAGTCTCCTAATCTATAAAATGAAGGAGTTGGATTAGATGAATTCAGCGTCTCTTTCAGGTCTAGAATGAGGATTCTATGATTGCTGAAATGCAAATACAGTGTGAACTTAGAATACTTAGTTGACTGAGGGGGTAAATATGCTATACTTGTCCAGCATATTGTCCAATACATTATTAATTTTTTATGTTAAAAGACTGAGCCCAAGATATAACAGTCTAGCAAATATCCTGTTATCTCCTGAGCCGATGTTCCTCACCCACTTGTTGTGACTTACCATTTCTATGATTACATGAAGACTCTAGATATAACGTTACTTAGTAGACTATCTAGGGTTTTAACTCCAGCTCTGTCACTGGTAAATTTAATATAGCTTACTGCAACCTTGTTATTAATTGTATTATCTGTAACTTGTTAATAAATTTCATCTCCTATCTCATGAAAAATGTGGCAACAATGAATAAAGTACTACTTAACTACTACTCTAAGAGAAAATGGGTTATACAAATCAAGGGTGTGTTATTACCTGGGGGATACGGTGCTGGTTCAAAAGGTGGAGCAGCCCCTCGAGGATCCTGATAAAATACATCTGCTTGGGGTGCTGAGTATAACTGGGAACCTCGTGGTACCATGGGAAGAGGTTTGGTAACTGGCATGGAAGGCAGGTCTGCTGGTCCCCTAGGGGGTACAGGGTGGGGAGTCACAGGTAAGGCAGAAATGTTCTTGGGTCCAGGTTCCAGTCTAAAAGGAAAAGGAAAAAGTATTAATGAACATTAAGTTGTCTGAAGAAGTTCCCTCTGTATAACAAAGTAGATTTGCATATTCTAGGAAATAGCTTGTAAATAATTTGTTATCCTTCAAATAAAAAAATAAAATGGCTTATTTCTCCTATCCTGGTTTCTTTTTTAATCATTTGCTAACAGAAATTCAAGCCACCAGAAAAAAGGAAACTAGTGAAAGAGCTTGAAATTAGAAAATATCTAGTGTTCCTTAACCACATGTTCACACACAGAAAACCTCAATCAACAGTCAGGAAGCCGTACAGATCAGGAGGGGATCCAGGAGCACTGCTGCTCAGGTGGTCAATCTTCCCTGGCTTCAGACCAGAGTCATAGCTGGAGTCCGTCCCTCGGGGGATCAGCTGTGTCACCGTGTTCCCTGCTGACACAATCCCATTCGGCAGGGCAGTAGGTTTTCTGCTGGGTAGGTCCACTGCCCCTTCTTCTGAAAGGATAGCTGCTGAAGGTAAGCCCACCTCATTGAGCTGGCCTAAGGAGGCACTCAGGGGTCTTCTGGGAACCAGACGTTTATTCATTTTACGAAATCTTCAGAAAAACAATAGCAAACACCAAAAAAATTTTAAAAACTGAAAATACAAAAGTGAAATTATCAACTAAAAAGAATAGTCTTGCACAGGCACAACAGGGAAAACTTCCTATTCTTATCATAAATTTTCCAGCAATCAAATTTCTTACAATAAAAACCTGATTACCACCACCCACCTTTTTGAAATTACCATAAGAAATTCTAATAGAAAATATCTTTTATCTACAACGATGTCTATGCAGGAAAATAAGCAAAAAGTATGTACATCATTCAATTTGGGACATTTATTCAACAAATAAAAGGTTTGTTGATTGAATGAAACAGTTTTTCATTAGGGACATTTTGACTAAAGTCAGAAACTCCTTAATGCTGAATGAAGCATTTTGAATATGTATATAATCAGTGCATTCTACTTTCTTATCACGATAGATATTTTATCATAAAATTATCATTTCATCTACATTTTTTATCACTGCATCACTCACTCTCCTATTTTATTATGAAGCATTTTGTTGAACCTCCTACAGAGTACACTGGAGAAATGGAAGAAAAAACAAAAACAAAACCTAGATTCTGAAATAACACTTTTGCTCTATTGTATTCAATGAACAGGGAAATCACTTTTATTAAATTCTCAGAGGAAAACTGTCATAAAGGCATATAAAATACTACTAGCCAACTCAATGGAGAAGTCTGACTAATTGGAAGTGGCAGAATATAACTGTTATAGTAATGGGAATTATGACACCTATGTGTTTAAGATTAGATTTTTTTTGTTATTATTAAATAAGGAGCACTTCAATGGAAATAAGAAAATACAACAGGGTAATTTACAGAGACTTATGAAATGAAAAATATGAATAGGGAAAAAGAAGGAAGTTCCTTTTTGTTACAGTCTGCCAAAAAAGGCTGTAATAGTAATGAAATTTGAAGATCCCTTTGTATTGCTAAGCTAAGAAGTACTTAGCACCTAGTTTCAAATTAAGACTCTGTTAAAGAAACAGAAGGTATGAACCCGTTGCTGACATAACAGGAAGGGTCTGAACAGGAAACCCCTGTTGCTGACATGACAGGAAGGGGCTGAATAGGGAGGAGCAATACTGTATACAAGGAAAAACACCAGCTGGGAAAGGCAGAATTTCCTGGGAATTTGTGGTGGCAGAGCTTCTTCTGAGGGCCAGCCAGAGCTGCCAGATGAAGCAGGACTGTGGTGTTGGTATTTTGCCTGTCTGTGGCTTTGTTAAGCCTTGACTTCCCAGGAACAGAAACTGTGAAGGATTTAAGGTGGACTGGACACTGTGAGCTTCAGTGTGGAACAGGAACTGCATGGAGAGCTGGACAAGGAGCTGGGAGCTGTCTGCCTTTGAACCAGGTGACAGTTTGGTGAATCCAGGTAGGAACTGGGACCATGGAAGGGGATCCAGGGAATCTGAGCGCCTACCCTAAGTCAAGCTGAAAGAAGACTTTACTTGGATACTGTGTACTGACTGAGAAGATTGTGATTTACTTGTGACCGAGGGGTTGATGGCCTGTGTATTTTCTAATGATTGAATAGTGAATGATGATTGAATAGTGACTGATGTATAACTTAGTGTGCCCCATGAGTAGAGAACTTTGACTTTTGTATTCTGTGACCCTTTAAAGACGATTGAATGATTGAGTTACTAAGTGACTGATTGACTATTTAATTCCCCCACTATAGCATCCTTCATCTAACTATAAAGGGAAGTTTGTTTAAAAATAGTGATTCTTTTGATACACATTTAAATTTAGAAATAAACCTACACACAAATAACATGTAATTATCCCAAATGGTTTCCATTTATGAATACTTGCTATTTTTATCTAAAGAAGAAAGACTATTCTTTCATTTAGCCTACTGTGAGGGGAGAAAGCGCTCACTTTTCACAATTGTTTTCTAAAATATTGCCACTATTTTGGGGGTAACAATTATTCATTTAAGAGAGATACATAAATACAAAGTTGTCCCTTTCTCAGCTCTCCCTAACAACACATCCTCCCCCAATTTGGTTACTATTTTGTTATTCTTCATTTTTAGTAATATTCTTTTCACACATTATATGAACATAAAAAATCATATTGGTATAATCCCTCTGCTAACTTCTTGAGTTTCAAAGGTAAGCAAGGCTTCCAATAAAATTCAATGTTGTGATAACAGTGATATAACAAAAGTCTTAAGTAACTTCTACAAGATGGACACTTACTTTTCCAATTCATCCTGTGAGTGTGCAAATGTGCAGCTGGCCCCTCGGGGGCATCCTCCTCTCTGTTTCATGTCTCGGCACATGTAAGTTTTATACTTGCTGTGCTGAGGAGGCTAAGGAGCAAAAATCAATCAATCAATCAGTGACACATTTAAATAGCTGATCCTACAGCTACTGTACAAAGTTTAAGGGCCTTAAGAAGTATTTCTGTCTTTGAAGTAACAGAAAACGAAATAATAGGATCATGCTTTCCTTATACTTTTGTATCAAAACACAGTAACAGAATAATTTTTCAATATATGACCTTGATGCAACCCAAATTTTTTTCCCAGATTCTTAGTGACAGTGACGCTATTGTAGTTTCGGATATAAGCATGGTTTTTAAATTAGGTGATAATATCCAATAATGAACAATGTGGAAACTTAATACTATTTAACAATAATGATGACCTTCTCTTAAACCATACAATGCTTTATTTAATATACACTTTAAAGCCTATTTGCCACCAATTAGAATATTAAAACTTTTATCAAATAATGCTTCATCAAGTTACCAATCTAAAAAAACCTCATCACTGTAGTTCTATATGGAGAAGAGAGGTTTAGGTAGGAGATTAGAGACAGTCTACAGACCCTTCAAGTGCAAATACTCTATTATGTAAAGCTAAAATAAACTGGCTGCATTCCATTATTTATTACCAGATTTGGGGAGTCTTCTCCAGCATCCAAGAAAGCTATATGATTTTCTTTTCTTCTTAAATGAAATAAAGCCAAAATTTTAGCTATGAGGGTATTTACCTCCATATTATTCTATATGACAGACCTTCACTACAAGCTATCAGTAGGGCAATCTTTATTTCAATTTTTCTAGATGACCACATGAACCCAGTTTACAGAGATAATCATACACAAAATGAATTTAACCTACTTTTCTTTCTTATGTCTGTGCCTTTAGTGACTTTTCTTCTAAATATTAGTACTCCTATATTACCTGCTGCTGGTCTGTTCCTTTTTTGCTGTGATTCTGAATATAATCAACCAGTCCATGTACCACTGTGCGCACAGCAACCAATCCATTTTCTAGCTGTTCCCAGGTTGGAGGAGGGGCATCTATACAGAATAGAAGAAAAAGGAGCAAGAGCTTTTTATAAGACTATATAAGCATCAATGAAATGGAATTATGAAAAGCAGCAAAACAATTTTTAACTACCAAAAAGATGATGCTCAGACATCCAAGAAAAAGAAGGTCTTTCCCTACAGTATGTCATTTAACTTGCCATCCAATGCAGAATTTTGGAGTAGTGGTTAGCATAAGCTGTTTTACTTCTATTTTCAGTAAAAATAATTAGCTTGAAAAAAATGCAGAGCCTTTTTTTTTGGAGGGGGGAAGGCCGAGCAATTGAGGTTAAATGACTTGCCCAAGATCACATAGCTAATAAGTGTTAACCAAGGTCACATTTGAATTTAGGTCCTCCTGACTCCAGGGTAGGTGCTCTGTTCACTGCCACCTAGCTGCCCCCAAAATGCAGAGCTTTTTAGGTAAAAACAAGTATCCTGGTACCTCTTGCAGTTACAGTAATGTTGTACTGCTATATTTTTAAAAACTACAGGAGATGCTTTATTACATTAAAAAAAAAACCATTTAACTGCTATCTTCTTTCATCACCCAAATTTCCCAACATATCTACCCAAAGAAATGCTATTTACTTATTTATTTACTTTTTTGGTCTTTTTGGAGGGGGGAAGGCAAGGCAGTTGGGGTTAAGTGACTTGCCCAATGTCACAAAGCTAGTGAGTGTTAAGTGTCTGAGGCCAGATTTAAACTCAGGTCCTCCTGACTCCAGGGCTAGTGCTCTATTCACTGCGCCACCTAGCAGCCCCAAGATATGCTACTTAAAGGAACCCTAAATTAAAACCTTTTGTTCTTTTTCAATGAAAATAAGCAATTCATTTCTTTGGTGAACCTGGATAACCATATATAGAAAAGGTTTTGTCATTTAGCAGGAAGTCTGGTTAATTAAAAAAAAAAACACCACCATGTAAATAAGCTAAAAGTTGTATTTATAGAATCACAGATTATCAGTTGAATGGGAATTCAAGTTACACCTGAACAGAACCCCTGTAAGATGACAGACACTTCCACTTTTAAGGCAGGCTGAATATGTGAACAGCTTTAACCGTTGCGAAACTTAGCATGAATCAAGCTGAAACCTGTCTCTCAGATGTCTGCCAAGTGCTGCTTCTTGTACTTAAGCAGAACAAACCCAAACCCTTCTTCCACAAGGCAGCAAAGAGCTCTTAAATCTTCTCTTTCCTACCCTAAACACTTTCAGTTCCTTTAAATGATTCTCATATTGTATGGATGGGTGGGTGGATGGAACAAGCATTTATTAAGGGCCTACCCTGTGTCAGGCCCTGTATTCATAAACCCTTTACAAATATGTCATCTGATCCTCACAACAACCCTGAGAGGTAGGTGCTATTATGACCCCCATTTTACAGCTGAGGAAACTAAAGCAGACTAACTTACCAGTGACACAACTTATAAACGTCTGAATCTGGATCTAAACTCAGGTCCCCTAACTCCAGACCCAGCCCTCTATCCACTACACCCACCCAGCTGCTTCTACGTGTGGTATGTGCCTCAGCAGAAATACAAGGCCACACACTGGTCTAACTCAGGTAGGTCAGAATAAACAAGTTTAGAAAGGCTAGTGATACATGTAAAACTCTGAAAAGAGAGTTTAGTCTCAGATAAAGGAGCCATTGATGCAACATTGAGAGATTATAAAGAGAAGAAAGAGTAAATTAAATGTTAGCATGAGTTCCTGATCGTTTTCAGAATAAGGACCCATTTAAAAAAAAAAGATTACAGACACTCGCAGCTGACAGTAGACATGTCAAGTACTTAAAATTCACTTGTAGTTTATCGATTACAACAGCATAGGCATACATTTTTTAAAAAACATGCATGATGAGGCTTCAAACAATCTACAAAAGGGGTGTTTATTTATTAGACTGATTCACAATGTGTATGTGGTTGGTTCTAATGTAATAAAGTGGGTTCATGGACCCAGGGCATTATCACTGAAAGCCTCCAGGAATTTCTGGCACATGGGCTGGCAACCACTCCTCTGGAACAGTGAATCTCCTTTACGTTGGTCATTTTCCAAGAGCTTCAAAAGCTTTTCATTTCTAATTGCTTCAAGTCTGGGAAAGAGCTCATTTTTCTCTTCAGACTAATTCTGCTTAGCTAAAGCAACAATTAAGGCAATGTGGAATAATGAGAGAGTACTGCCCTTGCGAGAGTCAACAAGCATTTATTAAATACTTATTAGGTGCTAGGTACTGAGCTACCAATACAAAGATACCGGGCAGTTTGTCCAAGACCCATAGTCACAGAGAACAGCTGACTGGCTGTAGTAGAGGGAGTTCCCGATGATAAGATCATACATCTACCCTCTATTCCTAAAGCAAAGACAACTTACTGTACACTGCTACTATAACTGAGGAAACTCAGCATTAACAAAAAGGTTTGTATTTAAGAATTTTAATACGGATAACATACCACAAACATAGTTCTTTTGTATGTTTTTACAAGTTACATATCAATTTATTGTTTACTATGTGCCAGAAACAAGAAATTCAAAAATGAAAACAAAATATTCCTTGCCCACAAGCAATACATTTAAAATAAATACAAGGTGAATATAAGGCAATATAGGGAGAGGTTATGAGAAAAAAAATGTCTTCGAGAATTAGATAATACCTAAGCTAAGTCTAGAATGAAATGAGAGAGTTCAAGAGAGGGAGACAGGAAGAAGGTTCCTTTCAGGAAGAGATGGGAGATGTTTTTTCTATTATGAAAAAGAGCAAAGAGGCCATATCGCTCAATTATGGGAGAGGAGCACGTGTATAAGAAGACTGAAAAAGCAAGGCATTTAACTTACAAATGAAAAAATTTATATCTGATCTTAGAGGCATTAAGGAGCTCTTAAAGAATTTATTCAGTATACAGTGACATGGTCTGACAAGTATGAAAGATGTTGTGGACATAGAAGTATCCTTTGGTACAAAGGTAAGTGAGGAGTCAAAGAGAACTGTCAAAGTTCTGAACCCAAGTAACTTAAAAAGAAGTGTAAGAAAAGTGGGTTTGGGAACAAAGATAAGAAGTTTAAACATGCTGAGTTTGAAATAACTATAGGACATCCAGTTTGGAACAGTCAGTAGGCGACAGGTTAGCAAAGTGGAGGATACCACCCCCTGGGGGGCACTGGAATAATCCAGTGGGGCGGTAGTAGCCTCAGGTGCTATTGGGGGGCATTGTATAAAAATAAAGGGGTGGTAGAAGCATAAGGAAAGAGAAGGAAATTTTGAAAAACCATTCATACATGTTTCATCTTTTGTGTAACAGAGTTAAAAGTCATAGTGATTATATTATTTTCCAAATAAAAACACACAAAATGCAAGTTATAACCAATCAGTGGTCAAGTCTGCTGAAAGGTCTCAACAAGCAAATGTTGGCAGGTGAGAGTGTCACGCATTGTTGGGGAGTCCAGCTCGTATTGGTAGGAATATGTGCATACAATGACTTGTTTACAATATGATACTATAAGATTACATGACACCATATTGTATCAAAATTTCAATGCCAGAAAAACTCCACAAATTTACAATAAATTATTAAATTTAAGATGCATCACTTAAAAAAATTTATATATGTTTTTAAATGATGTAAATTTAAAAAAAACTTAAAGGGTTAGAGAAAATAAGAGTTCCAGTGGGACACTAATTTTTTTTTTAAAGGGGACAACAGGTCAAATAAATTTGGGAACCTCTGTACTGGGCAGTTGAAGATACAAGACTGAAGTGCTCAGGAGTAAGAAACTGTATATACAGGTTGAACATATAGATTTGGAAATCATGTGCATAAAGAGAATAATTGAACCCATGAGAGATGAAGTCACCAAATGAGAGCAGAGAAAAAAACAGACAATAGCTAAGGATAGAGCCCTGAAGTACACCCAAAGTTAGGGGAGGATACAGAGGGAATTCTTGTTTACATAATGAGTTTAAATAGATGGTATCTGAGGTCCCTTCCAATTCTGAAGGTCTGTATATGTTAAAAAAAAAAAAAAATCACACAACTGTGGGCTCCTAGAGGGCAGAGACTTTCTTCTTCTTTTTGTATCCTCAGAGTTTAGAAGAGAACCTGAAAAATACTAGGTGCTTAATAATTATTTACTGACTTAATGATTCTTCCATTAGAATGGCCTCCCTTCTCACCTTTACATCTCAGAATTTCTCATTCCTTTCAATATTCAGCTCAGGTACACCCTTCCTACAGCAGGCCTTTTCTGAAGTTCCAAGATCTTAGTAACTGAATCTGCCAACAATTTGCTTTGTATTTCCCCAGTAGAATGTAAGCTCATAGAGAGCAGGGATTATTTTTTTTTTCCTATAATCTCAGAGTTTAGCCCAATGCTACTAGACACCCAATCAATCAACAATTAAATACCTACTATGTGCCAGGCACTGTACTAATAAGCACTGGGGATAGAAAAAGAGGCAAAAGTCAGTTCCTGCCCTTAAGAAGCTTACAATATAATGGAGACAACATGCAAACAAATATATACAAAACAAGCTATATACAGAGTAAATAGGAAATAATTAACAGAAGGAAGGCACTGGAATTAAGAGATATTGGGTAAGGTTCCCTGTAGGAGGAGGAACTTAAAGGAAGCCATGGAAGTCAGTAATTAGAATGGAGAATGGAGGAATAAAAGGGTTGAAATGGAGGGACCTTCAGAAGTAGTCTAGCTCCATATCTAGGTTCCTGTACATAATAAAAATCTAATCCAACTCAAGGTACCATTTAAGCAGTTACTTCTGTGTATGGCCTAAGGGAGTGTCAAGATGGCTTTCTGTAGGCCAGTTACCAGAATTATCATATTGCCACTTCATTTAAGATGTATTAGTCATATTGCCCACATGGCTGAGAAGTACATATTTTTTTAATCTTTTTTTTTTTTTTGGCTTTGTGGAGAGGGAAGGCAAGGCAATTGGGGTTAAGTGACTTGCCCAAGGTCACACAGCTAGTTGGTGTTAAGTAGTCTGAGGTCCAATTTGAACTCTGGTCCTCCTGACTCCAGGGCTGGTGCTCTATTCACTGCACCACTTAGCCGCCCCGAGAAGTGCATATTAACAATATAACCACACTCTTCCCTCATGTGAACTTTGTTAAATTATGAATGGAAATTGTAATTAACTTTTGATCTTTCTAATAAAGGCACTGAAAAATGCTCCCCTTCCCCCCAAAAAAAGAATGCCCAGAGTTGAGAGATAGAACAACCAGGAGGCCAATATCACTGAATCAAAGAGTATGTGTTGGGAGGGAAGGTATAAGAAGACTGGAAAGCTAGGAAGGAGCTAAGTTACAAAGGACTCTGAATGCCAAACAAAAGAGCATTCTGTATTTGGTCCTGGGGGCAATAGGAAGCTCTGGTGAAGTTTACTGAGTGTATGTATAGGAAGAATCAGACGGAAGCCTTAGAAAAATCACTGCAGTGGATGGAAGCTGGACTGGAATGGAGAGAGACTATTGCAGTAGTTCAGATATGAGGTGATACCTGCCCTAGAGTGGTGGCTGTGTTGGAGGAAAGAAGGTGATGTGGTGGAAAGATGCTGCAAGAGCCTTGGCAACAACTTGGATATGGTGTGAGAGATAGTATGGAGTCAAGGAGAACACCTATGTTGTGAGCCCAGGGAACCTGGAGGATGGTGCTACCCTTTACAGTAATAGGGAAGGTAGGAGGAGGGGAGGGTTTAGAGAGAAAGATGTCCACTGAATGTTCAGTTTGGAGGTCAGAAGAGAAGCTAAGGAAAGATAGGTGTATCTGAGAATCATCAGCATAGAGATGGTAATTAAATCCATGAGAGCTGATGAGATCAACAAGTCAAGCAGTATAGTATATAAAGGTGAGCTATCCATTATCATTATTAAATCCTAGAGAATTCACCTGGACTAGGGTCAATATTTGCCAACAGTTCCAGATGGGGTCGCAGGCGGTTCAGGTTTGCAGGGTCACCAGTCCTCTGAAGAGCAATTGTTAGTTCCTGAACACTCTGTGCAAATGAGGCTGGGGTCTGCAACTTAAAAAAAGATAAATATTAACTTTCCCAGGTCAGATAACCTTTCTCATTTCCCAAGGAAAATCTTTCATCACTCATTTTTGTGGTTTTACTGCATTTCATTTTCTGCCTGAGGGAAAGATTCGCTTTGTCACAATTTTAATCCATCAAATTCCTTCTAAACACAGAAGTTAATTTGAAAGTACAGTCTGCATTCCCCAATTAGCTGAAAGATATAAACAGGTAGATCACAAAGAGAAATATATTACCAATAACTACCTGAAAAATTACTTAAACTCTAACAATTATATAAATCTTCACTAAAAACAACTTCTGAGACACTATCTACCCACATAATTGGGAAACAGTTAAAAATGTTCAAATTCAACATTGGTGGGACTGTGGAGAAATAGGAATATTATAGTATTGGTAGAATTGTCAACTTATGGAAATCTTTCTGGAAAAGCAATATGCCATTATGAAGAAACAAATAAAAATTTATTAAGCACCTACCTTGTGCTGGGCACTATGGTAGGCAATGGGATTTAAAAAAGGCAAAAAAAGAAACAGGTTCTGCCTTCAGCAAACTTCCCATGTACACATACAAAATATCTACAATATAAAATCCAAGGTATTTTATGGAGGGTTAAGTGACTTGCCCAAGGTCTTATAGCTAGTTTTTTGTGTTAAGTATCTGAGGCCACATTTGAACTCAGGTCCTCCAGACTCCAGGGCCAATGCTCTATTCACTGCACCACGTAGCCACCCCTGAATCCAAGCTATTTTAGAAGGAACTAGAAGCACATGTGAGAGTGATGTATGAAATGCCCTTTAAAAGAAACTAGAGATTTTAAGTAGTACAGGAGAGGAAGAAAGGCCTTCTAAGCAGGGGGCAGCCTATTCAAAGGTGCAAAAAAGAACAAGGCCAGTCTGGCTGAACTGAAAAGTAAATTACGGGGCATAATACCTGACAAGGTTTGAAAAGAGTTAGGCATGGCTATACTTTAAATGCCAAACAGGAGTTTCCATTTTATCCTAGAGTCAACAAGAAGCCACTTGGGTTTTCAAGCAGACATGTGAAATGTGTGATTAGAACTATCTTCACCTGTTCTGAGCCAAGAGATCCCACTACTAGTACTATACTCTAAGGATTTATTTTTTAAAGAAAAAAGAACTCTATAAAAATATCAATAACAACATTATTAGTAATAGCAAATCACTGGAAGACTGTTCACATGAAAAAGCTGTGACATATTAGTGCAAAGAAATATTGTTGCACTTTAAGAAGTGACAAACGTGAAGAAATGTAGTAAGACCTATGGGTAGTTCAGAATCAAAAGAAAACAATTTACACATAGAAAAAAATGATAGAAATGATAAAGAAAAAAATGAGAAGCAAAATTCAGGAAAATACACATCAGAAAAGGTAGTTCTAAAAGGGCACAAAAGAGCAAGATCCTAATAAAGTTAATATACAATTTTTTTTCAAACTATAATACAAGTTTACAATCGTCTACATTTTAAAATCTATATTTGAATGTTTTTGTTCTTAATCATCCAAGTTCTATCCATACACACAAGCATAGAGACTAAACAGACATTTATACTACTACTGCTTTTAAAGTGGTGACACTCTACTATTTCTAGAGAAAAGATCTGATCTTGAGAAAGTGACAGGATCTCCTTATTTAACAGCATTAAGCAGTCATAATTCAAAATCGTTCTAATCATAAAAGAATCTCAATGAAGAAATAAGCGATAAGAACAAATTATAACGCTGAACACCTCAGATCATATAAGAATGACCACCTTCCTCACTAATCCAAATATAACCTTTTCTTTCTGCAATTATTGTGAAAAGGTCTCTCTGACTAAAGTTCAAGTTTTATCTCTTATTTGTTAAAATAATAGATAAAATTCACATATAATAGATGATCTATTTAGATTCAAAAGTAAATGATAGGAGCAGCTAAGTGGCGTAGTGAATACAGCAACGGCTCTGGAGTCAGGAGGACCTGAGTTCAAATGCGACCTCAAAACACTTAAAAAAAAAAAAGCTGTGTGACTTTGGGCAAGTCACTTAACCCCCAATTGCCCTACCTTCCCCCCTCCATAAAGTAAAAATAATTTTAAAAAAAAGTTAATGATAAAACCAGAAAACGAAACAAAAGCCTCTCTTTTCCAGGTTTCACAGGTTCTATAAGAGTTTACTTAATACACTAAGGAAATAACTCCAGAACTCTCACATTTGTGTCAGAGTTGTTAGGGGGATCCAGGGAGAATATTTTGAAAGAAGTAGTCATATCCATATACCAATTACAGACAGATCCTTCAAATTAAATTTTTACCAAATCTCTAGGGTCAGTAATTTTACCTATGTTTAATCTATGGTTATTTAGTGTATGGATAACCGAATAATGAAATTTTAAAAGGAAAAGAGAGATTAAAACAAACTGAATTTAGTAGACAATGGACTGTAAGAAACAAACATTGACATTAATCAAATTTTCTGTCCATAAAAGTAAATGTTTACCATAGAGAACCATTAGAAAATGAAACTTGGCTGTACAAAATGTGTGTTGTTTGCTTTTCAAGTAACAAAAGCTTAAAGATAAGTCAGATATAATAAGGAACAAAAAGAGACTTTACCTTGTCAATAATGGACTGCATGTGAGATTTGTGTGATTGGTCTCCATAAAGAAGAGAAGACCATTGGTCTGGGGCAATGCGCAAGCCTGCCTCCATGGCAATCTGAACTATCTGAGAGTCATGTTCCCGACGAAGAGCTTCATATGTCCTAAACTCCTCCTTCAATTGCATTAAAGAGGAATCCTCATCACGTTTTGTCACCTGAGAAGAGAAACCACACACACACACACACACACACACACACACACACACACACAATATGGTAATATAACACATATGAGCAACATATATAAAAAGTTTACAATCGGAAGAATGAATAAATATAGCCAAAAGAATTTATCAGTGTCAAGGAAACACTATTTCAAGAGGGGTTAGTGATGAGAAAGCAGGAGCATCATCATTGTATAAATGTTACGAAGGTTTTGTTTTTCATCTTTTTTTGAGTAGAAGGGGCAGGATAAAATAAATGCTTGTTAAATGAAAAAAAATCAAGCATTTATAAAGCATTTTTAAGATCTGCAAAGTGCTATATCATTTGATCTTATTTTAAAAGAAAATTCATGTTGACGTTTTTATTTCTTAATACCTTGATTAGATTAATTCATCTCAAATCTTAAAACTGTAACATCCTCTTTACCAACTGAATTTGACAACTCAAAAAGACAAAATCCCAAATTCTAGCATCACCTATATTAAATAAATCTTCTGTTTTGTAATTTCACACTCAAAGAATACTTTTAAATACAGATAAAGCTATTTTTTTAGTAGAACTGATAGATGATTTTTAAAAAAGTGTTTCTTTTCTATCAGGATAAATTCCATTTTAACAAATATCTCCAAGATAGAAACTTCTATATAGCAAAAAATTTCTAAGGTCCAGTTTGGTTAATTTTGAGCAACATTTAATATACTGTCCCATAATTATACAAATAGTGAAGACTTTCAAAGATCATTCACGTAGTACTGATTTATTTCACATTTCTGTGGGCAGGAAGAGAACATATTTCTCGAAACCAGGAACTCAATTTTGTACCTTGAAACAGGAGGCTCTGTACAATAGCTGAACAACATGTCCAATGCTGGTTTTTGAGGCCTGAGGAAATCGTGGCTCCAATCTTTGCACCACAAATAGAACCAAGACTTTCCGAGACAAAGCAGATCCATCTTCTAAGGCCAGCAGGACCAGCTTCAGGGCTTCCTCCTGCATTGCTGGGAAGTCAGGTAAAAAAAAATCAAATTTTATTCTATATTATTACAGGAAAACTCTGGTAGGGTCTCAATTTTGACTCAGAGTATAGGTATCACATTCCCTCCCAATTCAGACAAAGTTCTTACAAGACAGGAAGTCATTAGATGTTAACTAACGAAACTCCTTACCAGAAACATTCAATTCCTCTGTCTACACATAAACCCTAAGAAACAAAAAAGAACACAAAGACCAGCAAAACCAGCGGGGCAAGGCAGATTTATTCATACAATCATCATCTTGCAAAATCATACCTGAGATTCTAACTAACTAAAGTTAAGATGGGAAAAATAGTGGCAGAACTATGATCAAGGGGAAACAAATTATTATGTGCCTAATCCAATGCCACCCTATGCAGTCATGTTGAATTTTATGTTGTACTTGCAACTTTTGTTTCAACTTCTCTGAACTAAGTTTAGTAGCAATCACCTAGTTCCACTTTCTTCCCTAGGCAACTACTTCTCAGGGATAAGTTCACTTATTCTCATTACCTCAGGGTCCCTCTATGTTGTTGTATCATAATAACAGCAATGTTTTCTGGAATTCACACTGCAGAAAATTAAATTAAAATGACTTCTCCAACCAACCTAATGAATTTGCAACCCAGAGGCTGCCTAAAATAAAGGAAAGAAATTGCTTTTTTGCCTTCATGGTCTAGTACCTACATAAAAAGAATTTTTGGCAGGAAAAGAGACTGTTCTCTTATTTTTAATCATTTATCAATCAAATATGATGTTGGTGACAAGGGAACAGAGCTGTATGGGTAGCTAAGCAAACAAAACCCAAAGCCTTTTCTCGTCTTTGGAGTCAGTCTTATACCAGAATTTCACTAACCAAGACTACTCGTACAGTAATTCTCCATCTTAGAGTTATGTAGGGTGGTGGGTGGTGGTGACAGCAGCGATGTAGTCCTTGGGTTATATTAAAGACTCCATCTTTCCTAATGCATTGTTGGGAAAATTTAAAACAAAATTCATTTGCACTGTTAAAATATACTGTTAAACTGTTGTCATTCAGTCACTCTAAGTATTGATTGATTTGATCTCCTTGCTGTCCTCTCCAGCACTAGAATTCAAAAGCATGGATTCTGCAGTGCTCAGCTTTCCTTATAGTCTTACTCTCCCAGACGTACAGTACTACTGAAAAAAAACTGTAGCTGTGACTAGATGGGCCTTTGTGGGCAATGTGAAGTCTCTGTTTTTAGTAAGCTGTCCAGATTTGCCACAGCTTTCCTTCCAAGGAGTGTCTCTTAATTTGCTGGTTGCAATTACCATCTGCAGTGATCTCTGAGCCCAAGAATACAAAATCAGGCACTAGTTCCATTTCTTCTCCCTCTAATTGCCAGGAAGTGATGAGAAAAGATGCCACGACCTTGGTTTTTTTAAAATGTTAAGTTTCGATTCAGTCTTTTCACTCTCTTCTTTCACCATCATCAAGAAGCTTGATTCTTCTTTACTTTCTGCCATCAGGGTGCTATTGTCTACACATCTGAGATTGTTGATATTTCTACCAGCACCTTTAACTACAGCTTTTAACTGACACTCCACATATATTTTGAACAATTACATACAACTAGAAGTAACCTGGAAAAAAAGTTGTTGCTGCTGCTGCTCTGAGCAGTAAACATCTCTCAGAAAAACTAAAGCATTTTGTTTCTAAGAAAAAGAAAAGACACCAGGGACAATACCAAGACAAATGGATGTTTTGAAAAGAGAGCAGATAAGCAAGAGAAGTAAGAAGTGATAGATGATGTCACTGAGAGATATCAAAAGAATTATATTTTCACAGTAACATGGAGTCTGCTTACAGAGACAAACAGCTTTAAATACCTCAGTACCTGTGTTACAACACAGTACTGTAAGTGTCACTGAGTAACTGAAGACAGATTAAATCATGGCACTATTTGGCAAATTTTAAGAAAATAAGCAAATAGTAAATAAAATCCATCCAAACTGTGTAAAAAATTTGAGAAAAGTTTAGTATTTAATAGGGTTCAACTTCAGTTTTTTGCAAAATTCAAATAAGTGAAATAACTCCTTCTTTAAATATTAAAACAAGAGCCTCTGGAAATTCATCTATCTCTGGCACTTCTAGACAAGATTTTAAAAACTAGCAAAGATGAATGATATCTACATAATGTATCTCTACATAATTTACCTGGTCCAAGGAACTGGCAGCCTCTGGCCCTGACTGCTGCCCAAAGATTTGAAGAAAGCTGTTGAGGATTCTGGTGCTGGAGGATTAGTTCCGTGACAGTCCGTTCACCTAAAGATCGAGCTGCCCTCATGGCACGAATCCGACCTTCTTCTTCCACTAGCTGGCAGTGGACTAACGTCACCAATTTCCTCTGCATTGGGCGGCTCAGAACACTCTGAGTGGTGCTGTTTAGACCTACTCCTTTAAAAGACGATATAAAAATTAATCTAAACTATAAATCGGAGAGTAATCTATCAAACACAAAACTGATCCTAACTTTGATTAAGTGGTAACACAGTTAAGAATTATAGTTTAAGACTATGTGTCAAAAGTCACTAAACCATATATTTGCAACTCACTGATACTACCATTAGGCCTTGACCACAAAGAGATCAAAAAGGAAAAGAAACTGTAAGTACAAAAAATATTTATAGCAGTTCTTGTTCATGGTGATAATGAACCACTGAAAGAAAGATGATGGACTCAAGATGCAAAATAAGACAAAAATTTTTGGATATGGCCTAGGTGGGAATTTGTTCTACCTAAGTTGTTTTTATTTTATTTTAAAAAGGCTCTTTTTGAGCCTTATTTTTCCTGTTTGTCCCCAAAAATAGAATGAGTGAAGAGAAAGAGGGTCACTGGAGCATCTTTTAAGAAAATGCACAAGAGAACAGAAGGAAGGTCAGAATAATTCACAGACAAGTAGACTGGATTTAAAATTTAAGTGTTTAATTCATTATGCATATAGTACACATATATTATGTACATAATAGAGACTCAACAATTTCATGTATGTATGTGAAAATACCCATTTTATTGATAGATAACTTCAGAATAAAAAAAAAATTAAAAAAAAAAAAAACCACCTGTATCCCAAGGATGTTACAGAAAGAGTGACAACTATAAAAATATTCTTGGTGCTTCTGCAAAATATCTTTGTTGCTACTATATACAGGGTTAAAAACATAGTGGATGTCCACTGTTTGGAGGATGGCTACAAAAATTATGGTACATGAATACAATGTCATGGCACAGAAACAAGGTAATAAAACTGAGCCATAAAGAAAAATAGGAAGAATTTAAAGAAATATTTAAAGACTTACATGAACTGACAGAATGTGATGCAGGGAAAATATATACATATTGTGAATGGAAAAAAACAACAAAAAATGTGACTATCAACCCTATGTAATTATTATTACCAAGCTTAGTCCTGAGGAAAAGAGAACACAGTCCTCTCTACCGTTGCAGCGCTGGAAGATTATGATTGTTGAATATTGCCTATACTGTCAGTTCTTATTCATCTTCCCATGTTTCTCTGAATTCCTCACATTCATCTTTTCTTGTACTTCAGTTTAGCCATTCTCCAATTATTTTTGCAGTTAACAAAAAAGTGGAATAACCCTAAAGCCCATGGATTAAGGAGGGGCTAAATAAATTGTAAAATAGTGTGAAGCAGTAAACAATTAAACCCTTTAAAGATAATAAATCTGATTAATTTAAAAAACCTAGAAAGACTTATTAGTGATAGAGAACAAGGAGAGCAGAATTAATACACACGCAATGACTGCCACTACATACAAAATAACTGCAAGACTTAGTATACCCACACAGAGGAGATAAAAGAATGTTATTTCTATTATTTTAAGTATATTTTTCTTTTTTTAAAAATGCAAACACCTTGGCTTTCTTGGTCTATTCTCACTGCAGAAATATCAATGTACAGCATTGGACAGAGGAACACCTCAGAACAAGGAAGGCCTGGGCTCAAGCCTATCTAACTTCTGTGACCTTGGACTTACCACGTGACTTCTCAGAGTCCTAAGTAACTAAAAAGTGACAAAAATAAAAATAAGCTAATTAGCTGAAAGAATGTAGGGACCATTTTTGCTTTTCTCTTTGTACATCCAGTATTCTGGCACATTCTTTGGCACACAATAAGTGTTTAATAAAACTTTGATAAATGGGTGAAGAAAAAGGTGGAGAGGAGATTTGCACAGGAATGCATCAAAAAAATCGTAATTTTAAAAATGTATAAAAAATGGAAGCAAGATCAAATAAAAGGGATGACTGCAACAGTGATGTATTGGCCTGTGATGATGATGATGATGATGATTCTAATACCAGCAGTGCTGCTGAAGCTGAGAATGACGAGGCTGACAAGGAATGCTAAGGACAAGAGAAGCTGTTCTTTTCCACTTATGGGGGAAAAAAAGTAGGAGCAATCAATTCCAGAAATATTTATTAAGTGACTCTTCTATGCCAACTGCAGAGGTAGGTGTTTGGGGATCACAGAGATAAGTGTGTTTCATAGGGAGGAGCTAGGGCAAACACATTCCTAGATAGAATCTTTCATTGGCATTTTATTCTGCTTTCTTCACAAAGGAGAATGACATGTTGACAAGAAAATCAAGAACAAAAATGACTAACAAGGAAGTGAAACACAAAATGAGTAGGAGTACCTCACTGCCCTTGATGAATTTATACCTACAGGACTAAAGGAACCACATCCCCCAAAACTTGAAAAACCAGAAAAATCTGACTAGTGAACCACAGCTAGTGATTTCTGCAGAACTGGAAAAGAACTATTGTTCTGATTGTCAAGAAAAACGATGACAATGGAGCCTACAAAAAACCCACAAAAAGGCAGGCTAGTGAGATTAATGCTGAATCCTGACAAACTTTTAGAAAACATTATTAAAGGGATGATTATTGCAGCAAGTCTGGTAAACCCATCTAGAAAACATGTCAAACCAGACCAAACCTCATTTCATTTCTTTTTTGGACAGGGAATGACGGCAGCATATGACAGTGACTGTGAAGTCAGATGACCACAGTGCCACTCTTGCCTTTTGGTACAGTCACTTAATCTCCCTGGGTTTCTAAATCCCTTACAAGCAGGAGATCTAAAATAACAACATTTGACAAAGTCTAACATCTTAATCTTAGAAACAAGATGGGAAAGAAGGCCTAACTGCAAAAGTAGTTTGTAACTGCTTGTTATCAATTTGGACCAAGTTCTTTGGTTAACAGCACAGATCACAAGCTTAATAAATCTAGAATCTTAAATCTTTAAGTTAAGAATAGCTAACTCACACACATTAGGTGACTGAATTACAATCCAAAAAAAAAAAAAGATTTCTATAGGTTAGATCACTGAGCCAAATTCAGTAACACAAAATTTAAAGTGAATAATAAGCCAAGATCTTATATAGATGGGTTAAAAAAGCTTAATCTTGTAAGAGAGACATCACTACATGGTAGATAATCTGAAAAAGAACATAGGATTTCAATTAGGATACTATACAAACTGAAATGAAACAAAAGACCTAAGTGTTACATGGAAGATAATATGGAGAATGCAGTAAGAAATTCAAAGTGTTCAGTATAAGGGCGCTGAATCTTATTCTACTCTGACCTGGCCAATCCGTTTCCAGTTCTGGGTGACACATTTCAAAAAGGAATTATTTGCTGGCAAGTGACAAAAGGAGAAAAACCAGCAAATGATGTGAGGCTCAGATGACTGAAATGGGGATGCTTACCAAAAGAAAAGAGGGTGACATAAAAACTGTTTTCAAGGGAAATAAAGAAGCACACTTGCTATGTGCCAGGCACCATGCTAGGGTCTTCACAAAAATAATCTCACTTAATCTTCACAACAACACTGTGAGTTAGGTGCTAGTATTATCCCTGGTTTATAGTTAAGGAAGCTGAGGCAAACAGAGATTAAGCGCCCAGTGCTACACAGCTCATAAACTCCAGGCCCAGCATTCTGTGCATTCTACAGTGTCACCTATCTACCTAAGATGCCTACTAGCTGAAAGGGCTATCACATGCAAGAAGAATCGAATTGTTCTGGTTGGTCTCACAGTGCAAAATAAAAAAAGAATGGACAGAAGCTACCAAAAAGGAGTTTGATAGCAAGAAAGGCTTCCAAATAATGAGACTTATCCAAAAGTGTAATGAACTGCCTCATACAGAGCTAGAGAGTTAGCCAACACATTGGTTGATGGTCAGAATCAAAAAAACAATAATAAAAGTTCTCCTGTCTTTCATGTTAAAATTCGTTGTTACTAGTTATCTTCTAAAAATTATGTTGCACAATGGGTTTGGGTTTATAAAAATAACTAAGTCAATGGTAGAATATGATCTTTAAGACTTCATTTAAAATCATTTGGAAAATGAAGATAGTTACCATTCTTTCTAATAATCCTCATAAGAGGAATCCAAACAACCGTTGAAGACTTACCTCTTGCGCTGCTGAGTGGTTTCAAATACAATGCTAATTCCTCTACACATTTCTTCGCTTCCTCATAATGTTTTGTATCTTCTACCCCACTACACAAAGTAATGGGCTGCTGCTCAGGAACCTGCACATCAAACAAGATAGGTTACCTAATACATTCTCATGCCACCAACACCTATCAGCTTACTATTTATTTGCATATCACTAGTCTTCTTAAATGTGCGGATATACTACCAGTAATTCTGAAATTAATTTATCAATCAACCACCAACTTGTTACATTAACCAACGCTGTGACTTACTAAACAGAAGCACCCTTCCCTGGCTACCACCTCTATCTTCCCTATTAGAATCTAAACCCTTTGAGAACAGGGACTATCTCACTTTGTATTTCTATTCCCAGTACTTTGCAAAGTGTTCAATGTATATTAAGTGACTAAAGGATGCTTTTTTGTTCATCTCTCTAAATATGAAAAGGTGAGGAAGAAAATTTGGAGAGCTTTTAAGTCTAAGATATTGTCCATAGAAATTCTGAAATTCCATTCAAATATGGAATAAGACTGTCTAAAAAGCACTTCAATGTCCAAACATTACATTCACATAGAAATTCTAATGAGACAAATAACAAAACTTTTATACAATAGCTCTATTTTAGCATAGCACTATTTTTCCTGGAGATTTTACCGTTCCTTCTTACTGCATTATAATTCATATGTCCTTCCACATTAATAACATTAGGATTATCATGGATTCTTCACACCTTTCTTGTCTCTTATATACAATTACCAAACTTTTTTTCATTTCAAGTCAACAGGCAATAATAGAGATTCAAAATGGTCTAAGAGTGCAGAACTTAGAGAAATAATGGTCTGGGGACATCAAAGAAAAATTCATAAAGGAGATAATATTTGATCTGGACCTTAAGTGCTAAAAAAGCGCAAACTAAAAAAGCTGGTTTAAAGGAAAGGGTATTTCATAAAGAACATGGTAAACCAGAAGATAGGAAAAGAAAAGCAGAGGGCTTATTTGGAGAAGGTAATGAAAAGTTTAAGTCAAAGAAACAAACTTTTTTTTAAAATTTTATTATAGTTTGCATCATTCATTTCCACAAGATTTTGAGTTACATATTTTCTCCCCCTCTTTCCCT
>CM053586.1:310746585-310801692 GCA_028646515.1 Pseudochirops corinnae | reverse complement strand
AATCCCTCTTGAGATTCTCCAAGAAATTCTCCAAGAATGCTTTTTGGGCTGGAGACCAATTCACATTTCCTTCTGTGGTCTCCAGTGTGTGTGTAGAGTCCGTCTTGCCTTCTGAGTTTGGTTGTTCTTGCTCACTATAGAATGATTTGATGGTTCTAGCCTTTGCAGTTTCCTTCTTCCCCATCGTGGTTGCCTATATCCTATATTTTTAGAGTGGATATCTGCTTCCGGGGTGCAGGAGTACTGAGTTTCTCAGTTCTCTGGGATGCTTCTCCAGCAGGCTCACTGTAGTAGAAGGGCAGGGCTGTAGTTTGCTGATTGACCAGGTGGTTCTAAAGCACACCTGGGCTTTTGTTGTTAGAGCATGCTGGCTCCACCCACCTGGGCTTAGCTCCGTACAGTATCCCTTCCCCTTCCTCAGTGATTTCCAAGCCTGGGGCTGTTTACACTTATGCAAGTACTCTAAGTGGGGCTTTTACTTCTAGATTTTTTTGTGTGTCAGGTAGGGGGATGAGAGCCCCTAGATTTCATTCCTCCATCCCAACTTCTGAAAGTCTGGGCATGTACCTTCAAAATCCAGGCTGCGGGTTGCAAGTCCCAGGAAAAACCGCTGACCCTGCTATGCGCCCTGCATTCCCTCCTACCCAGTTCTGTTGGTCCTCTGCTCAGCGGGGAGACGGCTGCAGAAGCCTCCCGCTGGGTGAGTCAATGTATAAGCTTTTTTACTAAATATGCAAAGCTTTGTACTAGAAAGCACATAAGAAAAATCAATATATAAATCCTTGCATAGGAAGGATACAAAAGAAAATTCTCTTGACAAGCTTCCAGGCAAATTGAGAAGACAAATAATCATGAAAGAAACAAGTTTAGTTAGAATATCCATCCAGTACTTACTATGTGACAAGACACAATTACAAAACTTCATCACTTTTTCACTCCTTAATTAACCCATCTCTCCAATAAACCAGAACTGAAAGATCAAATTGAGTAAATTTATTTTGGGCAAATAATGGCAGATTTGTTGCAGTACCAACAAATTTTATATACATCAATACATAACATGTCTGAGAAGCACATGTGCACGAGCACAACCCCTCATCTCTCCCCCACGCCCCGCAAATGAATAATGAACAGGAGAACTGGTGGGATTATACTTGGAGAAACTATTCAGTGTTTTCATTACCTCAAACTTCTTTCTGAAGTAAAGGCTCTCTTTTAAAAATAAAAATACTCTTCTGCTGATGCTGTATTACTAGGAATAATAGTATACCACAATCTCCAGAGTATTTAAATTGTGGGCCACCCAAAGGGTAACTAAAGAAACATACTGAAAATTGAATAAACATTACTAAAAAAAAGTGAAAGGAATAAAATATCATCAGAGATATATGACCTGAGAAGGTGGTAGGCTAGATCCTAGGATTACAGATTTAGAATTAGAAGAGATGTAAGAATTAACTAGCCCAATTTCCTCTTATTGGCCAGTTGTTCCTCCCAGAACTTCATTTTAAGGAGGACGCCCTGGTCCATCTCTTCATTCCTCCATAGGCTGAACTTGACCCTCTCTATAAAGGCTTTTCTCAATCTAGCCCCCAACTGGATAATCCCTTTCCCCCTCAGCATTTAGCATAATACTTGGTAGAGTCATTAAGCACTTAATACTGCTTACTATTAGAAAGAAACTGATAATTTCTACTGTCCCTCTACCTACCCTGTTCTTTTCCTGGGGTCAGAGCCACACAAACACTGTTTGGCTCTAAACTTGTTAGTAGCTTAGTAAACAGCCTAGGGTACCACAGGTCCCCCTCCTTAGTTCATCCTGTATCTATGATCTGAAACTGGATAGTGGAAAAGGCCTCAAGTTAGCACCTGTTTCAGCACCATATGCAAAGGTCAGGTTCTTTGTATAGGACCTATTCTCAGGCCTCTTCAGTCCCTGAATGCTGGAATATTCTGTGCCTGTGCCTTGGAGTCAAGTAGCATCATCCCTCTGTCTCCTAAACTAACCTGGACTTGAAATGACTCACTTTAATTTTTTTCTTGAATTTCCCAATCAGGACTCAATGTGGTGAGTTTTAAAAATTTTTGTGAAGGACTTGTATTGGAAAACTAAGTTATATTTCTCTTGCTACTTTAGAATTTTGATTCTGACCCCAGTGTTCATGAAATTAAAAAAAAAATTGATAACTGGATTTTCAATGATTCAACGGTTTTCTTTGTAGTCTTACATATTTTTCTTTTAGCATTTAAAAATATGATTCTGAAAAGGGGTTCGTAGGCTGCTCCAGATTGCCAAAGGGGTCCATGACACACAAACAAGGTTAAGAACCCCTGCCTAAAGGGAGAAAGCAATGATGCCTTGATAATTTTATTTTCTTTCCCACTGCATTAATACTACCAAATATGTCCTTTACACTTGAAGACCTATCTCACAAGTTATGACAACCTTCCACCACCAACTAGCATTAAATATGCTTCAGGCAATGTACAAAAATGAAACAAATTAAGATGCCTATGTCCTAGATACAGAATGAGAAGGGCTTAGAATCCAATAGCCAGAAGATAGGACAAAGTCAGACTGAAGTTGAGAAATGCTACTGTGCTATCAATTACCCAAATTATTCACTGCTATGAGTCCATTTCATTAGCACTGAAACGATCATTTAGCGCTACCATTTCTAAAAGACTAAAATTACAAGAATCATGATAATAAACTCAATCCCATATTCAGCTAAGTCGCCAATGTGGTAACTTAAGTGGTATAAAGTAGTATAAAAAGGTATAAAAAGGCACCTAAGTAAAAAAAGAAAAGCCTTTGAGGCCCTTCACAACCTAGTCACCAATCATCTGTTTCAGGCTCATTATACAAATAATCTCCCAACTGGATTTCTCTCTCTCTCTGTTCCTCACACAAACCACTCCATCTTCCATTTCTGGCTATTTCCCATACCTCCTCACCAGGAGGGAGCTCTCTTTATCAATGAAATCACAGATCCAGTTTAAAAAAAAGAAAGTCTTCTGTATGTAACGTGGGCATTGAACTGGCTCCCAACTCTCCCTATGACTTCTCTCTTCCAGGGCTTGAAGCTGCTGCTCAGCTCAGGTCTGGTTAATTCCCTAGCAGGGGGTGGGAGAGAAGATGGCCAAAGAGTCATTCTAACTCTCAAGTTCCTAGGAGTAATCCTAGGATCTTTATGGGTGACCACTCTCAGCAATGCTATAGCTCATGAGGTCCTACTGGTATATTTCCCATTTACAAATCAACCATTAATTTTCAATTAAACTTGACCAATTAGTTTACTGAAAATGCAAAGCAAATGCATAGTATTTACATAAAATTCCACCAATAATTCTTAATTACAATCTCTCACCAATGAGCAGTGTTAGCAAGGAGGGTAGGTATACACTTCAAGTCCCAGATTAGTAAATACATATATAGGGAACACATGTGGCCAGGGCAACTTCTACCTCTTGAACAATGGCCTTCAGGGCCCTCTTCCTGCTGCAGAAAACGAATGCCCCTTGCTATGCATAGCTTCAGCATCAAATCTATACCTGTATCCGCAGACGAATGTGACCCTCACTGGGCACAGCACCTCAGCCAGACTCCTCCATCTCACGGGCTGCTTCTCCCGCTCTCTGCTCAGCTAGACTTAACTCCATCTCTTCCAGCTTCAGGCCTTCACCTGAAGCAGCATTATGCTCTTTTAGGAAAAAGTAACATCCTTAAGCCTAGAGTTGGCAAAAATCTCCTCAACTCTAGCCCTGTGAGGGGCCCTCCTCCCCTTCTGGCTTCTTGAGGCCTTCTTCTCACCAGCCAATCAGGAGAGCCCATTTTCTCTATTTCTCCTTATTCTTCCCAGCAGCAGGGGGCAGGAGAGAGCAGGCCAGCCTCTCCCAGGCTAACCAATCTGCCCAACAACAAATGCTGGAGCAGAGACAGTGCTGCAGGTTCCCTTTGACATCAGGCCGCAATCTGTTTTTTCCGTCCTCTGTCCTCTTCTGTCTTCTTCCAAACCTTTTTTGGTTCAACAACAGGGTTCTCACTGCAAATAACCTGAGCTTAGATTGTTAGTAACTAAATTGTTCACCTTTCTGTAATCAGGTCAATCACACTTGCCCCATAATGACGTAAGAGCTAATCCCCCAGTTACTAACCTAAAAATTCTCCAAATATTTAAAAGCAAATCATTGAAACAAACTATATCTCCATTCACTCAGATGATCTACAGCTTATCAGATACCAATAAACAACTGCTGTTCAGAACAGAACTTTGAGCAAAAGCTATTTTACGAGTACATGCGTTGATTGAACTATGGCTATCTCCAGAAAGAGAGCTTTGGTTGAAAATTTTAAAAGTTACTGTCGTTGGAGAGTTACTGGAATGATTTGTCATTTCCTTCTCCAGCTCATTTTACCGGTGAGAAACTCAGGCAAACAGGGTTAAATAACTTGCCAAGGGTCACCCAAATATGAGGCTGGATTTGAACTCAGGTCTTCCTGACTCCAGGCTTAGCTCTCTATTCATTTCACCACCTGGCTGGCCCTAAGATCTAGACTGGGAATCTTTCAAGATCTACACTAATTTAACTAGCAAGGCTATTGTGAGTGAAAAGACCTGACTGTGTAAATGCTGGCATACAACTGATTCTGGTCCTACTTAAGTATCAACTGTGCCATCTAGCTATTCCTTAAAAAGTTAAATTCTATAGCTAATAAAAATAAAAAAGGAAATCACAAATGCTTGCACATATATCTGAGAGCACTTTTTGAAGGGTTTATTAGTTGATTTTATTTTGTGGCAAATGGGTTTGTAAAGAGACAATTAGTAGACATATATTACTTTTTTCATGACAAAATTAGGATTTTGAAGTAGGTCACTTGGAGCTAAATTTTTAATTGCCTTATCTGCTGTTAGGGGAGATTTTTAGCTTTAATAATTAGGGAAATGAAGCAGTAACATACCTATAAATAGTATTACTTATGAGAATAGATACATGTTCAAGAGACTATGCTAGGCACTGGAAATATTAAAAGTGATACAGGCCTTTGGTAGTTTGAGATGGAGGAGAAAATCAGAGAACAGTAAGTAGAGAGTAAACACAGCAATTTAAAGAGGGAGAGAATGCACTAACAACTGAGGAGGAATCATGCAAGAGGTGGGGGGCAGCTAGGCAGCTTGGTGAACAGAGCTCAGGAAGATGTGAGTTCAAATCTGGTCTTGGACACTTAATAGCTGTGTGACCCTGGGCAAGTCACTTAACCCCGTTTGACTCAGTTCCTCAGCTGTAAAATGAGCTAAAGCATTGGTTCTCAACATTCCTAATGCTGCGACACTCATATGTGGGCATATCTGCAAGTGGTCAGACCCGCCTAGCGACGGATAGAGGAGGGGTATCTCGGTTCCTAAGACCATCGGAAATATGTGTTTTCTGATGGTCTTAGGCAACTCTTGTGAAAGGGTTGTTTGACCCCCAAAGGGGTCGCGAACCACAAGTTGAGAGCCGCTGACCTGGAGAAAGAAATGGCAGACCACTCCACTTCTTTGTCGAGAAGATCCCAAATGAGCTCAGGACTGGAACAACTCAATAACAGCAATAACTCTAATTTTCCATTTCAGTGTCAAGCATCAAAGCTCTATGGTTATACTCATAGTTCAGTCAATGCAAGTACTCATAAAAGTCTTCTGCTATCTAAATAAACTTTGGAGCAGAGATAATGACTCAATTGAGAAGCTCTCATAGAACCTGAATTTGTCTCTAACTTAACCATGTGCATTTTATACTGCTGTAGACACTCAACAGCTGTAGTTACTTATTTCAAAAATAAAACATTTTAATATTCATTTTTAAAATTCTGAATTCCCAATTCTCTCCCTCCAATCCCTCCCCCATCAAGAAATAAGCAATATGCCAATTACGCATGTGAAATCATACAAAACATGTTTCCATATTAGCCATGTTGCCCCCCAAAAAAAGCCAAGAAAAGTAAGTGAAAATTTTGAGTATTCTTCAAATCTGTACTCAGTTCATCAGTTCTCTTTTCTGAAAATAGATAGCATTTTTCTGAGTCCTTTGAAATTGTCTTGGATTATTGTACTGATTAAAGTAGCTAAGTCAACTGTAGTTATTTCTCACACTAAGAACTTGCAAGGAATTCCAACTTCCTGATTTAATACAGAATAACATCAACATTTTCCTGAGTTCTGATGACATGCTCTTTTCAAGTGCCTCATAACTAAGCAAGTATTAATGAACCAAAAATGCTTAAGAAAACCAGGATTCCTATTTATCCAAGGTTGTTTCATTGAACAAAATAAATATTTCATATGGTTCCACCAATGTTTTAACTGTACCACAGGCAGACAGGATTTGGGGCTGGAAAGGACCTTGGATATCATGTAGATCAACCCCCTTATTAATGTTTAGAGAAAAGTTTTTATTGAAACAAACCAATGCAGCTAAAGTAAGAAGAAAAACTGTTAACTGGAGATTAAAAAAAAAACCTTTAAACAACTGATAAAGGTCTGATATTTAAGGAATACAAATATATAAAAAAGCTGTTGTCCAAAACCTAAGTGGTCAAAAATCCAAACAGGTAACTTTCAAAATAAAATGCAAACTAGCAATAACCAAACAAAAGAACATTCCATATCATTAATAATAATTAGTGATTAATGGTAAGAAAAATATAAATTAAAAGTAATTCTTAAGTTTCACCCATATATACCAGGTAAAGATGACAAAAGATAAAAATGTTAAATAATGGAAGGGCTATAAGAAAAAAGGCCTATTAATGCACCATTAATGGGACTGTAAATTGGTCCTGCTGTTCAAGAAAATAAGTTGAAATGATACTTTAAAAAAGTTATTGGGACTTTCAGCCAAGGTAGTTGAATGAACGGAGGCAGATAGTCCAACTCCTCTACATTTACTCAGGAAAAAAATCTGAAAGTTCACACCAGACAACATTTGTTTTTCGGGCATATCCAACTCTGTGACCCTGTCAACTACACCTCATCAGACAGAATGAACAAGAAATCCAACACAAACTATAATCAAAGAAACAAGAAAGGAAGCCAAAAGCAAAGCCATCACAAGCACAGGCAAATTCAGTCTCCCCCAAAGACCCAGAGTTGTCTGAAATTAGCAGCAATAACCAGTGAGGAAGGATAGTATTCAAAATGAGAAAACTCAGGTGCCCAAAAGCTCCCAGGTCCCTGGCACCCTGTTCTGAGATTCCAATAGAGGGGCCCTGAAGATCTGCTCTCTAAATCTGAAAGATGGGGACTGGAAGGCTCTGATCCAGGAATGTAAGTCAGCACGGGAACCTAGGTAACCCAAAGTGAAACCAAGCTGGGACCCTATCCAAAAGAGCTTTGCCCTGGCATAAAGCCCAAATTCATTAACTAAATTTGGAGAGATTCGTAAATAAAAGAAAACATCAACTAGTATAAAAATTACTGCCAATCTAGAGTCTCAAAGGAAGCAAGTAACTTTGTAATAGCTGCAAATACTCAAAGGAAAAAATCAATTTTCCACAAGGACTATCTAAATATCTAGAAGAGGGGTGGCTAGGTAGAGCAGTGAATAGAACACTGCTCCTGGAATCAGGAGAACCTGAGTTCAAATGTGACCTGAGACACTTAACACTTACTAGCCATGTGACCTTGGGCGCAATTGTCCCACCTTCCCCCTCCAAAAAAAGGGCAAATAAATAAATATCTAAAAGAAATGAAGAAAAAGATAAAAATGAAACAAAGTATTGAGGAAAGAATTAAAAGAACATGGTAGCTTGAAAAAGAAAGTGATATAAGTACAAAAATACTTATAGCAACTATTTTTGTGCTGGCAAAGAACTGGAAATTGAGGGGATGCCCATCAATACCACAAGTTGTGGGAAATGAATGTAATGGAATACTATTATGCTATAAGAAATGATGAGTAGGTGGACATTAGAAAAACCTGGAAACACTTGCATGAGCTGATGCTGAGTGAAGTAGGCAGAATCAGGGGAACAGTGTACACAGTAGCAGCAACAATGTGCGATGACCGACTTTTTTAGACTTGGCTCCTTTGAGCGAAGTAATGATCTAAGATAATTCCAGAGACTCACGATGCAAAATGCTATCCACATCCAAAGAAAGAACTATTGAGTCTGAATGCAGATCAGAGCATACGATTTTCTCTTTCTTTTTCCTGGTTTTCCCCTTTTGTTCTGATTCTTCTTTTATAACATGACTAATGAGGAAATGTTTAATATGACCATACATGTATGGCCTATATCAGATTGCATGCCATCTTGGGGAGGGTAGAGAATAAGGAAAATTAATAACTCAAAATCTTATAAAAGTGAGGGATGAAAACTAAAAATAAATTATTTTTAAAAGTGTAAAAGTAAAAGAAAAAGATAGAAAAAGTGGTAAACCTTATCCAAGAAATAGATTCCCTGAATACTATAGTTTCACAAGACAGAAAGAAATATCAAAACAAAACAACAATTATTTTTCAAAAGATAAAAACTGTAAGATACCTAAATAAAAAACTAATTTGGAAAACAGGTCAAAGAAAGATAGTTTAAAAATCATGGAACTTTTTGCCAACAGTGGAAACAAGAACAAAAGCCTGGATAGTACATTTTAAGAAATCATAAATTAAACTGCTCATATATATGAAAAGACAAATATAGAAAGAAGCCATCAATCATCTCCTGAAAAGAACTGCAAAAGGAAAAGTCCTCGAATGTCAAAGCCAAAATCTAGAGTTCTCACATCAAATAAAATACTACAAAGCATGCAGAAAGGAGTTCAAGTACCAAGGACTACAGTTATAGCCACAGAACAACTGGCAACAACTTTTACTAAAAACAAGAGATCTTGGAATACAATATGCCAAAAAGCAAAAGAGATGGGATTACAACCAAAAATAACTCATCCTGCAAAGCTAAGTATAATCTCATAGGGAATAAAATTCATCTTTCACAGAAGACTTTCATGCATTTCTGATGAAAAGAATGGAGCTAAGTAGGAATACTGAAATATAAACACAAGGGCTCAAAAAACCTATAAAGGTAAAACTATTTGAGGAATTGACAGGAACTGTATGAAGAGGGAAAAAAGGGAGGGTGAAAGGAATACACTAATGCAGAAAGGAGGAAGGAGGCAGAACTTGCTATTACTCATAAGTGGAGTACATAAGAAAAGTCTGCTGCTAACATGAGGAAGAGGCAGATGGAGAGGACAGCAGACGAAACTCACTCTGAACTTAAACAAGACAATGGAAGGTGGAACTCAAGTACCTACACAGAGTCTGATGTAGGAGTAGGGAGAGGGAGATAAGTTACAAATAAAAACAAAATAAAAAATCCTTCTAACCCTAAAGTAGAGATTAAAAGGGTTTTGTTTTTTTTAAAAAAAGGACTAGAATCTAAGAGAATGCTTTATGCCTCTTAGATAACTGGGGAATGGTTATTTTGGTACATGAACATAATTATTACTACACCATAAGAAAAGATGAAAGAAATTATTTCAGAGAGTCCTGCATATTAACTGATGCAAAATCAAGTGAACATTGTGAATTAGGGAAATAACACTGTAAAGAAAAACCCCTTGACTTCTGATCAATGCAGTAACCAACCATGTTCCTGAGGACCCATGAAAAGTCCTATTAAACAACCTATCTCTGGATAGACCCAAAGTACCAAAACAGAGACACATTTTAGTCATGGTCACTACATAGATTACTTTCGATTAACTATATTTGTCACAAGGTCATTGTTTTCTTCCCTTTCTTTCTATAGGCTTTTTAGTCAGGAAGGTTACAAGGGGAAAAGTGATGTCCAAAAAAAAGGAGAAAGGAGCTGCTAAATCTTTTTTAAATGTGTGGAAGTAGAAAAGTCTATATATATAAAGCAGGACAGTTTTTAAGGTAATATGGGTAATTTATTTTCAACTTTTTAAAAAGCAATATATAACCCTTTTTTGTATTCAGTTATGTGTATATGAAAAAATGTATTTTTGGTGTTTAGATTCTGAACTTAAATATACTTTTTGACCCAAGAGGATGAATGATAGAGAAAAGGGTGTCATATATACAAAAAATTTTTTAATACTTTTTTAATTAGAAAAGAACTGGAAGAAAAGGGTGTCTAATGACTGAAAGAACTGCGGTGTACATACTTCTCTATGATGCTCAGGGCATAGAAGTGTTCTACTCTTTTTGGAACCTGGTGTGCCAATAGCTCCAAAGTAACTCAGCCTTCCAGGAGGGGTTCATGATCAAAGGCTGTGAGCAGAGTGCTGGGCTGGGGGCAGCTATGTCTGCAAGGTAAATTTAAATCTGATTATAAATAGATGTTTTCCTAAGGTTAATAAAATTATCTCAGAATTCAAAGGCAAAATTTAACATCTCAGATATTCACTAGGAATATAAGTGTTGAATCACACGAAATTTTGCTCCTAAACAACAGAACCAAATCTCGTGAAGAGCAAGATGAATGCCTTGTTCTGTAAAATAAAACCATAATTCTTGCACAACCTACCTCCTAAGGAAGTGCTTTGTAAATGTTAAAATGTTACAGAATGAGAAATGTTTTACTCTAAGGAGAAAAGCCAAAGATCTGAAAAGAACCTGAGTCTGTGCCCCTGGTCTGGTACTAACTTACCACTTAAGTGACTTAAAGTAAAATTCTTCATTTATAAAAATGAGTTGGCTAGATAAACTTTCAAGTCCTCTTCAGCTCTAATTTTACAACAAAAAGTCACAAAACCCAATATTAATACATACTTTTCTAATAATACTATATGATTATGAATCTTGGAATTCCACAAAGTTGCACATGACCCTTAGGGCATAATGAACACAAGTAAACTGAAGCATAAATTTCCCACGATTACAAGTACAAGAAGAACCACATGGGATAATTCAAGAAAGGTATTATCAAAAAAGAAAGTGGATTAGTGCTGCATAGTGAGAGCACATGTTGTACAGTGTGTGTTCTATTTCTACCAGTCACAGTTTTTCTGTTTTCCCTCTTTTTTGGCTTTTACTTCACTGGGGATTTATAAATTACCACTTATTGGAAAGTTAACACCAAATTAAAAGAGTGGGGCTTAAAGCAGGATGACTGGGTTTTCAGTTATAGTTTACAATAACCTTTCACTTATCTGGAATACAACCTTAAACCAAGAAATAAGGAGAAAAGTCCTTTGAATAGAGAAAATAGGTATCATTAAAATCCCTGAATTCTAGCTCATGTTAAAACTCACAAGAGAGTACCACAGGTCTTTACTCAGAACTTATTACTCATATTTCGGTCACAGTGCTACAAGTTTTTCTCTGGTTCCCTAGCCCATTAAGAGATGAGAAGCCAGAACAGTATACAGTGACAGTTTATATTTGTGTAGTGAGTGCTTAATGGTCACAAAGCACTTTCACATTTGATCCGACACTGTACCACTGAAGTTGGTAGCATGTATATCTACATTTATTTTATGATAGAAAGTGACATCTAAGTCATGATTTTCCCAGTCAGAACTAGAGTGTGGCAGAGCTGGTACCAGTATTCAAACCCAGATCTTCTTAATCCAAAGCACAGGTCTGAATATGTCTGCCTTGTTCAAAAAACTAGAGGAGCTCCTTATTGCCTCTAAGATAAAATATAAGCTTTTCACATTCCGGTACCAAGCTATTTTTCCAGATTTATATTCCTCTTCTGTACCTAATTCTATATATACTCTTCAACCAAACTATTCTCCCCATATACCTTTGCAGACTGCTCCCATTCTCTACCTACCTCTCAGCAGTCCTACTGCCCTCCTTCAAGGCTCAGCTCAGTGTCTTTGTTCCCTATTCCCCTCCCCACAAGTTAGTGCTTTTCCTTCACCAATCCCAGAAATTCCTTTGTATATGTTTTAACTATTAATTAGCTCATATACCATTACTTCCTGGCAAAATGGAAGCTCCTTGAGAGCAGATGCTTTTGTTTTTGTCTCATTTCCCTAGTGCCCAGAATCCAAGGAGAATGCTTAATAAATGCTTCCTGAACTGAAGCCATTCATATGACTCATCCTTTGATTACTACAATGCTTCAATACTTCGATGAGATCACAGATCTATAGATAGAGTCAGACTTCTTCCATTCCTATACCACTGTACAGCATCCCAATTCATCCACAGTCTCCAAATGCTGGGTCAAAGAATAAGTTAAAAAAACAAACACACATAAATGAACAAACAAGATAACTTTTCATCAACACCAAAAATTTTAAAGTTTCTTTCATATCACCTTACAAATGCAGCTTGGGATGGCCTCTGACCTCCGAGTCAGGGAGCTATGGATTCAAGTCCTATCTCCCACACACACTGGCTGAGTAACTCTGAACAGGTCACTCAAGGGTTCAATGCCCCAGGCAACTCTCTCAAACTATAAATTGCATAATCTGCTATAGAAATGTTGTCCTCATTGGGAGTTTCCTACACCAATGAAATCATGGGCCCAGACAAAAACAAATTGACTATTCTTGGGTATCCAAGGAAAAGTAAATACAAATCTAGCATCAATTCAATTCAAACATTAACCAAGTACCAAGCAAGCATGAGGCACCATAACCGAAACGGTAATAATGGTAAAACAAAAACAAAGAAGACAAACGGTTCTAGCCTTTCAGAAGTTTACACATGAGGTCAAGACTGATAGGAGCAGGAGTTAGTTGGCACAGTGAACAAAGCACTGGTCCTGGAGTCAGGAGGACCTGAGTTCAAATCCAGCCTCAGACACTTGACACTTAACGAGCTGTGTGACCTTGGGCAAGTCACTTAACCCCAATTAAGAAGTCCTGCCTTCTCTCCTCCAAAAAAAAAAAAATCAATAGGAGCAAAGAGACATTCCAACAAAATACATTAAGAATATTGGAGAAAAGAGCACCTTTCAGGATGGGAATTAGGAGAGGTTTCAAGGAAGAAATGGTACCTGAACTGTCTTAAAGCATGTGCAAAAGAAATGAAAGTGTATTCCCATCACAGGAGCCACCTACAAGAATATATGGAAGATGGAGATGAGACCAATAGTCCAGTATAGCTAGAACAAGAAGTATGTGAAAGAAAGTAATGTGAAATAAAGATGAAAAATAGCTTAGAAGCAAAATGTAAAGCACAACAGAATATCAAGTCCCAGAGTTTGTAGTCTAACCTAATATTAACAAAAGCTAACATTTACATAGTTCTTAGATATCTGGCAAGTGATATATCATGTACGCTATTCTACTTAGTCATCAACGTGATCTTCCAAAGCACAGGTCTGACACACGTTCACTCCCATATTCAATAAAGACTAGAGCTTACCTACTGAAAATTCCTTAGCATGAATAGAGATATGTGGAAGTAGAGTAGGGCTGCCACCATTCTGCCCAGTGACTGTGAGCAAGTCCCATTCTTCCCCCAGTCCCCTACTTATTCTCCCACTACCACAACTCTGGTTCAGGGCCTCCTAGTTGCTCTTCTCATGCCCAACTAGAATCCATGCTTTATAAAGCTGCTACCTAAACAAACTACAAAGGTCCAATCTCATCACTCCCAGGCTCCAAAGCAATTTGTTTTTCTTCTGTGACTTAATTAAAAGATAAAACACAAACACTTTTGGCTCCAACCTTCCTTTCCAGCCTTATTTCACCTTACAGCCATTCAAGCACTCTATCACTCCAGTCAATCTCATCCTGTCCCGCTTTGCCTCCCACCCCAGTGACAGAAGCAGTTCCCCACATTTGAAATAGACTATACTATGCCCGGATTACTGGCATCCCCCCTCTCCTTAAAGGCCTAGGTAGTTCAGGGGCCACCTCCTCTGCAAAGTCTTTCCTAATCGAGCTTTCCTTCAATCTCTCAGGTTACCCTAGTTGACCTTAACTATGTACCCAATAATCATCAAACTTGTATAGAAATCATAGCTAAGTGATCCAAAGAAGAGAGCACCGGACTTCAGAATCAGGAGTTCAAATCCAACTTCAGGCACTTCTGGGTGAGTCATTTTACAGTCTGGCTGCCTTGGCTTCCTCATCTGTAAAATAAGGCTGATAAGAGCACCCACCTTCCAGGGTTGCAATGAAGACATTTGTAAAGTACTTTGCCAAGCTAAAGTGCTATGCAGATGCTAACTATGTAGACAGCCATCTATTTCTCTACCAGATTCTCTACCAGATTATCCCTGAGGCAAGAAGTTGCCATTTTCAACTGCGTATTCTCAGTGTCCACCACTCTCTTTCATGGACAAAGGAGGCACCTGATCAATATTGAATTGAATTTTCCATTTTTTTCTTTCTGTGAGTTAGAATATAGCAATAAGACTTGGGTTCAACTTGATGAACATCAGTCCTTTCATGATGAAAAATGCTATCTACTTCCAGAGAGAGAACTGGTGAATTCCACAATGAAGCCTATTTTTTCACTTTATCTTTCCTGCCCTTTTTGTGGCAATATATTTTGCATAACTTCTCAAGTGTAATGGTATCCTGTTGCTTAGCTTCTCAGTGGGTGAGGGAGGGATTGCAGGGAAAATCTGGAACTCAGAATAAAAATGATTAAAGTAAAAAAATTAAATAAAACTTCGGCTGAAAAAAAAAAATCAATCTTTAAATAGGTCTCTGTCAACCAAGAAGCCTTATGGTATAAATACACTGGTCTTGTGTTTGTTTGTTTGTTTAAATCTGGTTATTATTCAAATAAGTAGTGTATGTCTTTGGTGGTGCAGGGGATAGTGATGAATATCTGGCCACTGGACTAGAAAGTGAGGCTGGTGACCTTTCACAACCCTCCCTCAAATCAAAGTCAACTGCAAGTCATGTCATCATCTCCCTGATGTCTTGGTCCTCTTAGAGAACAAAGGACAAGCACAACAACACAACAAGAGGATAGTGCGCTGGACTTGGGAGCTGGCAAGACCGAGTTCAAATCCTGCATCAGACATTTTTTTACTCACTACTTCTCAAAACATAAGTTACTTCTCTCACAAGGTTATAAGAATCAAATGAAATGCACCACAGTGGATTCAAGAGAACCTGAGTCCAAATCTGGCCTCAAAATAGCTGTGTGACCCTGGGCAAGTGATTAATCCTGACTGCATCAAAAACAAACAAAAAGAATCAAATGAGATAATATGTGAAGTGCTTTGAAAACCTTAAAGTGTTAGTTTAATGCTAGCTATCAGTAACAACTACCTATGACACATTCACTGGGAGACCCAAAGCACCTTATAAAAATATCTTTAATAACAGGAAAACTGTCTTTAACCGAAGTGCACCCTGGTTTTCATTGTGTGATATACAAGGTCTGTGAGGCAGCCAGGTAGAGCACTGGGTCTGTGGTCAGGAAAGCCTGAGATTAAACAGTGCCTCAGACACTCCTAAACCGTTTGACCCTGGCCAAGTCATTTACACTCTGTGCCTCAGCTGCAAAATGCAGACAATAATAGCACCTACCACACAGGTTGTTGTGAGGATTAAATGAGAAAGTATTTAAGTGCTTTGGGATCTTTAAATTTCTATATAAATGCTAGCTATGATGCTGTTATGAGCTGGAAGGAACCTTAGACATCGCGTCCATCCTTTACAATGGGGACACGAGGCCCTGATTTAATTAAACAACTCGTCCTCCTAGGCCTCACAGACAGTGAGTGAGTTTCAAATCAGGATTCACTCCCTGCTTATTCACAAAGTGTAGTACTGGTATATTTTGTAACAGCGGGTAAAGAAATCTTTCTAAGAACACTAAACACTGCTTCCTTTAAAAACGGAAAAAGGGAACAATAGATTTGTTCAAGTTACCAGACTTGAAGAGATTCTTCTAGGAGAGCTAAAATAAAATTTAAAAATTTTACCTAGCGGTTCCAACTTACTTCCACAAGATAAGTGAAAACAAAAATACAAATGTATCCAAAAAGAATTAAAACTACAATAGTGTCTATCTACTAAATACACCACCAGAGAGGGGCCTAGAGAATTCTGAAGTGGTCTTTAAGATGCTTGGCATAATTATATCCCATAAAGCAGCATTTTTTTCTTCAGTATTAATTACAGTCTTTCAGTCTCTACTTTAATTTCATAATGATGGCACCTACAGACTTTAAAATGGCTCCTTTACAAGTTCTTGTCTCAAAGGCACTCATTCCAGCACCTGAGTGAAATGCTATTTGTTTAGCACTTTGAGATATTTAGATGAAAGAAACTGCAGAAATTCAAATTATTATTGTATTTATACTGATGATACTCTCTCAGGAAGAACTGATAAGACATATATTGCTAAGATGCTAACAAACATGAAAAGAATATTACTATGTTTAGTCATTATATAATATTTTAATAAGTAATCCTTTAAAAATTAATAAGAGCACAAAACAATTATTTCAACATGACAAAAATGTGACTTCCTTAATTTGAAAAATGAAAATAGGATCCAATCCATTACTTGGGTCTACTGACCTGTCATTTATTAATTTTTTGACCACACCTTTAAAAAAACAGATGAAAGGACACTGCAGTCAAACCTAAACAGACTCAAGTGGAATACCTAGAACAGTCAAACCCTAAGTCTGGGGTTGGAATACACTATAATATTCAAAGCTAAATATTGGAATTGCAGATGGAAATTAAACATACTTTAAATCAAGTTTATTTTGACAAGTGATTATCCTTACACAAAAAATTACAAAGGGCTGTAAACCAAAGCAGTGATTCTTACTTACTATGAAAGCTTCGAACACGCTGATTCAGTATGGGGCTAATCTAGAGAGTCAAGTCTAATTTGCTGAGGAGAAGCAGTACAAGATAGTATGATGACATAGTCCTACAGGTGAAATCTGCAAATATGGGTTCAAATCCTATCTCGGTGTCCTAACTATATTTAAGTTGGACAGTTCATAGTTCATGGACAAGTCACTTAATCCCTTAGTTTTCTTCACCAGTGAAATGAGGATAACAACACTTGTAATACCTACCTCATAGAATTATTTATTGTACACAAAGCACTTTGCAAACCACACCAGAGCACCAGGTTAGTTAAATGGTACCCTGTCCTGAGGCTTATCGTTTGTCAAAGTGTCATTTGGTCAGACTCCATCTTACTTGCAAGGGACACAGAAACAAGTATAATTGTTAAACAGCAGCTTAACCTCCTGGAGCTTATAAAGAATGAGACAAGCACTCCAGAACAATCCATTAGTTTAAGGAAAAAACATATTTTGGGAGCTACAAATTCTTCCTACATTTTAGCAGATCCCAAAAAACAACCTTGGATATTATGAAAAGTTTTTATTTTTATAATGTATTTTTAAAATCCTGCAGTGTAGTGAAATATTCCTGTGACATACAAGTGATTGTATAACAAATGAAGACCATAAAAATTTTATAGTAAATCATACAAATATGAATAATATGAATTTCACTACAAAATTCTCATTTCCTGAAAAGCTTAAAAATGTTTATGTGTATGTGTATAGTCATTATACATACATATGTATATATTATATATATGTATGTATATATTCATTATAATTACACATATCATTAATAAAGCAACGATCAAATCTATCAAAAGTACTTTATAGTGCACTTATAAAGCAATAAAATAGGCACTTGGAACAATCAAGTTAAGTTCAGGCAAATGTGATATAATATAGCAAATCGTACAAAATTCATTTTCAATAAGAAACATGTCCCTCAGGATAACATTGTGTACAGATAACCTATTCCTATCTTTTCATCTGTTAAGTGTCTGTTACTTGAAATATTAGCATAAAAAAAGAAAACCTGATTCAAACTATGGAGAAAATTTATTAAGCAATTAGGAAACATCAGTTGGGAAAATCCTAAGTGAAATAATAAGAACACAAATTGGTATCACACTTGCTTATTGAGGTCACATCTCTTAAGTTCGTATTTTCTTGATTCTGTGTCCACAAAATTAGCCCGAAGTTAGAAAGAGACCCAGACTCAAGACCACAAAACTATGGAAGAAAAAAAAAGAAAAGAATTTGTAACAAATGTGGTAAGAAGAATACCTTTATGATGTCTGACTATCAATAAGAACATCTGGTTTACAGATTTATAAGCTTCATGGACAACCTTGGGCAAATCAAAGCAACCTTCTTAGATAACCTTAGGAAACCTTAGTTTCCCTCCTCTTTAAATGAGTAGGTTGGACTACAGAGTTCTGAGGTCCCTTCCAGTCATGTTCTAAATAATTTAGAATATAAAGCTTTGAAGGGGTAAAATCTGAACTGAAATACGGCAAATACTTAGTCATCACTCCCCAAATAACATAGACTTGTAGAATATTGGAGAATAAATAGCACTGAGATGGATGTATTTCCACAGCAATTAATACAGCTAAACTGATTTAATTAAGAAAAATCACGATTCACTCAATCAATTCAATTCATTCAATATGGCAGTAGTACCAAATTTTAAATCATAATTACTTTGCTTATTTAAGTGCAAATACAAAATTCCTGCCACCATTGACTAAAGTTGTTACTTACCAAGTAAATTATTCCCAGTCCAACACAATGAGATTTTATTTCCAAAGGACCCTAACCTTGTATATTTTTAAACTTGCCCACAGAGAGCCAGAATGGATAACAGATAAAGAACTGTCTTTGGATGCAAGGATACCCGGATTTAAGTTCTGCCTGACACAGACTAGTTGTGATAAAGAGAGTAAGTCACAATTTCTCATTGTTCCAAGTTAAGACTTGAAGTTACGGAGGAGTTGTAATCTTCATTGGTGGGCAGAGTTTGTACCGGTTTGACCAAAAAAAAATAAAATAAAATAAAAATACATGATAGTAAGATGTGGATAGCAATAATGCAGTACTAGGACCTCAACTGACATGAAATACATTATGTGAATGATTTGGGGGGAATTTATCACTTCCTTCAAACACCCCTCTCAGTTGGCCTGAATGACAATATTTAGAAATGAAAACAGAAAATACTCACTTGAAAAAAAGAGGCATACATTTGCTTCACAAAACCATATTTACAACATCAGTAACTAAATACAAGTGTTCAATGAAAGAGTAAAAAATACTCATCTTACATTTAGAGGCACAGAATGAAATATTTAGGCCAGGTTAAAAAAAAAAAAAAACAGGCAAGGAGCTATACTTTAAACCCAGAAAGATGGTAGTAAAGAAGCTCAGTTTCAAAGCCAATACAGAATTGCTATTCCCTAAACTGAAATAATTCTTCACTGTCAATTCCTGTAAAGGGTGATACTGGGAAATAAAATGCTTTATTTAACTTCAAAAAATGAAAAATATTCTTTAGACATCAACTTTCAATGACAAGAGGCCGAGTTACAATGTTAGAATCCAGTAGTAGGTGCAAGGCATTAGAATATAAATCTTGCTTTTAGGACAGCACCTCTCTGGGGCAGAGGAATGCTAGAGCAATGTTTTCCTTTGATGTAATCAAGCTTCTTTAACTTACATTAGTGCCTACATTTGCAAACCCCAAGCACAAAATATCACAGGGATCCTTTTCTTTATCCCCACAAATGGGTTAAAATGGCTGAGCCCCTAAAAAAAATCAGATATGGTGGAAATGGCAGGTATAAGATGGAATTTTTTGAAAGATGGCAACTACAGGACAGAGCAAAAACTGTCATACTGCCATTTCTGCTGGCAAAATCCTTACTCTAAAAAAATTAATACTTCATTGCTTCAGAAAAAAAATAATCCACCCAAACTTCCAAATTTCAAACCCACTCTGTAAGAGAAAGGCTGGCACTGAATGACTCTAGGCCAAGTACTGAAAAGCAAAACCATAACACTATGTTAGGAGCCAAGAGGGCAGGAGTTGTATTCCTGGATCTGCCACATGTGTCCTGGAGAAACAGACTCACTAGGGCGGTGGGGGTTTTTTCTTTGCCAGATTTAATGGCATTTCTCGTGTCACATGTGATTATCAATTCAAAAAACTAAAAACCGTATAGAAAGGGGGCTCGATCCTTTTTGTTTTGCACACGTGACCGTGCTGCCTCCACTTCTCTGTCTTTTAGGACGTAAACAGGGCAGAGATGCTCCGGGAGAGCCCCCTCCCCAGAGCCCACGCGGAGGGAGGGGGCTAAGGCACGGATGCCCGGGGTCCCCACTGCCCTCTCTCCCTTTCCCCACCACGAGGGGATAGAGCTAAAGAAAACACCGGGTCTGGGGCCCACCGAGGGTGGGAAGTCTTCCAGGAGACCTCCCCCGGGGGGCAAACGCAAGCCAACCGGGCGGCGGCTCTTCCCCGCGGCCGCGGGGTTATGGAGGGGCGGGGCATTTCCAGTGGGTCCAAGCAGCCCCCAGACCCAATCAATCCATCACTCGAGCAAGGAGCCGTCCAGCCCCGGACTCCCAATCACCACCACGGCGGTGTCCCTGGAGACCATTCCGGCCGGGCCCATAGATGCCCGGCCCGCGGGCAGGGCGGAGCCCGGCCTCCCCAACCCCCCCCCGGGCGGCGGAGCCACTCGAGGCCGGCGGAGGCCTGAGGCCTAGCAGCGGAGGCCCAGGCCGAGAACGGAGCCTCCCCGCGCTTGCCGGCCGCGGCCCCATTGTTCCCCTCGCCCGCGGCGGCCTCCTCCTCACTCACCGCGCCGGTCCGAGCGGCAGCGCCTCTCAGCTCCGGGCCCCCACGGCCGCCGCCGCCGCCGCTGCCGCCGTCACGGTCCCCGCCGCCGCCGCCCCCGCTGCCGCCGCCGCCGCCTCGGACCCGGGCCGCCGGGCCACGGCCCCCGCCGCCGCCAGCGCCGCCTCCCAGCTCCCACCTGCTGCTGCCGAGGCCGCTCCGGCAGCAGGGGCCATCTTGTTCACCAGCCTCTTCCTGCGCCGCCGCCGCCGCCGCCGCCGCCTCCCCGCCGCTCGGGGTCCCGGACGCCTTCCTCTTCCTTTTCTTCCTCCTCCTCCTCCTCCTCTTCCTCTCCTCCTCCTCCTCCTCCTTCTCCTCTTCTTCCTCCTGCAGACGCCGCAACTGCCCCTGCCCGCCGCGGCGGCTCTGGGCCGAGACCCCGCCGCGGCTCCTCCCCTTCCGAAGGGGAGAGAGGAGCAGGAGGGAAGGGGAGGGGAAAGAGGAGGGAGGGGGAGGGGAGGAGAGCCGAAGGGAAGAGAAGGAGGAGGGCGGAGGGAGGGCAGGGAGAGTAAGGAGGAGAGAGGAAGACAGGAAAGGGGAAAGATGGAGAGAAGGGGGAAGAAAGAAGGAGGGGAGGAGAGGAGAGGGGAGGGAGGAGGGATGGGAGGAGAGAGAGAGAGAGACAGGAAAGGGGAGGGATGGAGAAGAGGGGAAGAGATCAGAAGGGGAGGGGAGGAGAGGAGAGGGAAGGGAGGAGGGAAGAGAAGAGGAAGAAGGAGGTATGGAGAGGAGAGAAGGAGACAGAAAAGGGGAGGAATGGAGGGGGAAGAGAGAAGGAGGAGATGAGAAGAGGAGAAGGAAGGAGGGAGGGGGATATGAGAGGAAAAGAGGAAAGAGGAGGAATGGGGAGGGGAGAAGGAGGAAGCAAGACAAGAACAGAGGAAGAAGGAGGGATGGGGAGGAAGGTGGAGGGATGGAGAGAAGGAAATGAGAAGGGGAGGGAAGGGAGGAGAGGAAGGGGAAGGAAGGAGGGGGAAAGAAGAGAAGGGAGGAATGGGAGAGAGGGGAGGAGGAAGGAAGAAAGAGGGATGGAGAGGACGCCTAAGAAAGGAGGGGCAGATGAGACAGGGATAGAGGAGGGAAGAAGGGGAAAGGGAAGGGAGGAAAGGGGACGAGAGGAGGGGGAGAGAATGAAGAAGGAGAAGAGAGGGAGAACGAGGAAAAAGAGATAGGAGAGGAAAAAGGAAGGAGGTGAGATAGGAGAGGGAGTTGAGAGGAGGAAGGATAAACGAAAGGGAGGAGGGGGAAGGGGATGAGAGAAGGCAGGGGAGAGGAGGGAGAAGGAAGGGAAGGGGGAGAGAAAAGGAAAGGGGAGGAAGTAGGGAAGGGGTGAGAAAACAAAAGCATTGAGTGACCCAGGGTCCTGGCAGCCCTCACCTCTAACACACCGGGGGCCAGGGTGCAGCCCCACCTCGACCTCCTGGACCTAAGGCGTCCAGAGCCAAGTGGAAAATTGGGACCCTTGTGTAGAGGTTCATAAAGCTCGTCGCCCCCTGGCCCGGTTCTGGGGCACCCCTCACCCTGACAGCCCCCCCCACGCGCACACCTGCACCCCCCAAATCCCTCTTCCCCGCCCCCAGCTGCGCAGCCCCGGTAGTGCCTGCCCTCCCCCCAGTCCAGCCGAAGTGGAAGCCCCTCCGGTGAGTTAGCGGGGCTGCCCTACACCCCAATACCGAAGCGGAATACTGAAAGCCCTTTCTCCCAACTCTGGCTCCCCTGATGCAAAATAAAACGGAAGAGCCCCCGGGGTCGGGGGTGGAGATAGTTGTGTTGAGTGTAAATGCGGGATTGACTTGATTTACAAGGCTGGTATGATTGAGCGTAAGAGTTTAAAAACAAAACACTCGGAGTTATAACTTCTTGGCAACAATTAAAGCGGGCAATAGAATTCCTTGAAGTCCGATCCTTCCCGGTACATGGTGTATTCTGGGTCCAAGCATAAATGGTTTCCTAATCGAGGCCTCTGGGTGGGGGAGGGGGGGTAGGAAGGGATCTGCCCCGCCCACCCCCCAATATCAACGCCTTGAACTCTCCTACCTGGCGTTCTAACCTTTTTACCCCAAGTCTTTGCCAAGAGCAAAGTTATTTGCTCGTCTCTCCTTCCAGTGCCCCGGCACCAAGGCCAAGTGTACAAAATCCCTCCTTAAAGGTTCAGGGTCTAACCTTTAGAGAGAGGGAAATCCTATATGGAGTTAACAAATGCCTGTTTATTCATCCCTGAGACACAAACATCCCCCGCCTTTCAATAAGCACCTTTCTAGAGGACTTAGCGATGCCTCCACCGCGCTCCTAAGAGGCGTCCAGAAGGCCTGTAGATGTGCCTTTCTCTTGACCAACTGAGCTTGAAAATTGAACTGCAACCTTGGTCCTACTGACCACCTTCCTGGTTACTACCCAGAGCTTAGATTAGCATGTGCTTTCTTTCTTCCAGCTTTCTCTCCTCGGGCAACCGGGCCTCTGCCCCCCGCTAGGAAAAACATTAATCTGTTACTCTTGCTTTTCCTCCTCCTCTCTTCTTCTCACTCCAAGGGAACCTTCCACAACAGAAGGCTTCAGCCGCTGTTGCTAGGCAAACATGCCAACTCTCCCTATTTAGGGAAAGCAAGTCTCTCACCCAACATCTCTTGGAAACAACCTCGATAATAAAAAACTTTAAACCAGCTCACAAAGTAGGACAGCGCTTCGTAGACCCACCCCGCAGGCTTTTAACAAACTTAAATTTGTTTTCCAGTTACTCCCACCTGAAACGCGCCATTGAAATCCACTGAGTTTAATAATGGAGGAGTCTCCCAAATTCATTTTTAGCCTTTTGTGATACACTCTAATTAAATCAGAAGTCTGGCAGGAATGCAAGTATTATCATGAACAGTCCTGGTCAATCTCACCAAAAAAGATTTGCAAATGTCAAAGTTTTTAAGTGAAAAATTACTGATTTTTTTTTAGTTTAAAAATGGGCTGCATTAGAAATCACACAGCCAGTAATCTGATGGAATTATTTTTCACTGAACACATTGCATTTTATTTTTGCATACTGAATAAGCTGAACTAATTTTAAAAAGGAAAGACTCAAAATGTTGTACTATTAAGAGTGTAAAGTTGTCGGTTGAAACTGGTCTTTCTGTAAGGTTGATAGACTCCAATTTTGGTTGTGCTCCGTGCTTTAATCTCAGCTTCAGGCAGGTTTGGCAGGATGGATACAAGAGCAGCTTGGGAGGAAATGATTATCGTATTTATAATAACAAAAATAATCCTATGATGCCTGGTTACATACTCTGGGCTCTCCAAGAAGGCCATGGTTATGAGATTCATGGGAGAATTTGTCCCTAATGATTTAGTTTATTAAGAAGGAAAAGAATATGGTTGAGACATAGATTATACTGAGTTTTATTCCCAAACTCATTACTCATTATAAGAAATATGACTGGTAATTGCAGTTCTCTTCTCTAAATTTGTTCTTTACATATGTTTCAAATTTGTCCTCTTATAGTTATTATATTTTTCAAGGGATTAAGAGTTTAAATATTGTTTGGGTGAAAAATTACAGTTAATTACTTTAATAAGAATATTTGTAAAAGATGCAGAAGTCAGGATATCAGGACTTTTATCACAGCCTATCAAAATTGGGCCACTTTTCCTTTTAGAAATTCGTTTTATAAGTAATGAAATGTATGTGGTAGGAAGTCAGAACAATGCACTCCCACTCAAACCTAGAATGTACAGATAGATAAGTAATATCAATTGTCAATCAACAAACATGTATTAAGTGACTGGACACCGTACTGGACACGAAACAAATAGAAAAGTCCCTGCCCTCAAGTATCTTATATTCTAGTGGGGCAATTGGACAGGTTCTCTGGATAAAGACAGTGATTGGAGGCGGGAGAGAATGAGACACCACCTTAGGAGTCCTGGCCTTGAAGGGAGCTAGGGGTTTCATCAGAGGGTTGTGAGGAAGGAGAACATTCCAATCAGAGGGGACGGTCTGTAAAAGAAAGGAGGTGTCAAATAGAATGCTTTGTATACAGGGAACAGTTTGGCTAGAAGTCAGTTAATACTGTATAATGTGGCCAGAAAGGTAGGTTTCCAGTGCCAAAAAGAAGCGTTTACATATTATCCTCAAGGCAATGGGTACCTCCCAAAGCTTCTTGAAAAGGAAAGTGACGGAATCAGACCAGTGTTTTAGGAATATCCCTTTGAAGACTATATGGACAATGGATTAGAGTAGGGAGAACCTGGATGCAGGAAGGCCAGTGGAAATAAGGTGGCTTGGAAATAAGGTGACTGTGGACATGAGTGGAGAGAAGGGGAATTTGTGGGATATTCAGTAGGTATAGTCAATGGCAACTAATTGTAGTCGGGGCAGGGGTGGTACAGATTTGGGAATCATCTACATCGAAATGATAGTTGAATTCATGGAAAATGATGCGATCACCAAAAGAAGAGGACCCAGAATAGAGTCCTGTGGTACACTGGTTGTAAGGTATGGGCAAGGATGGTCTCAGCCCTTTAATCAGCCTTCTTTTACACAGCTTCGGTTAGCTTATAGAGCCTATAGTTTTGATGAGGGCTTCCGTATACTGGAAAAGCTCTGGGACTCAGGATCCCTGTCTGGGGTGCCTTGTGGCTGAACATGGGATTGTGCCAAGCAGGCACAGACTGGGGAGAAGATAGCAGTCGTGTAGCAGGAAAAGCAGGCTTATGCAAAGGAAAAGTAAGCAATGTGCATCTGGAAGAAGTCCAGTGCAGTCATATAAAGCAGTGATTAGAGACTAGCCGGCACAAACCTGGAGGAGAGCCAAAGGTAACTCAGCAGACTACATAGTATAGCCTGCCATGGTATGACGATTCTGGATCTTCAGCAAGAGGGAAGCTGGCCCCAGCATGTAATCTTTGGTCTAGACTGACACCCCAAAATTAAAACAAGAGAAACTCAAGAAGAAAATGGTGTTGGACCCTGAGCTCCATCACTGGTACTATCAGTTTGCACCAAGCCCTACCAAGATGGCAGAGAAATTAAAGAAGTTGCTTATTGCCTACTGGAAGCGTGATCTACATCTCCTATGAGAAAATACTTGCCTCCTTGTTATTTACCTTCCTATTCTTTCTTAATTAAATGACCATTGATTTTGGAAGTACGTGTCTTTTATGTGATTTCTCATCGAGGTTGTACTGATGAAGACTTAAACTCTGGGGTGGAAGAATGAATAAATAAAAACAACCCACAAAACCTGGGGTTCCAGAGTCATGTGAGAGACTCCTGAGGGAATCAAGGTTACAGATTAACCTTTTTTAAGCCTCAGTTTCCTGATCTGTGAAATGAAGAGGTTGGGCTAGATGGCCCACTAGGTCCCTTTTAGCTCTAAATCTATGATCCAATATAAAGCAATCCAAATGGTCATGGTAGTTTCTGTTTACAAATGGCTTGCTTAATTTGAAAATAATTCTTCTTTTATATTTGTCACCCCTGTCTCATGACTTCTCACACATGTTCTATGGGCCCTAAATGAAAAAAGTGGATAACTATAAAAAGGCTGAGTGTGTGAAAAAGAAAGATTTTAAAGGACACACTCTTGGGGATCATCTAGTCCCATGTTGTATTTTCATTATTCCATTCAGATGAAGGATGTCATAGAAGAAACAGCGGATTTTGCCTTTATTATTAGTGTTCCACAATTCTCCATTTTAAGAACCAAAACTAGTCTCTTTCTTAGTAAAATTAGGATGGTAATCATTCAGATAACTCTTCCTATGAAGGTGGATGAGCTGGGGGAAGATTCACCTGGAATTTCATTAGGCAAAGATAGCAAAATAGAGTATAAAACTTGATATTGGGAGCCCTGGGTTCACATCCTGCCACAGATACGCTGCGTTGTTCTAGGCCATCTGCTCCAACTCTCAGAGCCTATCTCTGCAGAGTGAGTGCAACATTCACATCACCAACCCCACAGGCTGGTTGTAAGGAAAGCACTTTATAAACCATAAGGTACCATGTAAATATGAGATATTATTAAGGAATAATGTTATTTTTAAGTAGAGTATGAACTCAGATGAAAGAATCCCTTGCTAATTTGTTTCACCCACAATTTTCTTACAGGCATGTACTCTGTATTTTTATCTTCTGATTTTTATTTTAAGAAGTGACTTCTAATATAAGTTTTTGTGTTAAGCAAAACTTGCATATTTTTAAAAAATCTATAGAATACTACAAAAATAAAATGCAATCCTTCCCCCATGGCTTCAAGCTTACACAATCTTGGGGATGGTTATCCTAATACCCTTCCCTCCCAATCATATCACTTTGGGTCATTTTGTCTCTACCCAGAGTTTCTTCTAGGAACCTTAGAATATAGGTCAAACATCTCTTGTTTTTAGGTCTGCACAAATTTGGGTAAAAGAACCTTAGGTCCTATGAATGAATGAGTGTGTGTGGGGAAAACATTATGCTTTAAGCTCTTGCTATTTGCTGAGGATTATGCTAAGTGATGGAGGCAGCTGGGTGGTTCAGTGAATAGAGAACCAGGGCCTGGAGTCAGGAAGACTTGAGTTCAAATCTAGCCTCAGACACTAACTGTGACCCTGGGCAAGTCATGAAATCTCTGGAGAGGGAGATGGCAAACTTCTCCATTATCTTTTCCAAGAAAACTCCAAGACTGAATGATGACTGAACAGCAACAAATCTAAGTACTGGGGATATAAATACTAAAGCAAGACATTCATTTCCCCACAATAGCTTATATTCTCAGGGTGAAACCACACAGATAAGGAAGTGCTGACAAGGCAAGAATGCTTTGGTTTGGAAATAATAGCTCACATTTATATAGCACCTACAATATGCCGAGCACATTGCAATTATTATCGCATTTATCATCCTTACAACAACCCTGGGAGGTAGGGCGCTATTACAATCCCCATTTGACAGATGAGGGAATTGAGGCAGACAGTAGTCAACTGACTTGACCAGGGTCACTCAGTTCACGAGTGTCTGAGATCAGATTTGAACTTAGGTCTTCCTGCAGGGCTGTATCCACTGAACCACCTAGCTGGGATGATGAGCAGTACCAATAAATATGTTCTTCTCAGAAGCCTTTGATACTACTGCTTTGATTATTGATCTGAGATAAAAAGATAGAAAGGGGCAAGATGAGGGAAGAAGGTAGGTAATACCCCTGCAGATATATGGCAAGGACATGGCTGAATGATCAGGGTCAGGCTTCACTGTTGTTATTGAATTATCTCTTTGTGACCCCATTTGGGACTTTCTTGGCAAAGATACTGGAGTGGTTTGCCATTTCCTTCTCTAGTTCATTTATAGATGAAGAAAGTGAGGAGAATAAGGTTAAGTGACTTGCCCAGAGTCACACAGCTAGTAAGCATCTGAGATGGAATTTGAACTCAGGTTTTCTAACTCCAGAGCTGGTGCTCTATGCACTGTGCCACCTAGCTGCAAGGGAGGGGAGGGGTCCCTGCTTCAGCTCTTTCTAATTCTCCAGTAAATTGGTACCCTCAGGCTCTTGTTCAAAAGCTGTATGGCTTAATCAATTGATCAAACAGCCAGCTTTGTTGAATGCTTACTATGTTTACATTCTAATGGGGAAAGAGCGTACAGAGCATAGCCATAGATCTGTACATACCAGATGAATGTAGGGTTGATGGAAGATACTCTTAGAAGGAAGGCATTAGCCACAGTGGGGCCTGGGAAATGCCTCCTGGAGGAAGAAGAGCTGGAGCTCAGTCTTTTTTTTTTTTTTGTGGTAACATAAGAAATTTAATAATGCCGGAAAAACCATTATCCAGAACATTACTATGATATGGAGCTGAGTCTCAAAGGAAGCCAGAGATGATAAGAGTTGGAAGGTATGTACAAGTAAGTAGTCCAGGCATGAGAGAAAGCCATTTCAAAGACATGAAGACAGAAAGTGGAGAATAATGTATTGGGAACTGCATTTAGGCAAATATGCCTAAACTAGAATGCATGAAGGAATGAATAAAAAACTAAAAAGATGGGGATAGTTTGCAGGCAAATAGCTTTAAATACAGAACAGAGGAGGTTAGAGAGAGAGAGAGAGAGAACTACTGGAATTTATTGATTAGGGGATTGGACTCATTCCCACTTACAGTGTAGGAAAATCATTTTGGCAGCCCTGTAGATTGGAGCAGGAACAGCAGCAGAGACAGCCATGTTTTACACTTAGTGTAAGGTCTTTTGATCGATTGACTGTAATGTATTCTCACCTAGTTAAGGTATCTTAGCCAAAATGGGGTGGAGGAGTTTCAATCTACCTTTCACATACAATTCACCCTTTTTATGGTAGTAGCTTAAAGGACTGGATGTACCTAGGAAGTCAAAACAAAACATAAGCTTGCTAGAAAGACAATCTCCTTCAAGCAGAACTATCAGAATTATTCATAGTAATAAAGGAAGGCAAAGTCCTTTGATGCTTCCAACAGATAAGGCTGTGTAACTATGGACAGATCACTTAACCCATTGGTGTCCTTGGCTGCTATCTTAGATTAAAAGTTATAGAGAGCTGCTGCTCTGCGTTAATGGAAGAGTTTCTGCTCTGGGAGTTTCTCTTGCCAACGAAATCACACAGGAGGTCAAGACCAAATAAAAACAAACAAAGCCTCCTGGCTCAGTCATTTGTTGCTTCTCTAACTGTAGGGCCATTTGCCCAAGCTTCTCTGAAGAGGCCGGTGGTGGTATTGCTCAGGAAGATTCCTAACCTATGAAACTTGCAGCTCCTAAAGAGCTTGGCTCCTTCCAGGAACCACACCAAACCTTCTACCCAAAAATTCAGGAATTCTCTAATGATCTTCCAGAAATTTGGTTCTTCTCTCTATTATTGTCATCTCTCAAACTTAAGGGGTGATACCATTGCCTCTTTATGGTAAGGTCAGAAACTTGGGGCTCTGGAACCCTCCTAGGGCTGAAGGATATAATATAATCTAAGCCAATGGAGTGGCTGACCTACAAAAAGTCCAGCTAACCAACTCATTCCCAATGAACTGGGTATGCAAAGTCTCCAATATAATAGTATTGAGGTGGGTTATTAAGCAAGGGTTGTTCAGCCACTCCTATTCACCCTTCCTCTTTCCAACCTACTATTGACTCATTACCTAGATGGGTTTCCAAATAAAACATCTTTTCTCTGCTCTGGAAAATTATAACAGAGGAATCTATAATTCTCTATCTTCTTAGCTCCAAGAGACAATGCTCTGGAAATTCCTCAGTTTTTAGACTCTCTCTTTCTTACCTATGATACCTCCCCATCAATTCCCTCCTCTAAACTTAATCTACATTAGTACATTCAGTTTAGCAAATGTTTGTGAGCTGCTGTTTATAAAAACAAAGCAAACCTTTGAAACAAAGAAAAGTAAATTGACTTTCCTTTCCCCAGCAGAAAAGACAAAGCCCGAAGGGAGAAAGGAAATGTAGGATTAACACCTTGGAGTCTGTATTCAATGTGTGTTTGAGCTATAGAGCATCCTTGGTAACATCCATTTTGCTCATTTGGCTCACACTTTCTCCCTCCCAGGCTAGACCAGAATCCTGGCTGTACTCTTTATGGCAGTTACCTCCACCTAGATCAGCGGTTCTCAACCTGTGGATTATGTTCAATTTAAATACATCCTGCATATCAGATATTTACATTACGATTCATAACAGTAGCAAAATTACAGTTATGAAGTAGCAATGAAAATAATTTTATGGTTGGGGGTCACCACAACATAAGGTTGCGGCATTAGGAAGGTTGAGAACCACTGACCTACATAATGCTGCTATCCCAGCTCCATATGGCATCTTGTGGGCCTACTCTTCTTAAATCCCTTAGTCTTTGTCTTCCTCTTTGGGAGCTGAGTTGCTTTTCAGATCTTTCTCAAACTGACTTCTTCTTGAACTCTTCAATTTTTTCTTAAGGATCTCCTGGGCATGGCCTATCATTGCCTCATCAAGTTGATCAATATAAAAATATTTTAAAATCTGTCAAGTTAAAGCAACTATTCTCTGGCTTTCTAAAATAAAATTTTTGCAGGTGGAAAAAAAACTTTAGAAGTAATCTAAACTAACTGTTTCATTTCACAGATGAGGAAATGAGACTTCAAAAAATGGAGTGACTTACCAAAGGTCACATAACTGGCCAGTGGCTAGTTCTCCTGACTCTAGGAAAATGAGCTGTCCACTCCCACATACTTTCTGTTGATCCTGTGTTTTTTTTTTTCCTTGGGAGGTAGGCCCAACCATGGTAGTCTTTGAGAGTATATGGATACCTTGGAGAGAAAGAGGTTCAGTAAGATGGGGAAAAGAGTTGTTTTTATAGTTAAAGGACTTTTTTATCCTTTTACCTTCCCTGTAAAGAATTATATACAAACTATATCCTGATATTTGCAGGGGAAATCCTGAGTAGGAATATGAACCACAGTATGGTTTATGAAACAACCCAATAACAAGCCTGGTTCATATAAACCAGGAGCTTCAGAGTTAGGCCACAGGTTACTATATAATGGAACTGCTTTGTGAAGAACAACAAATATGGAGGAATCAGAGAAATATGGGAAGACATAAAAAACACTGTTGCAACATGAAGAAAATAGATCCAAAAGAACACTATCCATCCGCACTACCTGCAATTTCATTTATTAAAAAGGTTTATTTTCTGTCATGTCTATCAAAATAAGTGAATATTATAGTATTTCTGTGTTGATTTCAAATATAGCTTTAGATTTTTAAAAAATCACTTGCCATTTTCATAGGGATGTTTATATTTCAAAAATGATTTCTTATTAAACAAAATTATGCTCTTTCTCCTGAAATGTAACAGCTCGTGATTTTCTGTTGTGTTTTACCAGTAACTCATTGTTTCTCTGCATCCACCAGAAGTCATTCAGCTTGTTTGGACACTCTTTGACCTTGTAGTACTTTTTCTTGATGGAAGTGTCTTCGATGTAATTCACTAATGGCATTTAGGTTTTCTGGGGAGACATCCAAATATGAATCCCGGAAATGGATCTTGAGTGGTATTACATCTCATAAATTTATAATCCTTGAGAAGATCATTGACAATGTCTTGGTAATTTTGTGCCTTGTAGGAATAAGAATGGGGTTACGAATGAGAACTGTGATTTCATTGATATAGAGAACTCTTGAATGAGGAATTTCCCTTTACTAACAAAGATTGACACCATCTATGAAATTTTCAGTCTTACAGAGTTTCCCAAAGCACTGAGAGGTTGTACACTTTGCCCAGAATCTCACACTGCCTTGTAATTTTCCCAAAAGTTGTTGGCCACTTAAAAAAATTATGTTTATGCAGCAAATTCAACTTCGTTTAACTGTTTCTCAAAACGTTCATGTTTCGTCACTTCCCTTATTTGAAGATCCACAAATATTTCCTCTTTTATTTTAGCCTCCCTGATTTTGAGAAATATTTCAAATTAAGCAAACTTACACTATTTTGATACACTGCCTTGACAAATTTTTCATTTAGGACTAACCAGGGGTTGGTTTACCACATTTTTCTTTCCCCAAATCTGTACTTTTTTTTTTTCCATCTCTATTATACCATTGCCAAGTGAATAGTCCATACAAATTGGAATCCTCATGAAAGAATATGTAATCACTTGTAGATTCCTATACATATGCCAAAAATAATTTTCATAATGGAAACATCTTGAGGAGCATTTTGCTTTGAAAAGATTCTGGTGGCTTCTCACAATGGGTTCAGTCCAGTTAGTCTTAGAAGCTAAAAGTTCAGCTTAATTTTCAGATAACTTAAAATCACTAACAAGGACATTTATATTTGTTTTAGTTATTTGATGAGGATCTGAGGATACAAAGATGACATCACATGGACATCATGACCTGGCCAGTCTCTCATTTTGTCATGCTGAGAGCCTCCTCCTTCCAAGATGAATAATCAAGTTCATTTTCATCTAAATTACAAATTTCTGGTATAGGTGGGTATTCATTTTGTAGAATATACCTTATCGTTGATGTGGATTTAGACATTGTACAACATGTTTAACCTTGAATATATTCATAATATATTTGTTAAATACAAGTAGCAGTCTGTAGATGGTCTTCTCATTCACAGTTTCTATAAAAGAGCACATGATGGTATCCAGCCAGTTACTAGACTAACACAAGTGATATCACACAAGAAAGGTCCCAAGCCTTATCCTTATCACCCATTTTACAATCAAAATATATCTCCCATGATTCCTTAAATAAAGAAGCAATGTCTCATTTCTGAAATTTAAAAGTTAACTCACTGTATGTGTAAGAAAAAACTATTCAGATGATTGATTCTCTTAGGAAGAGTACTGAGAATTTAAGCTAGGTGCACCAACACCCACTAAGTACAAATTCATTGAGAAAATAATATTTAAAATGAGAGGTCAACAGCAAGTGTTTATTAAGCTCCTACTTACATACCAGGCTGTCCACCTGTATTCTTACCACATTACCTAACCTCTTCTCTTCTGTCATAAGATATCTTGATGACATTCATTCTTCTTAAAGAGAGATTCGTTGGTTATATGTTACAGCTGCTCACCCCTCCACACTTGTGAACAGGAGCAGCGCTAGGAACATCAGAGCTACAACAAAGATGATGACATTTCCAGTAGACTGCATTGGATGAATATTTAACAAAGATATGCACCAAAGGCCATGTACCTTCCTAGTGCTCTCTGTGTGATAATTCTACTCTTAGGTCTTTGAAGGCAGTTGTATTTCATGTTTCACTGCCATGTAACAACACCAGTGGAATGTTGATGTTAAAAAAAGATAGTGCTTCACTGGTACACTCTCAATGTTGGGAGAAATTAAGGAAGGCATCCAGGAGGTTAGGTGCAAATTTATGAGAGAATTGAGAGAAATGATTACTAATAACCAGTGATTTGGGGAAATTGGATTATTTCTCCCTTTTCTTAACCCTCATTTTAAGACCTCAGTCTCTGAAGGTTGAGCTAACCTTCTCCTCTATCTAGAACCCACCCAGACGGGGCAGCCACTGTTCTGTTGAGGCTTGGATGGGGGATAAATTCTTTGAATAGATTACCCACGGTTGGAAAACTTAGAAGTGGACAGCATAATGCCATAATTAAATTTCAGGTCTAGCCCCTCATCGTAATACTCATTCTCTTACTAATTGTTAACCGATCAGAGCTTACTGTCATTCTTTTGAATATTTCTCTTCCAAAAGAACATATAAGTCATGATTGTCTTTGGTTTAGGCCAAATGACCATCCTTTTATTAAGATACTGGCATTATTAATAAAATGATCACATTACCCACAAATTATGTCTCTTAGACTTTTTAAAATGCCACAAATATAAACAAGAGTCACACATAATAGGCAGACATGGATGGACATGATCTCCATGATTGGAGAGAACTCCCAAATCAGTAAGGTCACACAGATCCATTTAAGTACAAGAGTAAGCACCAGGCACTGGGCCATGTGCTAGGGATACAAAAAGAAAGAAATGAAACGAACCTTGACCTTAAGGAGCTTATGTTCTATCAGAGAACACCACATGTGTTCTGAACTGAGTCTTCCTCAGGTCAATCCCCTGGGGGTTTATGTTTGTTATTAGAACAAAATAAGATACTTGTAGGTCCTTCCATATTTACTGCAAGCAGGTATTCCTAGCTATATCATTTTATCATTAGCTATACTGTCTTTTTATTAATTATATCCCCAGCATATAGCACAGAGCCTGGTGCCTAATAAGTCATTGATAAATGTTTATTGGATTGGATTGGATGAATATTTAACAAAGATATACAACAAGGACAAGTTAATTCAGCTAAGCAAATCTTCTTTCCTGAGCCCGAGATGTCTGTTTCAGTATACCAACCAAACACTAGATTACAACTGGAGCTCGTTGTCACTCTTTTGTACTTGTGTGACTAGGAAGTAATGCCAGTCATTTAAATCTGTAGATTCCTAAGCTAATCAAATGATGAGAATGTTCTCAATACTTTTGCAAGAAAAACATGTCTAATTTGCTGGGGTGGAGATGTTGTGGGATGGAGAGTTAGGATATTGTTTCCCACAATTCTCTACCTCTTGGTGGTAAAGCCCTTATGGTCTTCTATACACACACCCTTCCTCCACTTAAATGACTTTAGAGATGTTTGTGGTCAACTATGACCTGAGGGATGGATGCAAAAAGTGTGACACAAGCAGTTCTGAAGAAGGATAAGAAATAGAAAGTAGAAAGATAGGAAAAACAAAATAAATAACGTAATAGCCCCTTGGAAAAAGTGACTGAATATGGGAGAATAAAGACCAGAAATTTCAGGCATCACCCTTCTCCACCTTTGGAAGGACCAAGTGCTGAATCTAAACTGTCAGGTGTATGTAGTAGGTTCAAAATCTTTACAGTCACAGTGGGTCTTGATTGAAAGAGGTACTTGTGAACAGGAGCAGCACCAGGAACATCAGAGCTACAGCTCAGATGATGTCCCTTCCAATAGAGATGCTGACCCACACACAGTAGTGAAAGAATGAGAATTGCCCTGTGCCATGATCTACTTAGTGTTCCCTGGCCCACCAACTAAGACCTTGCTCTGTCTAGGAGTAACATAGGAGATATTCCAAATCTTTAACCCATTAGAAGACTCTGAAGGGCTGCTCCCCTTCTTCTGTGGGAACTGACTATACCCTTTCTCCTATTTCTTATTTCCAGAAGGCAAAATGCCTCCCAAGCGTGCCACCTCTTGATCTTCCAAGTTCTCCCTAGGGAAGAATCATCTAATGGCCACTGGGTATTACAATGGCAGTAATGTGGAGGGGCCAATCAATTCTAGATTACAGTGAGCATAGCACTTCAGTGGATCCAATTTTGCCATTGCCTTTGCCGGTGTCCACTCTTGCCACTGGGCAGTGGCAGACATGTTCTGCTGTCCCCTGGCCACTGCGGCTGGGCCGTTTAGCACTGATTGCTGTCCATAAATTACCAGAGGACTACTCTGAGTCAGACTCCTCCCAGAATAATTGGCATAGCTAATAGGATATTGGTCCTACTAGAACTTATATACAAAATTTATACAAAATAAATAAAAGCTACCTTAGGTTAAACAAATGACAACTAGAACATAAATCAATTATCACTAATCCCTCTCCTTTCCTTTATTCTCAACCAAGTCACATTCTATTATATCCTATACTGAATAATTTATATCAAAATTTATGTTTCTTCATGATGGTGGATAGGAAATTCTATTTGCATTTTTTAATTCAACATCAAAAAAATACATAGACAACAAGTAAATCTCATGTAAGGAAATGTGTGGTGAACAGTGTTATATAAATGGAGATGATATTTAATGGTAACAAATCTTAGGTCAAAGACAATGGTCAACCTCTAAGCTTTTAAAAATTAAAGCATACTGTTGTCCTTTCTTTTCTTGAATGGTAAATTGCAAGAGGGCGTGGGGACACAGACAATCAATTAGCATCAGTTTTGATTGCTGGTTTGTTCAGTTGCTTTGGAGGATTGTGGCATATTTCTGTGTGTTTGTTTCTTTTTGTGAACCGTCTTAAAAATAACATCTATTAATTTAAAAAGTGTTGTTGGAAGCCAGAAGAAGAATACATACTAGGAAATGAATCTTCATTCTAATAGCACAGAATTTTTTCTTTGGTATGACCTTTCGGATCAACCTAGGAGAAATAAAGTGGGGGGTGGGGGGAAGATGTTCCAGCCAATTGCATCAAGGAAACCTCACAAGGTGATGAATGGTCTCCTATCCAACCTTCGATCATAGACTCCAGCTCTAATCCAGGCCAGTCAAGCATAGACCTGAGTACAGGGTGTTCCAGGTATGCCCAGGTACTAAAATGTCTAAAAAAATTTGGCTTTTTGTCTCATTTTACAAGTTAAAAAAAGTTTTAAATTAAAGTTCAGTGAGTCTTTTTTTAAAAAAATAAGTTTGATTTTTAATTTTGTTTGATAGAGAAAATAATGTCCTTGATGATTTCAAGATTATTTTTAAAATTTTTATTTTTTAACATTCTTTTTTTATTGAGTTCCAGATTCTCTCCCTCCCTCCACCACCTCCCCCACTCATTGGGAAGGCAGGCAATATGATACCCTTTATGCATGTGAAGTCATGCAAAACATACTTTCATTTTAGCCATCTTACAAAAAGAAAAAAAAAAGCAAGAAAAATGAAGCAAGTGAAAAAAAGTTTTAATCTCTACTCAGAGGTCATCAGCTCTTTCTCTAGAGTAGATAGCATTTTACTTTCTTTTTTTATGGGTTTAATATATTTTTATTTATTTTGTTAAATAGTAGTTCCCAATTACATATATTTTAGATGTTCATTTTTAAAACATTGATTTCTAAATTTGCTTCCTCCCCTCTACTCCCCCACTCCCTTGAGAAGGCCAAACAATATATCAGTTGTACATGTGAAATCGTGTCAAACATATTAGCCATGTTGCAAAAGAAAACACAAAAGAACAAGAAAAAGAAACTTTAAAAAAAGGTATCCTTCAATCTGCACTCAGAGTTCATCAGTTCTGTCTCTGGAGGTAGATAGCATTTTTCATCACGGGTCTTTTGGAATTATCTTGGATCGTTGTCTTGATCAAAGTAGCTAAGTCTTTCACAGTTGATCTGACTGTCCTTGAAATACTGGAAGATCCTTATCTTATCTCTTCCTTCTCTATCCCAACAAGTATTCTTTTCTCGGGGCTAAATATCTCTAGTACCTTCCACTGACTTTCATGTAGTATTAATTTGAAGATCCTCACCATTCTGGTAGCCCTTCTCTGGGCTTTCTTCAGCTTATCATTGGTCCTCCCAAAATTTAGTACCCCAAACAGAACACCTTTTTCAGGTGTGTTCTCAGTAGGTCAGAGTCCTGCAGTCCCATCACATCTTGATTCCTGGAAACTCTACCTCTTCTAATGTAGTTCGAAACTATGAGCTCTTTTGGCTACCATATTATATTCATATTGAGTTTGTGGTCTTCTAAAACCCACACAACTTTTCAGACAAACCATTGGCTAGCCATGCCTCCCCATCTTGTGTTTACTATGTGGGTATATGAGATGTTCAGGGACAACTAGCACCTCTGGTATGAGAGCTACTGAGTCCTTTTAGGGCTGCTCATCCACCTGTGGTGTCCACCTGTCGACCAACTCTCACCTGTGGCTCCAAGAGGTTGCAGCATGTACAGTAGCCATGTCCTAGTAAACTATCTTGGCAGATGGGCTAAGCCAGGTTAAGGGTAACCAATAGGGTAACTCAAGGGTAACTCAAACCTGTCAGTGAATTAGGGGGATGTCTACCCCAAGCATATGAACCATTTATTCCAATGGCCATGAAAGTGGTTAAAGCAGGCACTGTGGAACACTTAGAGTTTGGTCAAGCATTGAAGACTCCAGGGTCATCATCCATTGTCTCATGGGCCATTGCCAATTGTCTTGATTTTTTTTCGTGCCATTGGACTTTGATGACTTAAGAAGAGAGAGTAAGGTTGACAACTTTGTGCAACTCTGCCTTACTTAAATCTAATTCCTTTGCAGTCAAGATATCACACTATGGTGTCATTAGTCCTCTGAAAATGAAGATGAACAACAAAATATCCTTATGATATTACTGTTACTGTGTACAGTGGTCTTCTGGGTCTGTTTTCTTCACTTTGCATCAGTTCATATAAGTTTTCTCACATTTTTCTGAAACCATCTCCCTCATTATTTCTTAATAGCACAATAGTATTCCATCACAATCATATACCACAACTTGTTCAACCATTTCCCAATTAAAGGGCATTCCTTTAATTTTGAATTCTATACCCCTACAAAAAGAGCTTCTATAAATATTTTTGTACATATAGGTCCTTTCCCTTTTTCTTTCATCTCTTTAGGGTAGTAGGTAATGGTAATGCTTGGTCAAAGGGTATGTGCAGTTTTATAGCCCTTTGGACATGGTTCCAAATTGTTCTCCAGCTCTTGTTGGTCCAGTTCACAGCTCCACCAATAATGCATTAGTGTCCCAGTTTTTCCATACACCCTCCAGCATTTGTTGTTTTCCTTTTCTGTCATGTTAGCCAGGATTTTAATATCCTTTAAATGTTTGATTTAAGAAGAATGATAAAATTCCCTGGGTGCAGACTCTAATGTACTAGCCTAGAGGTGATATAGCCTAAATAGACTAGGCCTTAAGGCTCTACATTGATATATCAAGCTGTGGGATCTCAAATCTGACAACTCAGATCTATACCATGTTGATTCTAGAAGTCTTACATATAGGCTCTATCTGAAGGAAAACCTAAATCCTAAAATGACTTCCTAACCAATCAGGCTTTTCTTAGAGTCTCACAGAACAAGCATTTATTAAAAACCTACTATGTTCCAGACACTGTGCTAAGGGCTTTACAAATATCTCATTTGATCCCCCACAACAACCCTGGAAGGTAGGTGGTCTAATTATCCCCATTTTACAGTTGAGGAATCTAAGGCAGGTGGGAAGTTAAGTGACTTGTCCAGATCACACAGCTAATAAATGTCTAAGCCTGGATTTGAACTCAAGTCTTACTTATTTCAGGCCAGGCTATCCACTAAGTGACCTAACTGCAACTAGGCATTATATGGGGATAAATCTTAATGTAAGTGATCTGCTTGAGGCCTGATCCAGAGTAGATTAGAAATGTCAGGTTAAGTCAGAATAAAACTTGCTTCTAGAGCAGGCCATCAGGAGTCTGGTCCCTTCTCTCAGCTCTTCTTACAATGTTATCAGAACAGGCATCTCTATTCTCTCCCTGTAAGAACTGATAGTACCAGAAAAACTTGGACATTATTTGACTATTATCATTATTCATAGCTATTTTATAGTGTCAGCCTGTGTGTGTGAGTGTGTGTGTTTAACTCATAGTATTAAAAAATTTAAATCTGAGATTTATTTTCTCATCTACTTAATAGGCTCTCTCACCATAAATGTAGGCACTTTAGTAAGATCTATAATCAACAATACATTAAAAAGACATTTTGGTAGCTGTTGGGTTGTTGTTGTGTTTTGGTCTGGATTTATGATTTCATCTGTATAGAAAATTCTCACTATCGAAGCTACCTTTACTGATGTAGATTGGCTGTTCATCTGTAAGTTATAATTTTAAAGCAGTTCCCTGAAAGTGATACAGATCATATATGTCAGAGGCAGGACCTGAACCCGTAGTCTTCCTCATTCTTAAGACTGATCCTCTCCATATTACACCTTGCTACCTCTCTCAAAGGAATTATATTCTAAATGCTGAGAGTCATCTGTGATCTTATCCATTCCAAAGTTCCTTCTGATGATTTAGATGGAAAGCACTATTGCTTGCCCATCCTGTACCAGTCTTGTCTTGCCATAAAAAGCCTTGGCAGAAAGCTTTGTCTCCACTTGGCAAAGGAATGAGCAGTGACAGATACCAAACTGGATTAGGCTGAAGACCAATATGAAGCTATAATGCCATGCAAGAGCAGCTTCCCAAAAGAATGCTACTGTGAACAGCTTTTAAGGTTCTGATTACACAGTATAGTGAACACTCTATTTATTCAAGAACAAATCAAAGGAAAACATTCACAACAAATCAAATACAGTATTCACAGCATTACATCTTATCACAGAAAATCACAATATAGTGCTCACAACAGCTTATCATTAAAATGGCCACTTAGTTTTCACCAAAGTGGTCACAGTATTTAGGACAAAGAACAAAAGAACAATCATATGTATCCCTAAGGAGGTTTGCCTCCTTACTTAGCATTCAATCATCTTAGAATATGATAGTCAGTCTTCCACTCATGGGGCAACTAGGTTAACTTAGCCACTTATCTAGAAATCAGTTACTAAGTATCATTAATCACTAAATACAATCCTTAGAAAATACACAACCCCTCCACCCATAGGTCACTAGTAAACCATGTTATCATCACAGCATTCAATATCCAAAAAGAGATCTTTTCCTCATCTTGACTTGGAGTGGTTTCTTAGATTCCCTGGCTCCACTTACATGGTCCCAGTTCCTACCTGAATCCACTAAACAGTCACCTGGATTCAGAGGCAGACAGCTCCCAGGTTCTTGTCCAGTCCTCTGGGCAGTTCCTGCTATACACTGAAGTTCACAGGGTCCAGTACATCTCAAAACCTTCACAATTTCTGTTCCCGGGAATTCAAGGATCAACCAAGGCACAAACAAAGTTTTAGCATCCTGGTCATGCATCCTCAGTCCTCTAGCAGTTTGGCTGGCCCTAGGACCCAGAAGAAATCTTAGCCTTCCAGGTGGCAGTAGCAACACTGGCCTTCCAGGCAGCAACTCCAGCCTTCATCAGATCTCTCAGAAGAACAGTTTCTTCCACCAGGATCTTGTCAGGAGAAAATTCTGACTCTCTCTCTGGGGTTTTTCTTATATGCACACACAGCATTGGCTTCCTGTTTCAGCCAACCCCTTCCTGTTATGTCAGCAACAGGAGACAGAGTTCACACCCTCTGCCTCTTAGCCACAAAGGTTTGATTAGTTACTAAGGGCTAAGTACCTGCTTACTTGACATAACAAAAAGGGGTCTCCAAATTTAAATTAATTACCACTACAGAAGCTTCCTCAATTCAGTTCAAATACTTGTCAAGCATAGAAGCAGAAAGCTCAATGAGCGCCTTCATATCAGACCAATTAAACAAACACATATTAAACACAGACACAATCTAATGTAGAGGATAGAGTGTTGGACTTGGCATCAGGAATACCTGAGTTTGAATTCTGCCTCAGACACTAAGTTGGATGAACCTGAGAAATCACTTAATATCTTTAAGCTGAACTCCCAATCTTTGATCCTATGATCTACCAGGTTCAAGGCACAGTTTTAGGTACTGGGGATATAAAGATAAAAAAAACAAAACCAAAAACCAGCCTTTCCATTATGCCTAGGAATTGAGAGCCCATCTGGAGCTCTGAAGTTGCATAAAACTAAATATAATTTTAAATTAATTGGAGTTCACTGGCTACCAATTATGTACAAAAGGGGAATATGTTGATTCAATTAACAGGAAGTCATTAAGCACTCACAGTTCTCTCTTCAGTACTGTGTATTTTAAGCCCCAAAAATATCAGGAGATATTTCAATTTTTTCCTGAACCAGGAGCCAGATGCTCTGGATATCATCCCTGTTAGAGGTAGAAACATGGCCATCACCAATCACCAATAATGAGTATCATTTTGAGAAGTATGGGACAGACACTTGGCATTGCACAAAGATGGTAGAATAGGCTGCAGCCTTCTTGATATCTAAAAGAAACAATATAAATAGAGGTAATGTTTTCTAGGAATTCCTCATAAAGAGATATTTGGTAGACAATTTTCTACATAAAAATAGGAGAAAAAGCAGCTTTGGGGTTGGATGCGGTTAGCCAGGTTGGCTTGAATTTCATCCAGATGAAGGATCTAGAATTAGACCCATAGGGAAGAAGGAAAGTTATTTTGGGACCAAGTGTAGAAGAGAACAGGGGACTAAGAATGGACCCTATCATACTTTGAAAAAAAAGAAAAGAAAGAAAGAAAAAAAGGCTAAAAAAAGTAGTTCTTAACCTTTTCTGTATCCTGGACTCCTTTGGTAGATCACTGAAACTTATGGACTATTTTTCAGAATAATATTTTTACATGCATAAAATAAATTAGATATGATTACAAAAGAAACGAATTATCAAAATATTTTTTTAAAAAGCCCAAGTTCACAAACTGATCCCTAGGCTAGAAGAAAAGGTGCTTCCACAGAGATTCCCAGTTGGGGTCTAGGTGCTTTCTGTATCCCCCTGAACCTTTCTTAAGAACAATTTCATCATTAAATTGCAGCAGTACTCAGAAGTTGCAAGATTTATCTTATGAGGTCAGAGGTAGCTAATATGGGAAAGCTTACTGTTACCAATCACCACCTTACATAACCTCTAGGAAAGGACAGTGATAGCCTTTATGAAAAATTGTCAGATGCAAAGAAAAATCAATAGACCAATTCTGAGAATCCAGTGACAGGTGATTTAGCAATTTACTGCCTAGGATTGAAAGCAATAAAGTAATATGAACTGTTAGCTTGATCTAGTGAGTTATGAAAGGAAAACGTAAGTGACTTTCTTTGTGCTTCTTTAAGATAGAGTGGGTACAGACATACCGGAACTGGGCTATAAAGTTGGTAGGGATATGCTGAGATAAACTCCCTTGCCAATATCTCAATATAAGAGATATTCTTCAAGTTTTTCCTCCAGGCCTTAAATATATGATGGGTCTCACCTACATATCAAAATCACTAAATGTCAGAGCCATAATGAAGATGAAGCAGACAGGACTTTGCCCAGGATGAGGAATTTAAGGGGTAACAACCACCCCTCTAGGGGATGACACTTTTCCTCTCTAGCAGAGGGAGCAGAGAATGCTTCCTCTACTTCAGCAACTTAAAAACCTTTGGTGACTCAGGGCATGCTCCTTTAATACATTGCCTTTTGATCCAGGTATAAAAATTGCTAGTTATGGCTTTTCTAAAATATACAGGTACTATATATTTGTATCCATTTTCAGCCTCAAATCATTAAGCTGTAACTTTAAATGAGTTAAGTTGTCATAAATTTTGCACATTCCTTTCTATAATTTTGGCTCATTTATCATTCTGAAATAATAAGCATTATACTCTGGTTTCCAGTTTTGTATTTCTATAGTCATCTGCCAAGCAAGCTTAGTGTATACATAAAAAAATTAATTCTTCACAAGTACCCTCCAGAGGAAAGGCATTACATAAATTTCAGTGATAAATGGAAAATTATGACAAATGCAACATGCGTTTGAATTTATTTCTTCAACTGTCTTCAAGAATATGAACTTCCTTAATTACACACTTCATTTGGGGCAAATCAAATCTTTCCATGCCAAATTACATGAAATAGGATTTCTAAAGCTTGGCAAAAGTGGTCAAATACCTGAATTAGATTTACGTTAACATCAGACTTCTTTTGCAGTGATTCCTAGTTACATTTCTGGAGCACTCTGTGTGTTGCCAGTTGTATCAAGAGGTGTTGGGAAATTTGTGGTACGGAATGATTCTAATTCCTTTATTTTATTTTAATCTTTTTTAAATGTGCCACGGAGTAGATCTAGGAGTATTTACTTGTGTAATATGAAATCACATAAGGATCGTGTTGCCACTTCCAAAAGGATGGGAACAAGGCCTAAGTTAAAATGTAAAGGAGAAGGCATTTGGCTTTTGTAGTTACCTATTTCCCTTTTTGCTACTTCCTTTAGTCTGTCCCCTGCCTATGCAGCCCTGCCACAAATTTTGGTACCCACACCTAGAACTTCCTTTTCTTGACCTCATGCCCAGGATTTACTGGACCATTTAAGTTCTACTCTTTGTTAATAAACTAATCCATGATAATGTGATAATGGAAACTATTGGTTGATGTGATACCTAGTTCCAGTAACATTTTAACAGAGAATCAATGTGTTAAAATAAAAGACTAACTCTACTGATAGGAATTTCCATTCATAGAGATAGAATAGTCAAGAGGTATTTCTTTATTCAGGGTCTGTTTGACATCCTTCACATTACAACATGTAATTAGCTGCCTACTTTTCTTCCTTGTAGGCTCTGCTTTAGGTGGAAATCACTGTATTGTATCTTACTCCCTCTTCCCCCATCTAATATAGACTAATATAAGTAAAGTTAACATCAAGCATTTTGTCTTATAGTGGAATTCATGGATCTATCTTTTTGTCAAGCATCTATAATTGGGCTGTATTAAATCAGAAAACATTTTGAAAGAAAATCACAAGAAGAGCTATTTTATACTTTAAATGTCCAACTTATCTGAGGTGGGTTTATATGAGTATATATAGTACATAAAGAAATGTACTACTTTGTCATTCTTAGCTCAATTTTTGGCCCCTTCTTATCTTTCCAACTTTCTTACATTCTACTCTCTACCCCCCTTTGTAACCCAGTGCTGGGCTTAGAAGACCTGTTGTGTTGAACAATTGTAACTGTCCTAGATCTTGCCTTTTTTTCCATAGCCAAACTCCCTGGGAAGGCCATTTACTATGGGTGCTCTCCAGCATATTCCTCTCACTCTTTTCATTCTGCATTATAGATTTGGACCTCATCGTGAAATTGCTTTCCACAAAGTTACCAAATTGTCCAGTCCAACTGCCTTTTCTCAGTTCTCATCCTTCTTGACCTCTTTGTAAACCTTTGATAGTATTACCCTCTTTTCCTAGATATTCTCTTCTCTTTAGGTACTCAAGACACTGCTTTCTCCTGGTTCTCCTCCTACCTGGCTGACCACTATATCTCTCTCTAATATAAATGAAGGTTTCATCATTCCCGTAAGCCCGGGCCATTATAACAATCTGCCCATTGGTCTCTCTGCTCCAAGATTCTCCCTCTTCTTTTCCTTCCTCCATTCAGTTGTCAAAGTGATCTTCCTAAATTACAGGTTTGATAATGTCACTTTCCTACTCGGTAACTCTGTGGCTCCCTATTAACTCCAGGATAAAATATAAAATCCTGTTTGACTTTTAAAGCTCTTCATTACCTAGCCCCTTCCTCCTACCTTCCCAGTCGTCCTACAAGTTGTGTGCCTCCATGTCCTCCGTGATACAGTGACACTGGCCTAAATGCTATTCCTGATAGGATACTGCATCTCTCTGCTCCATGCATTCGCATTGGCTGAAATTCTCCCCTTTCTTATTTCTGTTTCCTTGGCTTTCTTCAATTGTTGGCTAAAATCCTACCTTCTGTAAGAAGCCTTGTCCAGACCTTACTGCTAATGTCTTCCCTCTGAGATTGTTAACGACATATTTTATATATGTGTGTGTGTGTGTGTGTGTATGTATAAAATCTTGTTTGTACCTACTTGTTTGCATATTATTTTCTCCATTATACTATGAGCTTCTTGAAAGGAGGGAGTGAATTTGCCTTTCTGTGGATTCCCAAGGCTTACCACTATATTTTTAGTAGGTATTTAACAAATGCTTGTTAAAATATTTTTTTAAAAAGTAAGTTGGTAGTACAGTGCAAATTAAATCACAATAGATTGAAAGATCAGTTGATAGATAGATAAGTGCTTGTTGACTTGACTTCAAATCCTACCTCAAATGCTTGCTAGCTGTGTGACCCTGGGTAAGTCACTTAAATTTTCTCAGTGTTTCATCTGTAAAATGAGGATAATAACAGCTCCTATCTCACAGGGTTGTTAGGAAGACACTGTTAGGCCTGTTGTGAGGATCAAATGAGATCATGTATGTAAAACACATTGCAAACCCATAAAACTCTCTATATAGATGTTAGATAATAGCAACATTGATCTCTTGTTCTTCCTAACACAAGACATTCCATATTGATTCTTGGTACTCCACGTCTCAAATTCCTCCCAACCTCTGGTAGGTAGAATCAATGTTTTTCTTTACAATTCAGTTCAAGTGCCTGCTTCTCTAAAAGGTCCTTCCTTGTGCATCCCTTTCTTCCTCCCCTCCTCCACCCCAGTTATGAGTGTTATTTTCTTTGTTTACTTTCCATCTATTCTATATGTTTTTATATATTCTGATTTATATATGTTGACTCCCCAATTAGAGTGCAAGTCCTGGCAAGACTTTCCCTCCTAGCTGCCACTCACTCCTTACATGATCCTTTCCCCCTTTTCCTGGGTCTGGGTAGAGGAGGATCCTTAGCTTCAGCCATCCAAGCACCATACCTGGCAATTATGACACACCAGAAATGAAAAAAAGGCTTATTAAGTCAGAGGGGGAAGTGACTGGCTCTAGATCCCATTTTTAGTCCCCTTTCCTGTTTGGAGAGTTTACTGAATTACTGGTAAAATAAAATAAATTACTATTAGTTTGACCTTGTCCCAACGTGGTCTCTAAACTCTCAAACCAGAATATTAGAGTCAGCTTAGTTCTTGTAATATAAAGCCTGGAAAAACTGACCTCCCCCATTGCAAACTCTGGTAACAGTTTAAAGACATGGCCACAAGACAAACAAGGACAAACCATTTTATCTAAAGGAATCAAGTCTAAGGGAAAAATATCATCACAACAGTAAAAGGTACAGTGTGCAGGGAGTAGTAAAATTCTGGAGTTACAGTGAAAAAAAGAATAGGGGGCTTCTTTCTCATCAAGATATCACACAGTTCAGTTAGTCTACAGAGGTGTTTCTTCTTGGACATAAACTAAGCCTAGGTCCTTAAATTTCTGCAACCAGGAACAGTTCCCAAAAACTAACTGCCATTTTTGCCACTAGGGAAGTTTTGAAAGTGTGGATGACTTCCTTGTTCTTCTCTTCTCTTTTTGTACACAGCTATAGAGAGAAATGTAGAACCCCTTCATCCTCTCCCTTGATATTCTCTCTCTCTCTTTCTCTCTCTCTGTCTCTCTCTGTCTCTGTCTCTCTCTCTGTCTCTGTCTCTCTGTCTGTCTGTCTGTCTGTCTCTCTCTCTCTCTCATTCTCTTGCCACTCAAAGTTAATGCTACCCTTTTAGTCTCACCCAAATGTTTTTTGGGGGGCAGCTAGGTAGGTTAGTGGCTAGAACAGGGGTGAGGCCTCGAGGCCACATGTGGCCCTCTAGGTCCTCAAGGGTGGCCCTTTGACCGAATCCAAACTTCACAGAACAAATCCCCTTTAATAAAAGGATTTGTTATGTAAACTTGAACTCAGTCACAAGACTGCATCCAAGGACCTAGAAGGCCACAGATGGCCTTGAGGCCACAGGCTCCCCACCCCTGGGCTAGAATGTGGGAGCTAGGGTCAAGAAAATGTGAATTCAAATTCACAGCCTCAGATACCCTGGGCAAGTCATTTAACCTGTCAGCTTCAATTTCTTCATCTACAACATAGGGGTGATAATAGAACCTACTTCCCAGGGTTGTTATGAGGATAAAAATGAGGTAATGTTTCTAAAATGCTCTATAAATACCAGCTATTTTTATGTTAGCTATTTTCCAAAGCCTGCAATAATCTTGGTTAGGTTGTTGTTGTTCAGTCGCGTCCAACTCTTCATGACCTCATTTGTGGTTTTCTTGGCAAAGATACTGGAGTGGTTTGCTATTTCCTTCTCCAGCTCATTTGACAGATGAGGAAACTGAGGCAAACAGGGTTAAATGACTTGCTCAGGGTCACACAGCTAGTGAGTGTCTGAGGTCAGGATTTTAATTCAGATCTTCCTGATTCCAGGACCAGCGCTCTATCCACTATGTCATCTAGCTACCCAATCTTAGTTAGAAGAATAAATTAAAACTACATATCTCATGATGCTTAGTTCTCATTCAAAATATTTTCTCATTAAGATCTTCAGGGTAGAGTGGTTATACAAGGTTTATATTTAGGTTAGGGTCAAAAAACTATAGATCTCCAAGCATAAATAGGATGGCCTCTTGCCACAAATGTAGAGGGCATTCGTATTCAGGTCCAGGGTAATTTAAATTCAATTTATTAAGCATTTCAATTCCATCAAGGTCAATGCACTATGCTACAGTGTGGGGATACAAAGGCAAAGTGAAAACCAATATATGTCCTCAAGTAGATTCCATTCTACTGAGGGTTCAGAACAAGTAAACAGAGAAGTCAAATCAAGGTAGTTTGAGGGGAGAGAGAAAAAGAGAGTTCTAATGACTTGAAGGACCAGAAAAAGCTTGTGTGGGGGGGAAGTGGTGCCTGAGTGAAGCCTAGAAGGAAACTAGAGATTGTCAGAGACGGAAGTGAGGAGTGGAGGACGATGGGTGCAAAGTGGGAAGTGGGATGTTCTGTCCAGTGAGTAGCTGGCAAGCCAGTTAGGTTAAAAGGGTAAGTACATGTCAGAGAGTAATATCTATTAAGCCTGGAAAAGTAGGTTGGATCCACACTGTGGTAGGCTTTAAAAGTCATTCAAGAGTTTAAGCATAGAAGCAAGAGGGAGTCCCAGGAGCTTACTTTCTCCTGGAGGAATTCAAACAGAAAGTAGATGAGTAGAGACAATAATTTGAGGAAGGAGAGAGCTTTAACAGGGGCATTGGAGAAGGCTCTTGCCACCTTTGGGGAAAATTTACTTACAGCAAATTAAACCGAACCAAAACTGATGCACCTTAAGAACAAAGGAATTCCTGTAAACGGTATTGCAAAATTGGGCTGTTCTTTGAGGTCCTTCCTCTTCAGCCTGTGTACTAATTTTCCAGGTGTTAAAAGAAATGAATCATTTGTTCCAAATCAGGTTCACATAAATCTCCTTTAGTCTCCCTTCACAATACCCTGCTTAGATTACTTAAGGATAATTACAGATTCCAAAGTCAAAGGGAATATATTAGCATTAGGCACTTATCCCTTTTACTGTTTCTTAAATGGTTGATACTCTGGCTGTTATTATTAAGCATCTTGTAAAAGTAACACATTTTATATGTGCAAGGAATTTCATAATTTTTTTTTGTATTGTTATTCTTTATCATGTAGAAACCTCCATATGGTTACACCTATCCAGGCTGTTCTAGTTGAGATAGCTCCTGGTCATTCTTGATCCTGTCAATGGACCTTTGCACAGGTGGGATATTTGGATCTGATTGGGTGAAGGAAGTTGCCCTCAAAAGCCTATTTATTAATACAGAGCGAAAAAACAGGGATCCACCAACCTGAGGAAATGGTGTGGATAGAGCAGAATGGTTTCCCTCTAGGAGGCTGGACAATTTCCCATGATGTGGAAGCCACTGGCAATTTCCAGACATGCCAAGCTATTAACTTTCTTCCTCAGAGTGGGAAAAATTCTCCAGTGTTTCTGAGGGGCACATCCTTGAATATACGTTATCCCCAATCTGAAGAACAAGCTTGTGGAAGAGTGAGTACTCCTTTAAGTGAAGTGATTACAATTTGGTTGATGATTGCAATTCACTCCAGTTGGCCCTCCTTTTCAGGAAGGTGGAATAAGTTGCTGCTACTTAGCATATTTTGGTTTCAGCTTAATAGGCCTCCCATGAAATATTGCCTCAACTTGGTGGCTGCTATCACATCTCTTTGTGTGATGCTATAAATCTTGTTAATTTGTAAGTACTTCAGGGAGAGAGGATCCTTTAAGTTTTTATCAGTTACTTATAACTTAATGTGGAATTATGAAAACATACTTGATCATTTTATTACCCTCCTAAAAAATAAAAAAAACAAAAAAATGTTCCACAGGCTTCCTATTGCTTCTAAAATAAAACACATACTTGTCTATCAGGCATTTAAAATCCTTCCATGTCTTCAAGTCCACCTTCTCAGGCTTATTACATATATTACTGTCTTTCCAGTTTCTAGCAACTTGGCATTTGTACACAAATTTCTATCTCCCATCTAAGCCTTTGGCATAGGCTGTGTGCCCTCTGGGTAGAACACAAACCCTTTTTTATCTCTGCCTCTTAGAATCTCTACCTCCCTTGAAAGCTTTGCCCAAGTACCACCTCCTACATATAACTTTTCCCCATGCCTTCAGTTGCCAGAAGTCCCCCAATTACTTTGCATCTACTTTATAAATGTAACAGGATAATCTGATATGGAACCATGTTAAAAACCTACTTTTTAGTTCAACTGAAAATCTCAAGAAATAATCTTTTCTCCAGCCTAAAACCCTTTGTAGACTTTTTCCTCTAGCAAAGTAGGTAGATCAAAGGCAAGGTCCCTGGAAATGATCTATGGAGATAACCAACCCTAACCCTGTCTAGATAAGATCATTAACTCGAAACCTTTGAAGTGATTGATGTCATGACCTATCTAGGGGCTGAGTCCCCTTTTTACATTCAAGGTAAAGATATCAATCACCGGGAAGGAAGTCTTTTAAATCTTAGGGGGAGGAGGAGAGGAGGAGTGAAGGAAAGAATCCGATAGTTTCTGTGATTTTAGTAGATTAAGTGACAGTTGTTCTGGAATATTAACTTCAAGTTGCATTTTAACATATAGTAACCTTTTCTTTTTTCAGGTTGAGAGAGAGAGAGAGAAAGACAGAGAGAGACACAGACAGAGACAGAGACAGACAGAGATATCTGAGGACATAGGTAGACAGTGACAATTTGGACATTTCTCTTTTTAGGCTAGAAATGGTTGGAATTAGATTAATGTTAAATTGAATAAAATTTGTCTGGCAGATTTGTGCCAGTAATGCGGAGTACAGTATTAATATATATGTATGTGTGTATGTTTGCTTTGGTCACAGAAGACAGCCTCCGCTTCCTTGATCTGTTAGATTAGGGTTTTTCCCATTGAGCAGAGTTGCCCATGTATTGTATCTTCCAGTGGACTATATGCTCTGACTTTTTGCTAAATGACATATGGGACCTCCATTCCCTATATATTTTGTATTTACTTGTATGTGTACGTGTGGTATCCACCTTAGCCCTAGAAGTCAAGCTCCTCAGGGAAAAGATGCTTCATTTTTGTTCTTGTATATGCAGTGCCTAGAATAGTGCCTGCATTAATAAATGTTTGTTGATTAAAGGATTGGAGGGCAGGTTTTGATGGGGACAGAGAGGAAAGCATGAAAGGTATTTGGACCGTGGGAAATTCAGAATTCTCGATGTTGTGATAAGGAGCTAACTTTCCTGTGAGCCACCATGGTTCAGTGCATGCCGTGACCAGAGGTACCCTTCCCTCTCTGGCTTCCCCCAGATTCAGGCCGTTCAGATACATGACTGCTCATGTGACTTGGATGGGACAGAAGTCAACAATTCATTTTCTTTCAGTGAAGTAGAGGATGACTGCTAGGCCTTACCAGCTTCCTTACCACTGCATCCTAAAGTCTTCCGGGCATGCCCTTTTGGCCTGTCTCTGTCCCCTCCAGACCCCCAGCACTGTTGCCTGACCAACTGATGTAACCTGAGGACTCCTGGAACTCATTGCTGAGGCCTTCAGCTGCATCCTTGGGACTTTTGGGACTTTCCATCTGCCACAAAGCTGAAATTTCCCTCAACTAGAGTATGAGCTCCTTGAGAATAAGCATGGTATTAATTTTTCTGTATTCTGAGTACTTAGCACAGGGGTTGACATGTAGGAAGCAGTTAAATTCTTTTTTGTTCATTCATTCATCTATGCCCAGGGAGGGGTGGTCCACCTCCCAGGGAGTCTGCCTTGTTCCCATGGCAGCAGAGTCGGCTATCATCAACCACTCTCTTCCTCCCACCCCACCCCTCCAACACCATCCCTAACAGAGGGTGGTAGAAGAAATAACAGTCCTCCCTTTCTTGACTTTTGAGATATAGCCAGAATGTGTGGCATAAATTGTGGGCAGCGGATCACGACCTGGGAAAGGGACCTGGCTGCTGTCAGCAGTGGTTGGGCTGGGGCAAACAAGCAGGACGAGTTACTGTGAATGTTGGGACAGTGGCCCAGGGTAGCTAGGAGAATGAATTTGTGCTCCATGCTAGTCAGCTCCTTCAGCTGTGTTCCAGACTTCTAGGATTCCCTCTCTTCCTATTCGTTGTTGTTATTGTATGGGTTGAGTGAAAACTTCCCAGGCAGTTTGGGATTATTAACTTCCCTCTCCCTCCTCCATTGCTGCTGTCAACCAGCAGCAAGCCCCTTTGGGAATCTTTTGACCCCATCCCCCCATTCTCATTTTCTTTTGTCTGCTTTCCCACCTCAGTGAGCTCCTCCTCCTGGCTAGTGGGAGTCAGGGACAGCCCAGGCTCACTCTTCCTCCCTTGTTTTGGGACCTTCCACCCCTTTTTTTCTTGCTGTCCCATTTCAGGAAGAATTTGGTGAAGTCTGCCTCTCAACCAACAAGAGAGGAGACAGTTGGGAAGGGGACTTGACTGCATTAGGGTATAAATTCTTGCACTGCCTTTTGTAACATGCCTCTCTTCCATGATGAGTCATGGGGAAGACCTCCCTCTTCTCCCAGGGAAGAGAATAAACTCCTGTTCTTATCCTAAGAGATCTCTATGTTTATTTTTTTATTAAGTTAAGGATGAGGGTTATTTTTCATATTCATATTCATATATTTCAATAATGCAAAATAATTTTTGCATTATTGTTCAGTCTTTAAGTTGTGTCCAGTTCCATGGGACCCCATGGACTTTCTTGGCAGATACTAGAACGGTTTCCTTCTCTACTGTGCCCCCATTTTACAGATGAGGAACTAAGGCAAGTAGAGGTTAAGTAACTTGCCCAGGGTCCCGTAGCTGGATAAGTGTCTAAGCTTCAGATTTGAACTCAGATCTTCCTGATTCCAAGCTCAGTGTCCTTTCTATTGCACCACCTAACTGACCCCCTCTCTTCCTATGCACCCTCTTAATTTTCTCTTCCCACCCTCTTCCTGGGATATCTTTGACATTTCCAACTACTGAAACATTTAAAACCATTTGATTGTAGAAATCTCCCCCTACTGTTCACCATGGATATGGGGAATTGAGAAGTTGGAAAGAATGATTTCTGCTATAGAAGGCTGTGCCCTGCCTTGCTAGGAGCTAGGTAGAAGAGTTCTTTATGTTGATACTGGTTTTCACATCTTAGCTCTCTTCCCAAGGCCAATTGACTTTCAAAGTCCTAGCTAATAAGGTGAATTGGAGCAGAATCGTGTGTGTTAATATTTATTTTTTATTATTACAAGTCTAACAAACATCAATAAACAAGAACATTTCCAGATAAAAGGATCAGAAAAGGATTGTACAGGAAATAGTGGATTTCACTATTATGTACAGCTTATTTTTTGTAAACACATATCAATTTCAGCTCTTAAGTTCTAATGCTATCCTGCTCGTGTCTCTCTAACTTCCTTCTCTTCTTTTCTTTGCATGGTTTCAAATGTTTCATTGACATCTTTCTTTTCTTCCTCTTTTTCTTTTTGGCATTATTATCTATCCCTCCTTCTCTCCTTCTAACTTTCTCCCACCACCCCCTCTCCTGAAGCTCTTCCTTATAATAAATACTCAAATAAAACAAATCAATACGTTGGCCATGTCTAAAAATGTTTGTCTCATTTGCACCTGCCTTTCATTGCCTCTCTGGCAAGAGGTAGAAAATATGCTTCGATATGGATCTTCTGAAGACAAGGTCAGTAATTTCATTGATCAGAATTCTTAAGTCTTTCAAAGTTGCTTTTCTTTACAATGCTACTCTTCTCATACTAATTGTTTTCTTATTTCTTTTCACTTATCTCTGCATAGTTCATAGTTTGTATGATCAGGATTCTCTGAAATTTTCTCTTTCATTTTTTCTTATGGCATAACAAATATTTCATTACATTCATATATCACAATTTGTTCAGATATTCTCCAATTTTCTAAGCGGCAGTTCAAGACATTCCCTTTAGATTCTAGCTTTTTTCCCCTTTTAATTACCCCTTCAGGAATAGGAAGTTTGTTTTGCTTTTAACTATTCTCTATTCAGTAGTATTCTCCCTAGCTATGCTTGTTTTCTTGTTGTGTAAGATATATTTCTACACCAAGCTCTGTGTGTGTGTGTGTGTGTTCAACACATATACATATTTGTTTCATGTAAGAGTGAGATTTGTCTGGTGCCCACTCCTCTCACCTCTTCCTCCTCATTAGTACTTTCTTCTCTTCACTCCACTTATGAGAAATCACGTAGCTCCTTCCAGTTGCTTAAAATAACTTTGTCTTTCTAGATTTCTCTTGACTCTTGTCATTCCATAGTACCTAGGATTCTCAGAAATTGTCTTACTACTTCTTATGACACAATTATGTGCCATAATAATATGCTGATAACATTCCATTCTATTAATATACCTCAATTTCTTAAGCCATTAATTGTTTAAGAGCTGATCTAAGGTAGTCTCTTTAGATTCTATTTCTTTTCTTTTTTTCTTCTTTTCATACCTCTCTCTCCCCCTTTTGTTTTCCCTTTAGTTTGTATTTTAAAGTTTTTACTCTGTTCTGGATTTTTCATCAAAAAATGCTTCAAAGTCCTCTGTTCCATTAAAAATCTATTTTTTTTCCTGTAGGTATGATCAGTTCTTCAGGTAAGTTATTATTGGTTGTAACCCTGTATCTTTTATCTTTTGGAATATTCTATTCCAACATTTTCACTCATTTAAAGTAGAAGCTTCTAGATCTTGTGTTATTTTGACTATGGTTCCTTGTTTTTGTTGTTGTTGTTGTTGTTTTTCCAGAGTACCTGAAGTATTTTTTCTTCGTCGTGGGAGCTTTGGCTTTTGGTTAGGTAGGACATTCCTAGGACTTTTCTTATTGGGATTCCTTTCAGGGAGTAATTGGTATATTGTTTCTGTATTGAACTTTGCCTTCTGGTTCTGAAAGAGGTGGGTAATTTTAATTTATGATTCCTTAAAATATAGTATTTAGGCTTTTTAAGAAATCATGGTTTACAAAAGACTCAATCATCAATGATTATAGTAATACACTATTTGATAAGTCCAAAGACCCCAGTTTCTGGGATAAGAACTCATTATTTGACAAAAATTGCTGGGAAAATTGGAACATAGTATGGCAGAAACTAGGTATAG
>CM053586.1:310717314-310746085 GCA_028646515.1 Pseudochirops corinnae | reverse complement strand
AGAAAGAAAGAAAGAAAGAAAGAAAGAAAGAAAGAAAGAAAGAAAGAAAGAAAGAAAGAAAAAGTGGGGCTTTTAACATTTAGGTCATTTATCCATTTGGAATTTACTGTGATATAAGGTGTAAGACACAGATTTAAAGCTATTTTTCACCAAACCGTTTTGTCATCTTTCCAACAGTTCTCATTAAATAAAGAGTTCCTTCCACAGTACTTGGTGTTTTGGGGTTTGTAGAACACTTGACTGTTAAGCCCATTTGTTTCTAGGTCTTACTTTTATTTAGTCTATTCCACTGATCTGACTGGACCAAATGGTTAGTGCTAGGGATAAGTGGGGTGTAAAGATGGATAGGTAAAGTGAGATTAGATTAGGAAGGGACTTGAAAGCCTGGCCAAAGATCTTTAAGCAGAGGAATAACATGATGAAAAAACTATTAACGAAGATTAATCTGTCAAAAGAAAATTCTCCAGGACTTAGTGACTGACTCAATATGTAAGGAATGAAGGAGAGAGATGGACCAAAAATCACTCCTTCATTCCAACTCATACTTTGGACACATTACAGGGTTTTATGTGAGTAAGGCTCTTTGGCTTTGAATCTTCCTCATTCTGACCATACTACCTTTTCGGGCTACCCAGATGCTGTGACTATGAATGGCACCACTATGTGTGATAATCCAATTTCATAGCAATTCAGCAAACATTTATTAAACACCTACTCTGTGCAAAGCCTTGTTCTAGGGAACAAGAAAAAAAATAGTCCTCACCAGTTTGAGTTCTACTAGGAGCATATCACACACACACACACACACACACACACACACACACACACACACACACACACACACACACACACACTCCTTCCCACCCACCACCTGTAGAATAGTGGGTAGAGAGCTGGATTTGGAGTCAGAAAGACCTGGTTTAAAATCCATCTTCTGTCATTTGCTAACTCTGTGACTGGGGATACTACTTAGTTTTTGTGGGCTTCAATAGCCTCATATACAAAATGAGAAGTTCGGACTTCATAGTCTCTGAGATTAATCCCCCTCCAAATTTATGATCTTAAGATCCTAAATAAATACAAGATTATATGAGGATGGGGACAACATTAAAAAACTGGGAGATCAGGGAAGGCTTCATGGAGGAGGTGACCCCTGAGTTGAGCCTTGAAGCTTAATAAGGATTCTGAGAAAATGCTATTCAATGTTCCCGCCCCCCCAACTTTGGCCACTGGTGGTAGCTTTCCCCTGTTATGTTCATACTAACTGCTTTTCTCCATCTTTTCCCTTACTTTGTGCAAGCTGTCCTATCTCCTACCTCACCCTGTCCCTGTCAGCCCCCATGCCAAGAACATGAGAAGGGCAAATATCAAGCAAAAATTTTCCTAAAGGATTCTCTTTCACTAGACTGTTAATGAAAGTATTGCACAAACCTTAATCTGTATGAGCAGCAGCTGGTGGTATACATTGCATTGGACCTGCAGTCAAGAAGATCTGAGTTCAAATCCAGTCTCAGACACAACTAGCTCTGTGACCCTGGGTAAGTCATTTGACCTCTTTTTTCCTCCATTTCCTTAACTGTAAAATGAAGATAATAGCATGTGTCTTTCAGGGTAGTTGTGAGGACCAAATGAGATAATAATAGTAAAAGTCTTTAACAGTGCCTGGCACATAGTAGGCATTATATAAATGCTTATTTCCTTCCCCTTCCTGCTGCCCTTCCCTAACTTGAAACTTGTATTGGGTCTCAAAATTGGGTAACCTACATAGAAAGCATATGTCCTTCTGTACTCTTAGAAAAAAACACTGGAATTCTTTTGTATTTTTTCCCTTTTTTTACATTCCTTCAATATCCTGTGGGTGTTATCTTTTTCCTTCTAATATTTCTTGATCCTTTGTTAAACAATAATCATAATAATTTGAAGTTAACTCCTTACCTTTCATGCAGAAAGATACCAACATTTCTTTACAATGTGTGTGTCAGTTTATGCAGGCACACAGCATGTTTCCTCAGTGCCTTTCATCTGAGGCTCTTAAAACATAGTAAACGTTCATTAATTCTTACGACACCCTGGGAACTATAATTTTTACATGGTGTGTAGCAGATGAATCACCTGAACTAACACCCAAACACCACCTTTGTGGAGAGGAGTAGGCAAACTTGGCAGCAACTTAATAACAGAGAAGAACCTTTACTAAACAATTTAGGGCAGGAAAAACAGCCTGACGCCTTATCTAACTAAAACCACCACTGGAGTTTCAAGTAGGCAAAGTATAATTATTTAAGCAATGACTAACAGCGTTCCATTGACACCTGCATTCTTACAACCATCTACCACCAATGATGGGATTTTGAAATAGATTAACAACTACAACTTTAGCCTTCTACATCACCCACAAGATAAACCTTCCAGCATCAATATGATCATTGTTTCTTAGTGCAGCTTTGATTTGGGATTGACTCAGAGAAAACAAGAAATAGACTAAATCAATAGCTCTCAATCCTACCCAGATATCCCTTGGGTGTCTCACTCTTCCATCTGGAGCAAGCCCTGACCTGTTTAAGGAGCCCAAACCTGAATTATTGTTTGGAGAATATACTGTACTGTTTTCTTAAATAAGAACCAGGAAATTTATCAGGACATACTTTTCCTTCTCTGATTTCAGTTAATATTGGTAATATAGTCAAATCTACTTGAAACATGTTTCATTATTAATTCAGTTCCAGTCATAAAATATTTACCAAGCATCCACTATGCATAAGGCATTATGCTAAGCTCTTGGCATGCAAAGATAAAATGACACAGTTCAGGAACTTTATGTTCTTAATAATGCTAATTAAAAATCACTATGGTGATATGTACACACACGTATGTGCATACATACACACACTTTCAATGATTCTGAACCTCATTTCGCAATGCCCAAGAATATCTCCAATTAAATTAAGTGGTATAGCAAACTTCTTAAGACAAAATTGTAATTTTAAGAGAAATACATTGATTCCTTGAGAAATGATGAGGTAAGAGGTTGCAGAAGAGCTAAGTGTCTCATGATCTTTTTAAAAAAAACCTAAACTAAAAATACCTCTTTCAAAAATGACTAGAATATGAACTCCTTGAGATTGGGACTTTGCTACATTACTATTCATATCCTCACTGCTTAGTGTTTTTCAGGTAGTAAATACTCAATAAGTGCTTTGTCACCCACTCGCTCACTCATTTATTCATTCATCTGTAGAATGGTGAAAAGAAACAACATTGCTGGGAATTCTTACAATAAAATTCAAATTCACCAAAAAGACAAAAAAACCAAAAAAGAAGAGTTCTGACACAATTTTTAAAAGATGTTATGGAATAAGAGAAGAAAGAGGAAATGTACCAGAAGAAATATTTGATGAAATAGTATATGTTGTAACATCAGAAACAACGTAAGAAATCCTGAGAGATACTTTCTTTTTTTTTTTCTTTTTGGAGGGGGGAACGTCGTGTAATTGGGGTTAAGTGACTTGCCCAAGATCACACAGCTAGTTTCGTGTGTGTGTGTGTGTGTGTGTGTGTGTGTGTTAAGTGTCTGAGGCTGGATTTGAACTCAAATCCTCCTGACTCCAGGGCCAGTGCTCTATTCACTGTGCCAGAGAGATATTTTTAAACCAACAGCAGAAACACTCAAGGAATTAAAAGAAATACTTTTTTTTTTAATGAGGAGAATTAAAAGAATTGAATGCTGCTAAGAAATCCCCTATGGATTTAAAGGAAGAAATGAATGTAGCTAAGTAATCTCCACAGAAAATAATGCTAAAGTTAACCAGAATGGAAAATAGGTCAGAAAATTTGGAAATGCCAATGCCTGAATACAAAAGCAAGCTTAATACAGTGGAGCACAGACTGTTAGATAACTCGATGGAAACAGAAAAACGTTCTTAGAAAGTAACTCAACTGGAAAAGGATTTGGAAGCAATGCAGAGGAAAGAGATGGATATGGAAGATAGGTCAAGAAGAGAAAAGCTAAGAAATGCCAGGATTCCGAAAAACAGAAGAAAACGTTCTGACCATTTCTGCTTTGAAAATCAATGAACTTGTGATTTCAGGTCTGTGGGTGTTCCCTTGTGTGATACAGATTGCAACCCACCCTGGACATCCTAGAAGCTCATCAACTCTTAAATGAAGAAGTAGAAGGGCAAGATGGTGGATAAAAGGGTAACAACCCAGTCAAATTCTCCCAATGCTCCCCTCCAAAGAACTTTAAAATAATGCCTCAAATTGAATTTTCATGTGGCAGAGCCAACTAAAGGTAAGGGAGAGACATTTTTCCAGCCTAAGGCAATTTAGGAGATTGGCAGGAGAGGTAGAGGACAGCTTGGAATGCACACAGTGGAGGCAGCATCAGCAACAGACCTTGGAGGTGGCTGCTATAGGCAACAGGAGGGTTGGACGATTGGTTAGAAAGAGATTATGGGGAAAACTCTCTGCTGGCACTAGGTGTAACTGGTACTGATTGGCAGCTCTAGTGCCCATATGCAATTCTCTGTCATAATTCTAGGGCAGAGAAGAGCACTATCGCTTTTGGCTGCAGAGGAGTCAGAATCCTTCCTAAACACAGAGCACAGACCAGAAGAATAGTGATCACACCTCTCCCCAGATCACACCACCTTGTTTTTCCCATTGTATTGTTTTCTTCTATTTCTTTGCATTGCTTGTTATCTCTCCTTGCTATTCTCTGGGATTCTGGATTCAGTTCAGTATATCTTCCCCTTTCTTTCTTTCCTCAATGATTTATAAAGCTTCATCAGAAAGCTATTTCACTTTCTTGCTCTTCTTTTTCTTTGGGATGTTTTTTGTTGCTGCCTCCTGTACAATATTGAGAACCTATATTCATAGTTCTTCAGGGACTCTATCTACCAGATTGAATCCCTTAAATCTAGTTATCCCTTCCCCTTCATATTCATAAGGGATGTTATTTAGGTCATGTCTATGTGGTCTAATAGTTTCCCCTACTTTTTTCCACTTAAGTCTGAATTTTTCAATAAGAAGCTCATGATCTGAACAACATTTAGCTCCAGGTCTCATTTTAATAGATTGTGTAGAGCTTCTTTACCTTTGCCTGCAAAATTTATAATCAGTCTGATATCTATATTGACCATCTGGTGATGTCCATGTCCACATCCATGAACATGTGTTGTTCACCTTTTGAGTTGCTGAAAAAGTGTTTGATATGACCAGCAAGTTATCTTGACAAAATTCCTAGTCTCTGCCCTGCTTCATTTTGTACTCTAAGGCCAAACTTGCCTGTTATTCCAATTATCTTTTGATTTCCTACTTTAGAATTCCAATCCTCTATGATGAATATGACATCTTTTTTTCTTTTTTGGTGTTATTTCTAGAAGATGTTGTAGGTCTTCATAGAATGGATCAACTCTGGCCTCTTCGGTATCAGTGGTTGTAGCATAGACTTGTATTACTGTGATATTAAATGGTTAAGCAGTTATCATTGTATCTTTTTTGAGATGATACACCAGTACTTTTCTCTCCCTTTTATTGACTATGAGGGCTACTCCATTTCTTCTAAGAGATTCTTGCCCACAGTAGTATATATAATGATCACCCCCTTCCTACCCATTTGAATTCACTGACACTTAAGGTGTTGATGTTTGATCTTTCCATCTCCTTTTTGGCCATTTCTAGCCTACCTTGGTTCATAGATCTTACATTCCAGATTCCCATGCAACATTGGTCTTTACAGCATCAGATTTTCTTTTCATCACCAGATGCATTTGTAGCTGAGCTTCCTTTTGGCTTTGGCCCAGCTGTTTCATTAGTACTGGAGCTCCTTGTAGTTGTCTTCATCTCTTCACCAGTGGTGTGTTGGACTATTTCTAACCCAGATGACTCATCTTTAAATGTAATTTCTTCTATAATTTTAATACCGTCCATGGGATTTTCTTGGCAGAGATACTGGAATGGTTTGTTGTTTCCTTCTCCAGTGAATCACCTTTTATCAGAACTCTCCACTATGACCTATCTTGGGTAACCTTCCATAGCATAGCTCATAGTTTCATTGAACTACACAAGCCTCTCCACTATGACAAGGGTCTTGAATCCAGGAGGGGCTGTGTATACTATCCTAAAGCTCCAAGCAAGACCCAAAGAAGAGATATGAGGACACATGCTTATCCCACTTCTTTGAAGGGGTTAGAGATTTATGGGTATGATTCATTGCCCGTATTTTTCAGACTTTTTCAATATATTGATCAATTTTATGTTTTTTTTTTTTAATCTTTAAAATATTACTTTGTTACATGGGGTAGCTTTCTGGGAGGGAAGAGAAGGATAGACACAGAAATTTTGGTGATTTGACTGGCTTTTTTTCCCTTTTGGCCAGGTGTTAGTTTCAGGATTTCACAACTGATGGAGCCCTAGTCAAGACAACTGTTGCAAATACCACAACATTTCAAATTGTAAGGGACCTTAAGCGATAATCTACTCAATCTAACTGTCCCATTTTCACAGATGAAGAAGCTGGGGCCCAGAAAAGTTAAGTGACTTTCTCATAGTCACATGGGCAACACATAACAGAACTGGGAGCCAAACCCATTTCCTCTAACTTCAAACTCTCACCTCTTTCCACAACTGACTCTGAATGGGAGTTTCATAACACTGAATCCAGATGCCCCTGTCATTCATTGAAAAAACATTGTTTCACAGTGTTTTCCCTGCATCTGGTTCAATATGACTCTCTATTTAACTTCCTTTAGATTGTATGACCTACTGTGGTCTATTTTTCCCTGAGGGACTCTATTCACGTGAGTCTGAGCTCAGTAGCGTCCCAAAGATTCTCTGAGATGTTGCTGAAACTTACTGGCCTTGTATCCCATTACATGAATCATTGAATATCTTGGACTGTCTCTGTTCTAAACCATCACATGACACTGAACTTGGCTGTTTGTAGTGTCTTGTTGAAAACTAGGCTCAATTGTTTCTACCACGTACCCCACTCCCACTCTTTAGGACAATGCCTCCTTCCACCTGGTACCTAATTAATCCTCTGAAATTAATGGCTACCAAGAGATCCAGAGTAATTAGCATGACTACAGCAAAAGCAGTAGCTAGGGGCATGATGGGAGCTGAAAGGTGTTTGATTCATGCCAGCTCATATAGGGGGAGCTTGTGCTGAGAGGAGGGAAATGAAGTAGTAAAAATGATAGTTTTTAGCAAAGGAACAGGTGTAGTCCTGGCTGGGTGTGGTTGTAAACACTTCCTGGATGAGAAGAAGCCTCAGAAGACTTGCAATTCAATAGAGAAACAGTAGATGGAAGTAGTATACAGAAGAGAAGCTCAAGAGGAAAAATGGCCCCACAGATGACACCAGCAACTCACAGCCCAGCAGGGATCAATTCTCAAGCTATCTGAAAGAGGGGAGACTACCAAATGCTTGGGAAAATCGCAGAGACCTAGCTTTCCCAAAAAGATGATTTAGAAAATATATAAAGAAAAAAACTACTGGCCTACTTTTCCATTTTTTTAAAATTATGAGAATAATATACACATGCATAGAGGATATCCTCAGTAGAGGTTTCAAAAGGAAATTCACAAATGATTTCATGCAAAAAAACCAAAGAACTTATTGTTGACCACTAAAACAATATACAGGTATACCTGGTGATATTGAGGGTTCGGTTCCAGACCACCACAATAAAACAAATATGTCAACAAAGTGAGTCACACAAATTTTTTGGTTTCCCAGTGCATAGAAAAGTTATGTTTATACTATACTGTAGTTTATTAAGTGTGCGATAGTATTATGCCTAAGAAAAAAAAATACATATCTTAATTAAAAATACTATATTGCTTTAAAAAAAAAATCCTAACCATCATCTGAGCCTTCAGCCAGTCATGATTTTTTTTGCAGGTGAAAGGCCTTGTACAGATGTTAATGGTTGCTAACTGATCAAGGTGGTGGTTGGTGAAGGTGGGGTCACTGTGGCAATTTCTTTTTTTTTTTTAATTAATTGACTAATTAATTTATTTTTAATTTTTAACATTCACTTTTATAAGATTTTGACTTCCAAATTTTTCCCTCCCCAAGATGGCATGCAATCTGATATAGGGTATACATGTACAATCATAAGTTTACTTATTTCCACATTAGTTATATCGTGAAAGAAGAATCAGAACAAAAGAGAAAGACCATACATGAAAAAGAAAAAACAAAAACAAAAAAGAAAATAGTCTGCTTCGCTCTGCATTCAGACTCCATAGTTCTTTCTCTGGATGTGGATAGCATTTTCCATCATGAGTCTCTAGTGGTAATTTCTTAAAAATAGGACGACAATGAAGTTTGCCTCATTGATTGACTTAATTATTGATCAGTTATTAATTGGCCTGACTTCAATACTGTTGTGTCACAGGGAATGGGGAGGGCTACGAGAAGGAAAGAAGCAGGGAAAGGCAGATGGGTGGAGCAGTTAGAACACATACATTATTGATCTATTATGTTTGTCATCTTATCTGGACGTTGTTCATATCTTCCCCAAACAATTACAATAGTAATATCAAAGATCACTCATCACAGAAAAATCATAAGAGATAGAATAATAATGAAAAAAGTCTTGAAATGTTGTGAGAAAGACCAAAATGTGACGCAGAGACAAAATGGAGCATGTGCTGTTGGAAAAATGACACTTGCTTGACGCAGAGTTGTCACAAACCTTCAAACTGTAAAAAAAAAAAATGCAATATCTGTAAAGCGCAATAACATGAAGAATGCCTGTGTTTGATTTAGTGGAGAAAATTTGTGCTCAAATGGCTTTCCTCCAACAAAGTATTTCCTATGCATTCATTGAAATCATATATGATTCCTTGAAAGATGCAATAACAGAGATTCATTTATTTGATAATTCTTTAATTATTGGTATTGATTGAGATATAGCACACAGAAACCAAAGGTATTTTTCACTGTCATGGAGGAAAGCTACCAGAGGGTCCAAACAGAAAAAGGCTTTCTCTATATATGGTGTGATGCCCTGGATGGTCATGCAGGTGAATGACATTGTACTGATTTTATCAATTCCCAGAATATTGAAGAGACTCCTAAATAAGATCCACAGTCATTCAAGAATCTGAGCTAACTAGGTGCACAGAAAAACCAAGAGGATGAAAAATGTCTATTGTATAGATTCTAATGTACACACAGTTGGATGGACAGCCCATAAAGCTGGTGCATTAATATTTTTTGAATAAGCACTGGGAAGGATAATAAGTTGCATCTAGAACAGGACTGCAGAAGAGCCCAATCAAGTCAAGAAGTATTTAAGTATCTATTATGTGCCAAGCACTGTGCTAAATGCTATATCCTGTTCTAAGCACTGGGAAGAAATAGGCTGGGTTACTTTGGGGAACTGAGGAACCCTTTGATTAACTTAAGTTTCTTCCTGAAACAAAGGCTCATATTTTTAACATTAATGTTCTTCTGGTGATACTGTGTGGCTATGAGTTAGTCAGGGAACATTTATTAAGCTATGTATAAGACACAGTGCTAAGCTCTAGAGATAAAAAGAAAGGCTGTGAGTCACAGAATACCAGCTTTCAACCAATTAAAGTTAAAGATTACCTAAAGGACAGTGAGGAAATATTATGTACAAAGGAACAAGTTAACAACAAGGAATTGGTCAGTAGAAGTCATGTAAAGTCAACAAGCATTTCAGACACTGTTCTAAGCACTGGGGATATAAAAACAGTCAAAACCAAACAAAACCAGACCATGCTCTCCAGGAGCTCACAGTCTAAAGAGGGATACAACATGCAAACAACAATGTACAAATAAGCCATAGATGAGATAAATGGGAGAAAATCAACAGAGGGAAAGAATTATCATTATGGGGGCTCAGGAGAGATGCCTTAAAGAAAATGGGATTTTAGGAGAGCCTGGAGGTAGAGATGAGGAGGGAGAGAGTTCCCAGCATGAGGCATCTTGGCTGCAAGCCTCTCTGCTGCTGTTTCAGTGTAATAAAGAATATAGGGTGGAAGAGGGTAAGGCTTGCCTCTAGTCTCCCAGATTTAAATATATACTGATCTCCTTAGGAGGGACCAATAATAGTAACTCTATGGAAGGAAGGAAGACCACACGTGAAAAGCATATGAAGATACTGAGGTTGTGGATGAGGGGGCTAAGAGGAGTGAGGGGGGCTCAGGGGAGTTCCTCACTCTGGGAATAGCCCTCTCCACTGGTAAATTGCTAAAAAGGGAGGTGAAGGAGAACCCTTTGTTCCTCTTCATCCTGGCCTGGCTTGAGTCTGCCCTGAAGAGCTTGTCTTCTCTAGTACATAGGAGGACTATTAACCTTTTTTTTTTCTGTTGTGGACCTCTTTGGCAGTCTGGTGATAACTGTGTGATGAGACCAGTATCCACCAGAGTTCCCCTCTCTCCCTGCCACCAAAGTGGGTTAGCCTGGATTTTTCCTAAAAGGTAACAAGGTCAGGACTTGATTGGACCTGGAGATGGGACAAGATTCAAGCTATGCCTCCCTTAACACAACTTTCTGGTGGCTTCTGGTTATGTTGATAAAACTAAGAAGCTAGGTCACCTAGGGACATAAAAAGTCGGTTCTTTCTGACTTAGTCTCAAGAATATGTGAATCACCTGCCGTGAAGAACAGACGCCTTTCCATATGGAGCTGGAAGCAACTGTAGCAGCTAAATACTACTGCATCTTTGTTATGTTAAGGGTTAAGTAAACCTCCTTTTGTTAACTATATAATAACCTAGAGGTGCCTCATGCTGTCCCAACATCAAACCTGAACTAACTGGGTGCTGGTATTCTTTTTCAGAATAAAGTCTTGTAAAATTCATAATTGAAGGAAATGCTAATTTTGAATTAGAAGCTAGTGAAAACAGTGGTGTAATTATTTTTTCTTTCAAAGTTTGTGAACCTCCTGAAATCTAGCCATGGACCACTTGGATCTCAGTTTAAAAACACCCAGTCTATAGCATTTTTTATTTGCTACAATTAATTAATCTCTATTTATACTCTCTCCTGTAAACCAGCTTTTAAGCTGGGTAATTAATGCAATTGCAGAGTAACCAAAAGAATTTGTGATCTCTTAGAGGAAAAAAAAATTATTCTATCCCTCTCCTCATGCATCTCAATAGTACAGGAGTTCCTAATATTTTTTGTGTCATGCATCTTTGGCAGTTCAGTGAATCTTGATTTTGTTGGTTTTTTGGGTTTTTTTTTTTGCTTTTTTGGAGGGCAGTTCAGGTTAAGTGACTTGCCCAAGGTCACACGGCAAGTTTTGTGTTAAGTGTCTGAAGCCGAATTTCAACTCAGTTCTTCCTGACTCCAGGGCTGGTGCTCTGTTTACTGCAACACTTAGCTGCCCCCAGTTCAGTGAATCTTACAGATCCCTTCTCAGAAAAATGTTTTTGAATATACAGAACAAAAATATATAAGATTACAAGGGGGATCAATTATACTGAAATCCATTTTTCAAAATAGTTTTTTAAAGTCTACAAATTTAAGGGGGTGGGGAGGATTGGATGGGATATAAGAGGGCAGATTCGGGGAAGGGATATTCAGTATGCTTGCCATCTTGAGGTGGGGGGTAGTGGAGAGATGGGAAGGAAATCTGTAACTCAAAATCTTTGGGAAATTAATGTTGAAAACTAAAAATAAAATTTTTTTAAAAGTCCACAAATTCACACCCTGAGCACCTCTGCCTAGAGGTTGGATGCATTTATTTTACCCAAACTGACCAATTTTCTCAATTTCTATTTTGTGGTGGTAACAGTGATTATTTAACAAGGATAAGCAGTCACTTATTTCTTTTATAGAGTGTCCCAAAAGTCTTAGGGCAGTTTTAAGTTACTAAACTATTGAGCTAGGGTCTATGAATTTGTGTTTGTTTTTAAGCTAAGACTTTTGGGACACTGTACCAAGGGTTGTAACCGATACAGTACCAGGAGAGAGAGGAAAAAGGATGGAGGAGCACAGTTCATTGATTATACAGTAGCCAACCCCAGGTGCTTCAGACCACAGGAGCAGGAAAAAACCTTTTGGCATATATTCCTTCCCCTTTATATGAAGGAGGGAAGAGGAATTGCTTGTCATCAGGGTAGAATCTCTCCTCGTTTCAGAGGCAGAGGAGAAGGCACTTGCGTTAGCTCATCAATCATTACCTTTATCAGGGTAGCAGATACCCTCATTGGTCTCAGTTGTGACAATGTGGCATGTCCTTATAATCTCTTCGAAAGAGACCTGGAGGGGTAGGTTGCTTGGGAGCCTGGCATCTTTCCATATGTTGACAAGGTAAAGGACACCCAAACATGCTTTCTTTTTCCTCTTTCTCGGCAAAATATTTCTTAGTGATCCCAGTTCCAACAAATCATTATCTGATGGATACCAAGTGGTGGCTCCATGTTGGTGCTGGGCTACACTAAGATGAGTAGGCTCCTTCATGTACCTTGCTCCTCTCTAGCTTCATTCCCACCTACAGCCAATATGTTCATCTCTGGATTCTACCCTGGGGCTCAGCTGAGTCAAAGTGGTGGTTCAACTCCACTAGCCAATCTTAGACTTAATTTACACACCATCCAGTCATTAACCAGGAAACTTGGGCCTACCCAGGCATCTTTCCACCTCTCCTGTTGTCATAGACATTGCACCCTCCCTGTTTCTATCTCTTGCTCAAGGAACAGTCATCTAATCAATATTCTTATTGCTACTGGAAAGGGAATTACAATCTATCTCCCTATGACTCACAAGCCCTGTTATTCTCCAAACCAAGTCTTCCTTCATTGACCACCATTCCTATGCATACATACATATGTACGCATGTTTGTTTGTGTGTATGTGTGTGTGTATATAAGCTCTTCGAGGGCAAGGACTATCTCATTCTTGTATTTGGGCACATAATAAACAATTTTTCATTCTTTCTAGAATGTTCATTTGTGGCTCACTGATATTATGTAGCATAGATATAAGCATGACATAATATAACATTATTCCCTTAAGTTTATATGATATCTCAAGTTTGTATTATATCCTATCACCCTCTAATCTTTTATCCAGATCACTAAGATGGATAAATATACACACACTCTGTAAATAGAATATGACTAGATTACCTCTGCTAGTCCATCTGGGACTTGGCACACAATTCCAAACCAAGCAAAGAGAGAAACAGAGAACTCTACATGAGACTCATTTGGACCTTTAAGAGACAAATCAGTTTTGCATCAACAGAAAGCCACCTCTTCAATATAGACAATGATTTATTGTTCCTTCATTTTCCCAGACCTATTTTCCTGGCCAGAGTTGAGTCGGATTTGGCAAGTTATGTCAACTATTCCGAAGAGCTAAGAGATAATGAATGCTGACAGAAATAACACAATTGCCAGATATAATGAATGGCCTTTTTCTTAATCGTTATCATCCTGACCTCTCTGCAGCCTTTGGTAGTTTTGACCCCTTCTCCTGGATTCCCTTTCCTCTCTAGGCTTTTTATGACATTGCTCTCTCTCCTGGTTCTTTCTCTTATCTGTATGATCACTTCTTTTCAGTCTCTTTTGCTAGTCTTCATTCAGGTTAGTTATGCTAACTGTGACTATCCCCCAAATATCTATCCTGGATCATCTTCTCTTCTCCCTCTCTACCATCTTACTTGGTGATCTTGTCAACATCCATGGGTTCATTTATCATCTATATGCAAATGATTCCCAGATCCAAGTGTCCAGTTTTTGTCTTTCTTTTTGAAATCCAGGTTTATATCACCAACCACTGTTTGAACATCTCAAACTCAACATGTTCAAAATAGAATTTAATAGCTTTTGCCCCAAATCTCCCCTCCTCTGAGCTTCTCTATTTCTTTCTATTTACAACCACAGAGTTATCCTAGACCAGTGGCTCTCAACCTTCCTAATGCTGCGACTCTTTAATACAGTTCCTCATGTTGTGGTGACCCCCAACCAGAAAATTATTTTCATTGCTACTTCATAACTGTAACTTTGCTACTGTTATGAATCGTAATATAAATATCTGATATGCAGTATGTATTTTCATTGTTACAAATTGAGCATAACCCACAGGTTGAGAACCACTGTCCTAGACTTTTCCCTCAGACTCAGCCTACATAACCAATCTGTTGCCAAGTTTTGTTTTCTTCCTTCGTGACTTTGCTCATATGTGTCCTCATCTCTCTCTGGATACAGCTGCCGTCCTGGAGCAGGCTCTCATCGCTTCATTCCTGGACTATTACAATTAGCCTGCTGGTTAGTCTGCTCACCACAAATCTCTCCCCACTCCAGGCCGTTCTCCACTCAGTTGCCAAAGTGATTTTCCTTGAGAATGCACTTGACTGTATCACCTGCTTTCTGTCTACCCTCATTCAATAAAATTCAGTGACTCCTTATTACCTCCAGGATCAAATATAAAATCCCACATTTGGCTTTTTAAATCCCTTTAACTTAATCCTTTTCTTATAGTCTTCTTAAATTTTACTCCTCTTCGTGTAATTTATTTATTTTATTTTATTTTGCTATTTGGAAGGGGGAAAGGTAGGGCAATTGGGGTTAAGTGATTTACCCAAGGTTACACGACTAGTTTTGTATTAAATGTCTGAGGCCGGATTTGAACTCAGGTCCTCCTGACTCCAGGGCCGGTGCTCTATTCACTTCACCACCTAGCCACCCCTCTTCTTATAATTTATAACCTATGACCCTTACCTTGTTCCCAATACATGATGCCTGAACTGCTGCCTCTCCTCATTGTTTTCTGGCTTCTCTGGCTTCCCTCAATGCTCAGCTCAAGTCCCACTCTTCATAGTGGACCTTTCTTCACCGCCCCCATTGCTAATTCCTTACCTCTGATATTACCTTCCCCTTCCATTGAGGAATTTGGGATACTGAAGTTAATGACCATGGCCTAGTGTCTGGTTCCCACCACTTATTGCAGCTTGGGGTCTGCCCTAAGTTTGAAAGAATAGAGTGGTGGAACTTAGGTCAATAAGGCCTGGATTCAAATTCTGCCTCAGAAACACTTACTACCTGGCAATGCCACTATGTGGCATTAGGAAGGTTGAGAACCTCTGCTCTATGATCTGGTGAATCTCGAGGAAGGTTGAAAGAGAATGGGAACCCAGCTTTTTCTTGTATTTCTCTCCTCAGTTAGGATATGCCTTTAGTGTCCCTGTTGGTGGGCTCCAGAGCTCATCCAGATTGGCCTGAAAGCGGAGCATTTCTTCTTCAGGAAGGAAGGGAATACCAAAGAATTGTGTGTGCCTTGTTTCCAAGTTCCTTGCCCCTCCCTCAGATCTGACAGGTTCAAACCTGCCGCCTTCCACATAGTAGTACAACATTGCTCTTCCTAACCTCAAACTCCACTAGGCCAAGCTAATTTCCTGATGGTGAGTTGACATTTCCTGTGCGGTTCTACAGGCTCGTAAGTAATGGGAACCACTTTGTAACCTGAACCCTAAACATAAAACATCAAATTCTGTGTTCCTTCTCATGTATTTTCTGGGAGGATCTCTTCAATCTAGTCTTCAGAATACCTCCGCGCTTCCTTGCTTTGCTCCCTAGTTACCTCCACTTCCAGGATGTTTGGCAAACAAGTTAGAGTAAGTCCCTCCCAGTGATGCCAGAACGATCATTTTGTTGCCTAAATTGAAGACTGTCTTGTGCTCCTGGTGCCCTCTGCTGTAATAACTGAGTATTACAATATACTTCCAAATGACTCCACAGAAATTGATCTTTGAAAAATGGTTCAGGCTTCAAAGACTCTCTTATCTTGTACAAGTTACTTAATTTTCCTTATCATTTCCACTGTTCACATATACAATGCTAAACAGACTAAAAACTTAATTGTGCTATTTTACAAAACTTTAACAAAATGCATATAATGAAATAGCACCACCACCATCATCATTCTGTCCAAGTCCTTCATAATGGTGTAGAGGTGACCCTGGGTTCCTGAAGGCCACACTAATGTAGTATCATCTCTAGCAACTCTCATTAGGGTGGAAAGGTAAAGACTTGGTGATGGAACCAGTCTAGTTAAATCTGAAGAGACTCATCCCTCAGGTTGGCCAGAGGCTAATGAGTTTTTTAGTCACAGAAACTCTCAGAGAACTTCTACTTAATTACAAAAGTTTTGAAATTCTGAATCAGGAGAGGAAGCTCTCACAAGGATGGAATTACAGGCTTTAAAATATCTGGCATCATGGTTGGTCATTGAATTGATCATAATTCTTAAATATTTCAAAGTTTTTTGTCTTTATAATGTTGTTGTTATAGAAATTGTTCTCCTGGTTCTGTTCACTTCACTGTAAGTCTTCCCTGGTTTTTCTGAAGCCATCTCATATTCATTTCTTAGGGCACTATAGTATTCTATATGTCTTATTCATATGTCATAATTTGTTCAGCCATTCTCCAGTTGATGGGTGCCCTCTTGTTTTCTAGTTCTTTGCCAATAAAAAGTCTTTTTGTACATAATGGAATCTTTTCCTCTTTCTTTGATCTCTTTGAGTTATAGGTCTAGTAGAGGTATTTCTGAGTCAGAGGGCAGGTATAATTAGTAAATTTGGGGGCATAGTTCCAGACTGCTTTCCAGAATTTGCCTTATACTTTGTTAGAGCCTGAATTTTAGACAATGAAAAATCATATTAAATACTAAATAAATGTATTGGCTAAGTGAATTATTTTTGAGAATTACTTTAGTCATTGGTACTCCTTGCTAAACATTTGAGGGAATATTCTTATAAATGAATAGTGCCTTGTTATGTGGATCAAACAAGCAGTCTACCTTGTCTCCTGTTCTCTTCTCCCTTTGCTCCCCCCCACTCATTCATTAAATGAATAAGTAAAATGTACAAAAGTTTGGCAAGAAGTAGTGGTAACTAAAGTGATTCTCAAAACATGAGTCACTGGGAGAAAATTCTTGGAGGAGAATCCTACATCCTGTTCTGTAACTTAGACTCCATCAGTGTCTAATTTCCCAGACATTTCATCAAAGGAGAATTGGATAAGATTCCTATCCTTTCATACCACATTATAAGCATATTTCACTTACAAATCCTTAGCATTGTCCCATGCAGATGTCCAAACAATAACTTTCACATGCTATTATAAGAAGGCCCTAGGGCTCAGAGCAATTGTGGTTTGAACATCATGGGGCAGAACCAAAAAAAATCTGTTATAATGTAATTGTAGTTCCTAATGGAAGCTGTAACTCAGAGACTTCTCACTCCAGCAGAATGTGATCTCTCCATCGAAAATAATGTTATTGAATAGGGAATGTGGTTCTGTAGTTGGTCAGTTCATTTTGGCCTGATTGATTTTTTTACTGTGGGGTTGTATCAGCCATTCTTTTGTCCATGGTACAGTGTAAAGAGAAGTGCAAAGAAATAAGAAACCTTCGTTCCGTCTCTTGCTACCACTATGTGCCCTTGGGCAAATTGATAAATTTCTCTAGCCTTCAGTTTTCTCCTTTGTAAAAAAGGAGGGGAATTGGACTTGACCTCTGAGGTTGTTTCCAGCTCTAAATCAATGATGCCATGATTCCATGAAAAGTCCAGACTCTATTGAGTGGTGGTGACTTGTTAGTTAGCTTGGGACTTTGGGATGTACTGATTACTCTGACTCAGAATGAGTGAAGATCCACCCAGCTGTTCTGCGCCTTTTTTAGGTTCAGGGAGAGATTACCATCTATCTGATCCAGCTAGATGGCACGGTGGATATGCCCCAAGTCCGGAAGACTTGAATTCAAATATAAACTCAGATACTTACTAGCTGTATGACCTTAGACAAGTCATTTAGCCTCTATCTACCTTAGCTTCCTCATCTGTGTGATGGGGATCATAAAAGTACCTCCTTCCCAGGGTTGTTTTGAGGACCAAATTACAGAATATTTTTAAAGTTTCTGGCACACAGTAGGTGCTTAATAAATGCTTGCTTTATCTTTCCTCCCCTCTCTCTAAAACTGTCTGGAATGAGTGCAACTTATTGGGTGCTTAATCTGTAATAACTATTTCTTTTTCTTTCTCTTCCTCGGTGTTATTTCTTCTTTGGTGCCTCTCAGTCACCACAAGGTTCTCTCCTCAATAATAAAAGTCTCTCTGGGTCTAAGGAATCATGGCATATATAGTTTATGCCAGTCTCACAAGGAGTCCTTCTCCCTGGGACAAATGTATGATAGGATTATGGTGGCTCTTCAAAGTCTTTTTACATAAACAACCCAGTAAAAGAATTTGAAATTAAAACCCAGAAATCTGTGCAATATAGACCTAGGAAGCTAAAAGGAAAATATGATCCAAGCTCGAGATCCATGCAACCAAAGTCAAAGGAGGTCCATTCAGAGCTGCACTGGCAGAATGCCATAAAGCAGTGGTTCTCAACCTTCCCAAAGCAGCGACTCTTTAATACAGTTCCTCGTGTTGCGGTGACCCCCAATCATAAAATTATTTTCGTTGCTACTTCATAACTGTAATTTTGCTACTTTTATGATTTGTAATGTAAATATCTGATATGCAGGATGTATTTTCATTGTTACAAATTGAACATAACCCACAGGTTGAGAACCGCTGCCATAAAGGGAAGGAGCTTCCACTAATGGTCATTAGTGCAAAACGAATTAGACTAAGGCACCATTATTTGTGGTGATGGCATATTAGCCACGCGACTCCTGAAACCAATGAAGCTGTGGTCTGTATCACTATCACTTCTCCCAGAATGCATTCCTGGACCTTCATGTCATGGCTTGGTAGCACAGCTTTGGTGGAAGGTACAGCACAACTCTGAGATATGCAGATTTTATACAGGTTTCTGTATTTTTTTACCTAGAGTCAATAGCTTTCTGAGGTATAATTTGGGTGGCCTAACCACCTCTGTAAGTCTGGGGTCTCTCAGGCTTCATATTTCTTTTGTCTTTTTGTGATTAATGGGCTTAGGAGTCAGTCAAATTAGCATTTATTAAACTCCTACTACACGCCAGACACTGTGTTAATTACTAGGGTTTGGTGGATATATCCTGTTTCAAGGCGTGCCAATCACAGCAAGAACTGAAAGAAAACCAAAAAAAATAATATTAATACAGTAATAATTTATATTTACTTACCATCTTAACCTTTGCAAAGCTTTTTCCTCACTCTAAACTTGATAATTATTTTTCTCCCCTTTAAACTGGATAAATATTTCTTATTTGACTGAAAAGAAAGCATTGGGAAGGTCTGGTACCTTACAAAATTATTGTGAGGGCGGTAGTACAAGCATCATTATCCAGGTCTTAGAGGTGAGGAAATGGAGGCTTTGAAATCACACAACTAAAATGTGTCTAAGATAGTATTTGGACTCAGAGCTCTTAACACCAAGTCCAGTGCACCATGTCATACAGTATAGTAGTGGTGTGGTGACTAAACTCTCCCTCTTAGAACAGAACAGAAACAGGTAATTCTATTGCATGAGCTGTAGGGCTTATGACTTACGTGACTAGCAAAGGATTTTTATCTCACTCTGCCAATTTTCTGGAGGGTTTGTCTACAGAATTTAGGTGGCCCCCCCCATATTTGATTTTTAATCTATAAGAGTTTCCTGGAGATATGATGTCCTTTGGCTTCTTATTTTTCTAGAATTTTGGTTACCTACTGTGTGTGTGTGTGTGTGTTGCAAGCTTTGGAAGGCTCCAATTTATTAAGTAGATATCCAAAATAGTCACCAAAGACCAGGATGTAAGCACTAGGAAGTCTATTCTACTCTTTTTCACTCCATTTTATTCTATTCCACAAATATTTTTATTTTTATTTTTATTTTTGCTTTTTGGAGGGCAATTGGGGTTAAGTGACTTCCCCTAGGTCACACGGCTAGGTTTTTTTGTGTTAAGTGTCTCAGGTCGGATTTGAACTCAGGTCCTCCTGACTCCAGGGCCGGTGCTCTATTCACTGTGCCACCTAGCCATCCCAAACATTTTTTATTCTTTTTAAAAATTCAGATTACAATTTTTATTTGTATTTTCCTTATTTAAAGTATACTTTTAAAAATACGTATTTATTTTTAGTTTTCAACATTCACTTTTATAAGACTTTGAGTTCTAAATTTTTCCCCTTCCCTCCCTTTCCCCATCCCTAAGACAGCAATCTGATATAGGCTATACATGTACAATCATATTAAACATATTTCCACATTTTCTTGTTGTAAAGAAGAATCGGAACAAAAGGGGAAAATCATGAGAAAGGAAAAAAACCCAGAGAGAAAATAGTATGCTTTGATCTGCATTCAGACTCCATAGTTCTTTCTCTGGATATGGATAGCATTTTCCATCATTTTCCATCACATGTTAAGAGCCTTTGAATTGTCTTTGATCATTGCATTGCTGGAAAGAGCTAAGTCTATAAAAGTTGATCATCACACAATGTTGTTGTCACTATGTGCAGTGTTCTCCTGGTTCTGCTCACTTTAGTCAGCATCAGTTCATGTGAGTCTTTCCAGGTTTTTCTAAAATCTGCCCTCTCATCATTTCTTATAGAACAATAGTTTCTCATTATGTTCATATACCACAACTCATTCAGCCATTCCCCAATTGATGGGCATCCCTTCAATTTCCAAATCTTTACCACCACAGAAAGAGCTGCAATATTTTTGTGCATGTGGGTCCTTCTCCCTTTTTTATGGTCTCTTCTGACAAAGAAGAGCACAAAGGTGCTCTGCACTGTGCCACCTAGATGCCCCTATGATTTTATTTTTTAAATTTTTAAACATTTTTATTTAAAGTTTTGAGTTCCAAATTCTATGCCTCCCTCCTGTCCTTCCCTCACCCCTCTCTGAGTTGGTGAGCAATCAGATGTAGGTTATACGTGTGCAATTATGTAAAACATCTCCATGTTAGTTATTTTGTACAAGAAGACTCAAATAAGGGGGAAAATTAAAGAAATAAAGTGAAAAATAGCATGTTTCGGTCTGTATTCAATCAATATCAGTTATTTCTCTGGAGACAGATAGTATGCTTCATTATTAGTCTTTTGTCATTGTATTGCTGAGAATAGCTAAGTCATTCCCAGTTCTTCATCAAACAATATTGCTGTTACTGTGTACGATGTTCTCCTGGTCCCGTTCACTTCATTAAATGCATGATTTTAAACAGATTTATGAGGTTAATATTCAGGCTGTCACTGCAAAGGTGTTTGTTGGACGTCTTGCCTAGGGGGGAACATGGGGGTACAATAGAAGGTTATAGGAGCTCATGAGAGACTGACCTTTTGGATATAGCAGTTCTGGTTTGCAGTGCAGAAAGCTGGGCCGGGGTATATGTTCTGTACCTGCCAGTGGTGGATTAAATACAATATGTTAAGACTGAATAGTTACGAAGTTTTTGGTTCATGGAAGTAGATGCTAAGACAGCTGACCATCAAGTATCCAAATGCCACTTTCTTCAATATTACATCTACTATGCTGGTTGCAGTGACCCAGGAGGTAGGACATTGTGAAGTTCAATCTTCTACAAAGCAGTACTCAGATTTTATGTTGATTGAACTGGTAAAAAGTCCGAAGGCATTTCGTACTATTATGATAGACATGGAAAGTAATGGACTACCAAGGTCTTTCAAGGTGATGTCTACAAACCTGGAACAAAGACCATGTTACAGAAGTCAGTTGCTGCTAGCTGGCTCCCGGACTAGGCAAGCCTGACTTTTATCTGAAAATGTTGATCTGCTATTCATGGCCTTCACTATCAAGAAGCAACACCTGGGGATGAAAGCAGTAAACACCTACCCAGAATCACTTACTGCTTAACATCTTTGAGTGAGGTTTGGATCTTTTCCCTCATGGATGATACCCACCCTCCTCAAACCTACACATTTAGCAGGAATTGTTTAGATGGAAGTCATGCGACTGGGTCCTGGGACATCCCATGGTAGACCCTAGTGTAGATTTATATGTCACAACTTTTGTCTGGCATTATCTCTTTTTCAAGGGATCCATCCCATAGCACCCTTGTACTTTGAAGAAATTATCTTCCTTCTCTATCTGAAATCCACACTTTGGAATGTTTTTTTATTACTACTGTTCTTTCTCGTTACAGATTTACTATGACAGCTTTACTATTTTTACGGCTTACTATTCACTGCTTCAAAAAATAGTAGTAAATAGCAGATATTTTCATACTAGTAAATCAAAAATATCCCCCAGCCCACCCCCAACTTTCTTCCTTTAGCTGTAGTATTTTTTCATGAAACAAAATAATAACTATGATGCAGGGTGTCCCAAAAGGCTGAGTAATTTCAAGCTTTTATAGTTTTCACTCAAGAAACCTTTTTATGCATCTCCATTTCTTCTAGCCCCATTTTTTCTATAGCAAAGATAATTATATGGAAATTAACTGTTTATAATCTTATGCCTTTTGGCTTTAGTTTTAAACTTTAATAGGTTAAAACTGCATTAAGGGGGCGGCTAGGTGGCACAGTGAATAGAGCACTGGCCTTGGAGTCAGGAGAACCTGAGTTCAAATCCGACCTCAGACACTTAACACAAAAACTAGCCGTGTGACCTTGGACAAATCACTTAACTCCAATTGTCCTACTTTACCCCCTCCAAAAAGGAAAAAAAAAACCAACCCCCCCCCAAAAAACTGCACTAAGACTTTTTGGGATACCTTGTATAAAACCTCCAAATCAAAGGAAGCCAAATTAGGATTAATCAGAACAAATATATAAACATTAAAAAAAAAGTTTCAAGTCTGATGTTACTTTTCTTTAAGTGTCGTGCTTAGAGAGATCAATCAATCAATTAATCAGCATTTATTAAGTACTAATTATAGGCCAGGAACTGTATGAAGTACTAAACTGAAATAATCCCTGCTCTCAAAAAACATTATTACCCTGGAGGATTAATCCTGTTACCCTGGAGCTGTTCCTGTAAATAAATGCAGGATGTATGCAAGATAAATATATATATCACTGAATTGGGGGATGGAATTAATAACGAATGATCAAGAAAGAAGCCCTCTTGTAGGAGGTATTGGGCAGCACAGTGGATAGAAAGGTCTGGGGTCACGAAGACTCATTTTCCTGAGTTCAAATCTGCCCTCAGATACTTACTAGCTGTGTGACCCTGGACAAGTCACTTAACCTTGTTTGCCTCAGTTTCTTCATCTGATTGATGAGCTGGAGAAGGAAATGGCAAACCACTCTGCCAATCTCTACCAAGAAAACTCTGAATGGGGTCATGAATAATTGGACACAACCAAAATGACTGAACAATAGCAACAATCAGGACTTTGCTCATATAACTCATTTCTTTCAGAAATTTGTTCATCTGTGCTATTCTTTATTCATTATCTTCTTTACTCATTGCCCCAAAGGAGGTAATATTTGTAAAAAGTGCTTAGCACAGTGTGCACTGGTGCACGTGGTAATCTACACTAGCAGACAATTTCAGTATCCCAGGTTTAAGGTGACTAGGGCTTGCACCAGAATGGTAGAAGTGTCAGAGGAGAGAAGGGGATGTATATGAGAGATTGGAGCCACTCATTTGCAGTAGACCTAAAAAAAAAGTGGTAGTGGTAGGAGAAAGGAGAGCTCAGTTGCAGAGCTAACCTTTTCTCTTTTTGGAAAGAATTGAGTATAGCACAGCTAAAAGAGTATCTGGGACCCAATGGGTTGCCCTTAACTGGGAGATTACTAATGGCTCAGGGAAAAATGGTATGTCTCAAGTGCTTTTACCCATGCAGAATGAAAAAGAATTCCTGGATCCCAAATTTTTGAGAGTTCTGGAACCTAGCCTTCTACGCAGTGCTAGACTCAGGATTGCCTGAGTAGCAATCCCAAGTTTGAGAATTAGGAATGCGACCTTTTAGAGAGAAAAGGGGAAGTTTCTGGACAATGCCAGCCTTTTGGGGAAAAGGAAATCACACACGTGGCCCCTGAAGCAGGAATATCCACAACAGGCAAATGCCGTAACGTAGGGGAAAAATATATAGAGACTGTATTATTCCTCTACTACTGTGAATAATTTGAATGGTGCAGGTCTAATTGAATGCCAAATGCATTTACCTTCTATTGGAGTTCAAGCCCTCATGGTAGTATCGTATGGATGGAAGCCTGTATGGGTTCCTAGAATGAAATGAGACTGTCAAGAATGTTGGGATATTTTCTTGACTGTAACCCAAATTTTGTTTCTGTTCTAAGGCAGTCTTAATCCTGGGGGTAGGACCATAAGGCTGGATGCTAGCCTAGACCTCTTGGGTAAAATCAAGAGTTCATCAGAATGTCAGGGGTATTGTCTTATACAGGATCCTGTGGGAAAAGGGGGATTCATTGGAGAGTGAGAATAATTACCTAGATTATTTGTGTACTACTGTATGTCCTTTATACATCTTCTGCATTTTCTGGGGATGAAATAAAAGCTGTTCTATGCTCACCATATGCAGTGCGTGACTTTGCATGCTTGTATAGAAATTGCCTAGCGTTTTACCTGCATCTGTGGAAACCTAGACACAAACTTTACAAATTATACTTAAGCTATATTCTGAGATTTTCCTAGAGGTGAAATCTGAATCGAACAACACCAATCAAAGAGTTATGAGTTTAGCTGCTCCCAAGATTGAAGCTAGTTTGTATAAACTCAAGGGTTGGGGTGTTGGGTTGGGGGTCACAACTGAATTATTTTTGCTTTTCCTTCTGCATTATTATGTTTGTTAAACTGAACTGAAATCCACATGGTAGGTACTCAATAAATATTTCTTGAATTTCAATCATATAGTCGGCACTTCTGCAATATCTTGAATCAAAACATTTCATCCCAGTCAACAAACCAGTCTTGTGACAAATATTTAAGTGTTTTCCATGTGTGAGGCATCCCACAGTTAGAATTTTCGTGAGCTAAGAAGACCTATAACACATTCTATAGGACATGCTGAGAAGTTTGCCCAAGGTCACTCAGAGAATCAGGGACAAAATTATTTATCTCCTGTGCTGACTGTGAAGATCATCTTTTTGTAGTTAACACTCTCTCAGAATATGTGTGAGATAATAGCAATCTGAATGGCCTATCGTACTTCAGATAACATGCAATGCAGTTTGCCTTTAGCCAAAGTGTTGGTGGATGGAAGGCAAGAACTGATACTTAAAAACTGTGTTCACTTAGTACCAAGGGGTTTAAAAATAGAAAGGAATTCTATGTAGCTTTGGATACCAAAGACTGAGGGAGTGGGAGGTCAATCTGATTTTAAGAGTGAGGCTTGAGATTTTCTTTCCCCTTGGATGGAATAAACTAGGAAAGCTGTTAAGACTAGCATCTTGTATGCCGGCTGTGTTCCCAGTATGTTAACAAGTTGCATGGCTGCCTCTTCGTTAGCAGCTTGCAATCTGTAAATCATTGCTCCAGAGAGTCCTTACCAGACTATCTAGACACTGTTTGAGGGGTCAGAGCCCCAGAGACAAAGGGGCCTCTTCATACTGGGTATTTGGGTGCTTTTTAAGTCATTGAGCTGTAAGTAATTCACAAAGTAAGAACAGTGTACTTGTCAATCAAAATCCCTTTCACCAAATTCTACCCTCACGCCCCTGCCCCTGCTGATGCCCCGCCATGTTCTCTCATTACAAGCTAAGAACTATACTGGTAGAAATTTCATTACTCAGGTCAGTGCTATAAGTTCCTATTTCAGATGTTCATTGTAAGGGTTTCTGATGTGGAATTTAATATTCAAGCTGTAGTTAATAAAATCAAAAGCCAGAAGAGGATCCTAGAATTTAGGGCAACAAAAGGGTAAACTTACAAATTCCTAAAAGAGGAATGAAATATCGGAAGGAGTAAATGCTGGCAAATTACATCACCAAATTATCATTAAAAGAGAGAGAGAAAAAGAGAGAGAGAGAGAGAACCCCAAACTGGCATACACAGGACAGTCTGCATGATTTAATTGACGAAAATGGAACCATCCTCCCATTTCCATGATTTTAAATTGATTTTCAGAGACAATCTTTGTTTTTTAGAACAAAATGAAAGGAAGCAACAATAATACAGAATACAGTCTGCATTTCCACATTAATTATTAGAAAGTGTGTTTAAACAACAACAAGAGCAATCTTTTGCACACATTTATTGCTTCACATGCCTTTAAAGGGCTTTCACATACATTATCTCATTTGATCTCTGTAACCACTTTGAGATAGAGCCGGTATTATAAGCCCCATTTTCCAGATCAGAAAACAGAAACAATAACATTAAATGACTTACTCAAGACAATAAAACTAAGTGAAGGTGCCAGGAAAAGGCGTGTTGGTTACAATGCCTTTTACCTTTCATCTTCCAGCACCAAAATTTTAATTTATTTTATTAGGTTAATAGATAAGTACCAGTCTTCTCAGTTCTGTAAATTCAGTAAACTGAGGGAAAGAAATCTTAAGGTGACTAGCTCAAAGTCACCCTTTTTAGAGAAATGTAGGGCCAGTGGGAAAATTAAAAAATGAAAAAAAGAAGGATTCTGACTTTTAAACTTCTGTTCTCACCTCTTGACCATGGTAAATGTATTGACAAAGGCTTTAAAAAAAATGGTACACAATGTACTACCCATTATGGTTCCTTAAAGCTTTGCTCTAGATTAAAAAAAAAAACCTCCATTAAAATCCATTTGCCCTTGGCAAACACATCAGCTTCTCTATCTTATTTTTCTTCTCCTTTAGAAATTAAAAAATAGAATGATGAAATGACTAAATGAGGTAAAGAAAAAGGAAACCTTTACTATACAACTAAGTGGTAAGGATTTAAGTGCAGGAATGTTATATTATATATGTAGGGTTTTTTTATCTTTAAGGAAAATTTCTCAAGTTTATGATTGATTCTTAAGGAAAATACTTTACTAACACCACCTGTAATGGCTCTAACCACATAGTCTATTTAGCCACCCCAGAGTGTTTGCAGTTTTGGTGTTTATCATACTCTTCTTGCTATGATGCTTGCTATGACCCCTGGAAATGAGTATGTGGCTTAGGTGCTGTTGTGTCTAGTCAAAACTAATGAGCTAATCAATCAATAAATCAATATGCATTTATTAAACACCTACTATGTGCCCAGTCACTGAGCTAGGCACTGAAAATAGGGAGGGAAAAAAAAGATACTTCCTCAATGAGTTCATATTCTAATGGGAGTGATAACATGTACATATATGGGTACAGTCAAAACTCAACTTATATGTGGCAGAAAAGTTCCTAGAAAATGGCACAAAAGTTTAAAACATGAATATTAATACATTGAACCTATGGGAAATAGGGGATTACACTAAAAACTGTAATATTTTGCTAAAGATTGTTGAAAATACTTATTTCTGCATGCAATTCTTTATAACAAAACATTCTTATGATATACACTTTTCCCAAAACAGTAAATATGAAATAACCCATAAAATACAGTACACAAAATAAAACTGGTAACATGCTAAACATTTTTCTTGCTAATAATTCCCTAGAATTCTGTGACCTTTTGTGCTCACATCTCAATAAAACAAACAAGTAAACATTGATTTCAGATAATACTCTACTGGTGTAAACCTCTCTACCTTGGCTAGCCTCTGAAAATTAAGGAAGAGGTTGGTGAGACTTGCTTCTGTTGTAAAACACATAAATTGGTGAGGTCTCAACATCACCTCTGACACTCCAAATGCATAGGAAACTCTTTATTTAACCATGGTAGGATGAACAAGACCAGTGAAGTGCCTAGTAGGATACCAGCTGTTCCACTAACTTGTGCATCAAGAGTCTAATTTTTTTTCTATTGTGCATAGCCTTGAAGATGCATGGTTGCCAATGCAAAAGCGAAAATTAGGTTACTAATAAAATCATGCAAATGATTGAAATCAGGAGAGTTCAACATGGGAATGTTGAGAATTGATTATATATAAAACACATACAAAGTAGATACAAGATATTCTGGCAGATGGTGCAGAAGAGGGAAGTTACCAGCTAAGAGGACCAGGAAGACCTTGTGCAGAAAGTTATCATGCCATAGAGGATTATGAGTAATTCCCTAGTGGTCTCATATACCTTTTTTTTTGATGGTAAGGAGCAAGAAAGAATGTTATATTCATTATTCTATCTCTCTTTGGAATGTTCACTAATGCCAAAAAAATTTCCAGTTATTTTGAGAAGAAAAAAATTACTAAATTTGGAAGATTAGAGGCATAATATAGAACAAAATACATATGTTGGACAGGAGCTTAACTGGAAAACAATTTGGAATTTTGCAAATGAAGTGACTAAAATGTCCATACTCTTTGAACCAGAGATTCCATTACAGGGCTTATACCTCAAGGAAGTCTTGATTAAAAAAAAAAAAGTCCTATATGTTTATAGCAGCAGTTTTTTGTGATAACAATTTTATTTTTTGGAAACCAAGTAGATACCTATTTATGGGGGGGGATTACTAAACAAATTGTGGGACATGAATGTAATAGAATATTACTGTGCAGTAAGAAATGACAAATATTGTGAATACAAAAAAACATGGAAAACCATACATGAATAATTCAGAGTCGAGTAAGCAGAGTCAAGAAAACAATAAACACAATGACTAGAATGATGTAAATGGAAAGAAAAACTTTCATAAAATAATCCAAAATGAATGTTGCAAAATTACAAGAAAAGAACAAGCATGGCCCCAAAGAAGAGGTATGAGAAGGCACATTCCCTGTTCTTTTGCAAAAATGAGAGGTCCATAAGTGTGGAACATTTCATATATTTTTAGACTTTTTAAATGTAATGAATATTTTTACTGATTTTTTTTTCTTCTTTTTTTTTTTT
>CM053586.1:310700391-310716814 GCA_028646515.1 Pseudochirops corinnae | reverse complement strand
ACTATAGTCATTGACTGCTGAGTCTTGTGTACCCAATCTATTCCATTGATCCACTACTCCGTTCCTCAGCCAGTACCAAGTAGTCTTGATGACTGCTGCTTAATAATACAGATTGGTATGGCTGGGGGGGGGGGGAGGCAGAGAACTTTTAATATTGTGTTTAAGTGTTTCTAAATGTTTTGCTCATTCTTGAGAGTTTAAAATTTACAGCTTTTCATGTAAAAATGCAAGTGTAGTTTTTTTAAAAGTTGAAGCAAAATCAAGTTTTCAATTACCTTGTTTTACAATTGAAATTTATTTTGATAAAGTTGCAAGCAGTAGCCCAATATTAATATTAAAAAGTATGGTGCTTTTTAAATATTTGCTGCTGTTTAGCTAATCATTGACCTTTATCCCGTATTTTAAAGTTCCATGTTTTCAAACAGGAATGTTTCTATGAGTTTGTTTACTTTAAAATATAGGATAAAGGTCTTTTTTCGAAATGTTAAGATCTAGTTCTTGCTAAGGTTTTAAAGACTTTGATGTGATCCTCTCCCAGGAGTCTTTGAATGCTAAAAGCAGATTCTTGAAAAACGAAAAGTCAACAAGCCCTCCCACTCATAAGACCAGACCTGGGCACAATGGTTGGGAATTTAAAGATAGGAATGTTGTGTGTATGTATGTGTAAGACTGTCCTCCAGTCCTTCTCTTCCTGACCCTGACTCTGGCTCCATTGCTAGGAGTCAGGCTAAATATTTCCACAGTCTTTCCTACTGGGTTACTTCATGCTATGTTGGCATCTCTGGGTGATGTGTGAATTGTAGATGGCCACTATACTACCTGCAGATCAAAGGAGTGAATGTACATTACCTCTTAAAGATTGCTTTTTTCTTCACTAGTCCTTTCTTCACTCTTTTTTCTTTCCTTCATGATTTCCTGAGTCCCAGCTTCCTAAAAGCCTCCTAGATCAGAAGTGTCAGACATGTGGCCTGTGGGTACTCCCAAAGACAGTCTGAACAAGATTACAATTAATTAAAATGTAATTATTTAACAAAATATATAAAATACAATAAAACATAGATAATATTACATTTTAAAAACTGAGTCAACATGTGGCCTGCAGGCATCCTTATGTAAAAATTAGTGCCCTCCATTTATTTCTATTTAAGTTAGATGCACTTAGATGACTGGCAAGCCAATCTGATAAACTAATTAGACCTAAGATGTAAAGAGCCGACAGCTGCTTAATATTTCCAGTGTCTTTAATCCAAAGTAATGGCAACTTCCTGCAAAACAACGGAACCACTATAGAACGTATTTTTGAAAAAGGGAGCTTTTAAAGGGTCCTTTAAATGACATCTTGGAAGGCTGCTCTAGAGGGAGGGTCAGGGAGCAACACTGGGGGCATCATAAAGAGGTAAATATAGAATAGGAAGTCACAAAAGCCAAGTCTGGTACCCAGAGGAGATACAAGGTGGAGCTCCATAAAAATTCATGTGTGTAAGGAACTGCTGGCTGGAGAGATCCCAGCCCCTCATCCTCTTTAAACAATGTGGGCTCAGGCTTCTTCGTGCCACCCCAAGAGCTTCGTGGCCTGCACAGATATGGGCTGTATCCACAATGAATGCATAAAAACCCCAACCCAAAACAGCTCTGTAAGGGAGCCCAGTTAAGGAATGTCAAGGGAAGGCCAGCTGGGACACACAAGTGACCATTCTTTTGCTCACATAGTGGATACCAGTGTACTCCCTGGCATTTTTGTTGGGAACTTTTGTTTTAGTCTAGTCGTAATGAGGTAACAAAGCTCTATTAATGGAGAGGCAGAATGATGTGCTGGGAACAGCTGTGGAAGGTGAGTGAGAAGACTTAGATCCTAGTTTCTAACCTTTGCCACAAACTAGTTGCATGACCCTGGTCAAGTCATTTAACTATCATGTGTTTCAGTTTCCTCAAAGGCAAAGGGAGGAGGAAGGATGAGAAGATCTTTATTGTTGTTGTTGTTGTTTAGTTGTCTAACTCTTTGTGACCTCATTTGGGGGTTTTCTTGGCAGAGATACTCAAGTGGTTTGCAGTTTCATTCTCCAACTCCCACAAACTGGGTTAGAGGACTTACCCAAGGTCACACAGCTGGTAAGTGTCTGAGGCTGGGTTTAAACTCAAGCCTTCTTGATTCCACCCTATCCCTTGCACCACCTCACTGCCTCTCTATTATTATATGCTCTAAAATTCTATGTATCTATGATAATCGTTTAAACTCCTGGTTCCCCTACAGAAGAAGACAGGAGGAAGAGAGGATACTCTAGGTGAGTAGCTTTCTGGATACAAAGCATTATTCTGTGCCTGGTATCTATTAAAATGAATTCATTTCTGGAAGGAAGAGCAGGGCTCACTTCACAATATTTATCGATTTATGGTATTATTTATTAAGAACAGCTAGGTAGTGCAGTGTTTAGAACTCTGGACCTAGAGCTCTGAGCTTAAATCCTACTTCAGACACGTAGTAGCGGTGTGACCTTGGGCAAGTCACTTAACCTCCGCCTGCCTCCGATTCTTCATCTGTAAAATGGGAATAATAAATAGCACTTCTCTCCCAGGGCTATTGCAAGGATAAAATGAGATATTTGGAAAGCACTTTGCAAACCTTAAAGAATAATATAAATGCTATTGTTATCCATCATTATTTATCAAACATTATTTATCACGGCAGAAAAGTAATGGCAGAACAAGAGGGTTATAGGTTATTCAGTTTGACAAGCATTTGTAGGAGTTTTCATTTCGCTGTATAGAATTCATTACTCCTGGACAGCAATACTTTCAGGAACATTTTTTTCAAACTTGATTGGTCAGTTAGTCGATAAAAGTTCGCTAGCAGCTACTATTTGCCAGGCACTATGTGAAACACTAGTGAGGATACATAGGAAGAAATTATGGATCTATATCAATGTGACATTCAATTATGGGCCCAAATCATTGTCTATTGTCCATCTGTCCTACATTCTGATTCAACTTTTTCAACCCCTTTTTTTCATTTCTCTACGGCCTAGTCCAGTGCCTTGTCTATAAGATCAAAGCTTTAGAGATAGAATAGACCTTGCAGATCATTGAGACTATCTCCATTTTAATTTTATTTTTAATTGTTTAATATTTTATTTCCCTCCAATTACATGTAAAATATTCATTTAAAAAAATTTTGAATTCCAAATTTTCTCCCTTCCCCCTTTCACTCCCACCTCATTGAGAAGGCAAGCAATTTGATATAGATTATACATGTGCAGTCATGCAAAACATTTCCATATTAACCATGTTGCAAAAGAAAACATAGACAAAAAAAACTAAGAAAAATAAAGTTTTAGGAGTATGCTTTGATCTGCATTCACACTCCATCTATCTTGAATTGGAGAGCTTTTTTCATCATGAGTTCTTTGGAATTGTCTTGGATCACTATAATCTTGAGAATAGTTGAGTCATTCACAGTTGATCATTTTATGTTCTAGTCCTAGCTCCTCTGCCTTCTGGAATATCATATTCCAAGTCCTCTGATCCTTTAATATAGAAGCTGCTAAATCTTATGTTATCCTGATTGCGGCTCCACAATATTTGAATTGTTTCTTTTTGGCTGTTTGCAATATTTTCTCTTTGACCTGGGAGCTCTAGAATTTGGCTACAAAATTCCTAGGAGTTTTCATTTTGGGATTCTCTCAGGAGGTGATCAGTGTATTCCTTCTATTTCTATTTTACCTTCTGGTTCTAGAATATCAGCATAGTTTTCATTGATAATTTTTTGAAAGATGATGTCTAGGCTCTTTTTTTGATTATGGTTTTCAGATAGTCCAATAATTCTTAAATTATCTCTCCTGGATCTATTTTCCAGGGCAGGTGTTTTTCCAGTGAGACATTCCACATTTCTATTTTTTTCATTCTTTGAATTTTGTTTTATTGCTTCTTGATGTCTCATGGATTCATTAGCTTCCACTTGCCCAATTTTAATTTTTAAGGAATTATTTTCTTCAGTGAGCTTTTGTACTTTCTTTCCCATTTGGTCAATTCTACTTTTTAAGGAGTTCTTTTCTTCACCGAATTTTTGTGTCCCTTTTTCCATTTTGCCAATTCTATTTCTTAAAGTGTTATTTTATTTAGTATACAGTTATATTTATTTAGGATATTGACTCTTTTTTCATGATTTTCTTGCACCACTGTAATTTCTTTCTTTTTTTTTTTGGAGGGGGGAAGACAGGGCAATTGGGGTTAAGTGACTTTCCCAAGGTCACATGGCTAGTTTTGTGTTAAGTGTCTGAGGCTGGATTTGAACTCAGGTCCTCCTAACTCCAGGGTTGGTGCTCTATTCACTGTGCCACCTAACTGCCCCTACCACTGCAATTTCTTTTCCCCTTTTTTCCTTTACCTCTCTTATTTGATTTTTCCACTGTCAGTGCCTGAGCCCAATTCACATTTTTTCTTTGAGGCTTTGAATGTAGCAGTTTTGACTTTGTTGTCTTCTTCAGAGTCTCTATTCTGATCTTCCCTGTCACCACAATAAGTTTCTTTAGTCAGGATATTTTTTTGGTTGTTTGCTGATTTTTCCAGACTATTTCATGATTTTTAACTTTATATTAAAGTTGGGGCACTTCTGGGGCATAGGGGGCACTATCCTGAGCTTCAGTTTTTTGTGCAGTTAGTTCTCAGGGTCTGTAAGCTTTCAGTTCTTCCAAGGTGGTATGATCTAAGGAGAGGTATATTTACTTTTCTCCTCCCCTGTGCTCTGGTCTGCGAGTGACCACAAGCACTCTTTTCTGCCCTGGAACTGTGATTGAGGTCTCTGTTCTCCTGGGGCTCCAAGCTCTGTTGTGCTAGTGCTCCTTCTTACCCTGGAACAATGACCCAGATCCAAGTATGGGCAACGCAACAGAGTCCTGTGACCAATGCCAGCAAAGGGACCCTTGTGATCTCCTTCTGACCAGTTGTCCAATTCCTTTACTGTGGGCTGAGGACTTTGGAAGCAGCCATTACCACTGCTGATTTAGTCACTTCCAAGTTTTCCTGCTGGTTTGTGGCCTGTGCTTATACAGCCTACATTCCCCTTTTATCCCAGGGCCATAGACCTTTGCTGATGAGCTTCTAAGTTGTTGTGAGTTGGAAAATTGTTTCACCCCATCTTTTCTGGGTTTTTCTCTTTCAGGATGTTTTAAGGCATTATTTCTAGTTGTTTGGAGTGGAATCTGGGAGACTTCAGGTGAATCCATCATTTCTCTGCCATCTTGGCTCCATCCTCCATCTTCTTCATGTTTATAGATAAGGAAGTAGAGACCCAGAGAGTTAAAATGACATGGCCAAGGTAACAAAGGGAAGACCCTGAACCTCATTTTACAGGTGAGGAAATTGATGTCCAGGGACATTTAGTGACTTGCCCAAAGTCACACAAACAGTAACTATCAAAGGTGTGACTTAAACCCAGGAAGAAGTGCTTAATTATTTTAAAAGTAGCAAAGAGGTGATGATAAAGACTGAAAAAAGTCTGCAGGATTTGGTCAGTAGTATGCTGCCAAAGGTTTAATAACTGACTCTCAAAAGGTATGATATCTTTTAAAATTTAATTTGTATTATTAACATTCCCTCCCTCCCTTTAAAAATTCTAGATAATCAACAAAATAGTAAATTAAGCCCTGATTTGTAGTGTTTGCTGATTTCTGAGGTGTAAATGCTAGCAATAGAAATTTAACAATGGCTCTTGCAAGCCTGTCTGAGCTGACTCCAATACACCCCTGGATTTGGTGAGTAAGAGGTCAATGATGTTCAGTTTTTCTATAGTGGTGGGAATTGAAGCCTGATTACAAAGAATTGAAAAGAGTGGGGAATAAGAAGTGGAGGGTTTTTTTGTTTTTGTTATTTTGGTGAAATGGATATGGTACAACATTTGCATGGGTCAGAACACTCAGTAGAAAAAAAGGTTTTTTAGGATTGGGTTGAGCTCATCATTTCTGTAGTGAAAAGAGTAATTGAAGAAGGAGAAACTGAGAGCAGAGTGAAGATGAACGCTGGAACATCCAGCATCTTAGTCTTATTTTCCTCATCTATAAAATTAAAATAATATTTCCATTACTTGCCTCTAAGAGTAATGAGAAAAATGTTTAGTAAAGCTTAAAGTACTATATAAACATGCGTAGTTCTTATTTAGCCAATTTAACATTTTGAAAGCTTTTCTATTTAGTTAACACCTGGTTTAGCCAATTTAAAAGTATGCATTTTTTTATATATATTTCTTAACTTTTGATTTCTTTAAAAGATTTTCTTCAGTTGTCTCAGTCACGTCCAACTCTTCGTGATCCCATTTGGGGTTTTCTTGGCAAAGATAGTGGAGTGGTTTGCCATTTCCTTCTCCAGCTCATTTTACAGATGAGGAAACTGAGGCAAACTGAGCTAAGTGTCTTGCCCAGGGCCACACAGCTAGAAAGTGTCTGAGGCCAGATTTGTCATCTTCTTGTCACTATCTTTGGTCCTCTTGTGTCTAGACCTTGCTTGGAGAACAATAATTAAAACGATATTATCATTGCTTGAGGAAAGAGCATGTCAACTAACTTCATCATTTTTCTTGCCATTCCTGAGACTTCACAAACAAAAACACTTTTCCCTGGACATTATTCCCTTAAATGCATTGTCTCCCCTACCAGAATGTGACTTCCTTGAGGGCAAAGATTCAGTGTTTGGCACATAGTAAGCATTCATTTATTCATATTTAGATTTGGGAGACTGTTTCTAAGTTTGTGACACGTGAATTAAATTTTTTGCATATTATATATTCCAATTTCTCCATCATTTCTTGAAAAATTTGCTATGATCTTGACTGATATTCCATTTTGCATCAGCTGCTTGACCTGGTCTCAACTTCATGAATAAGATATCCCTCCCTGGTTAAGTTTATCAGTTCTAATCTCATCACCATGTTGCTAACTCAAACCGTGATTAATAACTCCTTTCTCAGCCTCTTCTCCCCTCTGACTGGAGGTGAGAGTGGTTAGACTGCTGGGTCTGGAGTTCGGAAGATGAATCTTGAGTTCAAATGTGGCCTCAAGACATTTACTAGTTTTGTGACCCTGGGTAAGTCACTTAACCCTGTTTGTTTCAATTTCCTCATCTATAAAAGTGAGCTGGAGAAGGAAATGGTAGAACACTCCAGGATCTTTGCTAAGAAAACTCTGAATGGGGTCACAGAGAGTCAGATATGAGTGAAAGCACTGAACAAAAGAATGTGGTACCAAATTTCTCCCAACACTTTCCTTTACAGAGAGCAGAAACTGGACTCTTGGCTCACTCCATTTTTCATCTGCTGCTCAATTCAGTTTCATCTTCATGGAACAAGATGCCTCTGCACCAAGTAACCTCTGGTGTTTCCTTCCACCCCCAATTTCCCTGCCTCCTTTGGTGTATTTTCTCCCTTCATTAGATTATAAGCTCCTTGAGGGCAGGGACTGTCTTTTTACTAATTTTATCCTCAGCCCTCAGCATAGTATCTGGCACAGAGTAGGCACTTAATAAATGCTTATTGGATTGATTTTCATTGTTATGCCTATCTTTCTTCCAACAGCTTAAAGGATTTTTCCTCCTTGCTGTTGTAGTTAGGAAGTTTAACAATAATACGCCCAAGAGGACTGAATTTTAATCTACTCTTTCTTGAATTTCTATGAATTCTCCTTTTGGAGAAATATAGATTGTTTTAAAAATAATTTGGGAAATTTTGAATGTCTTATATTAACCAACTTCACACACATGTGCACACACACAGCTATTTTATATATATATATATATACACACATATATGAAGCTGATTACTATATTATTACATACATATGTACATACATACATGAGCATACACACACGTATGTACATACACATATACACACATATTCTTAGTGTCTCAGGAATCCTTAGGTTGTTACAGCTTGCTCTGTCCTCAGATTTTCCATGTACAGCTGCATCATTTCTAAATGCATCCCAGCTGAGTTATTTTCTGAGCTTGTCTACTTCTATTATGTTGCCTGTAATTATATTTCCAACTGTATTAACTCTGTTCTTGATTCCTTTCACTGATAATTTCAGATTTTTTATCTTCTCTATATTATTCATTTTCTGACTAATTATTTCCTCCTCATTCAGTCTAACTAAAATTTTTCTGGGATTTTCAAATTACTGCATATTCTTCATTCATTTCCTCTCTCTTATTTGCTAGTGTTCCTTGAATTTTTAAAATGTATCATACATGGATTTGCAGATGGCTTTCAGGACATCATCAGTTGTCTCTTTTTCTTTCTTATTTGCTTGTACTGCTGCAGGTGATTTGGCCTTTGTTTCAGTTGATTCATTATATGTATATTTACATTATATGTATGATATACATGTATATTTATTAGGCATGTTGATATTTTAGTTGATTTATTTCAAGCTTATTCATTTGTTCATTTTATTTTTGGCAAATTTTAATATTCTTATATAAATAAATCTTGCTTTATATGTGTATATACACATATACATACTACATGTGTGTATGTGTATATGTGTGTACACATACATGTGTACACACACATATACATATACATATATATATATATACATATATAGTATACATATAATAGGTGGAACTTGTTGCTTACAATTGGCTTAGCTTTGGCAGGAGAAGGTGACCCAAGTAAGCCTTTGATACCTGGGAAAGTATGCAGATATGCAGTTGTGTGATGTAACTTTAGTTTTTCAAGTTGAATTTTGAGTTTTATGTGCTTTACCAGTGTGCTAACCTGCTAGGATGGTACCGAGATTGAGGAAGGAAGCAGAGCTGTGTTTTATTGTGGTCCTCTCCCAGGCATCTTAAGTATCATGGCCTTGTCTTATAAGAAGAGATCATTTCATAGGAAGGACAAGTCTATGATCAGATCAATATAGATACAGCCTTGGCTAGATGTCTATGAAACTGACCTGAGACTTTACTTTATCCTTCCATGGATGTATTTGAGATCCTGACTTTACAGGTTGTACAATGCTTGTCAAGGGGATAGAAGAAAGACCAGTAGAGACTAGGGAATGGGAGAAAGCAGTGCCTAGAGTGTTGATTTATAGTCTACATCTCTTGTATTGCCATTGTAACATGTGGTTGGTAATCACAGATATCTCTCACAGGATCCTAAAGTAGCCCCGCACATGGTCAGAACTGGAGAAGTAAAGCAGTGATGATAACTGGGCTCAGATCTAATCTAGCACTATTATCTGAATTATGCCAGCTGAACTTTCTTCTGATTTCCTGTCCCTATAAGAATGTATTCAGGGAGCTTGGATAATGTAACATAGGGTGAGCTAAGAAAGATATGATCAAACTAGTTTCTAATGTGTACCTGGCAGTATGCTAGGCATATGGAATTAAAATACAGTAAGTGAAATAATCCCTGCTCTCAAATAGCTTACATTCCAATGAAGGAGATACCAAGTACCTATATAAGCAGTATATGAAGAATCTATATATGAATAGAACAAATGAACACATTTATAGCTCCCCCTCTGAACTCATTCTCCCACTCTCAAATGATACTGAGAGACAGCTCATTTATCATCATGGTGTAGAGAGGGCTGGTGAGGGGCCTGGCAAAAGTTCACCTATAAGATCTGAGGAACCAAAGGGCAAAGTCAAAGTTATTGATGGGCAGAGGTAAAGGTGTCAGACAGGGTAGAGAAGATAAGGCATGGAGCAGGTTAGGAAACATAAGGAATATGTGGGGCCACAGGGTACCTCAGGACCATAAGTCTTTTTTCTCTTTTAAGGAGTACCCACCAAACTTGCTTCTGGGTATGGCCCTGATGATGGATTAATTCCTCTCCCTTGCTCAGCTTGGGTGGTTCCTCACCATACTTAGCTACTGCTTCTCCCTGCTCTGGTAGTCTCTGTTACTGACTCTAGGGACTGAGATGGGTCTCTGATGGCTATTACAGAAGATCATAGCTTGGTCAATTCCCTCCAGATACTTATTCACCTAAGATCAGGAAAAAATGAACACAAAAGAAGCAGGTACTATGTGTACAGGGACACAGGGTAGTCAGGTTGGGGAAAAAAGGGGGTCCTTTGCTCTCCCCCTCCACCCAGTGTCTCACAGCTACTCTTGCCTGACTGGTTGGTTGAGGGAAGGAGGTAAGCAATCCTTTTTATTCCAAGTCAGGTCCAGCTCAATGCCTTCTGAGTAATTAGCCCTTCTGACTTCTTAGCCAACTGGACAACTCCTTGACACCACACCTTGTGAGCCCTCCAGTCACTGAGAGCCAGAAGTGGGTTCATCAAGGTTTATTTTGTTATGTGGGAACACATAAGAAACAGACAAAGAATGCTGTGCATGCTCTGTTTAAACTACTAGGAAGGGCAAAGCTGAGAATGCACTAAGGAATAGGCCCCTGACTGCCAGTCTTCCCATTTCAAATACAAAATAAATAAAACACACAAAATAGGTTTATTGAGCCTTAGGGCACTAGCAGTTGAAGGAATTAGGAAGGAAGGAAGAAAATAAACAAGCATTTATTAAGGGCCTGCTCTTTACCAGGCAGGGCAGTGAGGTAGTGCAGTGGATAGAGTGCCAGACCTGGAGTCGGGAAGACTCATCTTCCTGAACTCAAATCTAGCCTCAGACATTTACTGGCCATGTGACCCTGGGTAAGTCCCTTAACCCTGTTTGCCTCAGTTTCCTCATCTGTAAAATGAACTGGAGAAGGAGATGGCAAACCACTCCAGTATCTTTGCTAAGAAAACCCCGAATGGAGTCATGAAGAGTCAGGACTGAAACAACCGAACAGCTCTTTGCCATTCATTGCGCTGCATCATACAAATATCCTCTCGTTTGACCCTCCCAACAGTCTTGGAAGGTCAGTGCGATTATTATCCCCATGACGAACTGAGAAAGAGTTTAAAATGACTTACTCAGAGTCACATGTCCAATACGTATCCAAGGCAGGATTAAACTCAGTTATTTTTTAGTCACTGTTTGATTCTTTCTGCTTTACCACCTTCATGTACAAAGTGGTTCTTGGGCTGTTCCCTGAAGGAAGAGATGGATTTTATGAGGTAGAGGTAAGGAGGAAGAACACTTCAGGCATGGGGGGTGGTTAGCACAAAGGTGTGGAGAAGTGAGATAGAGTGTTGTATGTGACTAACAGACTTATGTAATCCTAGGAATTAGAATAGGGAAGGATATATCGGAATTAGCTTAAGGAGTGATTATTGTGACTGATTAATAATAAAAGATAATTTTTTCTTTGAGGCTTATTTAGATATTCTTCTAATTAGAAATAAGTTTATAAACACAATGATTAGTATTATGAAGCAAGATATATGCTTGTCTTAAGAAAGAGTTGTGTTTTTTTTTTAACTCAACAGAGTGAAAAAAAGTACACTATTAAAAAAAAAATTTTTTTTTAAGTACACTAATTTCTTTTACTCAGTTGACTATCGTCTATGAGAAGCTTGGCTCTTTAGACCACAGTGCCATAAACAAAGCATCAACACTAAATTCATGATAGCATAGCAGAATTGCAAGCGCCTTGGAAGGAATAACAGTTCTGGCTTTATCATAAGATCTGAGATATGTGGAAGAGAGCTCAAAGATAATTTAGTCTACCCCTTCATTTTACACATGAGTAAACTGAAGCAAAGCAACTCTCAAAGGCAACATAGGTAGTAAGTAGCAGTCAGGTTTTGACCTCAGGCCTTTTGATTTATTTTCAGTCCCCTTTCCCCTATATTCATACTGCCAAAATGATGAATTAACAAGTATGGCAATCACAATGTTTGCTTCTACAAACAATCACTTTTTCTAGCATGTTGCTGAAATATGTTCAGCTCATTTTAATATGCTGTACTCAAATATTTTAGAGGAAAATGAAGAAAGAAAAATCTAAGGAAAATTTTTTTTCTCTCTCAAATCAGGGGAAAACATGGCCATCGTCTGCCATACATGTTGTAAAAGGCAGCAATTGCTTCATCTAGAACCAACTGTTGGAATTTTGCTACAATTGCCAAACTGGAAACTAACCCTGCTTCAGAGCGCTGTTTATCAAGATACAGTGTGCAATTACTGAAATTCTCATCTTACACTGATAAATTAGGTATTCGCAGAATCTGAGTCGCAAGTAATGACCTCAGAGTGTTTCCAGTTCAACACATAACTGTGCAGGAATTTCCAACAGTATCACTGATGAGTGATCATCCAGCCTTTGTCTGAAGATTCCATTGAGGCAAGCCATTCATTTCTAAAAGTTCCAATTTTCAGGACACTTTTTTTTCCCATTATCAAAACCAAATTTATCTCTATTCCTTGCTATGGTTCCTGTGGCCCAAGCAGAATAAGACTAAGTATTGTGAGAACACTTATAACTGAAGATGGCTATCATGACTCCTCCCCCTACTCAAACTACATTTTTTTCTCCTTTAGAACAAACATTTTCAGTTTCTTGAACCCATCTCCATCTGGCCTGAACTCTAGTCCATTCACCATCCTGATCTCTTTTCTCTGGATATTTTCAAGATTACGCCTAAGATAGTAACGTCTACAGGGTACCTTCCTGAAGGGCGGTAGACGTTATCTACTGATGTATTCTGACCAAGGCAGAGTACAGTGGGATTATCGCTTCCTTATTCTTGTGTGCTCTGCCTCTGAAAGCTGCTTAAGATTACTTCAGTTTTCTTGGCTGCCTCTTTGACTCACTAAGCTTGTATAGTTCCCTGGATCCCCCAAATCTTTTTTTTTTTTCAGATAAATTGTTGTCCAGACATGCTTTCCCAATCTTGGACTTGTGAAGTTGATTTTTGGAACTGAAGTATATGACTTTTTATATTTATCCCTATTAAATTTCACTTTATCAGATCAAGCCCATTGTTTTAACCTGCCAAGATTTTTTTGTATCTTAACTTTCTCATCTATTATTAGCTATTCCTCCTAGCTTTGTGTAATTTGCAAATTGGATGAACATAACAGCTATAATTTTATCCACATTGCTGATAAAAATGCTAAATAGCAAAGGCCAATCACAGATCCCTTGGGCACTCCACTAGAAACCTCCTTGTAATTCAGTTTCTTAACCTTTTTTTTTGGATCATGGACTCTTTTTACAATTGAATAAAGTCTATGGATCCCTTCTAAGAATCGTGTTTTCAAATGCATGACAAAATACACGTGATTACAAAAGAAACCAATTATATTGAAATAAAGAGATTTTTTTTTCCCCACCCAAATCCACAGACCTCCTGAAATCTATCCAAGGACCATTTGGATGTCCTTGAACTCTAGATTAAAAAACCCCGTTCCAAGTTGACATTGAATCATAGATTTCAGAGCTAGAAAGGACTTTAGAGGTCATCTAATTCAACATTCTCATTTAACAGATGAGAAACCTGAGGCCCTGGGAAAGCTAATGACTTGCCCAAGGTCTCAAAGGTAGTAAGTGACAGAGGAAGGATTTGAATTGGGGTCCTTTGCCTCTGAAGCTAGTGCTCTTTGTACTATACCCCATTAAGGACTATTATCTGAACAAATCATTCAACTAGTTTTAGAACCACCTAATTGTGTTATTATCTAAACCACATCTCCTTAACTTTCCACAGGAATAGAATGAGAGACTTTATCAAATACTTTTGTTAAAATATATAGAAACTATATTGATAGTATCTACTGATTTAGTAACAGTCAGAAAATGAAGTATGGTTCTGGCATGACATATTTTAAAAACACTTTATTTAAAAATTATTTTATAAACTTCATCTTCAAGATTAATTTTAAGATACAAAGAACAGAGAAGAGAATTGTATAAGTAATGGAACTTTTAGTATGTATAAGTTTAAAAAGAAATACATATATGGATAACATAGACACCTAAAGTTGAACAAGGTAGTAATAAAGTTGGCCTACTTATTTTTTCTTTTGTATTTCTTTTTTTTTCCCTTAAAAAATATGCACTGTTAGGACGGCTAGGTGGCACAGTGAATAGAGCACTGGCCCTGGAGTCAGGAGGACCTGAGTTCAAATTTGACCTCCGACACTCAACACTTACTAGCCATGTGACCTTGGGCAAGTCACTTAACCCCAATTGCCCTGTCTTCCCCCCTCCAAAAAGCAAAAAAAAAAAAAAATATGCATAGTCAAGTGAAACTAGTCAACACACTGGCCATGTCAGAGAATGCATGTCTGGTTCTATACCTCTAGTCCATCATCTCTATCCCAAGAGGAGGGAAGTAGGCTTTGTCACTAGTTTTTTTGAAGTTAACATTAGTTGCTTTTTTGTCAGAGTTCTACAGTCTTTCAGAGCTGTTTTCCTTAAAATTGTTATTGTGGTTATCCCCTATATTGTTCTCTTTCTGTTTACTTAACTCTGGATCAGATCATACAATTCTTCCTCTAGTTTTCTATTGGCCACTTTATATCAATTATTTCTTATAGCAAAATAAAATTTCATTATATTCAGCATCTATTATTTATTCATATATATATGTATATTATAGCATCTATTTGGTTTCTAGGTCTTCGCTACAACAAAATTGTTCCTATAAATAGTGTTATGCATTTGGATCCTTTTCCTCTTACTCTGACCTCCTCAGAGTACTTGCCTAATAGTAGTATTGTCAGTTATGTACACATTAGTGACTTTTGGGGCAGAGTTCCAAATTGTTTTCCAGATGGTTGAACCAATTCACAGCTTTTCTAACAAAGTACTAGTGTAATGTACTCTCATAATCCCTTCAGCAATTGCTATTTCCTCTTTTGTAATCTTTGCAATCTGATGGGTATGAAGTAGAACCTTAAGAGTTGTTTTAGTTTATATTTCTCTTACTATTAATGCTTTGGAACATTTTTTTTAATTTTAAAAATTTAACTCCCTTTTTTTTATTGAACCAAGGTCTGTTTTCTTTTCCTTCTACCTCCCCCCACTCCAATGGAAAAAAAGAATGAAAAAAATAAAACCTTTATAACAAATACACATTGTGAAGATTTTTTTTAAATCCTGAATTGATTATGTTGGAGCATTTTTTTCATATTGTTGTTGATAGCTTGAATCTTTTTTTTGTATTTGAAAACTATTCATATCTTTTGTCTACTTACTTAATTGAGGAATGGCTCTTATTCTTATATATATATAATATATATGTATATATGTGCATATGCACACATATATAGTTGTATTAATTCTTTATATGTCTTGATTATATCTTAATCAGAATAATTTATTGCGGTGATTTTCACAATTAGTTGTTTTTCTTCTGATTCAAACTGCATTTATTGGGGCAGCTAGGTGGTGTAGTGAATAGAACACCAGTCCTGGAGTCAGGAGGACCTGAGTTCAAATCTGACCTCAGACACTTCACACACACACACACACACACACACACACACACACACACAACTAGCTGTGTGATTGTAATAGCAATCAGTTTAGCAGATACTTAGCACTTAGTACCTTGGGGCTAAGTATGGAAGGTGTGAACTCTGTCCCACTATTGAGAGGAAATGAACTCCCCTGTTGCCTTGGAAGAAGGGGATTGGCTGAGACAGGAGGCCAGTGTGTGTGTATAAGCAAGAATTCTAGAGACAGAGAGACAGAATTGGAATGTTGCTCCTGGTGAAGAAAGAATCATGGAGACTGAAGCTGGCTGAGAGAGAGAGAGAGAGAGAAGGAGAGAGAGAGGGAGAGAGTTCCTCTCCCAGCATCTGGAAGCTGAGAACTGAGTTGGTTTTCGAGAGAGAGAGAGAGAGAGAGAGAGAGAGAGAGAGAGAGAGAGAGAGAGAGAATGTGTTTCTCTCCCAGCATCTGGAAGCTGACTGAGAACTGAGATGGAGTTTTCCTGAGACCAGAATATGGTGAAGGCCACCTGGAAGACTGAGAGGGCTTACCTGGAAGGCCGATATTCCTTCTGGGTCCTAGGGCCAGCTGAAGTGCTGGAGGACTGAAGAAGCATGACCAGGATAAGACTTTGTTTGTTTGTACCCTGGCTGATCCTTGAGTTCCAGGCAAGAGAAGTGGTGAAGAGTTTGAGATGTGCTGGACCCTGTGAACTTCAGTGTGTGCCAGGGACTGCCCTGAGTACTGGACAAAGATCTGGGAGCTGTCTACCTCTGAGGATTGGACAAGGACCTTGGAGCTGTCTGCTTCTGAATCCAGGTGACTGTTTGGTAGATTCAAGAGGGAGCTGGGACCATGGAAGGAGATCTAGGGAATCAGAGAGACCACCCAGAGTCAAGATGAAGAAAAGGCCTCCCCTTGCATGAAATTGAGGATTGCTGGACACCAAGGGGTGGAGGGTTTGTGTGGTTTTCTAATGACTGTATTTGTGATTAATGATATTTAGTCATTGTGAATCTAAAATAGTGACTGATTAAGTTAATGGTTGCCCCATGAGTGGAAGTTTGATTATTCTATTGTGAATTGACTGAATGAT
>CM053586.1:310657500-310699891 GCA_028646515.1 Pseudochirops corinnae | reverse complement strand
ATAGCTAGTTTTGATTAAGGCAGTGTGTGTGTGTGTGTGTGTGTGTGTGTGTCCATGGAATAGAGCTCTTTTTTTCCTCAAAACTACTGGGCCTGGGGCGGCTAGGTGGCGCAGCTAATAGATCCTCCTGACTCCAGGGCCAGTGCTCTGAGTTCAAATTTAGCCTCAGACACTTAACACACACACACACACACACACACACACACACACACACCCCAAAAAAAAACAAACCACCTAACCATGTGACCTTGGGCAAGTCACTTAACCCCAATTGCCCTCCCCCCCCAAAAAAAACTACTGGGCCTGTGTACATACGTATATTTTGGACTACGTAAAAGTGGCCAATTTTTGCCCCATTTCTCACCTAGCCTTAATCACTGAATGGGCATGGCCACAGACAAACTGAGACCTGGGAAAGATTTTAGCTCAAAAAGTCCAAGGCCTCCCACTGCATCTGGGGCCATTTCCAGTCATTCTGATCTATATCTTGGCACTGGAATCAGATGGTTCTCCAGAAGAGAGTAAGGCTGGTGCCTTTGCACAGCCCTGCCCCACTGAAATCCAATTCACTTGAAAGTTAGGACATCACCTTCTCAATGTCCTGGTCCTCTTGGAGAATGAAGGACAAACAAAAACATCGCCTTGGTTCTTGTAACCAGCCATTCCAGCTAAGTAGCTGTACCAGAAATACTCTTGAACCGTGGGATAGGGATCAATGTGGAAGGACTTATACAGATGAATACAAACAGCACGTACCACATGACGGCCACAGACATGCAGATTGTGTGAATGGGTAAGGTCTATTGGAACCCAAAGAATTCCTTGAGTCCCAAGCCAGGCATAGCAGAATCTAAGCTGCATCTTACCCCATGTCCTAATTCCTAGAAGGGAGAGAAAAATCTTGTAGTTCACAAACTCTATAGTGGGACATTTTACTTCTCCCACTATTCCTCTTCCCAGCATTTTAAAAAAATTCTTTTCCCAGCAATGTCCCCACACTACACACACATTATCATCATTTCCAGGGATTATCGCAGTTCTCTGAAAAGCTCCCTACATAGGGAAGGCTTCTTTAAGAGCTGGTTCAGTACATTAATTTTTTAAAAATCTGATTGCACATTTTATTTTTCACATTTAATAACTTTCCCTTCAGTTTGGTCAAATTTCTGCCTGGAAGGTCAGTCTACTAATTCTTACCACACATCCATAGCCTACTACTTGGCTCTGTAGCAAGTTTGAGGGATTGAGTGGTATTGGGGTACCCAGGCAAAACTGTGTTTTTGTGGGACTAGTACTGGGAAAACAACAGACAGAGCTTTGGTAAAATGGTTGACATCATATTGACTCAACTATAGGGCTCTCATGACGCTAAAGGAGGCTAGCTAAACAGTTTTATTTATTTTTAAAAGAATTTTACATCTTACTATAAATACTAAAGTTACCAACTACAGTGGCTTAGGGAAAAACAGGAAACTGGGGTGAAAAAAATAATAAAATGTAAAATTCATTAGAAAGAAAAACTGTTAATTGTGTTTTAGTGAATAAAGTCTTGATAATCTCATTCCACCAGGCCAAACCACAAAGGCTATGAAAGACATCTGCCAAAACTGTATCTCTGTATTCTCTGAAACTCTTGTTCTTACATTTGAGAGTTTAGGATATTAGTAAATTGTGTGATTGGTAATAATTATTCACAATAGTTTTTACCTCAAAAGTTTCATGTAAGTGCTAGTCCTAGGCAAAATTGTTGAGTAGGCAATATTTGTCTTCAGCTCTACCTGCTCCTCCATTCTCCGTCCACAGTTCCTCTTTTGGTCCTCCCAATCCCATTTTAATACCCCTACGCTGATAACTAATTGTTCTTATGATGTCCCTTAGTTTTACATTGCCACCCACTACAGCATTTGGCCTTAGGCTGCCTGTGTGGAAAGTTTTGCATTGGGGAGCCTTTTTCTCAGGCTTTCTTTTCACAATTTATATATCTTGTATTCTCAATGCTCTTCTACGTGCCAGGTTACTTACATGGGCTCTACTAGAGAGATGAATGTGTTATTTTCCCAGGGAACACATATGAGTTCTGGCAGTAGCATTCCAAAGGCATAATGCCTTAACCCAAAGCAGAGATTTAAGAGAAGGGGATACCAGTGACAACTGGGTGAAGAGAATACTTTTGGGCACAGAACCTATATGTGCTATTCAAATTATATCACCTGGTCTACCTCTGCATCAGTCTAACTCTGTCTTCCTCTATTGTGGCTGAGAAAGTGTCATGCTCCCAAGCCTGGAAAGCCGGAGTACTCAGTTCATTTTTAGCTGTAGAAGTGTCAAAAGTGACACATGTCTGTATTTGACCAAAATCTGGAAGGAGTTAGGATTGGCCCTAGGCAAAATTCAAAGGAGGTAAGTTTGTCTTTGTCCCAGCCTTAACTTTATGGAGACTTTTTTTCACTCTGGTGGCACCTTTTCCTCTTTTCCATACTTAGTGCCTTCATCCTCAATATCTCTCTAACTTCTCTCTCCTCTTGCAAAATTTCTCATAGGTACTGGAGATACAGATAAACTTGGCAAAGAGATGTAAAAGACTGATAAAGATTAGAGTAATACTTCTCACAGTGGAACTTGCATGTTTAAGGAAGGTATTAGCCCTTCCTTAAGGCAAAGTAATTACAGTCATCCCTTCCTTATCTTGACTTTCCCCATCTCTCCAAATTGTGGGGGCAGGGTGCCCCTACTCTTGAGATGTGGAAGGGATAACTGTGTTCTCTATTGCTGGAATTTTGGGGAGGAATTGTAGTGCTCTGCACACAGTAGGCATTTAACAAATGTTGAATATAAATTGATGTATGGGAGGGGGTAGAAGAAGCATTCCTAGTTACTGGGAGGATGATCATCTAAGATAATATGGTTCATGAGGGAGCTGAGTGGTGAGGTAGAATCTAAGACTTAGAGACAGGAAGATCTGAGTTCAGATATTTACTGATAGGGTGATACTGGGCAAGTCACTTAACCATTTCCTCATCTGTGAAATGGGGATAGTGGATAGAGCCCTAGACTTGGAGTCAGGAAGAACTGAGTTCAGATATTCACTCACAGTGTGACTATAACTTCTCATTTGGAAAACGATGATAGTAACAGGATGTGCCCCACAGGTTTGTTGTGAGGACCAAATGAGATTCTATTTGTAAAGTGCACTACAAACCTTAACAATGCTTAAGGGACAGATGAACTAGAAAACTTTGAAAAACAGATTGGGTTATAGAAACAATCCCACAAAATAAAATTTTGTTTTTATTGTGGACAACATTATACTACTTTATATAGCTTGTATTTTATCAGAGTCCATGACAGGATTTTTGATAGTATCTTCCCTGAAGTGTTATAAAGAAGTCATGAAATCATAGAGGGAAGAACAGTCAAGGACTCATTTGAAGAATGACTGTAATAAGTAATATGGTACACATTGTCCTTTCTACATGAAAATGATCCAACTGAACCCCCAGGTCTACTGTCAGTCAGCATGTGCTCAGAGTTGTTTTTAAGATTGAGGAAGGGAAGAGTGTCAGGGTTCTCTCTTAGAGTACCCTAACTTACCAGCAGAGGCAACCGTTTACACACACAACTCAACGACACTAGCATACCTTTCAGGAACAGAAGAGTCACAGCTCTGAGGTCTAAACAGAAAAGTTTATTAAGGTCTCTCTATGGGGAAGCCTTAAAGCCATATACTAAGGCAGGCTTCCAAAGATACCTCCCAGCCCTTGGTCTTAAATAGACCCCAGATCCATCTACCACATGTGATAGAGCCCAGCTGAACAGAATTGTGAGAGTGGGAGTGCAATTACAAGGGTATGAAGGCCCCAAGGTGTGGAGACACCAATCAGGAAAAGAGGGTAACCCCACGCAAGAGAGTTCTGAGCAATGCAGTATCCCCTGGCGGGGGACAGTGCAATATGCCCTGACCTCCACGTGATCCAACTAATTCCCGGGCCTCAAACACTGCCCTGTGGCATGACACAACCGCTTGCAATGTGAACCTCACAGAAGAGGTTTTACAAAATCATTCTGTACCCTTTTACTTTGTCTTCCTGATCAACAGGACATATTTTTGAGATAGCTAGTTTTGATTAAGGTTGTGTGTGTGTGTGTATGTGTGTGTGTGTGGGTGTGGGTGTGGGTGTGGGTGTCTGTGGGTGTGTGTGGTCATGGAATAGAGCTTTTTTTCCCCTCAAAACTACTGCACCTGTACATGCATGGGATTGTAACCAACTCCTGTCATACCTCTGTTTAAAAGTTTTCTGTGACTTTTGCTTAAAGTTTAAACTCTTTAACCTGACAGTGGTAGAATATACTGCTAACCCTTTCAGCTTTATCTTTCATTGTTCCTTTATACACTCAATGTTGCAAACAGACTAGATTACTTCTGGTCCTCTGAATGTGCTCTGAACTTTCCTGACACCATGCCCTTGTCAATGCTGTTTCCTAGGTCTAGAATATTCTTTCTCCCTTCCTTTGTTTGTCCGTTGAATTCCTTCCCACCCCCAACTTTGTTTTTCATTTTAAGGGGATAGGCACTGGACCTGTGATTTCATCAGTGCATAGAAATTCCAGATTAAGAAACTGCTATTGATGCAGGTTGGGCACCTTTTCATCAAATCATATCACCTTTGAGAATTGCCTGGAGCAATAGTAAATTAAATGACTTGACCAGAGTCAAACAGCTATCGGTATAAGCAATGAGACTCGAATTCTAGTCTTTTTTAACTTGCTGTCTCATCTTGGAAATTTTCCCTGTGACGTTCTCATCCTGGAAGATCCCTCCCCTCTGTAGCCTCCTTCTTTCATTGGTGAGTTCCTACCAGCATCTCAATTTTGAGGAAGGGCCCGGGTCAGCCATCCTTCTTCATTCCTCTGTCAGCTCTGCTTCTGACTTCACCAACATCCATGGCCTCTTTTTTATGTGTAGACTGTCCCCATTGGAATGTAAGTTCCCTGAGGGCTGGCTCTTTCCTTTTCCTTGTATCAGTATTCCCAGAATTTAGCAAATGTCCGGTGCACAGTAGAGCTTTATAAAGGCGTCTTGACCAGACATCCCGGTTTGAAAGCCACCTCTCTATCCACTGTGTCACACTGTCTCTCAATGCTCTAGGCAACATGTTTATTAAAAACATTTATTTAAAAATATTTCAGCATTCTAGACATGCATAAATCCATATGTTTCCCAGCACTGGGGAAAGAACGACCTTTCATTGCTGCACTGTCTCTTTACTTTGTTGACAATGATATTTCTGTTTTTAAAAAAAATTATTGCTCTATTTTGTTTTCATTTTACCTTCATTGTCAAATTGCCCTTCTTGTACCTAGTGCACCGTACCTTATAAGAAAGAATAAAGAGAGAAAAAAACGTAGTTCAGCAAAACCAGCTAAATATTGTTAGACATAAACTGTCTGACAAAAACATATAATGGCTAGTATTTATATAGCAGCTATTATTACTGTGTTAAGTACTTTATAAATATTTTCCCATTTGATCCTCACAACAATTTTGTGAGGTAAATGCTATTATTATTTTCCTCATTTTTACAGATGAGGAAACTGAGGCAGACAGTTTACATGACTTGCCCAAGATCACAGTCAGTCTGAGGATGGATTTGAATTTAGGTTTTCCAGACCCAGAGCCCTGTCTGCTAGTTGCCTATTTGAAATATTCCAGATTCTCATTTCCTACCTTTGAAGGGAAGTATATTTTCTTAACTATTCTCCATTGCTAAATTTTAGTGTCACAATTGTAGTGTTCATTCTTTTTTTTTTGTTACTGTTAATTCCATTTATATTGCTGCATTCTGCAAAGTTTTCCTGGTTCTGTTTACTTCATTCTTCGTCAGTTTATTTACATCTTCTCATAGTTTTCTTAGTTATTAAGATTCTGTTGCATTTATATACATTTATATCCTTTTGCTCCAGTGACATTGCTCTCTTCTGATTTTCCTCTTGAATGTCTGACTATTTTTTCTGGGCGTGACTTGCTGGATTATATTAATAGTGCCTGTCCTGCACCCTTAGAGGAATGTAGACATGGCTGCCTTTGACTTCTCCCTTTAAATGGAGGTTCTAGAAGGCAGTTGACAACATAGGACTATCGAGAGAATAGCGGTGCATATTTAGATTAGAAAGTTATTTGTTTCCCGAAGGGAGTTGATGAGAAATCCAAGAAAGCACGTATAGAGAAAGAGGAGAGAGCCCTGGAGAACAATTTTGCTAAGGGTTCACCAGGTTGGTAATGTCTTTGAATTCATCTTTTTGTACGTTTCTAGGGAGAGGAAGATGGAAGAGAAGAGCTCACTCTTAATCTAGAGAGACTTGAATGAGGCAGCATGGGATTGGGTTCAGGGGTTAGAGTAGGTATACCTTGGCTTAGGGCATCCTTCTCCTTGTGACCTTGTCACCAGTGGAATGATGTCACTTATTTTGCAGCTCTTCAGAAGACCTCTACAAGAAGTATGAGTGAAGAAAAAGGGAGTTGGTGGCACTGAGCCAGGGCCGACGGTTGGGCACAGGGCAGAGTCAACATATAACTGAACTAGTCAACCATAGACTCTAGGCTAGACTGAGAAGAAAGGAAAGTGAGGCCAGGGTAGGTTGATGGACTGAGAGTACTGGGAGGCATGGAAAGCCTAAAGGTTGTTGTGAGGACAAAGAACAGGAGTGAAGCTGCGAGATGAAAGAAGAGACCAGAAAGGGAAATTTCCGAATTCAAAGTCAAGGAGGTGATGGTGAGGTCTAGGCTAGGGTATGACTGTCCTTGTGGCTGGATGGAATGGAGGCAAGCTGTTAAGTGAAGGGTGATGCGGGGGTTGATTAACTGGTATTCTAAGCTATTTGAGAGGGCAACAAGATATATGTGGGAGTATGAAAGTAGCGTTTCAGAGAACTGCAGTCCGGTATTGAATTCCTGGAGAAAGGAGTAAAAGTGATTTGAAGGTCAGTGGATGGCTGTGACAAGGACTTGGGCTGGGGGGTGTGGATGGACGGACTAAATTCCAAAGGAGAAGACGATGCTGAGTCAGACGATGCTAGGGCAGGGATGGGGGGGGGGGATCTCTGGCACTGGCAGTGGGGACCAGGGGTATTTGCTCCCCATTTGCGGCATTTTAAGGATGGGGCGATTTGGGTGTTAGAAAGGAGAGATGGCCTTTTGGGTAACTCCTGCGAAGAGCTGGAGGCGTGGGGGTTGAGAGTCCCCACGATGCGCGCATGGAGTCCGGGCTAAAGGCTAACCCACTTGCAGAAGCCCAGAGATAAGGAAATAAGCCTTCTGCAGGACCTCAGCCCCCGCTCCCCTGCTTGTGCAGCAGCTCGTTTCGGGTGCCTGGGGATGCGCGCGTGGGAGGCTTTTCAGGCAGCGCGCACGGAGCCACGAGCCCGGGCTCGGGTGGGTGAGGGTAGAGCAGCAGGCAGGAGAGAGCGGGCGAGCCGAGCGGCGCGTGCGCGCGCCTCCAGAGCGGACCGGGGAGGGGAGTCTGGCCGGGAGCGCGCACGCCGCCGCTCAGCGAGGCCGGGACGCTCGTGCTCGCGCTCGGCTCTTCCCCCCTCCCTGCTCTCCCCCGCCCCCCTCCGCACCTCCTCCCTTCCTGCTCGCTCGGCCTCCCTCGCTCACTTCTCGCTCCCTCCTCCCCCGGGCGGCAGCAGCGGCGGAGTGAACGGGACGGGCCGGGCCGAGGGCGGCAGGGCGCCGCGCCGCGCGGCCGACGACGAAGAGTTGGGATCGCCGCTGCCCTCGGTGAGTGAGGGACCGGGCGCGCGGGCTGGGGCGGGGGCTGGGGCTGCGGCGGCCCCCCGGGGGCCGAGCCTGCCCGGGCGGGCGCGCGCCGGGGGGCACCCGCCGCTTCCTGGACGCCCCGCCGGCGGGCCCGGCGGGGGGGGCGTGGGCGGGCGCCCCGCGGTCCCCTGCTCCCCCGCTGCTCGGCGCTCTGCCCGGGTGCCGGAGAGGCGGGTCTGCGACGGGGCAGGGGCGCGGGCGGATCGCTACCTGCCCGGGGATCCAGGTGCCTCGGTGCCCCTACTCCTCTGAAAAGTAGCTGATGGAGAAAGCAGGAAAGACGCCCCCCCCCCCCGCCCCCGGCCAGGCCCCTCCCCCCAGCGGTACCCCACTCCTTGATCCCCCATTTCAAAGTTTGGGGGACCGGGTGAGCGCTTTGCTTCGGTGGGCGCCGGTGCCGGGAGGGGGTCTGCCTCCATTCATCAGGGGTCCTGGACTCGTCACTGCGGACTCGGCTCCGTTTTCCAGGTGCTCGTGTCATCTGGACAGCATTCCTCAGTGCATCCCTCCCCCTTCTCCCCCAACCCCCCTTTTCACTTTGGGTTTCTCAAATTTGGGTGGGGAAGAAAAAAGTAGCGCTTAAGACAAGAATCTTAATTTACACCATTTGCAGCCCTGATGGTGAATGATGGAGAATGCCCAGTGCCCTGCAGAACTTGTAAGGAGAACTTAAGCCTGCCTTGACAGCCTCTGGCTTTTTGGAAGCTTATCCCAAGGCCTACAAAAATCCCTCTAGTTTAGGAATTTTTAATCAAGTGAAGACCTACTTGCAGTATATTTGGGTGGTGACAGGTTACTGTGTGTCATACTTCGGCAAACAGCTTTGAAAACTTCTGAACTTTTAAGTATCAAAATTTGGCTTCCATCACCCGGCATTGGCATGAAGCTCGCTTGCAGTCAAATTGAAAATGGATTTTGCTTCTGGAAAATATTGGAACCAAAATTGCTCGCCCCTGGAATATTGGCTTATGTATGACTCAGTATTTCAACGAAGTTAACGTTAGAAGCTGACAGGGAGATGGCAAAGAGCAAAGTCTGAAGTTGAATTTAATGCTATTATGGATCATTGGCTTCATCAAATTATATTAAGTGCCTACCTGCCTGTGGAATTGTGCAGGGCTTTTACAAGTAAAGCTGCCTTCTGTACTAATGAAGTTCAATACTGTGCTATTACTTGGAGTATCATTAATAAATAATCAAATAATAATTAGATGGAATAGGGTAATTTGAATGTGAAAATGTACAAGGAGCCCTCATTCATGGTGGAATGTTTCAGACAGCATAGAGGCATTTAGATTTGTCTCTTCTATTAGAGTGTGAGCTCTTTGAGGTCAGGGATTATCTTTTTGACTTTCTTAGTCTATTTACCCATTAAGCATATAGCAGATGCTTAATAAAGGATTGTTGACTGACATTCATGCTGTTTACTTGTGGCAGAACATGAAATCTTGAAGCCTGGAATGGAGAGAACTAGATGTCCAATAGACAATATGTACAAAATAGAACTCATTTCCCTCACCTAAGCTCCCCCCCCTTCTGTATTAAAGTAGAGGACAACACATCTCCCCAGCCCCTTGGGGCATCACCTCAGGGGCATCCTTGACTCCTCCTCACTATGGCTCACACTCCCCCACCTCTTCCCCCCCTCCCCCCCCCCATCCAAGCTGTTGCCAAGGCCTGTCCTTTTCATCTTTGCACTCTCTCGGATTTGGCCACCACTCTAGTGCAAGCCCTTATCACTTCACCCCTTGATTACTACAGCACTACCCTGCTGGTGGGTTTGCTTGTCTCAAGTCTCTTCCAGGTTCACTGTCTTCTCTCTCTTCTGCTACTGAAGTGATTTTCCTAAAATGAAAGTCTGAATCATGTTGCCTCCCTACTCAATAAACTCCCTATTGCCTCTAGGAGCAAATACAAAATGCTCTGTTATTCGAAGCCCTTCCTAATCTAGCTCCTTCCTACCTTTGCAGTCTTCTTGTGCTGTATTTCCCTCCACGTACTCTTTGATCCAGTGACTCAGGCCTGGCTGTTCTACACACAGGACTCTTTATCACTCCACTCCAGTGGTTTTCTTATACTTGGGATGCTCTCCCTCCTCAGCCCCTCCTGCCATGTCCCTGGTTTTCTATGGGAGGCCTTCCCTCACCCCTCTTAATTCCAGGGCTTTCCCTCTTTTAATTGTTTCCTGTTTGTCCTTTATATAGCTTGCTTTGTACGTATTCCTTTGCATGTTGGCTCCCTTGTTAGATTGAAAGCTCCTTGAGGGCTGGCACAGTCTTTTGTCTCTTTTTGTAATCCCAGTCTTTACCACAGTGCCTAATGTGTAGTAGGTGATTAATAAGTGTTAATTCGAATTGAGAGGATGTATTAACTGAGGGATGGCCAGTAGGTTTTGGAGTATGTGAACCAAGGTATGCTAGGGACTTGTTTAAGAACTTCGAATATTATGGATTATTTCCATTAGTGAGCTTATTTAGTGTATTTATTGGTCCCATTGATATATTACTCACAGTCCAGTCTCCGTTGACGTCTTCGGTAGTTATAGAGCAAATTTGGAGCCTTAATTTCAGAGGTTTTTTTAATTGGGCCATCTTTGGGAGTCAGGGAACTTCTTCATGTTAAGTCAGCTGAGAAAGTCAGCTTTGGTATATAATGTGATTGAATTTTGAAATGGGTGTCTTTTAAGAACCCCAGTTGAAAAAAAAAAATCTCATCAGTTGCCTTAGCCAAAGTAGGAAATACTCACATTACCCCAATACTTTATATTCAGGCAACCCCTGGAGCTACTATGTGATATGACAAAATGAGAAGGCAGAAAGATTTTTTTCCTCCTGGAATATGAAAAAAGCTAAATTCTGATACAAGTAGTTAAAATATTACTAATTTTAGGTCTTTGAGATTAAAGCCTTGAGGCTTTAATGTGCAGTGACCATTCAGTAGTAATTTAGTTCCATTATTTTGAGAATATAATCCTGGAGAGTGCCATCTGTTTGCTGCTTCAGTGACTGTCCTCCTGAAGTTGTCCCAGTTCAGGATTGCTCTGTTTAAGACTTGTGTTAGTAATTGTGGGGAGATGGAAGAAGAGAGGATGCAGCCTGTGAGATTCCGGAGATTGTTTACTTATTTTGCACAAGTTGCCACGTGTTTCTTACAGTACAACTTTTACGTTATATATGGTGTTGCCATGGCCTCAGGGTCTGAGTGGCAGCTTAAAACTATTTCAGCTGCTGGCACCTCAAGGGCAGCTCAGGGATTTCTTTTGGAAATGTAGTCTGTTTGCCACAAGACACAGTGGAATTTGAAAATATATGAGTTTATTTTGAGCTGCGATGAAAGACTCTGTTTTGGAGGGGTATTTAAATTTTGGGAATTTGATGGAAAAATGCTATTTTCTTTGACTTAAACTATTGCATCTAAATGGAATGCTATGCATAAGACAGCATTAACGGATGGAATGGAGTTTATTTACTGTGATGACAGTATTTGAAGTTGACTTTAACTTCCTGACTACCAGTAGATGAAAAAAAAGGACCCTTTAGAATTAAGGGGAATCGACATTTGTTTATAGGATTCCTCACGCCTCATGTTACCCTCATGGATGTGGTATTATTTGTTTTATTTAAGCAGGTTCGATAATAATTGAGTAAATATTTTTTAGGTGTCTACTGTGTACAAGCCTCTGTGTTCAAGATGTTTCAAAGATGAAAAAACAAACAAACAAGCCCAACTTTAACAGTTTACAGCCCTTTTTACGTTATGAGGAAGAGGCATGTGCACAAAATGACTATCATGCATAGATATAATTAGATGCATAGGAAAAGAGATAGTAAATAGTATGACAGATTAAAGGATCACTTTTAGTTGGTGGAATCAGGGAAAGGGGAAGGGAAGAAGCATTTATTAAGTGTCTCCTATGTTCCTGGCACTATAAAGACTTGGTATCTGAACTGGGCCTTGAAAGGAAAGATTTTGGCAAGCAAAGATTTGGGTCAGGTACTGTCCATTCAGGGTATATATCATAAGTAACTTAAGGTAAGAAGGAGCAAGAGAGAAATAGGTTCAGCTCAGTTTGGAACACAGAATTCACTAAAGGAAGGAAATGGTATGGAATGCTGGGTGGAGCTAGTTCTCAGGAGGGCCCTGAATGTCAGGGTCATAGGTCTAGCCAAAGCTGGCAGGGATCTTAGAGGTTGTTGAGATAGTAGGTGTCAGACACGTGGCCTGCCATACTCCCAACATTCCAGAGTGCAGACGGACCAGGTTAAAATTAATTGGGAAATATTTAACAAAATAAATAAAAACATGATAAAACATAGATATTACTACATTTAAAAACTAAGTCAATATGCAGCCTATAGAGATTCTTGTGTAGTGGCCCTTTATGTCTTTGAATTTGATACTGTTGATCTAGACCAACCCCCTCATTTTACAGATGAGGAAACAGACCTGTAGAGGTAAAGTGACTTGCCCAATGTCACATACAAGTAATAAGTAGCCAAGACAGACTTTTATGTGATTAGATCTGAGGATTAAAAAGGTTAACTTGGCAGCAGTGTTAAGGATGGATTGAGGAGAGGGAGAACAATTAGGTGGCTATTATAATTGTCCAGATAATAGTGGAAGTGGAAATCAAGGGAAGACTGTGTTATACTATAGAGAATCCATCGGATTAGGCACTTGTTGGGATGTGATGCTGGAAGTGAGAAGAGAGTCAAATATGACCCTGAAGTTTTTTTTTTTCTTTTTGGAGGGGGGAAGACAGGATAGTTGGGGTTAAGTGACTTGCCCAAGGTCACACGGCTCATAAGTGTTAAGTGCCTGAGGCTGGATTTGAGCTCAGGTCCTCCTGACTCCAGGGCTGCTACTCTATTCACTGTGCCTACTAGCCACCCGGATGCTGAAGTTTTGAAGAATGATGCTCCTTTCCTCTAAAACAGAAAATTTAAGATCAAGGGCAGGTTTTGAATTATTTCTCAATAGTTGACTGTGTAATTTGGGGGAAATTTTTGGTATAAATATTTGGGACTTTCCCAGGATATTCTTACTTTCTGTTTTTTAACCTGTTACATTTAGTATAATTTACATTTCACTTCATTTTAAAATCTTTTTTTGAAATAAAATTTTATTGATGTCATTTTTAATCATTTAAGTTTTCCCTTATCTCTTTATTCCCTTTATCTCTAAAGAAAGAAAAAGTGGCAGAAGAAAAAAATCAAAACCGATCAGTACATTGAAAAATATCTGACATTATGTGCAATTTTCCACACCCAATGAGCTTCTGCCTCTGCAAAGGAATAGGGTGGTAATGTTTTCTCATGTCTCTTCTTTGGGGCTAGGCTTGCTCTGTAATTTTGTGAAGTCACTTTTGATTGTTTTGTGGTTATTGTTCTTTCCATTTACATTGTTGTAATGATTGTGTAAATTGTTTTCCTGGCTCTGCTTACTACACTTTGCATCAGTTCATGTAAGGCTTTTCATACATCTCTGTATATATCACATGTGTCACTTTTTACATCACAGTAATCATTTTGTAACTTTCACATACCATCTTTTTATCTAGCCATTCCTCAATTGATGGGCATCTATTTTATTTCCAGGTCTTTGCTATCATAAAAAGTACTGCTATAAAAATTTAGATGTATATATGTAGACTTTTATTAATGACGTAAATGGGATATATGCCTGGCAGAGAAATATCTCTGGGTAAAAGGTATTGACATTTTAGTTGCTTTATTTGCATAATTCCAAATTACTTTCCATAATGGTTTTACTGATTCACAGTTTCACCAGTAACTCATCAGTGTGCCTGTCTTCCCACAACTTCCCTCAACATTGACTATTCCAAACTTTTGTCATTGTTGTCATATTGTAGGGTTTGAGATGAAACCTCAGGGTTATATTGATTTTCATTTCTCTTATTAGGAATTTGGAGCATTCTTTCTTAAAGATACCTTATGAATTCTTCGTTTCTATCCTTTGACAACATATTTTTTAGGGAATAGCTTTTGGTCTTATATATTTCTGTTGTCTGTGTATTTCAGATGGTATCCTGTATCAGGATATTATTTCTATGCATACTTTCATTTGATTAGGAGTTTGGGGTTAAGCAAATATGTGTATTTTAGATTCTGAGGCCTCATCTTTTCCATTTAAAAAATATTTATTTAGAAGAGTAACAGAATTTACTGTTCTGTTTAACAAACAGAGCAAAACATGAAGCATGTGGTCACAGACTGTGGTGTGTGATAAGCGATAGAACCAAAAACATTTCCAAGAATACCACCCCCTCCTTAAAAAAAAATCTAGTTAAGCTTACAACAAAAAATAGAGAAGTAAAGAGTTAAAAACCTCCAGAACTAATGCCAGATTTTCTTAGATTGGACAAGTCTAGTCATTTTTTAAATATGTTGGATTTTCTTTTCTTTACCTATTAATTCCAAATTCTGTAGATGGGAATGACTACTGTGTATATTGCAGAGACAAAAAAAAATTAACTGTAGAGATCTTGGCAATTAGGATTTGGATAGAAGATGGAAAAATGAAGAATTTTGGGAATTGCCAAGAAAGAAGAAGGTACTTTGTACTACTATATTCTCATCTAGAGTGATACTGACAGGTCAGATTTACTGGCATGCTTCACTTGGAGTTGTTTCTTTAGCTGACTTTTTGTAGAAGTTGTCAGGTATGGGCAGCAGTGAGAGACGAAGAATATTGTTGGGTGTATCTGAGACCAAAAGCCTAGACTTTTTTTAAAATTTGATAATCTTTTCATATTGCCTCAGTAGCCATCTGGAGGAGCATTTGCAACAATAGAGAATAGAGAAGCTTTATTTACTATGTTACTGATAGCATGTATGACCCTCAGCCACAATGTAAGTAAATGCTTAAGGGTGGAATTATTTGTGTACCAGGGACAGAAGCTTGAATTTAGGAGCCTTTTTTTTTTTTAAGGGGAAATTTTCTTTGACAGATTTGTGGCCTAGAATTGCCTCTGTGATAAAAAACCAAGTCCCCAGCCTGGCCTTTAAATTCTTCTGCATCTCTATCTTTCCAGACTCATTTCCTTTTACTCCCAGTCCAACACTGTTCCATCCCAATTGGCCTGGAAGCTGGCTGTAGCAGGAACACCAGATTTCATCTCTCATCTCCATGCCTTTGTGCAAGCTGTTTCCCAAACCTTAAATTTCTGGCTTCCTTCAGGGTTTAGCCCAGGTAGTCTGCTGCCACCACCTCTTGCCACTCCCCAATGAAGCCCTTTCTGAGTCTTCCCAGTTGGTAGAGCTCTTCACTAGTCAAGTCAGTAAGTTGATTTTCTTCAATAGGTAAATTGAATTTCTTTCTACTAAAAGAGCAGATAGTTTGACATATTTTAGTATGTGGGATAGAGAACTGATTTATTAACCCAACTCGTTCATAGGAGAAAAAGACTAGCAGGGACTGCTGTCTTTAGACTGTGCACTGACTTATAAGCAACTTCTCCCTTCTTCTACTGAGTTACTTTATTGACCAGATTTGGGAAGGGAGGAGACAGCCCTTAGGTACTTGTCCATTTTAGGGATGAATTCTGTTCTTCACGACAGCTGTCTTTTGACCCTGGAAAATGGCGTCAGCCCATTAGTTGTTGTTGTTGAGTCCTTCTGTCCGACTCCTCCTGACAGCAGGGATCATAGCATGTCAAGCTCTTCTCTCCTCCACCATCTCTCAAAGTCTGTCCAAGTTCATATTCATCGTTTCCATACTGTCCCATTAAGAGGCAGCCAACTGGGTATCTTTCCAGTATTTGTTCTTGCAGATGGGGTGTATTGGATGCTACTCAGAGTGTGCACTTATCTCTCTGAGTTTATCTATCGTCTATCATTATGCAGCTAGGTGGCCGATGGTGGCTAGAGTGCTGGTCTAGAGTCAGGATGATCTGAGTTAAATCCGACCTTAAACACTTACTAGCTGTGTGACCCTGGGCAAGACACTTGATATGTCTTGGTTTCTTCATCTGTAAAATGGAGAGAGTAATAGATATTTGTAAAATGCTTTGCAGACCTTAAAGCACTATATAAATGCTAACTTTATAGTTATGTATGTGTGTGTGTGTGTGTGTGTGTGTGTGTGGTATATCCAAATAGAATGTAAGCTACTTGAGTGCAGGCATTATTTTTGTATTTTATGCATGTATATGTGGTATACATATGTGCATGCATATATTTATACATATACATGCATGTATATGTGGTATATCCAAATAGAATGTAAGCTGCTTGAGTGCAGGCATTATTTTTGTATTTTGTATGCTCATTATATAGTAATTGGATATTAATTGTTTGTTGAATTAAAGAGACTATAGAATTTTTTTTTTTTGCCATTTTGAATGGACAGTACCAACATTGCTATAACCCTGCAAGAAATAGTACCAAATGAAGCTTTTAAAGTGTAATTTCCAAATGACTTAGTTGATAAATTTGGTAGGCAGGTTAGGTTCAGGCAGGAAATCAACTTTACTAAAACCTATGTTTTGGTAAGAGATTCAGGGCAGCATGGCTAATTAGAAACATTTTCTTGACTGAACATAGCTGTGAGATACTGATGGATACCCTTCTTAAAACTCTGCCTGAAGTTCTGTTTATTTAAAATTTTTTTTTCCATTACTGAGGAAATAAATTTGTCATGGTAGCTTAGACAGAAGAATTTCTTCAGACTTATCTTCTTGGTTCTGCCATAGAATTGATAGGTCAGAAAGAGGATGATTATTATAATTGACATTTCTTTGGTGGTATATAAAGGTCACAAACTAATAAGAGGCAGAATGGGGATTCACACAGCCCAGTCTTTTGGGTTAAGATGCAGTGCTTTTTATGCCATGGTCTGCTGTAGCAGCAAGCACCCTAGCATAACCCAGGATGGCTGCTAGCACAAGTTCTTTGATCTGCTTTTCTAAAGGAAAGCAGATCAAAAAGGGTTAACAATCTTACTTTAATCAAACATATATCATTTACCTAGCTCAGGGAGAAAAGTCAGCACCCTGAACTTCAGAGGATACAAATAGAAGTTACAAGCAGACAAAAAAATACAGACAGAAAATAACACAATTCAATGGATAGGGCTTCTAGCTGTCTCACTGTTACATATATACAGTTACTTACTAGAGAGAGAAGCACCAATATCTGGGTTTTCAAACTGGGGGAGCTCAACAGAGTCTCATCTGGCCACATCATACAACTCTTCCCAAAGTGAGCCCCAAAGCAAAAACTTACATAAGGGCATATATAGCCTTCTTCTGGGTCAGAGAGTGTTACAACCCTTTTGACCCACTGCCCAATCACAAAGTCACAAGGCATGGGCATTCCTGAAGAACAAGCTTCCTGCCACAGGCTCCCTGTGACCACATTCATCCTATTAGGGGCCAGAGTATATTTTCAAATTGGGGAAGGTTCTCAGAGTCACTTAAGCCTATCAGGGTGAAGGGAAGATCTTCAAATCCCCATTACTGTTACCCCTACCTGCCTTGGATATTAAGCTGATGGGCAAAAACTAAATAACCCCAGCCGCTCTGTAAGACCTTTGGTAGGCTGATGGGTATGTACTCATTGTTTGGATTCTCACCACCTGCCCTTGTTTTGCACCGGCTGAATGTTTGCTTCCATCAAAAGATAAAGGTTCTGGGCACCACATATGCAATACTTGTTAAATGGATCATTCATTCTAATTCCAAAGTAATGTCCTCATGATATCAGCATGGGTTTTTGGGCTAGGTTTATTTCATGGAAGATCTTAGTCAAATTTTTTCCAGTCATTTCTGTGGTACAAAATGCTATTGATATTCTATCAAATGACAAACTTTCTCTTTATAAAAAATGTTTTATTGATAGCCTTTAAAAAAAAATATATATATATAATTGTTAAGACTCTTTTCTACAACTCTTCTCCATAGAATCATCTCTTTAAAAAGGTAAGTACAATCAAGAAAGTGAATCAACTCGTTGACTGTGTCTGAAAATGTATACCATAATTCACCACTTCTCTACTTAGGAGCATGCTTCACTATTAGTCCTATGAAGTCCTGATTGTTTGGTCATGGCATTTTTCTTCTTTTTTTCTGCTACAAAATGTTCTGCTGTAAATATTTTTGTTTAAACGGGACCTTTACTTCTGCCTTTCATCTCCTTGGGATAGGTATCTACTAGCTAGTGGTATCATTAATATTGTGCAATTTATTGACTTGAATTCTCCAAAGCCAGACATAGGAACATTTTAAAAATATGCCATTAATCATGAGAATTGTAAAAAATGCATTCCACCTTGCACATGACAGTGTCACAAGATGATCTACCTAGTTGAAGTGTTATGTGACCATTAGGAATACAAAGTATATATTAAAAAAAAAACCCAGGAGATTTAGGAATTCAAAGAATTCAGTGTTATAATTTTCTCAATTTTAAGTGGACAGCTAAAAAGTGGAGTTTTCTATAGATTTCCCCACTCCTTCAGTTGTTATAAATAAAATTTTTTTTAATGAATTTAATAAACACTAAACAAAACGAACATTTTCATATGCATTGAAAAGAGGGTTTTTGCATGAAATTGCAAATCTCTGTTGTGTAAACGTTGCTGTTCTTTTAAAGCATTTAGTATAGTCAACATGTAATTTTCAAAGCTGTCCTGTTTGTGATTTCTTCTGGCTTTCCTTCTGTTCTCTTCTCATATTTTTTTTTTTGGGGGGGGGGGGGGCCATAGTTAGGGAAAAGCCTTTTCCCCAGCCCCCTCTGCTTCTCTCCCCATCAATAAGAAAGAAAAAAAAGAAAAGGAAAAAAAATCTTTGTAACAGGTATAAATAGTCAAACAAAATAGATTCTCACATTGATCCTTCCAGAAATGTATGTCTCATCCTAAATCTTGAGTCCACCAAATTTTTGTAAGGAGGTCAGAGAACTTGCATCATTATAGATACTATGGAATTGTTATTGTCCATTACATTAATCAGAGTTCTTAAGTCTTTCAGAGTTGTCTTTACATTGTTGTTATTATTGTAGAAATTTTTCTCCTGGTTTATACACTTAATTTTGCAGTGGTTCCTATAAATCCTTCCAGGTTTCACTGAATTAGTCCTTCATTTTCATCATATTTTATGGTGTGCTAATATTGTACTATATTAATTTACCATACTTGTTCAGCCATTACCCAGTTGACGGGCACTCCCTTTCTTTCCAGTTCTTTGCTGCCACAAAAAGAGCTTTTACAAATATTTTTGTACACTTGTGTCTGTTTTTTATCTCTTTAGGGAGCCTTGTAGTGGCATCACTGGGTCAAGTGAAGAGCCTTTGTGGTTATAATTCTGAAATGCTTTCCAGAATGACTAGGCCAGTTTACAGCTCCACTAACAGTGTATTAATATGCATGTATTTCATAACTTCTCTCACCTTTTTTGTTTTCCGTTTTTGCCAGTGTAATGCTTGTGAGGTAAAATCTGAGTTGTTTTAATCTGCATTTCTCTAATTATTCATAATTTGTAGCTTTTATTTTGTGATTGTTGGTAGCTTGAATTTCTTCATATGAGAACTGCCTATTCACAACTTTTGACTATTTATCAATTGGAAAATGGGTCTTCTTATGAATCTGAATCAGTTCGCTATATCAGAGAAACTTACCACAAAAAATGTTTCAAGTTCCTGGTTTCCTTTCTAATTTTGACTGAATTGGTTTTGTTTGTGCAGAAAACTTAATTTTATTTAATAAAAATTGTGCACTTATCTTCTGTGGTCCTTGCAGATTTGGTTGTGAATTGTTCCCCTCTCCTTAGTCATGAAAGATAATTTCTCCTTTGCGCCTCTGTTTGTAAATGAAGTGACCTTTTTATCTTTAAGCTTTGTTTGGTGCTTATTCAGGCTTCTCTGGAGCTTGGTGTGTGATGTCAGGTGTTAGTCCACTCTAAAGCTAACTTTGGCCATACTTCTAGTTTTCCTGGAATTTTTGATGAATAGCAAGTCCTTACCCCAGTGGCTGGGATTTTTGGGTTTAGCAAATACCAGGCTACTAGTCTGGGTAGTTTTCGTTCATGATTTCATGAAATATAGCCGGGTTCTTTTTTGGGTTATGACTTTAATGTAGCACAACGATTCTTACATTTTTCTGCCTTGTGCTCTTTTCCAGGTTATTTGTTTTGGATATAAGATACTTTATGTTTTCTTCTATTTTTTCAGTCTTTTGATGTTGTTTTAATATTCTTGTTGTCTCTAACTTCCTTTAGTCCATTCTAATTTTCAGGGATTATGTTCATTTTATAAATAGCTTTACACCTCTTGTTCTAAGTGGGTGATTATCCTTCTAAGTCTTTCTTGTAGAGCTTTCATTTCTTTTCCAGTTCTTTCCCCTAGAGATTTCATTTCATTTATATTTTTTAAAATTAAAAAAATTTAAAATGAAAAAATTCTGGTTTTAAAAATTTAACATAGGAATTCTAGTTGACTTTGTTGTCAAGCTATGTTTTTCTTTGAGACTTTCCTTGTGGATGTTGTGGAGTTTTTTGGTTTTGTTTTACTTATCTTTCTAACCTTACTTATAAAGTTGAGATTTTGTGTTAGGGTCAGGCTCAGTGCCCTCATAGTGGGAATTTATGGATGTATTTTGTAGTTCATGGGGTCCTGCTATTGCTTTCTTTTATTATTGAGTTGTGGGTTCTTCAGTGATCTTAGTAAGTTCAGGCTCCTAAGCTTCAAGCATTCAGTAGGTTCTGATCAGTCCGACCTCAGGTTCATTCTGATTGCTATCTTCCTGGTCTGAGCTTGGTTTGGGTCTGGGGGCACAGCTGCTAGCTTGCCCCTGTTTAGAGACATCCAGGTTACACTTGCTGACCCCAGCCTCCTTCAGCTCCTTGGAAGCTCTGCAGGCTCAGAGTGACAGAACTGCAAACTTCCTGCCAGGGTTATTCTGCTGCATGTTCCAGCCCCAGTCTGTGGTCTGAATCGGAGAATCTGCTCCATGATTAGAGGGACAGAACTGTAGGCTCACCCTTGGTCTGAATTCCTTGCCTTGTGACATAGCCTCAGCGTTAGTTCATACTGGATCCATATAGATCTTCTGTTCATTTATTTGTAAGCAAGGCATGTGTGTATGTTTTTGTGTGTACATGTATGTGTGAATGCTAGTATAATTGTATTAATAATACAAAATATATTTCTGTTTTTAAGATGAAAAGGAAGCATGAGATCATACAACAAATGAGAAATACTGCTCGAAAAACAACTTGATTTTCCAGTCTTTGCAGTTAGTCAAAAATCATTTGTTAAGTGTACCAGGCATTACTAGCGGTATGACCCTGGGCAAGTCACTTAACCCTGTTTGCCTCAATTTCCTCATCTGTAAAATGAGCTGGAGAAGGAAATGGCAAAATCACTAATATCTTTGTCCAGGAAACCACAAATGGGGTCAGGAAGAGTTGGACACGACTGAAATGACTGAACAGCCACAAAAACGCCGTGTTAAGTGCTGGGGATGCAAAGAAAGGCCAAAACTTCTTACTAGAGGTGGATATCTAAATTTTGTAATATCCTTCATAGAGACGTGGTCATGTTTAGGGGACCAGTTCAGTAGGGGGAAGATGCATAAGAATCAGTGTTAGAAAATTAAAACACATTACCTTTGATCCCCCTCAGTCATTACCTATTTTAGGTCTAACCTCATAAAATAGAGTTAAATAAATTACCAATTAGGTGCTGCTTCTTTTTGGCCTCTGTAATAACTCTGATTTCTATAATGCTTTAAGGTTTATAAAATAGTATCCTCGCTATAATATGGCAAGTAGTACAACTCTCATTTCCCCCATTTTATAGATGAGGTGCTCAGGGAGGTCAATCGATGACCATAGTTACGGAGCTGGTAAGTGGCTTTCTGGTTCTACCACATCCTGTGTTCTTTCTACTACTTCAGAAGTTTTTTCTTACTTGACTAATATAGATGTTGTGTTATATACACATATGTTCTGCTTTCTTTAACTATGCATCTTTATAGCTGCTTTGCTTTGGTATAGGAGACCTGGTCTCAGTAATTTTTCGTTGCCTGGTGTTGAGTGACTTTTCCTACTGAAGAGTAACACTGAAGCTCCAACCAAACGGGTTTATCCTGCTGTCATCAGCTTTACAAATTTCAGAGAAGTAACGCTTCTCAGTTAACTTGTTCAGAGATAAAGCTGTTCCACAGAGAATATAGTCAGTATCTGCCGATTGGAGAAACCAGTTTGATTAGAGATCATATTGATTCTTTCCACTTTTGTATATCACTTTCTGCCATTCTCCTTGCCCTTCGTAAGGCAACTTCACTATATAACCTTGATAAAAAAAATAGTACTTTCCATCTAGAAACAGATGCTGTTTTTTCAAAAATAAGTTTTTATTGATATTTTCTGTTTCTTACGTCACCATGGTGTTCCCAGGTATCCCCTGCCCTCCTCTAAGAGGACCATCTCATATGACAAATAATGTTTTTTAAAGAGAAAAGAAATCAGCATAAGTGCTACATTGAAAGAAATCTGGGCATTTGATGCGCTGTGTAACCCCATGAACCTCCTCCCTCCCCGAAGGGCTGGGTTGGGGGAGTGTCTTCTCATATCTCTTCATTCACGGTCCATCTAATCTTTCTAAATTAATTACATTTACTTTTGATTATGGTTTTTGGCGTCTTCTTTCCATTTATGTTGTTCTATTTACTGTCTATATAGTACTTTCTTGGCCCTGCTTCTCCCCATCAATTCATAGAGAAGATTTTTTGTTGTTTAGATTGAATTAGGTTAACTGTTAGGAGTATCTTTTGGGGTAAGATGGTAATACTAGTCATCTGTTTTGGAATGGATGATACAGTTAATTTAGTATTGCGCAATCAGAAAATGTTAGCTCTAGAAGGGGCAGTAGAGCTCTCGATGGTAAAACTGAGTCCCATAGAAAGTTCAATAAGTTACCCATGGTCACACAGCCAACGAATGACAAAGCTGAAACCACACAATGAGTTCCTTTGAGAGTGTCTAGTAGAAAGGACCTCAGAAGACTTGAATTTGAATTTTAGCTCAGACCCTTGTTAGCAGAGTGACCACAGAAAAATCCTTTAATCGCCTTGAACCTCAAGTTCCTCATTTTAAAAATGAGGATTATAGGCAGTGCATTATATATGCAAACTATTACCAATATTATCTTTGACTAAGGAAAAATAGAAATTCAGCTCTTGGGGTTGATGAAAATGGAACATGATTGGATTTGTTTGAACAATCTCTGAGAATTCAGACCCACTTAAAATGAGGTAAATATGTACTGTGGCTTTTTTTAAACATCAGAAAGGACTGTTGAACATCATTACTTTAAGGAATGTTCTTTAAACAGCCAGATACTTGACACTTCATTTAAAAAAAAACCTTGGCTTACATTATCCAATAATATAGCTTCTTTAAATTAAAATTGTTTGTATTTAACCTGAGCACAATTAATTATGGTTGGTTGAAAAAGGCTTACCATTGTTTTCCCAGAAACTGTTCAAAGAAATTATTTCAGTGCTTTTTCACATTGAAGTATTTTCATCCCAGTTCTGGTGAATATTTCTAGTTAATATTTTCTTTCCAACTTATAACTAAATGCGATTGTAGTGTGTGTATGTGTCAGTTTTTTTCTGCATAAATTTTGATGATGTTTTTCATCTCTGGATGAAATAGAGTCTTCTAAAATAACTCTATTCACGATAAAATGTTTTTGGTACACTTTAGAAACTAGGAGTAAACTATGGAAACAGTAGATTATTTTTAGCATTTGGAGTGCTGTTAACTTTTTGGCTGTTAATAAATTCAACTATGTTCTCTGACAGACACATGAAAATAAAATAATGCGGAATCTAAACTGAACACAGCTGAGAACCAGGAAGTAAGCAAAAAATCTGCCTGAGCTGTCAAAATAGACATGGCAGCATTTCTGATTGTTGAGCTCTCAATCAGAGCCAATTTAACCTTATTTTACATCTAACTCTAATAAGATTGGTGTTCTGATTGCCAAGCCCACAGCACTGTATCAAATTAGTAGAGGGGCTGCTACTCTGACAATAACAAAGAGTGATAATTGATGGCCTGCTAGCAAGAGGGGGAGGCAATTATAAAAAAAGTAGACACAAAAACTCACCCTAACAATTTGGGACCATTTAGGGAAGGGGCATATATAGCTTCATCCATGTCAGTAAATCCTAAGGGATCTCTGCACACTACAGTAATAAAGGTTCGTAAGTTCATAGTTCTGGACCTGGAAGGGACTAGTCCAAATCCATAGTTTTATAGGTGAGGAGATTGAAATCCAGAGTGATTGAGTGACTTGCGCAGATTTATATTGCTTATAAATCTTACACTTATAATAATGTGTTACCAAGGAGGTGGTAAGTGACAGATTTGAAACCAGGTGCTCTGGTTTAAAATCTTTTCCCCCTGAGTCATCAACCAAAAATTTATTTATCCTCAGCGTACTTAGATTAAGAAAATAGGCAAGCATGTAAATATTTGAAGATGTCCATTCAAAAGGATCAGAATATGAAAAAAAAAGGTATACTTAAAGGGGGTGCATCCTTAACTGCTCAGAAAACTTAGCCACTCAGAATGATTCATTATGGTTGAATGATCTCTTGTTAATTCAGAATATAGACATAGAGATAGATAGAGATACTGAATGGAATTTTAGAAAGTACACTGCCTCTTAGGTTTGTTTTTGGTATGAGAAGTTAATTCAGTGACTGATTCAAGCCATCAGAATTGGGTAACTTTGTTAATTCAGCAAATATTTATTTGATTTATTATCTGTACCAAGCATTATGTAAGGTGTGGTGAGATATATAAAGAGGAACAAGACATGGTCCCCATTACCAAGGAACAGAAGAATATAAACTTCTGGAGGGCAGAGACTATTTTTTGATGGTATCTTCAGGACTTATGAAGTGCCTTGCACATTTAATAAGAACCTTTTGAATTGAATTGGAGGAGCTAGAAGCCTAGTAGGGAATAAGGAATGTCTGAAACTAATGGGGGAAGTGGGAATAGAGAGGTAGTGTGGTATAGTAGACAGAGAGTTGACTTCCCAGGCAGGAAGACTGTGTTCAAGTCTGCCTCTGACATATGCTGGCTGGGTGACTTGGAGCTGATTGGGTCACCTATCAGGCCCCAAGCAGCTTTTTGAGATTCCAAGTTCAAGAGGAAGTTTCTCATCTTGGAATTTCCTATTCCAATAAAATCACAGATCCAATTCTTCTCCCTCTGAGAAATAATGTGAACCTGCAAGTGGAGAAGTACAGGGTACTCTGGGGTGTTACTTTGCTGAGGGGAGTGGGGAAAGAATGGTCAGAAAGACCTTTATGGAAGAGATGGCATTTGAGTTGTGATTACAGGGTTGGGTAAGAATTGGATAGGAAGAAAATCTGGATGGGAAAGGGTATTTCCCTTTCCCTGGAAGGATCATTGTAGGCAAAAGCATGGAGACTAGAAAGCTTTGGGGAGCCACACAAGTTCGGGTTCAGCATGTACATTTTGGCTGGAACTTGCCTTATGTGTAGAGGGAGATAAAGCAGGAATTAGAAAAACTTAAAACACTTAAGTTGAATATAAGCTTCTTGAGGGCATGGTTTATTTCCCTTTAATCTTTTCATCCCTAGCCCTTGCACACAGTAGGCATTTAAAATAATTCATTTATGTAGCCTTTTATATAGTATTTCATCTGCTACCATGGGTTCAATGATTGTATCTGTGCACGTGACTCTCTGATCTACTTGTCTGGCCCTGGCTTCTCTTCAACTTCTGGTCTCATATCTCCAACTTGACATCTCAAAATGGGTGTCTTGTAGATACCTCATCGTGGCTAAAACCAAATTGATTGCTTCCACCCCAGCCCCTATGCTTATGCCTTCCTACCTTCTCTATTACTGTCAAAGGCCTACCTTTTACTACTCCCCCCTCCCCCATCCAATTAGTTATCAAGTCCTGTGGCTCCCGGTCACCTTCAGGTTAAATCTTCTGTTTTGGCTTTTAAATCCCTTCACAACTTGGGCCTTTCCTACCTCTCCCGTCTCCTTATACTTCAATCCAATCAGTTGTCAAGCTTATTGTTTTTATTTTGTAACACCACTCACTCCTGCTTCTGTCCTCTGACACTGCTGACACCTTGATGCCTGTCGTGTCTGGACCATTGCAGCAGCCAGCTGGTTGGTTTCTCTGCCTCAAGTTCCTCCGTAATACAGTACATTCTTCCCTTATCTGTCAAATTGATCTTCCTAAAATTCAGGTCTGGTTGTGTCATTTCCCCTTCCCCTTTCAATAACCTCCAGTAGCTCACCATTACCTTCAGGATCAAACATAAAATCCTTTGCTTGGTTTTTAAATCCCTTCACAACTTTGCCCCTTTTCTGCTTTCCCAGGCTTCTTCCACCTTATTCCCCTTCATGTTCTCTGTGGTTCAGTGACTGTTTCTCGCACGCAGCATTTCATCTCCTGGACTCAAATGTTTTTACTGGCTGTCCCCCATGCCTGGGATGCTTTCTCTCTTCATCTTTGCCTCCTGGCTCCTGTGGCTTCCTTCAGGTGTCAGTTAAAGGCCCCTGTATTCATGAAGTCTTTCTTGGTCCTCTTGCCTTCTCCCTGAGACCACCCCCAATTTATCCTTTCTGTACCTTGTTTTGTATATGGTTGTTTGCTTGTTATCTACCCCATCATACTGTGAACTCCTTGAGAGCAGGGGTCTTTTTTTGTCCTTCTTTATAATGCTTAGCATAGGGCCTGCCACATCATAGGTACTTGGTTAATGCTAGTTGACTGACAAAGTATGTTTCTTATAGCAACCCTCTGGAGTACAGACTATAGTCTTTACTTTAAAGATGAGGAAACTACAGTTCTGTAAATGAAGTTTACTATGTTCCTGCAGGTAGTAACTGCCTTAATTTGAACACAGGACTTCCAACTACAAAGCTGCCTTCCTTCCAAAGCACCATTCTGTCTCTAAGTTTTTGTGGAATGGAAAGTGAGGAAGCTAATCTTAAGGTAGATTAGCTTCTTAAGGTCCAGCTGATGTTGGAACCATATCGTTGATGGTTTTGAATACCAGGCTGGAGATAAACTTAATTCGGTTCTGAATTCAGTAGGCAATGTGGAGTGACTGAAATGGAGTTCCCTTGTTTTTGAACAGGGAAATTACATGACTGAACCTGTGCTTTTGGAAACTTAATGAGGCAGAAGTGTGTAGGGTGTGTGTGTCTGTGTGTGTGGTGGTTGTGGTGTCCAGTAGGAAAGTGTTTTTAGGGTGGTGACATAGTTAATGGAGAGGAGGGAACATAGCTAATATGTTATTCAGTTCACAAGTATTTATTAAATGCCTGTGTAGCCAAGTTAAAAGGTCTTAATTAACAGATCTTCACAATTGACTAAATATGGGAGTTAAGTTAGTGAACATTTATTATATGTTTACTGTGAGACAGACACTGCTTTAAACTCTGGGCATAAAAATACAGTCTCTACTTTCATGGAGTTCACATTTGAATGGGGGAGACAACATGGAAATTACTCTGTGTTTACAAAATATATAGAATATAGATGGTAGTGAGGGAGACGGATGAATCAAAGATGACTGAGGTTTGGACTTGAATGACTTGGACGATGGTGTTAGTATTAACCAAATAGAAGGATCACATCCAGAGGGAAAAATGACTAATTTGGTGTTATATTTGAGCTGCTAGTGGGAAATGTAAGGAGAACTATTTGGCAGCATTTGGAAAAGCATTAGGGTTTAGAATTTGGGGAAAAGGTTGCAGAAGATGGAGATTCTGGAGTCAACTACACGAGGTGATAATTGAAACATGGATGTATATGATATTGTCAAGGAAGAAGATGTAATTGAAAAAAATATGGCTGAGCTTCCAGTGGGGGTGGCTGACGAGGGAGAAAGAGAAAGAATCTAGAATTTAAAGCTCTATAATCAAATGTTAAAAATGTATATGTATATGTATACATATATATACAATTATTATTACTATTATTATTAACTACATCCAACTGGAACTTAAGATTCGCAGGCACTGTGGAAGGGAGATCCATCCTGCCCTATCGGAAAGTTAGAGGAGTGATGGGGGAGGACATAGGGGAGATTAGATTGGGGGAGGGGTCATACAAGGGGATGGCTGTTTTGGGGGGGATAGGGGAAAGATGGAGAGAAAATTTGGAACTCAAAATCTCGTGGCAATGAATGATGTAAACTAAAATAAATAAAATAAAATATAAAAAGAAAAAAAAGAAAAAAATATGGCTGAGTACCAAATACCCAAGATTCTATATTTATTGGGTGGAGGAGTGGGGAGAAAGATTAGAAAAGTCGTAGGTTAACCAGGAGATAACCAGTAATGCGATAGAAATAAAGCTATTTTGTTTGATCCTTAAAATATCTTTGTGAGGTAAGTGCTGAAGACATACCCTCAGTTTATAGTTAGGAAAATTGAGGCTTTAGGAGGTTAAGTGACTTATTACTCACGTGAAAAGGGGGAGGTGCAGAGAAAGCAAGTATCGGGCAGGATTTGAACCCAACTCTTGCCTGACTGACTTCAAGTCTAGTACTTCTTTCACTAAAACATGCTTTACTAGAAAAGATAGAGTCAACTTTCAAATGCAGCATAGAATTCAAGGATACCGAGTCCTTTTTATTTTGCAGGTCATTGGTGATCTTTGAGAGAATAGGTTTTTTGGGTGGGGAAGGAGGTAAGACAGATCACAGTGGATGAAAGAATAAGGTAGGGGTGAGGAATTGGAAGGATTATGTATGTACAGTTTGAGAAGTTCAGCATGGAAATAAGGAGAGAGACGGGGATGATAGCTTGAGGCTGTGGCAAGATCAGTAGAAGATATTTTTTAATTGTAGAGATCTAAACATTTGTAGGTAGGGTAAGGAAGCTATGGAGAGAGATGGAGGATTCAAGAGAGAGGGCATGATGTGTAGTGGGGAAAGGAGAAGAGGGATGAGACAGAAGGTGCAAATGAAGGATTAGTTTTGGAAAGAAGGAATTTATTCTTTTGAGATAAGAAGGAAGGTAAGAAGATATAATAGATGGAGGGGGGAAAGTTGAAAGAACCCACATTTAAGATAAGTTTGATGCCCTGTGTATTAGGGAAGCTGGGCTTTATTTAGGGCAGGGGTTCTCTCATCTTTTTTGTGTCTTGTGTTCATTTTCAGTCCAAAGTCTTTGGGCCTCTTTTCAGAGTAATGTTAACTGCATAAAATAAAATGCATATGATTACAAAGAAGAACAATTATTGAAATTTAAAAAAAGTTCACCGACCCCAGCATCAAAACCCCTGATTTAAGTACTTGAGAAAAGTGGAAGAAGATTAGACAGCACCTATGAGGAAGTGATAGGGATGAGCAAGAGGGAAGCCCATGATTTCTTTGATGGTAGGCAGGCAGGGGGTGCTGGGAATAAAGTGCTGACCTTGGAGTCAGGAAGACTACTGCTTCTGAGATGGGTGTCCCTGGGCAAGTGACCTAATTTACCTACCCCTCCCCCCAACCCTTTTTAAACTTTATCTTTGTAATCCAAACCTGTAGGGTTTAATACTGTACAATACACAAGAATGAGTAAAGTTATTGCTTCCTGCACTGTGCTCTCTTAGGTAATGTGCTTCTTTTTTCTCTTACCTTCATGGTCTGGATAATGCATCTTGTTTTCTCCTTGATTGGATGAGGATTGGGGGAAAATCTCGTTTATAAATTCCGTCTAAGTGTAAGCTTTTCTCATAAAATCCCTGACTGATAGCATCCTTGTAATTAAATTGAGAGTTTGATGAAAGGATATCCTGCTTAGACAATCTTTATTTTAACTAGAACAGTTTTGCTATTAAACAGCATTTGGAGAGAGCACCTGGAAACTTGTGTGACTTTTGCTTAAGAATGATGCCACAGCATACGTGGGACAGAGGTTTGTCTTTTTTAAACCTAAGTTCAGTTTGATGGGCTGTAAGGATTTATGATGCTCTCTAGATGAGAGAGTTTCTCTGTTAACCTTTTAAAGCCAGTTTATCTTTCAGCCTCAGAGTTCTTTCCTTTAAGGTCCAGCTCAGACCCCATTTTCTGTATGAGGACTTTCTTGTGCTAATCTCCTCCCTTCTAAACCACTTCGTATTGACTTTAGATTTATGCTGTACATATTTTTATATATACTTGTTGGCTCCTGCATTGGAATGGAAGCTTCTTGTGAACAGAGATGGTTTCATTCTTTGTACTTGCATTCCCACTGCCCATGGCACATGGACATTTAGTTAAGTACTCTACTGATTGTCTATAAAAGAGCTTTTTTTCCCACTTGAATGTGAGCTTATATGAATATGTATGCTGTGTATGTGGTGTCCCCCAAATTCTTACTTCAGTTTTAAGCTATTAAAGCTTTACTACCTTATAGAAAATGAGGTTGATAGAGTTAAATGACTTAATCAGGATCAACAATACAGGTATAGAGTGTCTCAAAGTTTTACAATGTAAAACTGCAGTTTTACATGATTAATTAAGCAATAGTGAATATTATTATTTATATTATGTATTATATTTACAGTGACATATATTTTAATATGGTCACCTAGGTAGTGCAGTGAATAGAATGCTGGAGTCAGGAGGATTCACCTTCCTGAGTTTAAATCTGGTCTCAGACACTGACTAGTTGGGTGACCCTGGGAAAGTCACTTAACCCTATTTGCCTCAGTTTCCTCATCTGTAAAAAGAGCTAGAGAAGGAAATGGCAAACCACTTCAGTATCTTTGCCGAGAAAACCCCAAACAGGATCACAAAGAATTGGACGTGATTGGAAACCACAACAGTGGACTTTTGGGACACCCTCTGTAGCCAGTATATCACACTGAATGGCTGTGTTGTTGACCCTGGTCAAATCACTTACCTCTGTCAGCTTCATTTTCTGTAATGTAGGGGTAGTAATGGCATCTACTTAATAGGGTTGTTGTGAGGATTAAAAAAAATAATATCTATAAAGTGTTTTGCAAACTTTAAGGTGCCATATAAATGTTAGCTCTTATCACCTACAGTTTAGCCACGCAGTCTTAGATTCTTTAGTTGAGGCATGACAGTTTTCAAGTATAGCAGGGGTAGCCCCGTTTTAATAACCGACCGCATGACTGGACAGCCATATATGTGCAGGCTGCGTGTGCTTTTGCAGTTACTCACTGATCCAGACTTGTTAGTATGGCCCCTGACAGTGGGTAGGTATCCAGCAGATACGGCAGGCAGGTGCTTTTGGCCTTATTATCTATGCCAGCTAATTCAATTAAAAAGGTTTTTTTTGGTTTTGTTTTTGTGGTGGTTTTTTTTTTTTTTTTGGCTACAAATCATGGGTTGCTAGGGTCAGGTGCTGCAAGTTGGAAGCTGGGGAGCTAGGGTGTTTCCTTTCAGGTCAGTTAGTAAGGATAGTGGGAGACATGTACTTGTTATCAGCTTTGAATCTTGATGCTTGTTAGGGGTGTAATGTCTAGTGTCTTGTTCTGGTTGTTAATTTGACAGACTGATCTGTTACTTAGGGTGAAGTCAACCACTTTTCCTAGGTAGAAAGTGTGATGCTTCTTCATCAAAAAGCCTCATATATTTTTGTAAGTATTTTTTCTTAAAGGGATTTGTCTTCAGGTTTTACTCCTTTTAAATCAATTTCTTCTGAGAGGGAGAAATATTTTAAAAATTGCTTAGTATAGATTTAGTGATAAACTTGGTTATGTGAGATAATGGTTGTAGTACGGTTAGGAAAATATTCTAAAAGAAGGCTTTTGTGTGTAAGGTTAACGATCTCATATTATAACAGAAAAGTCCCTAAGTAAGACAAATTTCTTTCTTAAAAGTTTATTATTTAGATAGGAATAGGGATTTTTTATTGTAGAAAATGTGAAGTCCATGATGTTGGATTCTGATATACTTTTTAGAGTTAGGCAAGTTACTCTATGGTCACCCTGGCCGACTTGAGATAGTCACACAAGGGCATAGTTGACTGTGATCAGCTCGGATAATTTGTCTACCTGTAGTTGAATTGACCTTGAAGTCATTCAGATCTTCTATTATGACAGTATTTGCTGTATTATACTGAGTAGTTTACGTGTGCCTTATTCTCTTCATCTATTTCTGCATATGTAAAACATGACTATTCCTCCCTCTAATTGTGAGGGATTCTGGACTTAAAATTAGTCATGAATACAGTAGAGAGAGCGCTAGAATTGGAGTCAGGAGTTCTGGGTTTGAATTATACCTCAGACATTTTCTCATTTTTAAAAATGAGGGAGTTGGATTCAGTGACCTCTAAGGCCTCTTTGAGCTTCAAGTCTATGATTTTGTGATAATCTATGCTGGATTTGGAAAGGACATTCAATTCAGAGGAACATAGAATTAGAGCAGGAGCAATCTAGTCTGTGCCTCTCTCTCATTTTGCTGATGAGTGCGGAGAGGTAAAGGGCGCTTTGTACTTTAGGGCACACAGGTAGTAAATGTTAGCAACAAGATGTGAACCCGGGTCTTCTGTCTCTAGAGCTAGTTTTCTTTCCATTGTACCCCCCCGACTTCCCCGTTATTATTGAGCTTATGAATCAATTAGCAATATGGTCCAGCTCCCAACTTTATTAAGGATGAAGTGGTATTGTTCCTATGTTACAGAAAAGGACATCTTCTCACCCGTAGAAGCTAAGACTTGCCTAGATTCACAAAGTATTTTTATATTCATTCATTTGATCACAATAACCCTGTTGAGTTCAGTGTGATAGATGTTGTCTTAATCTCTGTTTTAAGCTGAGCTCCTAAGAAGATGAGTGACTTGCCCAAGTTGACGCAGCTAAGAAGTGGTTTAAGGGGAACCTGAACCCAGTTTTCCTTACTTATGGTCCAGTACACTTTATGCTATGTTTCTCTTGTTCTGTACATTATATTATTCTTGCTGTACCTTTTAATTTAGGACCAGTTTAGCCTTGGTATTTAACTTCTCTGGGCTTCAGTTAAACAACAAGTATTTTTTAAAGCTCTTCTTATATATTAGGTACAGGTCTTAGCTTTCTCATCTCCAAAATGTGGATAATGCAATACCTATCTCAGTGGCATTATTGGGAGGATCAAATCTCAAGAGAATTTATAAACGGTAAAATGTAGATACTGTGGCTACATAATGGGTGGCATTATTCGTCTCATATTGAGTTTTTCCATTGAAACTGAATTTCAGATCTACTCTGGAAGTGACAGGTGTGTACCCAGTAGCAAATAGTCATGTATTAGTTATTTAGATTACCAAAGTAAGGAAAAGATTCCTATTAGTTTGGATGCTGCTTTGACCTTTTCTGCTCAACTGTTGCTGATTCATACTTCTCTTTTTCCTTTTGAGTAGCTCTTTCCTGAGGAGTGAAGCAGGGCAGTGAGTTCTAGGGGACTGACATCTAGGGAGACAATTTCTTAGGTGTTTTCCAGTGGCTGTGTGTGCCAACCCTTTTAGGGACGGCTCTCTTTCAGAGGTCAGGGAAATGAAAACAGGAGGGAAGATAGGAAATAAGGACTTGAACTGTTCTGCTTTGAAAGCTGAAAAAAAACTTAGTTGGAAATTTTGGTAAAATTTCAAGGAATACCTTTGAATAAAGTGAAATTTATAAAATTCCCAACAGTTTACTGTTTGTCAAAGAAGAATATTGTTATTCTTCAGACAAAACAAAAGATATAATTTTCTGCCTAGTAATAGTTTTAGTAAAGTATTTTTTAAACCAAATCTGAGAATAAGATTATTCTTTTTTTTAAAATAGGAAGATGCTATTTAGTTAATAAGCATTTCAGTCAGTCAGCAAACATTTATTAAGTGCTTACTGTGTGCTAGCCAGTGACCTAAGTTTTAAGTAGGGAGATAAGAAAGGCAAAATATAGTCCCTGCCTTAAAGGAGATCACAGACTCATGAGGAAGACAACACACAAAGAAATATGTACAAAACAAGTTATAGAGAGGATAAATTGGGAATAATCAGCAGAGGTAAAACACTAGTTTTAAGGGGGATCAGAAAAGATTTCTTGTAGAAGTTGGGTTGGATTTTAGCAGGATCTTGAAGGGAGCCAAGGAAACTAAAAGGTAGATCTGAGGAGGAAGAGCATTCCACATATGGAGGGTGCCAGAGGTGCTGAGATCCCAGAGCACTTGGGTGTGGTGGTAGAGTGGTGCAGGGAATAAGGTGTAGGAAGCCTGGAAACGTAGGAGCGGGGTTGGGTTATGAGGACCAAAACAGAGGGTTTTGTATTTGATCCTGGAGGTGATAGAGAGTCCTTGAAGTTTGTTGAGTAGGGGAATGACATGGTTAGTCTTATGCTTTAGGAAGATCACTTTGACCACTAAGTGGAAGATGAAGTGGAGAGGACAGAGACTTGTGGCAGGGAGGCCAAGGAACAGGCTCTTCCTATAGTCTAGGCATGAGGTGTTGAGGACCTGGAAGAGAGTGGTGGTGGCAGAGAGGGGAGGGATTTGTACAGGAGATGTCATGAAGAATTGACAAGCTTTGGCACAGATTGAATATGAGGGGTGAGATAAGTGAGAAGGTGAGAATGACCCCTAGGTTATAAGCCTGGGCGACTGGGAGGGTGGTGGTGCCCTCAATGGGAATAGAGAAGTTAGGAAGAGGGAGGGCTTGGAGATAGAGATAATGAGTTCAGTTTTGAACATGTCTGCGAGATAGCCAATTCTAGATGTCTATTAAGTGGTCGGAGACTTGATACTGAATGTCAGGGAAGAGATTATGTCTGGCTGAATAGATTTGAGAATCATCAGCATAGGGATGATAATCGAGTCCATAGGAGCTGATGAGATCAAGTGAAATAATATAGAGGGATAATAGAAGAAAGGATCCAGCAAAGGAGACTGAGAAGGAGCAGTAAGATAGGTTGCAGGAGAACTAAGAGTGAGTAGTGTCATGAAGAGTATATTAAGAAGAAGATGATTAATAGTGTCAGAGGCTGCAGAAAAGTGAAAGAGAATGAGGAGAAAAGATCATTAGCGTTTGGCAATTAAGAGATCCTTCATAACTTTGGAGAGAGAAATTTTAGTTGAATGATGTTGAATGATGAAGTTGGAAGCCAGGCTACAGAACGTTTTTTAAAAATTAAATTTTATTTTCACTTCTAAATTTCCTCCCTCCCCCTCCAACTCCTCACCCATTGAGAAAGCAAGAATAACACAATTTGTTACAAATATACACGCATATATTTAAGCAAAACAAATTCCCATATTAATTATATCCGAAAACAATGTTATGTTTCAGTCTGCACTCTGAGTCTGTCACCTCATCTGTAGGTGAGTAACATCATTAGTCCTCAGGAACTGTGGTTTGTTCCATTAGGTTTAGCAGAGTTGTTAGGTTTTTCAAAGTTGTTTCTCTTTACAGTATTTGTTATTGTATAAAGTGTTCTCACGGTCTCCTTACTTCAGTTTGCATCAATCCACACAAGTCTTCCCAGGTTGTCTAAAACCATAGTTTTAATCATTTCTTGCAACACAGTAGTTAGTATTCTGTCACATACTCCTACCATAACTTGTTCAGGTATTCCCTAATTTGTAGGCACCTGCTGAGTTTCCAGTTCTTTGCCACTGAAAAGAGTTGCTATAGATATTTTTGTAACTCTCAGTTCTTCTCTTCTTTCTTTGATCTCTTTGGGGTGTAGACCTAGTAATGAATGGTATTGTTAGGTCAAAGGGTATATACCAGTTTAATAGCTTTTTAGGCCTAGTTCCATATTACTTTCCAGAATGGCTGGACCAGTTCATAGCTTCACTAACACAGATTGTAGAGAGTTAAGAAGAGGATGAGAGGAAAGGGAATGGGGGTATCAGTTAGTTAACAAGCACTTAATAGAACTTTATGCCAGCCATTGGACCAGGTAATGAAAATTCAAAAGCAGAAAGTCCAAACAGTCTCTACCACCAAGGAATTTACATTTATCAAGGGTAAAGAATATGTACACATACCATATGAACTATATGCAAGGTAAAAAGTGATTTGGGAGGATGGTCATAGATGTGATCTACAGGGCCTTATGGAGGAGATAGAGCTGAACTTTGAAGTAATTTGAGTAGAAGTGGAAGTTGAGAGGGTGAGTGACATGGTCAGATCTTTGTTTTAAGGAGCAGCACTTTGGCAACTCTGTGGAAGATGGTTTGGAGAGGGGAGAGACTTTGAAGCACGGTGACCAATTATGAGGCAGTTGTGATAATAATATTGGTAAGAGCTGACTGGGCCTTGAACCAAGGTGGTGGTAGGTGAGTGGAGAGAAGGGGAAGGCTATGAGAGATGTGCGGATAGAATTGATAAGATGACAGATGATTGGCTACATGGTGGTTGAATGAGGAGGAGAAGTTGTGGATAACTTCGAGGATGCCATCCTGGGTATTCAGAAGAATAGAAGTTCTCTAATAGAAACAAGGAAGTTAGGAAGAGTGCTGGATTTGGGGGCAGGATAATGAGTTCTATTTTAGATGTGTTGGGGTCGAGGTGCCTGTGGATATTAATGGATGTGTCTAATAGGCAGTTGGTTAGCCCAGCAGAAAGACTGCTGCATAGATTGCTGAATCCATGGTAGCCAAGTCCATCACAGAGAATGTAGAGAGAAAAGAGGACCCAGGACAGAGTCTTGAGGTGCGCCCACAGTAAGAGAGGGAGATGAGCATCCAGCAAAGGAGTCAGAAGATGGTGGAGTTGTACATTAAGCTGTCACTACAAAGTTTCTTTTTCACCTTTGTTAAAGTAAACATTTATTTAGATAAGTGAGGATATGTGAAAACTACTTTGTATTCCCTCTCCCCCCTCCACCCCCCCCATTAACTGCTAGAAACATATCCATGTGGCCTATGTTCTGGTCGTTTAGAATAACTGATTTTTAAAGGGCCCCTTGCATAGGCATGATGTTTTCCATCTGGCTCATGAATTTTGTGTAGCCTTTTCCCCGTTTGGGGGCATTTAGGTTGTTTCCAGTTTACGCTGTTACAAATAGTACTTTGTCAGACATCTTTATTAAATTATTTTGATTTTAGGTTTTTTCCTTTGACCATGTTCCCCAGAAGGGGATGATTGGGTCAGAGGTTAAGAGTTGTTTCGTTCACTTATTAGGCTTTGCCAGATTGCTCTCCAGCAAGCTGAACGTTTCCTGGGACTCAGTAAGTATACCTGCTCTATAGTGTAACCCAAATTTCTAAAAATTGTTTTTGTTGTTGGGTGCATACGGATTCCTGAAAGTTTTAGTTTGTGTTTATTGATTGTTAGACCTTCTGTTTTTCCATGTGATTGTTTTTTGTTTTTACTTAGTCCTATATAAATTGTTTCTTTTTTTTGTCATTTACTTAGTAGAATCTGGGTATTGCCTTTACAGAAATAATTGATACAGATATTAAACCTGTCATATTGAGATGCCTGTGGATTTTAACGGATGTGTCTAATAGGCAGTTGGTTAGCTCAGCAGAAAGACTGCTGCATAGATTGCTGAATCCATGGTAGCCAAGTCCATCACAGAGAATGTGGAGAGAAAAGAGGACCCAGGACAGAGTCTTGAGGTGCGCCCACAGTAAGAGAGGGAGATGAGCATCCAGCAAAGGAGTCTGAAGATGGTGGAGTTGTATGTTAAGCTGTCACTACAAATTTTCTTTTTCACCTTTGTTAAAGTAAACATTTATTTAGATAGGTGATGATATGTGAATATATTTATTGATATCTTTAGCCACAGATTCTGCCAAAGAAGATATTACTTTGTCAAGGACATTGGGGTTTTATATTAAGTATCACATTTTTATCTTCAGGAATATTGTCATCTCACTAAGTTTACTCATCCAGGAGCATGGCATCTCTCTCTTTTAAGTTAGAGTTTTCTCATTTTCTTTGAATGATTCAGTTATATCTAAAACTACATGAATAATCAAGTGTTTGACAAATCTCTGTATCCTGACCAACATCTATTTCCATTGTGTTTTCTAACTATGTGTTACTAGTACATAAAAATACAAGTACTGCTTGTTGATTTGTCTCATACCCAGCGGGAAACTCATTATTTACCTCTAGCAACTTTTGGTTAATGTCCTTGGATTTTCTGATTAGACAATCATAAATTTCCAAAAAGTACAAATGTTTTTGTACATAAAAATAGTTTTCCTTTCCTATAGTTAACTCCACCATTTCTGACTCTAGCCTTGTTTTACTCTTATCTGTAAAGGGAATGACTCAAGTGTACCTCCATTAAGTCTAATGATGGTTTGTGGTTTTAAATACATACTTCTAAAATGTAGATAAAGAAACACACCTTACCTAATTAAAAAATTAATCAATATATGTTGTATTATATTGATTTTTTTCTTGCCATCTCCTGAAAAAAATTTTTAAAAACTTTTTCTGGTTAGGATTACAGTTGCTTTTTTCCCACTGTGCTATACTCTCTTTGTATTTCAAGTACACATTTATTTGGTTAAAAGGAATAATTAAAAATATTTGTTAGGTTTGTTTTAGGTTTGCCATGTCTGTTGCTTGAGAGTAACCTGTAATTTTCTTTTTTGCTTTTGATCCAGTCAGGTATGGGGCTAAAAATAATGGAAAAGTACTTTGAAAAGGGTGCTGAAAAAGGGCTTTAAGGTTTATTTGTTATTTCACTTGATACAACAACTCTTTGAAGTGGGTATAGTATGTGTATTTTCTTTATTTTACAGGAGAGGAAACTGAGGTTCAAAAAAGCTGAGTTATTTCCTATGGTCATGCAGCTGTTAAGTATCAGTGATGGGATTTTAACCTAGGTCTGTCCTGACTCCTCTTTCCAATATACCATGCTGCTCTTAGCTTTTCTGTGTTTTGCAGTTATTTATGTAATTATAGAAATTATTTGTTCTTTGGAAATTTTTAAATTTACCTCCTGGGCCCAGATGCCTTTTGGGAGGCAGGGAAGGAGGGTAAGGGAAGGATGAGTAATTCTTTGGTAACTTTTCTTAATTCTTCATTGTTGGTCTGGTGATGCTCTGTGCCAGTAATGCCAATCTCACATAGAAACAGGAGCCACTAAACAATACATAAGATGCCAGTGGACTGTATATGACTTAGACAACTACATATTAACATTATGTATGTTCTATTGTGTTTTTATTTGTTTTGTTAAATATTTCCCAATTACATTTTAATCCAGTGCAGGATATATTCAGTAGGGTTGTGAACTGTATATCTGACACCTCCACCGCTTTGTTCCAGTTTTAGTATTTTATAGTTTTGGAAATGGTCTTCAAATTTATTAACATATAGGTAGCTTAAGTACTAATCTCAGTTAAAAAAATTTTTTTGTATTAGATCTTTTATCTCTTTTTTGATTGTTAATCTACATTTTCTTTTCATTTTGTTGGTCAATTTTTGAAGTTAATTATTGGTTTTATTTATCGTTTCATTTAATTAACAAACATTTAAGTGCTGACTTTGTGTTAGGTGGCATGTTGGGAGACTGGAGTACGAAGACAAAAATGAAACAGTTTCTAGCTGTCTAGGAATTTCTTTTCTTGGGAGAGAGTTGGGATAGGGATAGGATCTTAGATTTAATTTTTGATGGAAACTCTCAGATGAGAAAACTCCCTCTACCAGTGTAGGTCAGTATTTTTTAATGCAATTTATATAGTCCTGGTGAGTTTTCTGGAGGGCACTGAAAGATTTAGTGACTAAAGGGGTCACAGTCAATATGTCTCAGAAGCAGCAACTGAACCTGGGTTTCCCAAACAGTTGTCTATACACTATGCTAGGCTAATTTTCATATACAACACACATGAAATAAATAAATGGTACCTTTTGAGAGAAGGCATGTTAGCATCTTGCGGTGAGTAGCAGGGAGGAGAGGAAGAAAGGCTTTGTGTAAAAGATGGGTTTGAAAGACACTAGGGATTCTAAGACGTACAGGTGAGGGGATACTGAAGCCAATACAGAGGTGAGAAGATTGGCACTTAGTGTGTGAGAAACAACAAGAAGGTCTTTTTGGCTTGCAGTGTGTAAGAGAGAATAATGTATGTAATAAAGCAAGAAAAAAGGTTGGGGCCAGGTTTTAAAGAACTTTAAATGTTAAACTGAAAAGTTAGGATTTTACCCTAGAGGTAATAGGGAGCCACTGTCATTTATTGAGGAGAGTGACCTTGTTAGACATTAGTTTTAATAAAATAACTTGGGCAGCTTCGTGGATTGTGGACCTGAGAATGGGGAGACTTAGAGTGAAAACAATTAGGAAGTTATTGCAATAGACCCAGCCAGAAGAGATTAGGGCTGATCTAGGGTGCTAGCTGTGATAGTAGAGAGAAAGGGATGGGTATGAGAGATATCGTAGAGCCAAAATCAGCATGATTTGATAGCCGATTGGTTCTGTGGCATAATGATGAGGGAAGGTTCGAGGCTGACTCCAGAGTTGCCAGCCTGGATGATTGGATGGATGCTAATTTCCTTAACAGAAATAGGATAGTTTGTAATACAGATTTGGGGACTTTGGAATAGGGGTGGTTTTTTGGGGGACAGATAACGATTTCTGTTTTGTGCAGGTTGAGGCTGAGATGCTTGAAGGGCATCCATTTAAAATGTTCAATAAATGGCCGTATTTTTAATTTTCTCATTTTGTTTATATTTGCTCTATTGCTTTTCCCTCATCATTTGACTCAATAGTTTTGTTTTCTTGAGTTCTTTAAGTAGAAACCTAATACATTTCTCTTTTTTGCTTACTAATATAGGACAATTTATTTCTATAAGTGAATGGAAATACAGCTTTAAAACATTTTATAACTTTTGAATCAATAGTGTATGCTTATAATATAATTTATACACACGTATAGGCATGCTTCATTTTATTGTGCTTCACAGATATTGTGTTTTTTTACAAATCAAAGGTTCGTGGCAACCCTGTTTTGAGCAAGTCTATCAGTGCCATTTTTCCAACAGCCATGTGCTTACATTGTGTCTCTGTGTCACATTTTGGTAATTTTAGCAGGATTTTGTTTTTCATTATTATATAATATAATACATATTATTTTTCATTATTATTGTGTCTGTTTTGGTGATCTATGTTCTTTGATATTACTATTCCAATTGTTTTAGGGCACAAACCATACCCACAGAAGATGACAAACTTAATTGATAAATGTTGTATGTTTTGGCTGCTCTACAAGGAAAAAATGCATTCCAACACCGAGCCTCTGGAACCAATATTGATCACTGCATTTCTCCTGAGTTTTGTCATGTTTTAGGGTCATTTTCATTTGCATTGCTGTTGTAGCAAATATATTTCTTCTTGTTTTGCTTTCCTTGCCCTTTTTTAGTTCACATAATTTTCCCATGCTTCCCAGAATTTTTCAATTTGTTATTCCTTACTCTGCAATAATATTCTGTAATATTCATATATTATAATTTGTTAGTTCTTCAATAGATGAACACCTACTTTGTGCCCATTTTTTGCTGTTACAGAAATGCTTTTATATGCTTTGGTATATATGAGACCTTTCTGTCACTGGTTGTCTTGGGGGTCGTTTGCTCAGTAGTGGAGTTAGTGAGTTAAAGGTTATCAGTAATTATTAACTTTTTACTCATAATTCCCAATTTCTTTTTTAGAATAGTTGGGCTGAAATGAGATAATTGGGGAATAAAATTTGTAGCAAGTTTCTCACCTAAGGATGTCATTTCTAACATGTATAAGAAATTGATTTAAATTTGTAAGAATAAGCACCATTCCCTAGTTGATTAATGGTCAAGATATATGAATAGGCAATTTAATGAAGAAATCTAAGCTATTAATAAACTTGTGAGAAATGCTCCAAATCACTAGTGATAAGTGAAATGCAAATTAAAGCAACTCTCAGGTTCTTACATCTCTCAGATTAGCAATGTTGACAAAAAAGGAAGATGACGACTGTTGGGGGGGCTGGAGGAAAGGAACGTTAATAATACACTGTTGGTAGATCTGTGTTGGTGTAGCCATTATGGAAAGCAGTTTGGAATTATCCCTCCAAAGTCACCACTTTGTTACTGTTTAAACCCAGTTTATTGATACTACTACTTGAGACTGCACCCAAAGAGATGCAAGAGAGAGCAGAAAGACCCATATATGTAGGCTTGCTGCATGTGTGCTACGTATTTGCAGCTATACCAATCATCCTTTAGGGTGCCTGTCTTCCCAGTTTCTTACACATCGACCATTTCCTGTAATTTTTGCTCATTTGGCAGGTGTCAGAGCTGTGATCTTAGAGTTGTTTGAAATATAATTTTATTAGTAACTTGAAGCATTTTTCATATCATTGTTGATAGTTTGCATTTCTTCATTGAACACTATTTGTCCTTTAACCACTTCTTTATTTGGAGAAAAGCTATCAGTATTATATGTTTATATCAATTTCCTATAGATTTCAGAACTCAGATTTTTGTATATGATCAGTTTGTATTGGGCATTTGAAATGAGCGTGTTCTTTTAATCTTACACGTTCATTAATTTTAGTTTTTTATTGTATTTTTTAGATCTCATTTTTTCCCTATTTGATGGGCGAAGCGTTGGTTTCCAATTTTTTCTGTTTCTATTTTTTTTC